>CM054179.1:63674890-64332390 GCA_028829895.1 Sinotaia quadrata
GGGCTGAGATCTAAAAGTTTACCTGCTTTATACATATATTGTCTGATCATTTGAATTTGAAGTGGCAAAGACGACCGGTCTTAAAAGGTGGCTGTTAGTAGTCATAAGGCAATAGTAAAAGAAAGAAAATAACATGGTTTAATGGATTTAAATTAATAAGCAACTAAGAGAACTCTCACGAAGAGTACTAAATTGTTCGAATTGTTCGTGAGATCGCATACATTGACATAAAGTCTTTTAGAGTCTCTTGCTCTTGTTTGTGAGATCGCATACATTGACATAAAGTCTTTTAGAGTCTCTTGCTCTTGTTTGTGAGATCGATTACATTGACATAAAGTCTTTTAGAGTCTCTTGCTCTTCAGTGATTCATCAAGTCACATGAAGTATTTTGTTAAATAATACAGTTTATGGTTGTGGAATTAGAATAAGAAATCATAGAGGAAATATAACTAGGGTGACAGATTTGGACATTGATTCACCTGATGGACAGTTGCTCAGATGGAGTTATCCTCCTTGGCGTGGTGCGACGTGTGACGTTGATAGCCGCGGTAGATTTTTGCTGCCGCAAAATTGACTTACATGAATTCTCACACTGCTACAAAATGGTCATGCACAGCCTGTGAATAAAGTTACCGACAAATGCAAAGTCTACTACTGTGGACAGTTTAGGTAGATAAATGATCTCCACTGTCAAAACAAAAGGTAAATTCTGTTGGCTCCTCTAGTCTACCAAACTTGCCTACGTCTATTGGCTAGAATGCAAGACTTTTGGTTACACCCGCCCGCCCCCCCCCCCCATTCCTAAACAAGGTAGTTTCACGTTATACCAACCTAACAGCTGTTTGTTTCGTAGCCACAAGATGTTTTATTAATATTGTAATGGTTACGGGGGGAGGGAGGGCGTGACCAGTTATGCATCTTCAGATAACATCCAATATTAGCATCTTATCCCTCTCCTAAGTTCTAATTTTATTACTGAAAATTTGACACAATTATGCAATGAATAAACATGTACTTCTAGCTTGTAAAATCTAAACGCATTCTGAGAGGGGACGATGTAACTTACATGTCCGTTATTTGTGATATGGAGAAAATACAACAAAATCGATCACATTAATGACAAGCTCACACTAGTCCGTCATTTGTGAGTTGGAGAAAATACAACAAAGTCGATCACATTAATGACAAGCTCACACTAGTCCGTCCTCTTGTAATCTGAAGCATACGCACGGACAGTGGACAGCGGTCATTGCTATTCAGTGCCGTCTTGACGTATGGGCACGCTGGGGAGTTACCCGAGGCCTCAAGAGCATAAGGATGTTTTATTGACCATTTACATTTGTATTCCTGTGAGTGGTTGTGTAGGTAGGGGCCCCAGTGGGTTTATAATGCTGTTAAGACGGCCCTGTGCTGTTGATTCCTTTGATTTCTCAGGAGTTTCAAACATACTATATAGGCACTGTAGGCTCTGTTATTTTATACCGTCATGACCTATTTCCAACATTACTATACAGACACTGATGGCTCTGTTATTTTATACCGTCATGACCTATTTCCGACTTTACTATACACCGTCATGTTTTTATTTTCGACATTACTGTCGAGGTCGATTTATTCTTGGTATTACTTTATCACCAGTTTTAAGTGGAATACTTTCATAAAGGGTCGGCAAAAAATATATATAATTATATATTAAATAAAAGTGGGTGATAAGGAATACATTTAAATGTGAATGTTTTATTTGAGAAATATTTTATTTTGACGAAAGAATGTAGAAATAGAAACAGTCGCTATAATATGTACGTTATCTGCTTACATCACTACACAGTCAAAACAGCTTATGGACTATCATTTCCGTTCGAGAAGGAAATAGTTGTCGCTGTGTCTCTGAACGGCTCATTCAGTGTAATGGATCCCAACGTCGAGAATTTAACAGGCTATGTAGAGATAAATTATTAAATATTAATTTAAAAGACACAGTAAGTGACCACTAATTATCTAGATTCTAGAAGTATTTTATGTGTCATGACAATGATTCGATCAGCTTGACCCGTAAAAATAATAACTTAAGGGTGATCTTTAACTGCTTTCTTGACTGTGGACTTAAAGACTAAATCAACGTGCAAAATTACTCCCCAAAAAATCCATCAAAACACCTGCTCATACCTTCACTCTCGCAAACCATAGCACTATAAATCTCTCTCTTCCAAAATGTCTTCACTTTGGCATTTACGCCCGTCTGCAAAATCAGCGCAATTTGGAAGAAGACGTAAAACCCAACTAAAAATAATATGGACACATTTGTTTTTGTAAGCAAATGTGTTTTTAAACGCACACTTGACATTTACCAACAATAGTACTAAAATAATTATAGTGGTAATAAAATTTTGTTTCTTCCCTTAATTAAAGAGTCGTTATTGTTTCAAGTATAATACTGTACTAGGAGAGGTATTTAATATTACATACACATACACACACACACACACACACACACACACACACACACACACACACACACACACACACACTCACACGTGTTTGAAAACAAGTTAAATGCAAAAGACTCTTCCCCTTACACTGTTGACAGCTTTATTACAAAAACGATAAGACTTTGGAAACCAAAGGAATCATGACTCAGCAGAAATCAAGGACTCTACAATCCATTTAAGTGAGTTATAAACTCAACAGCCCCTTTTCCGATTAAACTGACTAATTTTCCGGATTTGTATGAGAGGCAAACTTGAAATCCCCTGCGATATGAGGGGAGATGTGTCGAGCTATCAAATACCACTTCTTTTTTATTTTCTTTCATTTTTTACAACAAACGCCCCAATTTCCCTTAGAAAAAATATTTGGTAAGTTTCCTTTTACAAAGTTTTCAAAGTTTCTTCTTCTTACTCATGGAGTCTTCTGCTGACGGCAATGCCGATGGAAGTGGCAGTGAATGAGAGAGAAACTCAATGGCAAAATGGCTACCTCCCTCCTGGTTCTCCAAACCATCCAGCTCTCGTGCCAAGAGTAAATCCCAAGACTTGATCGTTCACTGTCAAAGTAATTTGAAATCAATGGCAAAAATTCCTTCAAGGCGTAAGCAGAGTATGTTGAAGCATATCAATTTCCTTTCGATCAATTTTGGTTAGTGCGCATGACAGCCAATCAACAGGCAGAACGTGTTGCGTGCGCGCTTGCGACTCCCCAGAGGTCGCTTTTGAGTCTAGTTTGCGTGCCGTGTGCTAAAAAGGACCACCGCCTCAGCCGTGGCCACTAGAGGGCAGTGGTGGGGATCATGATACCTTGACCTAGACGAGGTTAACTCACCGCCACCTCCACCAAGAGTCCAAGACAATAAACACGGGAAGAAAGCGGTAGTGAAATAAATGTGCTCGTGTGGTATGGGTGGGGTGAGGGAGAAATGGATTAAAATAAACTTTTTTTTAAAAAAAAAAAAGAAAGAAATTAGTATCGCTACAAGTAGTCTAAGCCAATCTGAAATTCGAGAGTGATGTTTATTTGCAAATTTATTCGGCGTCGGTAAGAACGCGAAATTTCGACTTTGGAAGGAGCGGAGAAAGTAGAGATTGTGAAGAATTGGAAATTGGAATCTTATTTAGATTGTCATTCGCACTCTCATACGGCTAACATTAAGCAGCCTCATTTTGTCTGACCTATATTCATTGATCAGTTAAATCCAGCAATCTTATGCAAAGCTCTGTGTCAGACGAGGTACTGGATGTTGCTTGCTTGTTCTTTTTTTCTGTTTTATAATGAGATTTTAATCTGAGTTGCTTATTTGCTTGCTTGCTCTTTCCTTGTTTGGAAAGAGAAATTAATCTGAGCGGACAAAGAATAGATGGTAATACTACAGTAGTTGTTCGTGGTGTCAAGGACTTTGCGACAAATGATATGTACTATATGACGAGTCTGGTGGTTGTATTAATTATGTTTTATCAAAATGATGATGACGACGACAGGGATCTTCATAAAACAAATATTCAGCACATCAGCACAATCAAGTAAAACGCATTAGACAATAATTATGAATTTCTCTAACTATGAATTTCACTTTCAAATAAATGTTCCAAATCACACCTTTTTACACCTTTAATCTGTTCATTGCCTTCTAAAAATTGGAGACCCCATATACAGATGATAATTAAAGGTGAGCAATTCCTTCTATATATACACAAATACAGCCTTTTACATAAGCTGGTAAAATCTCGACTGTTTCCTTAACACAAATACAGCCTTTTACATAAGCTGGTAAAATCTCGACTGTTTCCTTAACACAAAAGCAGTGAGTGAGAGAGATCATGCATGCACACGATTGCCCATGTCATGCTATCGCTGTTTAGGTATACATTTAGAAATGTAATGCCCATTGCTACTCTGGCTAAATGACATTTAAAATTCAACAGGTGGCATCTTGGTCAGTCTGCAGACCTGAAGATGAAATGAGTTTCAATCATGCATGACCAATCACATTTATAAATCAGGAATCTTAGCTTGCACAGATAGTGGGATGACCAGCTAGACGTGTGCAGGCGAAAGACGTGTGGATTTATACAAAATCAATGAGACTTCAAATTTAGAACACTGGCCAATGAGACTTCAAATTTAGAACACTGACCATTGAGACTTCAAATTTATAACACTGACCATTTAGTTAGTTAGACTGAACGCATGCAGCCATATTCATTCTAATAGTTTAACTGACCCAAGACATTATGCCTAAAACAACTTTCGTCCCTTCAAGCTTCTCATTTATATCCTAGCAAACTAAAGAAAAACAATTTATATCAAATGAAAAATGCAGTTACATTTAATTAATTAGAAAACTTAATTACCTAAAATTATATTTAAATCTGTAACAAGGTTATTCATGGAGAGGGTAAGTTTGCTAAATACTAATTACTAACTAGTATATCCCTTAGAATATTCTTACCATAACCGGGGGGGGGGGGATCGTCTTCCCATTCACAGCACCTATTCTATTTAGTATTTTGGCTCTAATCCCCACCCACCCACCCCGACAGGCTGCTGTTCACCACTCACTACACTTGGAAGGCAATGACATGAAAAGACAATGCTACACACTGACAAGCACACAACACTATTCTCACATCACAAACATTCAGAGACAGTTACAGTGTGACTTTAAAAGAGACGATCAAAAAACACAAACATTGAAGTCAATTATAAAACTACCTTGAAATAAGAAAAATAATTTAATATAATTTTTAAATCGAAAAGCATTATTAAAATACAAGATACAAAAGAAACTAAAGATCAGTCTAATAATATTTTCCAGTGCAATCAGGAGCCAAAACTGTCGTCACAAACAAAATACATTTAAAAGATTATTCGTTGAATCAAACAATGTTGAAAACCTTGTAGTAAAATAAAATAACCCATCTGGAAATTTACTAATAACATTTAAAATACAGGTGAAGATTAGGAGTACAAATGAGCAAAGATGGCTGCAATGACAGAGGACAAAACAGTCACAAGTAGTACACAACTGCTAACTCTCAGCTCTCCATAAACTAACTTTCCGTTACAGAAATCGGAAGTTATATCGACACCTTAGACTCTAAATGCACAAAGATCAAGACTGCAAAGTTACTGGCATAGACACAACACTATTGCTGACACACAGCTCTCCATAGCTGACCACTCCCTACAGCTCTCCACTAACCTACCCTTCCGATACAGAAATAAAAGGTTATATCGGAACCCCAGATCAAGACTGCAAAGCCACAGGTATGGACAACACACAACCACTAACTCTCAGCATTGACAACTGACTACTCTTAGTCTCCACAACTGACCATCCTCAGCTCTTCGTGAACTGACCACTCTCAGTTCTCCAGAACTGGCCTATCTCATTCCTGGTTCAAAATAATCAAGACCCAAGACTGCGGCACAATTAATTCAAAACAAAATGAACCACACTATCACTTGAGACCAAAATGTCAGGAATTTTCACTATAATACACATTGTTTGCAAGAGAGACCAAGTCTTTACAACTGTGGCAGCAGACCTCTTACCACATAAGACGGATACTGGCTCCACTGGGTGGTGGGTATATGTAGTGAATCTTAGATCTCCCACCTGGTTCCAGTACTAATTCTGACACTCCCACTGGTTCCAGTACTAATTCTGACACTAATTAATGTGATGTGTACAAACTTGCAGTGTGGATGTGTGCGTTCCAATCAGACATCTTGATTAATGAGCATCTGGATGACCATGGGTCATAAACCATTCATGCCTGATGCATGCTCACGCTAGCATTGGCGTGTCAAAACAAAGACCACACAGACAGTACGGACAGGAAGGTCAGCTTAAATTAAATATGTTATGCACTGAATGCCCTCAACGTACATGCAAAATAATACAAAACCTGGTTTAAAGTTTTAGAAAATGCACAAATATTACAAAATGCATTGTCTGTTGATCATCATAACGGTTGGCAATATTAACTTAATAATGTTATTAATAGAATTGGAGTAATTTTTTCACATCATTTGCAGTTTCATATTGCTATACAGTATTTATAAATTTAATGGAAAAGTCATGACACACTTGCTATTTAATGAACTATTTATATAAATGATTAGAGTTATATATGTCAGTATCATAATATTTGTGAATAAAATGTATTCAGATCTGCAAGTGTGTAAGAAAGAAGAAATGAATGTGGATTAAACTGATTATCGTATGACCTACATACGGAAACCACTAGAGCGGTGACGTATTTATGCAGCATAGAACTTTTGCTAAATTGCATGATAGTCATTGTGTTAGTTTATAAATAGGTGAGGTCACCTTAACAGATATTGGAGTGAACCAATAGAAACACTGTTAAGTTCAGTGGAGAGTCTTTGGGAAGCTACTTTACACCTCTATTAGTCTACAAGGGACAAAAGCAGTAAAGTGTTGAGATCACATGACAATGGACCGAGCTCTTGGAACATGGCCAATTTCCAAAAATATCTGCGACTGCGTGCTGTTAACTGGGGACAATAAATTCTCAGCAAATTGACTCAAGTCCCGACAATTTAAACAACAAAGAATTATAGCCAACATGCAAAACACTTCAAAGTCCCAGCAGTTTAAACAACAAAGAATGTTATCTAACGTGCAAAAACATTCAAAGTTAGATTGAATTGCAACATCTGAAAGATTTAACACCAATAGCTGTTTGTCATTACACAGACAGTGAGCACTTTTCTTATTCTCTTGTTACCATGATAGATATTGTAGCAAGATTAATCTGCATTATATTTTATTAATTTGTATTATTAAAGAGTTAAATTTAGATACAACGTGTTTGATGTTTTGAGAGAAAAAAGCCGAAGTAATGCCTAACCACGTTTGTATAGGAAGTATTGTTGAGATTAAATAATTATCTAGGTGTCTAAAATGCCTGTGACTCACAAATAATCGAGGATAGATTAAATGCTTGCAAGAAATCTACTCGTCTAACTCACAGTCTTGGTTTACTATTTTTTTTTTAAATCAGAAATAAAATGCACAATTAATTTGTATACTTTCTTTATAGTTACACGAAATTTCCATCTGACATTTAACGGTCTGAAATAAATTAAGGAGTGGAAATTAAGTAAATTAAAATAAGTCAGTAATCAGTATATTCTTTTATGTAATGGCTGTATCGATCATGTGAACTGGGCCTTCAGATGTAAGAACAGGCTGTAAGCAAGAAGTCCAGATGATGACGACAACAACAAAAAAATGATGCAAAACGATGAAATAATTTAATTTCCCACAAGAGGGTAGGCGCGCCGAAAGTGGCCATGCCCGATTCCTCACACAGGGACAAAAAATTGCATTAAACATCATCTGAAGTACACGTCCGCATATGCCGCTCCCTGTTGCTCGGAATATAAACATTTCTAATCATGGAAATGTCGGCCCTAGCCAAGGCAGGCCCAGCAGGAAGGCCGTCTGCGCTGGACCATGTACAGTCAACATCGTTAACAATTTCTAACATTTCGTTTAATGTCGTGCTTGCTGTCGGTCAAACAAGTGCCATGGTGGTGGTTAGAAATCAAAGGTTGTAGTGATTGCAAAAGAAGATAATTATCAAGGTTGTTTTGGTTTTGTTGTGCTTGCTTGCTTGCTTGTTTGGATGGTTAGTCTCTGCTGTGCAAGCACACTTTGGGTTTTACAGGTATTTCATTTCTAGTTTAACCGTACATTGTTCCTGTGCATGCAAATACATATCTACACAGAATATGAGATCAACAAGCACATTGCTTATTTGTTTGTGTGTGTAAGCATACATAAAGAATTCACTTTATTGTAAACATACAAACAGAGTTTTGTGCATACATACGACATACACATAGTTTTTGTCTGTGAAAGCGAATAAAAACGTTTTGTGCGGACATACACAGTTTTTGTCTGTGAAAGCGAATAAAAACGTTTTGTGCGGACATACGACATACACATAGTTTCTGTCTGTGAAAGCGAATAAAAACCTTTCGTGCAAAATAATAGTATTAATGGCATTTCGTGCAAACATAAAAATTAAGTTTATTTTTGTGCGAAGCTGTAAAAGCGTTTCCTGAACATATAAGAAATACAAAGTAAAGAAATTGTGTGCAAATATACAAAGGCGTTTCTTGCTAACATACATATAAGTCCTGAAGGAGAGTGTGTAGACTTGTACTTTTATACACATTCATTCCAGTTCGTTTTCATTGCATATGAGAAAATGCATCCTTTGGTGAGGTTTTTATTACATATGAGAAAATGCATCATGTAGTGAGGTTTTCATTGCATATTTCATTTTCATTGCAGACAGAAAGAAAGAAAGAAAGAAAGAAAGAAAGAAAGAAAGAAAGAAAGAAAGAAAGAAAGAAAGAAAGAAAGAAAGAAAGAAAGAAAGAAAGAAAGAAACTATCTTTTTTCATAAAAGAATTTTAAAACTGTTATTATCCATTTATCCCCTATTTCCAAACTAACGCTTTGAACATTGCAGTACACTTTAGAATAAAATGAAATATGCCTAAGAAAAAGCATCTGTTTGAATAAAATTCATATTTTACAGCTCTCAGTCATACATATATCTGACCTTTCAAAATCATGTACACACTGGATAAAATGAGATCCTGCATATTCCTGCTTAGAATCATAGACAATCTGGGTAAAAAGAAATCCCACACATTCATTCTCAGAATTATAGACATACCTGTAAATAACATTCCCATTCTCAAATTTATAAACATATATCCATACAAAATACACATGCTCGTTGTTCAGAATCAAAGACATACCTGTAAATAACATTCCCATTCTCAAATTTATAAACATATATCCATACAAAATACACATACTCGTTGTTCAGAATCAAAGACGTGTATACAATCTAAAACACGGGTTCCTATCAGAATGATAAGTTGTCAATACATATGCTGAGTCTTGATGGCCGCTTCTCTGTAAAACATTATCTTATGGATAAATGATAAACTCTTTCACTCAGCTTCTAGCCATACAGAGATACAAGCATGCTCTACAAGTCTACAGTGATGATAGCAAATTATCTCCCTTGCATGTCAGTTACAACATTTGACGTCGCAAGTGTGACACACTCACTCTAAGATGTGATGACAACAAATTACCTCCCCTTAACTCACTTACATGAACACAACATTTGACGCCACCAGTTTGACGCACTCACTCTAAAATGTTGATGACTGCAAATTATGTCCCTTGCACGTCAATTTCTACTGGAGTTCAAAATTTGGCGGCGCATTCGACACATTCACTCTCAGATGTGAATTACAAAGCAGTAGGTGCTTTCTGGAGCTAAGGTTCGTAGAAAGCTAACTAAAAGATGGTTTTTTCTTTATGAGCTTCAGTGTCTGCTTTTCGTACTCCGACTTTTTGCAGACTGATATCCAATCAGATCTTGGGTATAATTTCAAGCTGGATACCCGCCAGCTTGAAACAAATAAACAGAATATTGAAAACAAGAAATTTAAAAATGAAATATATCCTTGCCATTGACCCTCGCAAAAAAAGATATTACCGGACTTCCATCTTAAACAGATCTAGTACTGTCTTTAAAAAGCAGAAGCCAACTTACTCTTTTGAAATCCGATATTTAGAATAAATAAATGTCAGTGATAATAACTTCGTGAAAAATACACTCAGTTGACTGGAGTTAAATGTAATTCCCAAAGCGCCATCTTTTTCTTATGTGACACAGTCGTCTTAAGTTTGAAAACACACCCACGCATGGCTACCCTTTCAATGTATTTCACCCAAGGGTAGCGTATTTGATCTTTTAAGATTGCATCTGTAACACTTGCATCTTAACGATTCTATTGCCTTGTTTTATGTCAGGTCACTCGTGACCGCGGATTTCTTTCTGGCAGCTGATAGCTATAAATTTTGTAATGTATTTTTATAGAATAGGAGTTTGTTCCTAACTAACTAGAGTAAACTTTCCTGAAGGTACAGATCTCTCTTTGATATTTTTTAAAGGAGATGAAGCTGCTGCTTTGTGCTGTAATGATTTGCACAGATCAAAATATTTAACGAGCAGTGGGGCAAGACAAATAATTATTGGAACAATATCGGGTCATTATCATTGGCAGAGTTGAATGCAAAAAATGAAGAATTGTACTTTAGAGAAATTAAAATTGATTTTAAAAAACAATTTAGAATAAATATAAAATTATATTGTGTACTTTAAAGAGACAAAACACATATAAACACCCACCACAACACACACACACACACACACACACACACACACACACACACACACACACACACACACACACACACACACACACACACCCCACACCTCACAACACGCTGCTTGATAGAGAGCGAAGAAATTTGTGTACAAGAAAAACTGAAAAGACAGTTAAGGCAGAAATTTTCTGCTAAAATAAATTAAGAAAACCAATAAAAAATAAAGAAGATAAATAAATGCCTTGAGAAAAACAATCTGAGAAAGAAGTGAATGCAGCAAAATGTATTACAGAAAAAATCATGAAAGACTGAAAGCAATGAAATATGTTACAGAATAATCATGAAACAGACTGAACGCAGTGAAATATGTAATAGACAAAATCATGAAACAGACTGAAAGCAGTGAAATATGTAATAGACAAAATCATGAAACAGACTGACAGCAGTGAAATATGTAATAGATAAAATCATGAAACAGACTGAAAGCAGTGAAATATGTAATAGACAAAATCATGAAACAGACTGAAAGCAGTGATCTATGTAATAGACAAAATCATGAAAAGACTGAAGGCAGTGTAATATGTTGTTAAAATAAATCATGAAACAGACCAAAAGCAGTGAAATATGTTACAGGAAGTCATCACACAAATGAAAGCAGTGAAATATGTTACAGACAGAGTCATGAAATAGATTGAAATCAGTGAAATATGTTACATAAAGGCAGAGTCATGAAACTGACTGAAATCAGTGAAATATGTTACCTAGAGTCATGAAACAGACTGAAATCAGTGAAATATGTTACCTACAGACAGAGTCATGAAACAAACTGAAATCAGTTAAATATGTTACCTACAGACAGTCATGAAACAGACTGAAATCAGTGAAGTATGTTACCTACAGAGTCATGAAACAGACTGAAATCAGTGAAGTATGGTACCTACAGACATGTTACAGGACTAGAAAGTGCGAAGAAAATAGACGTAAAATAAATATGTTTAACAACACAGTTTGAGAAAACAGTTAAATAGTGAGGGGCAAGAAGTGTGTTACAGGACAAAAACAATGGAAAGATGGGTGACTTTAAAGAAATATATTTAACTTACAATAAAAACACAAAATTATACTTAACTTACAATCAAAACACAAAAATATATTTAACTTACAATCAAAACACAAAAATATCTTTAACTTACAATCAAACACAAAAGTATATTTAACGTACAATCAAACCAAAAAATATACTTAACTTACAATCAAAACACAAAATTATATTTAACTTACAATCAAAACACAAAAATGTATTTAACTTACAATCAAAACACAAAAAATATATTTAACTTACAATCAAAACATAACAGTAATCAGAGAAGACAAGGAAGGCTGAGACCAGAAAATGTCGAGAACATATTGAAAGCAAAAAGATTTAATTATCCACGACAAAAATCATTGCAAAATATGGTTGATGGCTGAGAAATATAATTAACTTTACAGACCAACAACAAAAGTCCCAAACGAGTGTACAGCTGGAGACCATATATAAGACAGAACAGTGAAAACAAAGCACTTTTATAGAACACGAACGACGCAAAGATGGCTGATTGAAGATAAATGTGATTAACTTACAGAATACAAAAGAAATTACTCAAGACAATTGAGAAGATGAAAGTTGTGATACCCAAACCCAATAAAACCGAAACGATAAAACAATGATGATAAAACAATGACGGCACAAAAACATTAAAGAACAAAAAGATTGAGAAGACAGTTAAGGTAGACATAAAAGATCAAAGATCTGATCAAACAGTGAAGGCACATAAACTAAGAACAAAAAGATTGAGAATACAGTTAGGTAGACAAATTCTATAGCAGATAAGAATATACAAAAGACAGTGAAGGCATAAAAACAATTGTCGAAAGACTATATTTCTCTGGTCGTGTTTTTTCATGTCTCTTCGCTTAGACGGTTGAAGACACTCCAAAGATGAGAGGAGGACAAAAGAGCTCCCTATTCGGTGATGAAAACACAACCTTCTTCCCTCAAGAGTTGTCCCGCATTCCAACCGTAATTAAGTATCAGATCGTCGAGTGCTTCTGCCCTATTGTGCATAGTCAGTGAAGATTCGGGATGTTAATTAACCGATGTTTAATGAAGAAATGTTGTGCGAAAAATAACAGCTGTATGCTAGTGACCACGTCAAAATATTAATTTCCCGGACAGCTGTGCCATATCTGCCTAGTGGCCACAATGCAGAGATGTCTAACAAAGGGGGATAACTAAAATTACCAAGTGCTTCATGAAACGTTTTCTGTCTCCATTTGTGCAGACGTCCGATTGTTTGCGAATGTGTGCACACGTGGGTGTCTGTGTGTGCGTGTGCACGCACGTTTACATGTGGTGGCAATTCAGTTCAATCGCGTTTGTATTTGAAAATGTGAATGAAACTACAATAGAGGACGGAATGTTAAAAAAGTTAACTCCATTTTGTTCCACATAAGAATATAATGACACAAGCAACTTGCAAACATTTTGCGAGCATGAAATCATATTCGTCTGTCTGTCTTTATGTCAGTCTTACTTCAATCTCTCTGCACACTCAAACACACGTTCACACACACACACACACACACACACACACACACACACACACACACACACACACACACACCACACTTTTCCCCTTCCATCTTTCTCTTTCTCTCCCTCTATCTTTTTAATCTGTCTTCCTCTTTTCACACACACACATACTCTCTCTCTCTCTCTCTCTTTATCTCATTCTCTCTCACATTTTTTTCTCTTTTCCCCTGAAGTTTGGAGTTGATGTGTCAATAAACATTAAGAGAATATGCACATTTACAGCCTGCAAACAAGTGAAAATTACTTCTAAAACTCTTAACGAAGTGATGTATGGAAAAGTCTGCAAACAACTTAAAATTACTAGTAGAACTCTTAAAGAAGTATGTATGGAAAAGTCTGCAAACAACTTAAAATTACTAGTAGAACTCTTAAAGAAGTGATGTATGGAAAAGTCTGCAAACAACTTAAAATTACTAGTAGAACTCTTAAAGAAGTATGTATGGAAAACTATGGAATTATTCACTTCTCTTTGCAAATTTCAAGATACATTAAATTCTGGTCAAGTCTGATTAACTTACCATTCAACAGTTTTACAAAACTGGCCTATCTAATGTCCAGAAATAGGGGACAGGTGGTCAAACTGAAACTTATTCGTGGTAAGGACCTCGCCTGGTTCTAATCCAGTGGACTTTGGTTGATCCTTGCCTGGTTCTAATCCAGTGGACTTTGGTTGATCCTCGCCTGGTTCTAATCCAGTGGACTTTGGTTGATCCTTGCCTGGTTCTAATCCAGTGGACTTTGGTTGATCCTTGCCTGGTTCTAATCCAGTGGACTTTGGTTGATCCTCGCCTGGTTCTAATCCAGTGGACTTTGGTTGATCCTTGCCTGGTTCTAATCCAGTGGACTTTGGTTTATCCTTGCCTGGTTCTAATCCAATGGACTTTGGTTGATCCTTGCCTGGTTCTAATCCAATGGACTTTGGTTGATCCTTGCCTGGTTCTAATCCAGTGGACATTGGTTGATCTTTGGATATATCAGGAGGCGTTAGAATGGAATGCTGTCTTTTGTCTGAACTTGGAACTAAACTAAACGACTGATGAATGCATGCCAGTATACTCGCACTTAGATTTATACAGAACAATGGAACACTACGATAGAGACTGAGAAATATGTTTATGTATTAAATCAACAATAGCTACGCACATACTCTCGAGTCGAAATTTAGATTCAGCACGTCCGAAGTGAGAATTTGCAGATTTAGGTATATAGACAGAAACAAAATAATACCAACGAGCTAGTGTTTACCCTTCATGTGGATACAAGTATGTAGGCACTGAAATTTGTTGACGTTTTGATTACACCGCACGAGTGATGTACATGCAGAATGTCAGAATGGGAAATAGATTAAGCATACCATTTCTATTTAGTTGACTTTGTGTGTCAACCGCACGCAGTAGCTTTGCTTATTTATTTTTTTTAAACTGTGGTCTTTAGAAAACAAATGCATACTGCAATGAGTAATTGTAGATCTTTTTCTTAATTAATAATAACTGCATGTTATTATATCACTGCTTGTTTATAAAAACAGTTAGCATGCATTCTCACAGCTTGTCACAAATTCCATTATAAAGTTAATGCAATTCATATACAATAGTTGTTAACTATTTAACTTACTATAGATTTATGGGCGTAGCAAACTAATGAAAGTGTGTACCCTTCAAATGTAAAATACGTACGTATATAAATATTTCAATAATTGTGTGTGGCTGTATGCGTATGATGATCTTAATTTCCACTATATAAAACTTGTAAATTATGCACTTGCAATATTTGTGACAAATTAGTAAATTGTCATAAATTTTACTACTGTAACTCTCATTTTGCAACAGGACTACAATCAAGAGACATTTTGTTCTCTCATACTTACTTCCATCCCACTGTTTTTCTCTCACTCCCTCGCGCCCCTTCCCCCTCCCACACACATTCATACATACATACAATTTATGACACAGACACACTTGAACCCCCCCCCTTCCACACACATTCATACATACATACAATTTATGACACAGACACACTTGAACCATTAATGCTTGGCAACAAACTGCTCCAATGACAAGAGTTTTATACAGAAGGGATTCAGTACGTCCAATATGTAGGACAATCTACATACTACAAGAGCTCTGTCTTGTCCTACAGTCTACAACCAGTCGTGGGCACACTATAAATAATCCTGCTTCTTACTCCAGACTTATTCTTTATTTCGTTGACTTTCTTTTCCCACAGAACCTTTCGACTTCAAATGCCATTCTCGGTTGTGGTTACGCCAGACACTGATTTACTCGCTTTTATTATTGGTCAGCTGGTCAGCTTTCAATGTGACGTAGAGGTGAGACTTTGCAGAGAGAGTAACAAAGCGTCTTTACTTCGTGATGTTAGTAAGAGAAACATGTTTTGGTACTCGCGAGCAACTCCGATTCTTATTTGCCTCCCCTAGGCACTGTCAAGATAGCTTAGTGGCTGCAATAGGTGATAAGTCAGTAGTGACTTCTGGCCAGCATCAAACTGTCTGCCCTATGGTACACGTGACAGAACTAGCCCTTTGATCCCTGGCCCGCCGAAACCAATTACATCAGATGATTTTATAACTGAAAGTACCTTGCTGTTGGTTGATTCCAGCAAAGCTCGTGGTAGAACCAAACATAAAATCCTTTGATTCATTCAGATAACTAGCACTGTTTGTGTGCAACATGACATAAATAAAAACATTCAGTAACCAGCATTACTTGTGTGTACTTGACATAAATACATTCAAATAATCAGCAAGATGTGTGTGTAACTTGACATAAAAACATTCAAATAACCAGCAATATTTGTGTGTACTTGACATAAAATGAATTATCTGACTTGCTTAAGGATGGCCTAGAGAGAGCCATGTAGGTTTTTTCTTTATTATGAAGGAGATCAGCTAGCTCCTATAATGAGGAGGAATATCGACATTTACTGTCGAGAAGACATGACCAAGTTAAACGCTAGAACTGATATGAAGATGGCGGAGCTGCAACAATTATTTTTTTTTAATTTAGTGTGTCGTCCTCTGAGGCACGACATAAGCTACCGGTAGTCTGAGCTTAACATTCATTAATTATTTTTAGTTAATTAATTATATACAGGGAACGTGCAATGGAGACGAAATAAATAAATGATGAAAACGTTTCGGTGTACTGATATGTACGAAATGAAGAATATTAAATCTAAACACTTAGCACCTTAAATCATGTTCGCCGTTTTAAATGGTCAGGTTAATTAATGATTGTGTGTGTGTGTGTGTGTGTGTGTGTGTGTGTGTGTGTGTGTGTGTGTGTGTGTGTGTGTGTATCTGTTGGTGGATACACTTTCAAGCTACTTCCACTGCTGGTGATTATTTTCTTTAATTATTATTAAAAAATCTGGACTGGTCGATTTTTTATTAGTAAATATTCTTTGAAGTAAATAAGTTTATTTGTGATCTGAAATGAAAACATGTACCATTTCTGGAAAGTAAACAATTCTACTGATAACATGAAAACATTTACGAGTTTGGAAAGTGAATAAATCTGTTTACATGAAATAAAAACGTATACCACTTTTGGGAAGTAAATGACTATTGATAACAGCCAATGAAAACGCGTGCCAATTCTGGGAAGTAACTAACTCTATTCCTAACATAACATAAAATTAAAACGTGTACTTACTGGGAAGTAAGTAATTATATTGATAAAATGAAATGAAAACGTGTACCAGTACTGGGAAGTAATTATATTGATAAAATGAAATGAAAACGTGTACCAGTACTGGCAAGTAAGTATGTCAACAAACCAGGCGTTTCAAACCATTTAATGAAAAGTAGAGTGTTTATATTCGATGACTGCCGATGATTGATTTATAACACTATGTAACAAATTTTCACTTTTGTTCTGTTCCTGGGTTGAAAGTGTGTTTTCCTAATCCGTTAGGTCTAGAACAGAAAGGAAATCGCTGTTATTCCAGAAAAACTTTGCTTCTGTGACCGGGAATGAAATTTGGAAAATCGCGTGTGTTCGAGAAAATTCTCGATTTGATTTCAATGCCGAGCTTCCTCCCTGAACTGCTAGAGTTGTCCACATGTTTCTGCAATTCTCCTGAACACTCTAGAACGTTCAAGAAACTTCCAGAACTTTCGAGAAACTCTCAGAACTTTCTAGAACGTTCTTGAACGTTCCAAAAGTAGCTGTACAAGTATAAAAGCACAGGTGTCTCGAACCAAGATTCCAATTCGTGTTATTGCAGACTGAAAGGATAATGATTCGTAGTTGAAGAGAAGTTATTTATTTGATATGGCATCAAGAGATTGTTTGCATCCAGCTGATTCATTCATCGGCCATCTTCAGGAGACAGCAGCAAGTCAGATAGCGAGGCAGATACTGGAGATATGGACTACGATTCCGCAGATGAAGTTGGGGATAGAAAGCCATACTTCCCTAACCAGAAAGATGTGAACGATTTAATTAGGGACCTCGGGCTTACGAAATCGAATGCTGAGCTTCTGATATCCAGGCTCAAACAGTGGAACTTGGTTGATGATAGCGTACAAGTCACGGATCAGAGGAAGCGGCATCAAAGATTCTCCAACTTCTTCAGTCACCGTGATGGGCTGTGCTTCTGCAACGATGTTGCCGGTCTATTCCAGGCTGTAGGTATTGCATGTAATCCTATTGAATGGCGCCTATTCATAGACAGTTCATCCCGGAGCCTCAAAACTGTGTTGCTTCACAATAGAAACAACTACCCGTCTCTCCCGATGGCCCACTCTGTGCATCTCAAAGAGGACTACACCAGTGTCAAAATGTTGCTGAGTGCATTAAAGTATGACGACTACGGATGGGAGGTCATCGGTGACTTCAAAATGGTATCATTCCTCATGGGTCTTCAAGGAGGTTTCACGAAATTTCCTTGTTTCCTCTGTCTCTGGGACAGCCGTGACACTAAGACGCATTATCGCACAAAGGACTGGCCACAACGGACCGAGTTTTCTGTTGGGAAGAGCAATGTGAAGTGGGCGCCACTGATAGAACCTCATAAAGTGCTTATGCCACCGCTGCACATCAAGTTAGGCCTCATTAAGCAATTTGTCACTGCTTTTGACAAGGAGTCAGCAGCATTTCAATACCTCCAAGATCTTTTTCCAAAGCTGTCCAAGACTAAGGTCAGGGCTGGTATATTCGTCGGACCACAGATCAAGAAGATCATAGAATGTGAGGATTTCGCAAAGCTGTTGAACAGAACGGAGAGAGCGGCTTGGAGCAGTTTCGTTGCAGTTGTTCAGGGCTTCCTAGGTAATCACAAAGCTGAAAACTATGTGGAGTTGGTGCAGACTCTCATAAAGAATTACGCCACAATGGGATGCAGAATGTCTCTGAAAGTCCATATCCTTGATCCGCATCTCGACAAATTCAAGGAGAACATGGGCGCTTACTCGGAGGAGCAAGGCGAGCGCTTTCATCAAGATATATTGAACTTTGAACGTCGTTACCAAGGACAGTATAACGAAAACATGATGGGGGACTACATTTGGGGGCTACTTCGAGAGAGTGATTCACAGTACAATCGTAAATCTAGAAAATCTACACATTTCTGAAACTTGTTGAGTGGTTTCCGACTGTGTTTGTCTATTCCTTGTGCAATTTTTGTTTTTACCTGATCATAATAACGAAAATGAAAAAAAAAATCGTTCTATTTTCACACAAAAACGAGTTTTCTTCGTGCTGTTGTCGTGTAAGCAAAGTTTGTGCTTAATGAAGTCATTTTTTCACGTACTTTAGACATAAGCAATTGAAATATAACACTTAGAAGCCAGGAACAAAAATTGTGTTACATAGTGTAAGTTAATAAACAAACTACTTCAGGAACTTTTCCAATTTTTTTCAATACCGCAAAAGTTATTGCTGAGATAAAATGTCTCAAAGTTTCTTTATTTTTCTCTTTCTAAATATTAAAACATTTGATTTTTTTAAACTTCACGTATTGAGGAAGAATATATTGATAATTATAAGATGTAGAAATGTTGACTGCTTTAAAAAAAAAAAAAAAAAAGTTCTTGGGATTATTGGGGAGAAATGTTACAAAGGGAATGAATGTTATGCTTTCCACTCACGATTTTGCCCTTTGATCTTTTTCATATAATTCCATTGTTGATCAGTCAGACAGATCACCAGATAAAAGATAAAATTGTTCCATACAAAAAAAATGGCGTTAGTTTACACACACAATATTGCCACAAAAAACCGAAGAAAAATGGCACTAGTTAACGGGGACAATATTGTCACCCAAAAAGAACAAAAAGCAAGAAATAAACAACAAAATCAAAACAAACTGCGTTAGTTGAAAAATAAAACATTGCCATCCAATAATAAAGAAAAACAGAGTAGCTGTAACTGACAATTACATGAGTGGCTTAAAATTGAATATTTATTTATCTCAACTTCTTTATTGTTATTAAAATGAAGAAGAATATTTTTTTATTCACCTTCTAGTCGGTAACTCCCACTTCTGCTCTTTCGTATTTATTACTGTACAAATAATAGAGATATCTATAAAGCTGAATAACCAGCCAAATGAAATAAACTGGAAATCACATTACAATACTCACTGAACTCTCGGTTTCCCTTCGTCCTAATCCATCTCTCAGTTAAAGGGTTAAAATAGACTGTGAACCCTAACAACTAATAGGGGCTTTGAATTGTACTAAAGAAATTAAATGAAAATCATTTCCAGCGTAATATCACTCTTCCGGTATCATGAAATTAGATTGCCTTGGGTTAATTAAATCTGAATTATGAAACGAAATTTATTTTGTGTCTGAAAGTTATGGTGCGAAGTGAAGACAGTAGAAGGAAGAATAACAGTGTGTGAAAGGAAGGACTGATAAAGCAGTTAGCGTGTTCGTCACTGCCCACACCTGCAACAGATGGTCGAATAAAGTAGAATGTAAACTGAGAGGTAAACAGTAAACAATAATCGTTGAGGTTATAAATGAGAGAGATAAACTGGATGAGGTCAGAACCTTATTTCCTGAGTGACGGTGTTAAGGGAACATAATTGGTTTTCTTTGAATGGTATATATATACTCGAATATTTAACAACTTTACACTTTTATTCAGCAAATTAGCATAGTTTCAAAGTATATATAGTCACGTAATTTGCATATTCTATTCGTGGATCTGACATAGGATAGACACAAACGGGTATCTCTTCAGATTTCCTGCTTGCTGAAATGCGGAAACAGTTAACTTAAAAATAATATACATCAAGGAACACATTAATGTATCTCATTTTAAGTTGAGCATGACCAGTTTATAAGCATAATTTATTACAAAATATCACTATAATTTCCTTTATTATAAGTTAGAGACATGACCCATTAAATCTCTACACTTATGGAAATACAAATGCAAATTATATGCAAAAATCATTGCCCTTATGTTTTCTTCTAATCATAGAAGTCTAGTATTCTCAACCTGAGATGTTTACTCCAAGTTAAAAATAGCATCATAAGCAGTGCCCAAGATCGAGTCATGTTAACATTGACAACAAGGTTAGAATTACTAAGTTAGAAATAGGGATAGACACATTTACTTTCTCACATCTAGCAAAACGAGAAACAAAACATTGAACAAGACAAGAAAAACAAGACAAGAAAAACATCAAACAAGACAAGAAAAGTAAAAACAAAAACTAATACCAAACAAACATAATAAATAAAAGAGGTAATGTAAAAGAAAAGCAATATGAGAAAAGAAAAGTCTTTTATTAAAAACAAAAAGTAAACTATGTCAATTAATAAAAATAAACAAGACTAGAAAAACAAAATAAAGTCAAATAATAAAAGAAAAATATCGATGAACAGAAGGAAGCAAAAACAAAAAAAAGTAATAAAACAAAGTAAGCAAAACAAAAATAATTAAGCCATATTAAATTAAAACAAAATAAAAACAACATGGACAGAAGCCAAAGCCAAAGACATAATTAAAAAATTAAAATAAATAAATAAAACCAGACAACATAACAAAGCCTAAGTGTTGTAACCACACAAATAAGTCTCCTAACCAAGCAAACAAGAACTGGATGAAAAAAGCCAGAGACAATAATACTGACTAGATAAAACAACAAACCTAATAAACCAAATTTTAATTTCAAGTCTAAAATATTTTGTAAAACTCAAAGTTGTTATATGCGTGCGTGTATGTTTGATTCTGTACGAGTATGTGTGTATTTGAGAGTATATTTACATGTGAATAACATCTTGATTTGGATTGCATCCCTCTCTCTCTCTCTCTCTCTCTCTCTCTCTCTCTCTCTCGTATTTATTTCATTTGTAATTTTAAGTACGAGTGCAAAGTTCAAGTGGCAGACTTTAAGTATCCAACAATGTTTCTGTTCAATCTCATAATAAACAATTTTTAGAGTTACTAGGCATAATGCAAAATTTACATTTGCTCCTAAAGTCCTTTATGATGTTCCACTTCCTCAAACACAGACACACAGTCACACATAGAGACGCACACCTATAGACATAAGCACACGTACACACACATAGGCGTACACAGACACGCATACACATATAGACATACACAGACACGCAGACACACACATAGATACATACAGACACGCAGACACACACACATAAATATACTGACACACAGACACACATACACACACACACACTCACACACTCACACACACACACTGTAATTGGAAGGTTCATTAAGTAGTATAAGCTCTGCAGTTGCTAAAGCTTAAATGTCCTTTCCAAAAATTTGTTTTATTGGGCTCAGTTCAAAGGCATTTATATTTTTATAGGTTCCAAGTGGAAATCACTGGATCATTTAAATAATATTTTTTTAAAGAAGGAATATAAAATTATTTCCAACAGCCTACCAATTATTGATTGAGAATGCAAACGAGATTTACGTTGCCCTAAGAGCATAAAGGGAAATCACTCAAGCATAAACAAGAGAGTTGATGCCCTAGCAGCATAAAGAAAATTAAAAAATTAAAAATAGAGGGAACAGAAAAAAGAACAGTGCTTGTAAACCAGTTCTACTTGACATATTTTTAACTTTATCTTAATATTAATTAAATGTCTAATGAAATTAAAATATCAGTTCTAAATATCTTTCTGAAGATATTCAGTTCTTAATTCAAGAACTTTGGTGTATTAACCTCTTAATTTCAAGACCTTCTTACTTTATCATTTAATATTTCTAATAAAATGTCAAGACATGTTATCAAATGAAATACCAGACCTTTCCAGTAACGTCTGTTAATTTTATGCCTTTCCTTAGAAATCTTCACTAATAAAGTGCCTGGTACGCACAAATAATTATGAATGAAAACACTCATCAGCTTATAAAATAGCTTCAGAAGTGTGAATTGTCTGTCAAAAGAAGATGGATCCGTTTTCTTTAACATTCGCGACCTACTTATGCCGACTAGATACGTTTCCGGTATATGCACTTCCGGTCTGCGCAATTTCTCAACGCGAAATAAATCAAGCGCAGGGCAAGGACTGTAGTAGATAACGACATAAGCGACAACGAAAGAATCGAAGAATGGGGAGGGGTGGAACGAAGTAGTCTGACTTATACATGATCAAACAATTCTGACCCCAATACCCTTCACCAGTGAAGGTGTTAGCTGCTAGTGGTGTTGATCTTTCAGCTTCTGCAGACGACACCGCCAACAAGTCAACACAGTAATCGTCGTTTTTTCTTCCCCCCTCCCTCCCACCAGAAGCGACTTCTAATCCTAACTCGCTACCGAGATGGTAAATATGACCTCAGCGTAAAAAAAAAAAACGGGAAGGGGGAAAAACAGGGAGGAAAAAGGGTAGAAGAGAATCTATATATCAGGTTTCTCTTGTACAGTTTCCAGTCCTCATGCTGTCTGACTAATAAGAAAGCCTGTAACTATTCTCTGCAGTATGATTATTTCTCTCTTCAGTCTTACCTTCCGGCGATGATCCGGAAATGCTGCCCATCCAACTAATCAAGCATAAAATGAGTTTATCCGACGCGAGCAGGACGTATCCCCAGTGTTTGATTATGGTAATGAGTGCATAATTAAGGTCTAATCAGAGGCCAGGAGCCAAATACTGACAGGTGAATAGCGACACATAGAATAATAATAATAATAAAGTGAAGCACGTTGTGCCAGGGGCGAATGTTTAGTTCGGAATGCTCTTTATCAGTAGGATGGCGACAAACTGTCTACAAAACGACTTTGCTCATGATGTTATATTTGATCTGAGATTTGCAATATTATTCTTTCACTTTTTTTTATAAAAGCAAAAATGCTACATGTATGAAGAGAGTTGCGTGTTTCGAAAGCACAAGCAAAAACAATCCGTGGATACGGATTTGTCTGCAGATTATTTTTGTTGATATTATCAGACTGCATGTCATGTGTTGTTTGCTGTGTTGTTGCTTCGTTTACACTTACCTTTTTTTTTTGTCTTATTGAAACCACGACTACCAGTAAAACTCGCCGTGAACGAAGTGCGTATATTAGGTCAAAGGTCGATGCAAATAGTCACTGGTTACTTGAGAACAGAGATGTCAGTGACTCAACGATAACCTTGTGTGAAAGAAGGTTAGTTTGGCTGATAATGACTGAAAGAGTTTGTGAAGAAAGACCTGATTTACAGTCAGTGACTGAAAGAAAGTGTTAGTGAACAAGGGTCTGATTCACAGTCAGTGACTGTAAGAAAGTTTGTGAACAAAGATCTGATTCACAGTCAGTGACTGAAAGAAAGTTTGTGAACAAAGATCTGATTTACAGTCAGTGACTGAAAGAAAGTGTTAGTGAACAAGGGTCTGATTCACAGTCAGTGACTGTAAGAAAGTTTGTGAACAAAGATCTGATTCAGTCAGTGACTGAAAGAAAATTAGGGAAAGTTAGTGAACAAAGTGTGGGGGGGGGGGTGCGTGTGTGTGTGTGTGTGTGTGTGTGTGTGTGTGTGTGTGTGTGTGTGTGTGTGTGTGTGTGTGTGTGTGTGTGTGTGTGTGTGTGTGGATCTGGTTTCACTTTCAGTGATTGAAACATAGTAATTGAGAACAAAGGTTTGATTGGCTAATTTACTTGTTGTACATACACGAAACAATACTGTTTGAATTTTATATTCCGACTGCAAGGTTCAACATCTCACAATCCACTCATTCTACTAACAAATTCTATATTTTATTAATTCAAAATCTCACAATCCACTCATCTACTAACAAATTCTATATTTTATTAATTCAGAGGTTAGCACTAATCCACAAATTCTACAGTTTATTAATTAAGAAGTTAGCACTAATCCACACACTCTACTAACAAATTCTACAGTTTATTAATTCAGAAGTTAGCACTAATACCTGTTTCTGTAGGATGACACTCGATATAATATGCATTCTGAGAGACTATGTTAGAATGAAAACTAAGTTCAAAGATAATTCATAATTTTCTGCAAAGCGTGCGTTATTTCAATAAATCACACAGTGAAAATTATTAATGAGATAAAGATACAGAGATATAGAGTGAGAAAAAGACTGCAGTCGGTGGAATGCATGACGTCATATAGTAAGGAGATAGTTGTCAGCGTCTGTCACGCATGGAAAGCTTGAAGACATCTACTTTAATAAATTTAAGATTTATTTTATAACTGTAATATTTCACTGTATAATTGAAGTATCGAACGTTTTAGTTGAATTGCATCACTTTTCGTTGAACTAGTCTCTAGTAGTGCGACCATCAAAGCTTAGACTGGATTTCGTGCAGTGTCTGTAGCCATAGAGAAGATACGCGCATTACGTAAGAACAAGAGCCTAGAAAAAGTTGCGAATTGTGACGTCATTTTGAGACTTTATTAGAATAAGTGGGAGAGGCTACTCTATTCTAAGCCCACTAATCATATTAGAGCATTCTGCTGTGACAAGACTGGAGGTAGATTTGAGCAGACGGGATCTGAGAGTCGACAGGAAGAAAGACACGGGAGGTGGACAGGTGCAACCAGACTACCCGTGCTGACTTTGACTGTTAATTTAATCAGGAGTCTGGTGAATTTAAGATTATCAATGATAGCTGTGGTATGAAGCCACTAACCAATGACTAACTTACTAAGGTGTACTTTATCAAATTAATGATAGTAAATTTACTTTGCTTACATGCTAGTGCTATTTCGAATTTCTTTGTGAATTCTTGTTATGAATCATAAGATCGAGTTGCCTAAGTTATGCCAATGAAAATTTAGCATAAGAAATGTGTAGTACTGAACTGTAGCTAAATAGTTATAAAGATAAAGACACTGATTTTATTCTAAACTCTATGTAAAATAATGCATTTATTTTTTGTATTAATTTCATGTGAATGACGGCTGATAACATTTTATCAAAGTTAACGTAAATTTGAGAATGTGAGATATCACATTAATTTAAAATGCATATCCATTCTTATGTTTCAGGAAAAGTTTCTATTTTATTTCTTTTTCAGTTTTCAGACTTCAGATTGAAGTTCAAGCTGAACTTGAATCTTATATGTTATGCTTCACTGTAGTTGAGTAATGGATCCATGTTTACATAAATATGCATAATGTTTCAAGGTGAACTCTTTAACTGTTCAGGTCATCAGATTTCTATGGTTAATTGCATTGTAGAGATGTACAAAGAGAGAACGGAAGAGCCAAATTATTTTTGAAACCAATAGCTAAGCCAGAGGAAATTAACAGTTGCAAGAGAAAATCATTGTAAAATTATAAACTATATTCTAAATTGTAAGAAAGCATTCTTTTCTGCATAACGTTTCTGTAAACCTGCTCTAAATTCTCACACTTAATAGTAATGTATGATGTTTCACTGAAGTATGTTACTCTTTTATCTGCCACTGCTGCTTTTTGTTTAGGCCTTATTGCTGCTGGTGATAGTTTGCAGCATTTTGCTTTTGTATTATTTTCTTTACACCTATCACTTATCAGACAAATTCTATTATATGTTATAGGAATAAGGCTTAATTTCATGTTAAGAAGAAATATAACTATTCAGTTATGTAACTGTATCTCTTGATATAGGTAATGATTGTTTGTAATACTGATTCATTTTATGCTCAGATAGTTAGGTCTACTCGTTCTAATTTAAGTCATTTCACTTATGTAAGAATGGGACAGTTGCCAGTTCTGCTATCTGCTCTGTCAACTGTACAGTGCAGCTAATGAATACAAAATTAAAGCATTTAATGTGAAACTGATTTAGAGCATTTCTGTGGTAAAAATAGTTCTACTAAAGCACTTAATGTGAAACTGATTTAGAGCATTTCTATGATAAAAATAGTTCTACTAAAGCACTGTTGAGGAAGAGTATCAAGAAGTCGTACTCTTGCCAGGCCCAGTTCTGACTAAAGGTCTGTGCTAATGTTATTAGTTACCATTCGTACAAGCTGTCAGTCACCCATCACCAGCCAGCAACCCTGCCTGAGAAGACACTCTATAAAACAACAGTTCTAAAATCATCCTCTCTAGTGGGAACAACACACTGAAAGTTATAAATAGAAAGTGAAAAGATATTGACTCAAATCAAGTTGTGTTCACTTAATAGAGTGAATATTTTATTATATGTTACAGGTTTGATTATAGTACACATTTGCACAGATTATTCATGACTATTGTACAAAATGTAGTAATGTTTTGTCATTGTTTCAATCAAGGGTTTCAATCTACTTTTGTGCTATACATTAAATGTCACCATTTCGTTCATCAAATTATTCCGTTTTATTTTATCAACCACCTAAACCACTCTAAGAGTAATTGAGACTGGGGGGTGCGCAGAAACATGTCCTTTTGCATATCATTTAGCAATCAATCACATTGCTTTATGAGGCAGAAATGTTTAAGCTGAAGGTGCTAGTGAAGTGAGAGTGGCACACGACACCAATATCCATAGTTAAATTCACTCACATATACATCACAGAATCTTATTTTATGCTAATAATTAATATATACTCTTAACTGAATGCTTTCTATTATTTTATCGAGAAGTTTTCTTATTTCCATTGTGCTACTTATTTAGGAACAAAGTATTGGCAGGTCTGATGTTTTTAAAATATTCTAACGAAATAACTTCACCGATAAATCTAAGAATTTTTTTTTTACAACAATTCATTTATCAGAAAGACGTGATTTCTATTTTAAAATTCGAACACTTAAGTAAGACTGAGTCTAACTATTTCTAAATCTTTAAGTGGTTTAGAGGAAAATCAACAGTATAAAGAAATGTAGATGATTGTCACACAGGATCGTAATTTAAATTGTATCTAGTACTGTGTCGATACATAAATTATTGTATGCAATATTTTTTTAAAAAGAATTTATAATGTTATAATAAATCTATGAATGGATTATTTATGTATAATATATTTATATAATTCAATAGTTAGAACACTTTACTATTTATTTATCTTCGCGAAACAACTTGATAAATAGCGAGGAACAACTGCAGGAATTAGAGTTTTCTGATTCCTGTTGTATTCCTGAGGAACTTTGCTCTGGAACAATAGAATAATATGTTCAGTATTTGTAAGATAACTTTGCCCTGGAACAAAAGAATAATATGTTCAGTATTTGTAATATAACTTTGCTCTGGAACAATAGAATAATATGTTCAGTAATTGTAATATAACTGAGTATTTACCTCCAACTGTTAGAGTTATATTTTGTATATTTGTGCTTTCTTGTCAATGTAAGACATTGATCGAAACTATTATTATAATTTTTATTTTCGCTTGTTAATAAATTGCAGTTTGTGTTATATCATTCTTATATCTGTCGTAAATGTGAAAGTTGACGTGTTGTATATCATTCTTATATCTGTCGTAAATGTGAAAGTTTACGTGTGGTTCTGACTCGAGATTTATGGGCTCAAGGGCGAGAGTATTAAAGGCATATTTGTAGACTGTTGAATTCCCCTGGGCCTAGACAAACAATATTTAATTGTATCAATCCTTACTAAAGTGTTATACTTCAGTAAGTCTTTCAAGTACTCATCGTCGAGATGAAGAGTAAAGCCCTTTGACAGATGGCTGTAGTCGTCAAGTGTACTTTGTGTTTTGAGGGTAATTACACGTGTAGTTTGAAGTATGCTTTGAGGGGACTGCAATTCTTTTGTGTGTGTGCTCTGCGTGTAAGTGCACTTCTGAAGTGCATTGTAAGGGGATTATTTTGGTCAATTGTGCTTTGAAGGGCGACTATAGTTATGAAATGTGCTTAGAGTTTGATTGAAGTTGTCAATTGCGCTCTGGGGAGCGACTATAATTCCGAAATGTGCTTGGAGGGGATTGTAGTCGTCTTGTGTGCTTGGAAGGATGGCTTTAACTGTGACGTGTCATTTGATGCTGATTGTAATCGTAAACCTGATGATTGACTGTAATTGTAAACCTGATGACTGACTGAAATTGTAGATTTGATGGCGATTATAATTGTAAACCTGATGACTGAATGTAATGGTAAACCTGATGACTGACTGTAATTGTAAACCTGATGACTGACTGAAATTGTAGATTTGATGGCGATTATAATTGTAAACCTGATGACTGAATGTAATGGTAAACCTGATGACTGACTGAAATTGTAGATTTGATGGCGATTATAATTGTAAACCTGATGACTGACTGGAATTGTAAACCTGATGACTGACAGGAATTGTAGATTTGATGGCGATTATAATTGTAAACCTGATGACTGACTGTAATTGTAAACCAGATGGCCTGTTGATCGCTCTCGCAAATATTCTAAGAGTTTATTTACATATGAGAGAACATTTCTGGGGTACATTGCTGTGTTAAAGCTCTTAAGTTAAAACAATATAATCTTTCTACATGTATTGCATGATGTAAACCTTTCATATAAAAAGCCAGTATCTTCTTTTCTATACTTCATAAAACTATGCTTGTTTTCTGTTTAAGTAATGTCATTTTGTTAATGTTTAGTACTTTACTTTTATTACTTCTAAAATTATTGGACAAATATTGTCATTTCATTATCTTGCAGTATGGTTGTGTAACTATGTGATTGTATATATATATTTACTGAATAAAATTGAGATAGTTTGATTATTTTAGTAATTATTTAGAGAAAAATAATGTAACCACTCTATTTGCTTAATTTGTACTCCTGTATAGGTAATTGTTAAATTTACAAATGTGTTCAATAATTTCTATTCCTCGCATTTGGAAGTGATTTGCTTACTATTTATTACTTATAATTTACACAGAATAAAAGCAGAAAGGAGATTTGTGTTATTATTTTTTTTAAGGAATTTTTTTTTAAATAAACAACTACTAACGGCACTTCCTTAATTAACTTAGAGATGGCAGTTTCCGGCCTCGGCCGATTTTGATGTCTGACACCGCGGTTGGTGCCGCTATTGAGAGTTGTAGATGATGATAGACAGAGTGGGGAGGTGGTTGACAGGAAAATTGTAGAGTGGTGATGATAAAGTGTAAAGTGCTTTAAGATCCTGACAAACGCTAATAACACTTTATTATTTACATTTTCAACCACAACACATATGTTTAGAAGCTTATTTCTACATTATCTGAGGTCGTCTAGGTTTCAACCACAACACATATGTTTAGAAGCTTATTTTTAGATTATCTGAGGTCGTCTAGGTTTTAACCACAACACATATGTTTAGAAGCTTATTTCTAGATTATCTGAGGTCGTCTAGGTTTCAACCACAACACATATGTTTAGAAGCTTATTTCTAGATTATCTGAGGTCGTCTAGGTTTCAACCACAACACATATGTTTAGATTTTAGCTGACCTCGAATATTATCTGACGTCGTCTAGACTGCAATTGTTAGGGACATGACAGATTGTCAAAGCAGGCACCGTGTTAAAACTTTTAACAAAATAATAATACATTAGTAAAACTTCAAGGAGAAAATAAGTGGAAGTATAAAATCTATTTTCAGTTAAATAGCAATTTCCTCCCATGCATTTTGACTCTTTGCATATCTGAGTAATAAGTAAATCGACAGAGTGCAGCCTTGTTACGTAAGCTTCTGATGAGAATTACTGTAATGTTTTTGTATATATGAGTAATAAATACATCGATATATCTCGACCTTCTTACATAACGACCTGATGTGAATTATTATAATGTTTGTGATTGTAAGTGTGGTGATGTAAATTTGCCTTATTTGAGATATTTTTGTTATTGTTATGTTATACTTGCATTTCATGTAGAGATGTATTATATGAGAAGACTATTATTTCTACAAATTGTGAACTATGTAATATGCTAAACACTTGACATTGTTTCTAATGAACCTGGTAATAGAATTGATTTGCTGTATTTATTATGCTGTGTGCATGTATTGGACTAATAAATAATGTTGCAAGAAACTGTTGAGACATGAATATAAGAAAGAATGGAGTTAAAAATAAATAAACTGGACTCTTAATATTTGTTCTCTGATTATATTTTACAGGGAAAAAAGCAGCCTTTCCTTGTTTTATCTGAAAATCCTGGTTTATTGATTATAAACCACTATTACCATGGTAGACGTGAAAAATATCTACTGTAGTGAGTAGGTGTAAGGAATACACTGCACTCTATTGATATATGGTGGCAAAGTATGCTGACTACCTTATGGAATTTCTGGTACAAAGGAAGTTACTGGAAATTGCTACAATTGTTGTTCTGCTTGAAGGGAATTAAGGAGATATTAAAATTAAGGAGATATTAAAATTATTCGAATGTGGTTTCATGGAAATATTAATGACAAGTAATCTTTTTCATTGTATTTGTTATATGCATATTTGATTGATGATTTAATAAATTTATTGTTAAATTTATTTACATTCTTACACATATTGATATCTTTATGTTAGAAAAGAAAGTGGGTGCTCATTAAATATAGATTAAAAGACGGATTTATCTTCTCTTTCAGTAAGACGTTTTCCACCTACTGAAATATTGTTTGATGGTAAATGTTTGTCTTTAATGTTGTGGAAGCGAGAAAATGTTTACAGCACCTACATATCCACCAAGTGAAAGAAACAAGTTGTGACTGCTGGAGAATTATTAATAACATAAATTAATATTTATCATCACTTGTAATTAGTTATGGATGGTTAATTAATTAATAAATAATAATGATGTAGAGGGGAAAATGCAAATTAATACTCTTAATTAATTTTAATATATTTAATTAATATTTGAATTAATTAATTTCTCTTACCATACTAATTTAAACTCTAAATTTTGCTATTTCTAATCCCTGCAAGATGAATTGAAACAAACAATGCTGACCCAGATTCAGAATCAGGAGCATTAGGGATATGGATCACTGATTATTGCGTAAGCAGAACCTATTTTTGGTAATAAATCCACACTGTCTTTAGAACAAAGTCAGTCAACCATGACTATTAGACAAAGATGGAAAAGCAATTCACTTCTTAGCTTCAGGGCTGATGAATTCTAGAATTTTCAGTACGACCCCTCACAAACCCTGTGATCGTATAAATACCCCAGTCTGCATTTTTCTGACTAATTGAGCTTTTTCGTTAAAAGCTTAGAGAGATTTGTTATCTCTGAATAATTGCCTTGTGTGTGTGTGATTTTTGAGAACATTAATTGTAAAATTGACATTACTTGTTATTTGTTATTTTCTTTATTAAATTGTTGAAACTTTAACTATCCACTCTCATTACTGTGAAAGAGAGGTAAATGGCGTAAATGATGGGTGTGGGCTGCCAACTGACGTAACGACATTAGAAAGACGGTCATGCGCATGTTTTAGGATAGTTATCGTCATCAATAGAGAGATACTTGGGGGGGGGGGGAGGCTGGATTAAAGACAAAGGATTGACGAGATAGTTCAATTAAGGTCTGATATTCCAGACAGGTAACACATGGACAGAGAATTGATTAATTACAGACTTTCCGGGGATTGACCTAGTCCCTCTCATGACTGCAAATGACAAAGACCCCGTCAGATGACTGTGTGTGTTAATTGTGAGGAAGAATTATTGTTTGTGAATTATTTATGCATATAGTATCATAAATTAATAATTAAACAATTAACAGACAGAACCTTGCCACAAATAATAACCATTAACTAGGTGGTGTTGGCATCACAGCATGATTTATGAATAATTCTAAAGATCTCGGCGTTGTTACATAAGGTTCTGATGTGAACTATTATGTTTATTAATGAATGATTTATGAATAATTTGATAGATCTCGGTCTTGTTACAGATGATTGTGACCTGGGTTCCTGCCATTCACTGATTGACTTATTGATTCATCATTGACACAGACTGATTAGACCCATTGAATGGTCTTGTCAGTAACATCAGTTTTGATTGTGTTTCCTTGAACAAATAGAGCATTTATTTGGCATGCCAGATGGGTTTTATCGTGATTCTGTATGAAGATCATTTCATTTTATACAAATCTGTTTTTCTTGTCATAACAAAATACTAATTAATTAGTTCTTAGTCATACTTTGGTGCTGATATATCTGTACAAAAAAAAGTGAAAGGATTTTAATGGGTAGTTTGTGATGTGACAAATGTTATGGTGTGTGCAGTCGATAAAATAACATTGATCTGTGTTCAGATAAATCTTTTCTTTGAATAATATATTTCTTGACCAAATAAGAGTTGCTACAGCAGCTGCTGCTATGCGAGGGAAGAGAAACAGGTTTGGTCGATTTCAATTGCGTACATTCATTTGCCTACAGTTCCGATACTGGTGTTCCAGGAGCAGACAACTGCTGAATATAACAGTAGTTATGTCCCCTTCGGCAACAGCGGTCGTCTGTTTGAAGATGCTATGCCTCGGGGTCAACACTTATGAATGTACAAACAGACGGCTGGAATACCGAAGTATGGAGATAAATAAAAAAAAAGTGTGGTGTTGGTGATGGTGGTGGTGGGAGGGGAGAATGAAGTCGATCTAAGAATTCTTAGTCTTGGCGAACCTCTGGCCACAATTCATGTTTTAGTTCAGCTTGCCAGCTGCACCAAAGTAAAAATTTAGCTTGCCAAATGATGCTTTGGTTAGCTAAATTAATGTGACAAACCAAGATTATTATTTATTTCAAAACTTCTTCACTGTAGGGTTCAGTCAAAAATCTACTTTGATTCAAGAAGACTTTAAACGTAATTTATAACTTGTCTAAACTTTTAGCAAGCTGTCACTTGGTGGTGTGGGTAACATTTTAAGAGGCGATATATCCCTACTGGTGGCCAATCGTACAAAATCATTATTTGGGGATAAATGTTATGTTTTTGCATGAATCTATATTCGAACAGCTCACATACACACGGACACGAAGAATCTTGTAGAGAATTACAACAGTATTAAATACACGTAAATAAATAAATTACTCACATGAAAATAAGTAAAAATTAAAAAGTTTTAAATCTAAAAGAAATAATTAGAAAAATTCAACTATCTTGCTGTTATTACTAGTGGACATACACTACTATTACTACCACTACTACCACTACTATAAATAAAAATCATCCAGTACAAACAACATGCGAGAAAGGTGGGCTAACATTAAATTGTTAAAGAGGGCTACAGTGGTGACAATGGTTGCGGTGTATTAAGTGGAAGCAATGTCGAAACTTGGCTTTGCAGAATCCAGTCCAACATTTCCATTCGAGCAACCAGCCACCGGATACTTGCGATGTTTTAGTGACATGCGCACTGTCTCTTCTTGGACTTGACCGCTTATTTTAAAAACATAAAATATATTAAAAAGTGAAATGGAATGCGATAAGGGCCGTCTTAACTGCATTAGAGGCCCACGGGCAAAACAGTGCACTGGGGGCCCCTACCTATATAATCACTCAGGAATATGGTAGGGTATTTATTGGAATGGACCCCTATGCTCGTGAGGCCACGGGCAACTGCCCAGCGTACCAATACGTTAAGACGGCACTGGATGCGGGCATGCAATAGCTGATAATGACGGAGCTTAATTACCACAAAGATGAAAGAACATCTCTGAACAAAGTATATGCTACAGCAGGTTGTAACAGCAAAGTCTGTTATAACCTGCTACATAATTCATGAACCTCTACTCAACGATTCAATTACTGACGTGTTGATTACTCTCCCTTTGATTTCCTTCGTCACCAGCTCGTACCAGTTCTGGCTTGAGAACGGTGAACGTGATAAGAAATGAAGTTTGCTATTAGGCATTGAGATCTTGAAGCCAGAAAGACACTGGTTGACGTCATATTCGATTTGTCAGACTCGCGAGACAAATTAGAATCAAAGATAAGAGAAATATATATTTGAAATTCCGATCTGACATCATAATTCTTATTGATCGTAAATCAACATTTCATTTCCATCTCGTCAGATATCGTAACGATTTTGTCCTATGTGTTTACGGTGTATGAGTTTATATGCATGTGCATGTGAGTGTGTGCTAGTGCATGTGCATGTGTGTATGTGTGTATGAGGGAGTGAGGTGAATGTGATTATGTATTTGTGAGTATGTGCTTATGTAAATGTGAGTGTTCGGGCTGTGTGTGTGTGTGTGTGTGTGTGTGTGTGTGTGTGTGTAAGTCTAAACGAATAATTCTATCGATAGCACGCAAATTATGCGTCATGTCAGGCTTATTTATGTAAAAATTTAAAGAGAGGGAAACGATTACCGCTTTCTTTTACTTGGTGTATTTTCTTTTCTTGTTTTGAGCCTTTCTTTTCTTGTTTTGAGCCTTTCTTTTCTTGTTTTGAGCCTTTCTTTTCTTGTTTTGAGCCTAAAGCGACAGTTGACCCCAGAGAGAAGCGAATGCTTGATCAGCTTGTGTGTCAATATCTGTGTATCCCTGGGAACGGTACACGAAAAATGACAAATGCATAAGTTGTGTGTGTGTGTGTGTGTGTGTGTGTGTGTGTGTGTGTGTGTGTGTGTGTGTGTGTGTGTCCATTTATGTGTCCAATCTTTTGGAAGAGGAAGGCAAATAGAGTAAATAGAGGTTTCAACTAGAAATCATTAATTTACACTTTGTTGTTTTGTTTTGTTTTTAATTGCACAGGTAACTGCATTAATTTGAAGAAGTAAAATGTTCACATTTCCCTTTATTAATTGCGCAGTTAACTGCATGATTTGAAGAAATAAATGTTCACATTTCTCTTTATTAATTGCGCAGTTAACTGCATGATTTGAAGAAATAAATGTTCACATTTCTCTTTATTTATTGCGCAGTTAACTGCATAAATTTGAAGAAGTAAAATGTTCACATTTCTCTTCATTAATTGCGCAGTTCACTGCATTAATTTGAAGAAGTAAAATGTTCACATTTCCCTTCATTAATGGGCAGTTAACTGCATGATGTTCACATTTCCCTTTATAGCCGGCATTCCACAGTTTCATCTGTAAATATTTTCATACTCCTTAATTGATTGAAATGTCAACTATATTCTCCGACCGCACCCTCTCCTATACCCAGAAGGCAGAACGATTAAAAAAAAAAAACCTATAAAAAATACTGGCTTCTCATAACACTGCTGCGAAAAGTGACGAGCTTAACACAATGCATGTTGTCGCTTTAATTCGTGTTTTGGTTGGCGCGCGAACTAGTATAAGATTAGCGAATACGCATGCGTGATCTGATTGTTTTAAATGTTGCTTTTGACTTTATTCTTTTGTTTACAGCAATGCATTTTTTTAAATTAAAAACAACAACAAAGCATAATTATTTATTTTATATTCCCTTTTCTTTTATTCCTCCTGTTACGTTTTTAAAACTCAATTGTTTTGTTTTTTTAGTTCCGTCCATCAAAAGGAGAATTGCGGCGGTTATCGCACAGCGTCGGAACGAATGCCTAGCGGAAAAACGTCGACAACTCTCGAGCGACAAGAGAACATAGCCGCCAATTCTCCAGCCCTCCGTGAGTCGGGCCAGACAGTTAACACTGAGGCTAAGTTCCTTACTCGTCTGAACTCCTTCACACCTTAGAACTGAAGTCATTAAGAAAATGGCCGGCTGCCTCTACATTTGTAGAAGTGGGTGGGTGAAATTTATAGGATTAAATATTTTTGAATGTATATATGCGCGTGTCTTGTGTAGGTAGGTATTCATTCACCTAATGTCTAATCGAACATTACGAGACATGATCGTCACCAGACATTTCTTCCTCTCTATCTCCAACACCATTATAAATGGTATGCGAACTACTAACAGTTGAACTTTCGCTGTCATCAGTATGGATTGGATCAAACATACATGAAGTACCAGAGAAAATTACATTGGCAGCCATTTGGCCTCCTGCCTGACGTCACTTCTGTTTGCTTTTACCCCAAGGGCTTGGGGATTGTGTATCTTAGTAACGCGGCACATCTGACCTAGATTCCATTTCACTTGATCTTTAAGTGTATTAACAAATAGTCCAACAAGTTAACCTTTACCCTATTGCATGTTCTCGAAGAAAGTTTACCGGCCTCAAAATCAAATCACAGTGGAAATTGTTTTCACCATGAGGAAATATTTTTTCCCTTTGATTTAAAAATAATCAGAGACACATCAGTCAATTATTTATTCTTACACCCATTTATTTTTTCTATCATTCACTTAGGCAATCCAAAGTGAAATGTGTAACTGATCTAAAGTATGGATATATGCAAAAAAAATGTCGTGATATTATGATATTATTTTAATGTCCAGACTCAGTATAATTGAAAGAGCTGAATATATTCTTTTTATTTTATTTTAAAAAAATACTCGAAAAATTAAACTAGTAATTGTGATCGATATTATACAGCAAGTCACAACTCTTAATCTAACTAGTTAGAATACTCTTGGTTAACCAAAATATGATGATGACGACGACGACGATAACGACGAGGATGATCGCGGTACTATGTCATTTTCCTTGTCAGAAATATGATTCATGATGCTAGCTGACAGCAAACTCACCCACACCAATCTAAAAGTTTCACTGATTTTTTTTAACCCTCTATTGTTCTCTTCATACAATGAAATTATATTAAGTTGGTTTACTATTGTCACTGTCCTATAAACACTTTGTCAATGAAATTATATTGTTGGTTTACTATTGTCACTGTCTAATAAATACTTTGTCAATGAAATTATATTGTTGGTTTACTATTGTCACTGTCCTATAAACACTTTGTCAATGAAATTATATTAAGTTGGTTTACTATTGTCACTGTCCTATAAACACTTTGTCAATGAAATTATATTGTTGGTTTACTATTGTCACTGTCAAGTGTCTTCATTTAATTCTTTTTATAAAAATGGTTTACTATTTTCTCATAAGTGCCATCATTTAATTCTTTCTATAAAAATTTGGCGTAATGACGTCAATCTGTGTGTAGCAAAAACAAATATTTAACGCGTATAGGGCAGCGTGGGGGGGGGGGATGGAGGTACAATAAAATTAACGTTTACGGGGAGTTAATAATTTTTTCATCGTCAAATCGACAATATTTTTCAACTTCCTGCCGACGCACACGAGATACCCGCGTGAGGGTTTTTTTTGTTTTTTTTTTTGCAACGATAAAAATGATTTTTAAAAATGTCTTTGCCTTTAAACCCTTAAATTACAACAATTTTATGACGAAACGGCTTCGATGCTAACAACTTCTTGACCTCTGCGCTGAAAAGGGGTGATCATAATGACTGGGCAAGACGGCTTCGGAGCTGGCACAGCAATTTGAGTTTGGGATAATCTCATTTTTTATTTCTGATAATCATATTTACAGGAACTGCAGACCCGCATGAACGGGGCAGTCCATCGTTCTAGGATGTCCAGAGACAAAGGCTTTGCCCGCAAGCAATTGGCTTGCGCCTGCTCATCACAACATAACTTGCAAACTCGGTCAATATTTTGGCATGCGCGAAGCCCAAATACATTCCCTGTAATGATAATAACTCGCTGAAATCATTCGCCTATTAACGTAATCACGGGTAAAGAACCCATCTCGTTAGAGCTTTTTACTTGGGCAGCCTAGCTTGGACTGAGCTTCGGTGTCATTGTGTGGACACGGCTATTATGAGGATTGAGGAGAGAGAGAGAAAAGAGAGAGAAAGAATATAACCAACTCGAAGAACAAGCATTTGTTGTGATGGTTGCTTGGAGCGGGGTGATATCTTCTTTCTCTTCATGACGTGACCTTGTTAGCCAAAAGATCTTGTAACGAACCAGTGTGCTTTTCATGCACGCTGGCTGCCATTTTGTCAAAGCGGGAGACAAAGGCGATTGCACCACTTTCTCATGCAACTTCCGGTAAAACTGCCCCGTCGGCAAGCGATCTCGTTAACTTGTTAAACGCGAGAACGCAGCCTCTCAATGATGCCTTGATTTGAGAGATCTAAAATGATGCGTCGAGTCTCTGTGTGCACGTGGATAAAAAGTTGGAGGCGGGATGGGGAGGGAGGAGGGAGGATAAGGTGGGTGGATATATAGTGTAACTCTAGAGCGAACATTGATGGCTTTTGTCTAAATACACGTCAGCTGAGATTCTGTCAGCAATGCGAATAGACCGGTTGTCTCCTGCGTCACAGTGAGGCGGAACCTGACAGCGATGAACTTGATTTGTACTAATTGCCCTTGGCGTGAGATCCCGAAAACGACCGTAGTCGCGTCCGGGTTCAGTTTCACCCCAGCCAAAGCTGTCATGTAACGCTTCTTTAACCACTTATTTCCAACCACCCTCACCACCAAGAATTAAGACGGTTAAATCGTGGTATCTCCAGCCATGGTCCTTCTAATTTAATCTCTTTTTTCACGTTTGGTACCAAGCCGGTGAAGCGAACTCAGCTTCTCTATCACAAGTCTTCTCCACAGAATCGAGGATATAAATAATATTTCATTCTTCAGGCAGCGCTCGAAAAGAGTTGGAATTGCTTTGTTTCGTTTCTCATTGAGAGCATGGATAAAATGCTCGTCTGGTTGTTTCCTGGCACCCTTATGACCAGGAGTAGCGTTAACTGTGTCTTCTCACCTCTTCTGCTGCCAGTTGTTCGGCTGGGAATGATCTTTTGTCTCGTGGGATCATGTAGATCCAAGGCTATCTAAGTAGGATGGTTGTGAAAAATACAAAGGATCACTGCTTTAGCACCAGGCCTCATCTGTCTAGCCGGAACGTTTGTTGGTGGTGTTAGCAGTAGTAGTTCTGTTATTTTTGTTTCACTAATTTTGCTATTATTATTAACATTGTCATCGTCGTCATCATCATTATTTTTTATTTATTGTTAAGAGCAGTAGTAATAGTGTGCTTCTGTTATTATTATTGTTGCTGCCGCTGTCATAGTTAACCTCGATTGTATTAGGAAAAAAGGGGAGGTTATTTTGTTGTTTTGTTTTGTAGCTTTGAGAGTGGGTTTACCGACAACTCATATTGAGGTCAGCGATCTAGGCAAATGCCTCAGAGTCTCTTGGGATGATGGGTAGTTATTTTGATATTGCAAGCATTATGCTCCCATGTCAAGATAAATGTTCACTCGTTGTTTTCTTTCTTCTTTTGGTTGTGTATGTGTGTGTGTGTTTTTTAAATCACCACTATTCGTGATGTTTTCTTTCGTCTTTCGGGTGTCTGTGTGTGTTTGAAATCACTATTATTGGTGATGTTTTTTCTTTCTTCTTTTCGGGGCGCGTCTTTTAACTCACCAACATTGTTGTTTTCTTTCTTCTTCATGGGGTGTATTTACTATTGGTGTTGTTTTCTTTCTTCTTCATGAGGTATATGTACTTTAACTCACCACTATTGGTGTTGTTGTTTTCTTTCTTCTTCATGGGTGTATGTACTTTAACTCACCACTATTGGTGCTGTTGTTTTCTTTCTTCTTCATGGGTGTATGTACTTTAACTCACCACTATTGGTGCTGTTGTTTTCTTTCTTCTTCATGGGTGTATGTACTTTAACTCACCACTATTGGTGCTGTTGTTTTCTTTCTTCTTCATGGGTGTATGTACTTTAACTCATCACTATTGGTGCTGTTGTTTTCTTACGATATTCATTGGTCTGTCCACCTACGTAGCAACTAGTTCAGTCATAAATTCTAATTTCCGGTTACACTGTTGGGCGCACTGTCACGTGTCCATATAATATCAAATAATTTATTCAAATATCAACTATTTTATTTAAATTTACTTCATCGTTAGACAGAGGGAGGAAGACGGGGGAGAAAGAAAGAAAAAGTAAATTAAAAAAGCACACAAGAACAATAACATAAAACATTTTAAAAGTTGCTTGTAAACTAAAGAACATGATTAAATCAATAAATACTTTATACGTAATGATTGATATTTCTGTTTTTGCAACTCTTGTTTCTTTTGTTCTTTAGTTAAGCAATCGTTTCTGACCTTGCATTTTTTCCCTGAGTTTTAAACTTTTATCAGCCATAATTTCCATAATATTTCGTATATTATTTCACGCTCTCATTATTTTTACCTTTGCAGAATGGATAATTTCGAGTGTTCATGTTCTTATCCTACCTTTGTAGACTGGGTAATTTCGAGTGTTGTTTCATGTTCTTATTTTATCTTTGCAGATTGGGTAATTTTGATTGTTCCTTTTCTCATTTTACCTTTGCAGACTGGTAATTTCGAGTGTTCATGTTCTCATTTTACCATTGCAGACTGGGTAATTTCGAGCGCTGTTTCATGCTTTTATCCTACCTTTGTAGACTGGGTAATTTCGAGTGCTGTTTCATGCTTTTATCCTACCTTTGTAGACTGGGTAATTTCGAGTGCTGTTTCATGTTCTTATCCTTCCTTTGTAGACTGGGTAATTTCGAGTGTTGTTTCATGTTCTCATCGTACCTTTGCAGACTGGGTGGGTTGGTTGTATAAAGGTACCAGAACGATTTGTATTTGTGTTGGTGGACGGGGTGGGGGATAGAGAAGAGAAAATCCTATTTACTGAACGAGAAAGGAAACAAAATAAATCATGTAAACTCTATAAATGTTTCAGCAACAGATATCGGTGTTTGTGTAATTTTCCAGAGTTTCGATATCAATACGCGGGAATGATTTAAACGTACTGCTAACGTGCGTGTTAATTTAAATTCCATGCCGGCAAGGAAACGCAACTAGTATAAAATAAAATAAAACTTGGAACCACGCCGTTGCAACTGACACCCAGGTTTAATTTCGTTTGACAACTGGTATGTTAAACGCGGTAACATGTCCACCATTTCTATTACCTCCACTAGCTTCTCGCCCCTTATTCTTTCATCAACTTCTAATATCCTTTACTTAACACTTTCTGACCTTGTACACAGACTGAGAAGGGAGTGAAATGTCAGCAGTGAAGGGGTTAAGACAGCGATTGTGATGTATATGTATTTAGTCCTGCATCATGACTGGGTCTGAGTCACTAGTCCCCATGGTAACGAATGAGCAAGTACGGACATACACGTACGGGGTTAACAAAAACACAAGAGAGGTATACGGTTTGGGTAGACTTTCTCTCTTCGTTTTAGTTCTGCTTAAATTTTGTATGTATGAATTTGTTTATTTTTTTAAACCCACACTACTTCGTTGCTGAAATCGTGTCACTGCTGTATTAGTAGGTTTATTATCTGCTTGCTATGGAAAAGGTCATAGAGGTCATCAATTGAATCCACTTATTCAGTGGCTTTTATATGTGCTGCTAAAAAAAAATAATAAAAATATTAACTTTCAGCAATAATGCGACCGCGGCAGAAATTAAGTCTGAAGTTTAGTGGAAAGAATATGTACAAGAAATGAAGCCAATGAAAGGTCATTATGAGGATGAATGGGTCGGGTTGCGGGATTATTAATAATACGGAATGAACGTTTAAGGTGTGTATGTATATATCTATACGTGTGTTTGTGAGTGACAGACAAAAAACGAGTAGATGTGAACGTAAAGTCAGCATAAATGAATTTTTAAAATACTAACTGCAATCCAGATTTCGTTCAATCATTCTTTAAAGATTCATTCTAAAATTTAATATTTTTACTTTACAGTCTGATTTAACGTTATTACTTTTTTCTGTTTTTATTCTTTCAGTGTATTTTATTCTCCGCCCGTCCTACGTGTCAAACTTTGAAAACTGATTGGTCTCCAGTGAAAACGGGTCTGTCCCTGTCGCCTGAAAGATAAGCACATAATGTTTCCATTAACCTCTACAAACTACATTGACCTTCCCACGTGACACTCGACACGCATCAGTGTCCTCAAACAGTGCATGGTTCATGTATTGTACAATGTATATATATATATTAGAGACGAGGGTTCTCAGTCGCCTCCCTTGAAGATGCCCTGAGACCGGGTCAAAGCCAGAGTTAACACTCCGGAGAGAACTCAAAACATTAAAAATATATAATTGCACATTCGAAAGTTTACCAAGTCCCTCCACACCTATCTAGGACTGAGAACATGGGAGGATGGCAAGCCCTATGCAAGCTCTGGAAGAAAAGAAGCTAAAATCACTCTCACACACACACACACATACACACACACACACACACACACACACACACACACACACACACACACACACACACACACACACGCACACTTTACTCAATCCTCAAAAAATTGCCAAGAAATTCCATGTTTGTGGTAGGAAAAATAAAGTATCAGTCAAGCATCCATGAAAGGGAATGCACTGTATTTAATTTCAGTCTAACTGAAGGAAAGGGAGTTGAAAGTGATGGTATATGAAAGAGAGAGTCTTGCATAACAAGCACATGGGAGCTGTAGTTCAGGGAAATCCTTCCATATAAGCATAAACAATTTTTAGTTGACCCACTGCCACCAGACATTGATGAAGAGAAGACTCTGTGGCACTGAGATTGAGAATGGATTGGAAAAACCCAACAAAAATTTAATGATACCCATATGACACAAGGAATAAATAGACAGAAATACCCCCAAAGATATCAGTTAAAGCTTAGCCATTTTCCACAACAGGAGAACATCCTTTTTAACTATGTTACAGTTAATGGGATAAATATTCAAAACTCTTTGACTAAGAAAATAAGGTAGGATGACAGAATTGATTTTCTTCCACAGTGCATTAACAAAAAACCCAAAGAGAGGTATTTGTCAATATTATCAATTCATAGAGAGAGAGAGAGTATTTAAATTTGCATTATTGAATGTTCTTTTACCGGATGTTAGTTGAAACTGTGAACACAGGAATAGCCCAACTTCACAATTCACTTGTCATGTATAAAATGAGATATTTAAACCTACATAACAATTATTGTGGGGTTTGGGGTTCACTTTAGAGCTGATCAAAGTTTGTGCTGAGCTTTCCTGAAAGGGGCAAAAGGGCTCAAAGGAAGTCACCCTGTCCTGAAAGGGTTTTGTGTTTCACATCACAGTTCGAATCTGAAAGATTTTTCTTAGGAAAAAATATCAGTAGGATTTGTGTGATATGAAAGTTAAACCGAATTCTTGCACTGGGACTCCTGATCCCAAAAGTACCTTGGAGATCTATTCATTTAAATCAGGACTACTGGTGTTTAGAGAGTATAAGAGTATAAGACACAGAACATTTACATTTCTTTCACTGATAGCTTTAGGTTAGCTGTTCTTGTGTGAACTATAGAGTTACTATAAGTAACAGAATATTTACATTTCTTTCATTGATAGCTTTAGGTTAGCTGTTCTTGTGTGAACTACTAGAGAGTTAGTATAAGACACATAACATTTACATTTCTTTCACTGAGAGCTTTAGGTTAGCTGTTCTTGTGTGAACTACTAGAGAGTTAGTATAAGACACAGAACATTTACATTTCTTCCATTGACAAGCTTTGGGTTAGCTGTTCTTGTGTGAACTACTAGAGAGTTAGTATAAGACACAGAACATTTACATTTCTTCCATTGACAAGCTTTAGGTTAGCTATTCTTGTGTGAACTACTAGAGAGTTAGTATAAGACACAGAACATTTATATTTCTTTCATTGACAAGCTTTAGGTTAGCTGTTTTTGTGTGATCTAATTGGGCTGCATCCCTAATATTAATTTCACTTTTTAAAATGTACTTTTCTTTTAACTGTTTTATAAATTTCTTATTTTCACTTTTACTCATCTTATTGTTAAATTTTTATCATTTCCTTTTTATGTATTATCATTCTGTAATGTTTGTTTTGTCAATGTTTCATTAATTGTGTTGCTTGCTCTCGTGCAGGACTATTTCGAGTCATTTAGTATCCGGCATGTGAAACCAAATTTGTCTGTCTGTGTGTCCATCACACATTCACTTACTTCATCGGGAACTTTCTTAACTGGGAGAGGAAGTGATGGGCTGGCACTAGGGCATGACAGTATCTCACTGTTTTGGGGGGTGGGGGTGGGAAAAGATTAAGAATGTATTTCCCTGGGGTGGGAGGAAGATTAAACGTGTACCATGTTGGGTTAGGAGGAAAATAAAATGAGTATCTTTTTCAGGTGTGCAGAAGATTAAGCCATGTATCTCAATGGGGTGATCTGAAGATAAAGAATGTATTTTGTTCAGGTGATCTGAAGATAAAGAATGTATTTTGTTCAGGTGATCTGAAGATAAAGAATCTATCTTGTTCAGGTGATCTGAAGATAAAGAATGTATCTTGTTCAGGTGATCTGAAGATAAAGAATGTTTCTTGTTCAGGCGATCTGAAGATAAAGAATGTTTCTTGTTCAGGTGATCTTAAGATAAAGAATTTTTTTGTTCAGGTGGAAAGAAGATAAAGCATGTATCTCATGGGGTGGAATATAAACATGCATCTCATGGGGTGGAAAATAAATCATATATCGTTGGGTCAAGAGGAAGATAAAACGTGCATAATTGGGTATAATTGGGTCAAGAGTAAGATAGCACGTGTATAATTGGGTCAAGAGTAAGATAGCACGTGTATAATTGGGTCAAGAGTAAGATAAACGTGTATAATTGGGTCAAGAGGAAGATAAAAAGTGTATCTCCTTGAAGCAAGAAGAAGATATTGCATTTATCTCATTGGAGCAAGAGGATGATATAGCATGTAATTCGTTGGGGGTGGAAGTAAGATAAAATATTTATCTCGTTGATGCAGAATGAAGATAAAGCATTTATCTCTTTGTGAAAGTTAGGAAGATGAAGTATGCATCTCGCTGTTGAAGGGGGGGGGGAGGAAGGTAGAACGTGTATTTCGTTGTGGTGTGAAGAAGAGAGAGATTGCGTATTTCGTTGTGGTGGGAGGAAGAGAGATTGCGTATTTCGTTGTGGTGGGAGGAAGAGACATTGCGTATTTCGTGTGCTGGAAGGAAGAGAGTTTATGTATTTCGTAGGGGTGAGAGGAAGGGAGATTATGTTAAGGTTTAACCTAAAACTGATGATAAGGGTACTCTTGTTAATTCAATTTCAATTTCCAACAAAGTGCGCTCCTCCAAAAGTTGACGCCATTTTACTAACATCAAGAGATAAAGTGGGTGAGATTAAATACACGGATTAAAGGATAGAATCGTATGTAACATTTGTTTATTGCGTTATATGATTTTTTATGGCTTTAAGTTCTATTATGGTTACGAAGAAATGACGCATGTATCTTTGGTTGTTACGATGTGTTACTGATTTATTTAGACAACTCTAGTAGCTTTAAATATGTGTCACTTAACTTTACGTTTATGTTACTTAACTTTAAATTTGTGCTTATTAACATTAAATATTGCGAGCAATAAATTACTGTTACAAAGAAAAAATGATAGCTCTTGTAAATTAATTATCTATAAACCTTAATTAATCATCATTAAAGAAACTATAACAAAGTGACACCTATAGTGTAACTTATTTCTGAATACCATTAGATATTCAGAGTGATAGTAATGAATCATCATTAGAGAGACTATAACATTAGCGATACCTGTGTAATTTTTCTCTCAATAATGCAAATATATATTCGTAGTGACAATAAAATAATGCAATTATATATTCGTAGTGACAACAAAATAACGCAATTATATATTTGTAGTGACAGTAAAATAACGCAATTATATATTTGTAGTGACAGTAAAATAACGCAATTATATATTCGTAGTGACAGTAAAATAATGCAATTATATATTCGTAGTGACAACAAAATAACGCAATTATATATTTGTAGTGACAGTAAAATAACGCAATTATATATTCGTAGTGACAGTAAAATAATGCAATTATATATTCGTAGTGACAACAAAATAACGCAATTATATATTTGTAGTGACAGTAAAATAACGCAATTATATATTTGTAGTGACAGTAAAATAATGCAATTACATATTCGTAGTGACAGTAAAATAACGCAATTATATATTTGTAGTGACAGTAAAATAATAAAATTATATATTTGTAGTGACAGTAAAACAATGCCTACATCGTACATGTTATTCTATATCCCTTAGTAGTGCCAGTAGCCAGTCAGAGTGACTATAACACAGTGTCTTATAGTTATTATTATTCTATAAATAGTGGCATTAGCCATTATAATTACTCCTGTTGCCTAGCACGAATTTGTAATATATATGGAGTATTTTTTATATTAGTGCTCCTTTTGTCTGAGCGATGATCGTAATAGGCCTTCTCTTAACACATTCAGCTTCAAAGAAAATGGCTGTCCGGAAGTCAATCCCGCACATAATGGAAACTGGCAAGGTCCTTCCTGTCAAAAAAGTCCCGGGCAAATAGTGGGCTAGAAATGCGAAAATAACAATGGCCGTCACTTGTTTCCCGTATTCTGTTGTCTCTAGCTATGAAAAAATTCCTAGTTAAAAGGCTTCACACTTTCTCTCGATGACGAGACTTCCATTTTCTAAACCTTTCTGCCTTCCAGTCGATTGCCAGTTTTAATTTTTTTTTAAAAGGTCCATTCACATAGCCAGTTTTTGCGCAGTAACATTCCACATGCGTCTTCAAAGCGCAAGCAATCAGCGCGAGAACAAAATTGAGTTTTAAAGCAAAATGAAACAGAACTTAAATGTATTTATGTCATTTGACTTGGGTAGGAAGATTCGTCTTGTTTTCCTTTCTCGAGTTGCCTTGGCAAAATCACTTACGTGAATCACATTCAATAAACTTAAATTCCAACGACGGTGAAGGTGTTCTTCGGTTCTCAAATTCGGGAACTGGGGCGGTCAATTAGAGTCAGGGTCAAGCCCGACCTTACTCTGAGCGAGAGACGCTAAAACAGTGATGGTAGTTAATGTACCCGGCAGCAATTGAGTAAAGTCTGTTACAATATTAAGGCATATTCAAATTACATAACAGGTGTTGTATCGTTATTGAGTGCGTCGTACTTTATAATTAAAAGTGAAAAGGTACTCTTTAAATATTGAGGTAGTTTTATTAGTGTTTGTGTGTGTGTGTGTGTGTGTGTGTTAGTGTGTGTGTGTGTTTGTGTGTGTATTTGTGTGTGTGTGTGTGAGTGTTTGTGTGTGTGTTTGTGTGTGTGTTTGTGTGTGTGTGTTTGTGTTTGTGTGTGTATTTGTGGGTGTGTTTGTGGGTGTGTTTGTGTTTGTGTGTGAGTGTGTGTTTGTGTGTGTGTGTTTGTGTGTGTTTGTGTTTGTGTGTGTGTTTGTGTGTGTGTGTTTATGTGTGTGTGAGTGTTTGTGTGTGTGTTTGTGTGTGTGAGTGTTTGTGTGTGTGTTTGTGTGTGTGTGAGTGTTTGTGTTTGTTTGTGAGTGTTTGTGTGTTTGTGTGTGTTTGTGTGTTTGTGAGTGTTTGTGTGTGTGAGTGTTTGTGTGTGTTTGTGTGTGTGTGAGTGTTTGTTTGTTTGTGTGTGTTTGTGTGTGTTTGTGTGTGTGTGTTTGTGTTTGTGTGTGTGTTTGTTTGTGTATTTGTGTGTGTGTGTGAGTGTGTTTGTGTTTGTGTGTGAGTGTGTGTTTGTGTGTGTGTTTGTGTGTGTGAGTGTTTGTGTGTGTGTTTGTGTGTGTGAGTGTTTGTGTGTGTGTTTGTGTGTGTGAGTGTTTGTGTGTGTGTTTGTGTGTGTGTGAGAGTGTTTGTGTTTGTTTGTGTGTGTTTGTGTGTTTGTGAGTGTGTGTGTGTGTGTGAGAGTGAATGTTTGTGTGTGTTTGTGTGTGTGTTTTTGTGTGTGTGAGTGTTTGTTTGTTTGTGTGTGTTTGTGTGTGTGTGTTTGTGTTTGTGTGTGTGTGTGTGTTTGTTTGTGTGTGTGTGTGTGTGTGAGTGAGTGAGTGTTTGTGTTTTAGGGTGATGGGGCTTGATGTGACTTAAACTGATGTAGCAGTTGTAATCACTCGAATAAGCAACTGAAGAAGTGACAATTGTGAGTACTGACTAAGTGATAGCATTGAGTGAGTACTGACTCATCAATACTAATGAGTAGGTATTAACTGACTGATAGTAATGAATGAGAATGAGTTCCAACTGACTGACACAGTGGTGAGAGAGTGGTGACTGACTATGAGTGAGTGAGTGAGTGAGTGGCTTTCTATTCACATACTTACACTCTTATATATACCAACGGATTGTTTTTGCCTGTCTTACTAGTTCTAAAAGACTAGCTGGCCCCATAAGTGAAATGCATTTTAAGGAGTGAAAGGGTTACATTCTAATCACCTAGAAACGGAAACTCGGTATATGGAATGAAAGATATTTTGTTTGTCTTTTTCGTCTTTGTAGACTTAATCAGTTCGTAATGTTACGTCTTTTGGTTCCTTATGCTCTTACGAAAGCAATTCGTAATGTTTACGTCTTTTCATTCCTTACGTTCTTAACAGTAATATGCATTTCTGTGTTGGTTTATTCCTTCTGTACACTTGAGATGGTACGAGGAGTAACCACCCATCATTTCATTTACCTTTAGATTCTCAGGACTTCAAAGCACTGTTAGTCTTGTCAGAGCAGACCTGACTTACAATATACATCTACACCTTAGCCTGCTTCATGTGCGGAAGACACTGGCAATCGCTGGCGATATTATGCAATCTTGTTCGATCTGCTAGGTCAATTTATAATAATTCACCCGACGTTTAGCCCGCTGACCACGCCGACCACGTGACCAGTTCGGTCTGTCTTTATGGGTAGCAAAATCACCTTCAAAGATCGGAATCTGCTGTTGTAAGAGAAACATCCTTCCAACAAAACTCTCTCTTTTCCCCACAAGTAAAAAGGTTTTGATGAGACTAATCAATTAGGTTGAACTTACAATCAAACTGAATGCATAGCTATGATTATATTTGTGTGTAGTTATGTGCATTCATTTATATCTGTATTTTTTAAAATTTGATTCAATTCTTTTTATTTCTTCTTTCACTCCTCTATCATATGTCTGCCCCCTCCTATTTTCCACATGAATGACATGCGTCTGGTGTGTCAGTTATTACTTTAGTGTTTGCTGGAAATTTAGGGAAAGAATGCTCTTTGTTGTAGAATCATTACTCTATTGACACTCTATTGACACCCTGTACGTCAAGTACCTGTCACTTCTTTTCACTCACTGAGTGACGAACAGAACAGACCCTGTCTGACTGAGTCTCTCTACCAACACAAAACCCAAAAACCCAAACTGCTCCAGACTGCCGACAATGTCAATGCAAAAACTCACCAGCTAGCACAGTCAACGTAATAGCCAGCCCCTGCAAATTTAAAGAAATGTATAGACAGAACTCTTATTCTGTGTAATATAGTGGACAATCTGAAAATTGAACTGTCAGAACATACTCGTCTCATTTTGATTTTGTATCAATCTTTCTGCCACCATTACTTTATTTCTATAACATTTTCATATATCCCTAAGTTTACAAGTATTTGCTTTTTCCTTTTAGCTGTTGTCATCATCTTTATCTCAGTTTTGGGTTGGGTGTTCATAGCTGTATTTTGTGATTATTATATTTACAATATCTTTAATCTTCAAATACTTTGTAACACCTAATAAGTGTGGTGGGATGTTTGGTTGGTCATGTTATGGTCTAAATGTTGATTCAGTCTTTCCTAATATATTTCTTAAACCCCCACAACACACATATTTAAATATGAAATATTCCATATCATCTACCATGTTCACATTATAACGTTCCTTGGCTGTTCTTGAATCATTAACAGGTTGTTCCTTTATCACATATAAAAACAATATATATTGTTATGTCTTTATTTAGCAAGGTTAGGTTCTGCATATTACAATCTATCAAAAGTAAATATTGGCAAGTCTGGTTAATTATATCACAATACATAAAGAATAAATATATCTAGATTATGTTCTTATATCACAATTCAAAACAATAAATACTGCAAGATAGTGTTCCTTACATCACAATACACAAACAATAAATATTACGAGATCGTTTTCTTTATATATTGTACACAAACAATAAATATTACGAGGTCGTTTTCTTTAGATAAAGTAAACAAACAATAGATATTGTGAGATCATGTTCCTATATCACAATACACAAACAATAAATATTACGAGATCGTGTTCTTTGTGCAATTTATTGTGAGAGGTCACTATGTCCTTTCACATTTTTGCAATTATATAAACAATGACACTGATAATTATGTCATGTAAGATTTCACACTAAAATAAGCAGTCAGTTAGTAGGCTACTGTGTGACAGTCTAGAACCACGTCTGGCATGAATAATGATTTGATTATTTATATTTTTAATTAATTTTCTAATTAATTATATGTACTGTTAAATTCATGACAGATATTTCTTTCTGAACCATTTGTGCTGAGAAAAAAATCTGTTTGAATGTTGGTTGTTTGGACAAGTGTCCTGGACAGTCCTGCCTGACTGTGTTTACATAATTATGCAATCAACTCTTCTCAACATAGCATTGAGAGGTGAACTAGTCACCCATTTTTATATTTTCTCTGAAGACATCTTTGCACTCAACCTGTATAAACTCATGAACGTTTTGTCAACCGTATATACCTGTATAAACTCAGAAACGTTTTGTCAACCGTATATACCTGTATAAACTCAGGATTGTTTTGTCAGTAGCAGAACACACACCAATTTTGGCCCTGTGTTAACCAAACCTTCAGACAAGAAAGCTAAAGTTGTCATCTAGTGAAATACGTGATATTTTAGTGTGAACGTATCCCTGACTGGAGCTGAACACAACGCAAATATGACTCAAGGCCATTGCATGTACCACTCACTCACAAACAGCCTTTGTTCCAAACAGAACAATGAAAACAAACACACATGCATATTTATACCAGGGCCACAGCTCATTACCTTGATCTCGTAACATGGTCCCATCTTTTGGAAGGCATTTGTGATGGTCAGCAATGAAAGAATCAGGTATATGTATGGAGCAGTTGATTGCATTGCATTTTGAAAATTTGTAGTTGGATTTTTCATACTCTGAAAAATTCATTAATTGTATTTTTTTTGTTCTTTGGAATTCCTTCATTATATTTTCATATGTCAAAAATTCATAATTGTATTCTTTTTGTTCTTTGGAATTCCTTCATTATATTTTCATATGTCAAAAATTCATAATTGTATTCTTCTGGTTTGTATAGAGGAAATGCATTGTTTGTATTCGAATGAAGCAGCCTCGGGTAAGAACTATGTGAGCATGTCTGAGAGAGATGTTGTGAAGAGGTTTAATTAATTACCTCCATCGTATATTCATACGTGTCTTATTATTTTGCCAGCATTTCAGAAGCCTTAATTTCTCCACCCTAAGACTGCCTGAGTCTGCATGATAATTCTTCTTCTTCATTGTCATTTTTTTCCTCTAGGTCTGCATTACTGCCATGACCATGTCATACACATGTCCTCAACTTTCCTTCAGAATGACAATGGAGCATCATCTCTAGAAAAAACACATGTTCCTGGGTAGCAAGTTGCTCACTGTCTGTTGACACACCAGGGGAACAAGGTCAGCCAATCAGCTCACTCAAGGGAAGAAATATCAGCCATTATATCCTTCTCCAGGTGAAAACATTCCAATTATACCCTCACTAACTGTCTCTATAAGCAAATATTCTATTTTGTTACTCATTGTACAAATGCCTTTGTCTTGAATTAATTAATATTAGATGATTTTGTACGTTCTCAATGTTAATACTTCATGAAGGAAAGCAATGAACGATAGTAGTTAGATGATCAATCGACTGTGCTTTCTTAATGAACAATTGAACTGCACTCATTCTTAATGAACACTTGAACTGCACTCATTCTTAATGAACAATTGAACTGCACTCATTCTTAGAAGAACAAATGAACTGTCAACATAATATTCTCCAAACCAGTGACTGAGAAAAACACTCTTGTCTCATAACAGTCATTTTTGTTTTGTTCTGCACAGTGTTCTGTGATTGATTTAAGTAGCAGAAGTTTATTGTCATGAATGTCTTTTGTTGTACACCTGAATATTGCTTTTGTGACTACTTCATGAGTACAGTTTTATAAATTTGATTATTGAATATTGTACTCAGAAATATTTACATCACGTCAACATTTCTTATTTATTTTCTTGTTAAATAAATTGTAGCATATTGTTTACACTCCTGCTTCTATTATTAAAGTAGTATGTGCTTAGCAGATAGGGGCCATTTTGTTTATTTGAAAATCAGATAACAAGCATATTATTGGGTGTGTCTCACTAAGCTATGAGAAGTGTGACGGCCAGAATCATTATGGGCAATAGTGCAGCATAAAACATGCTAATTAGCATATGGATTCTGAACCAGTGACACTCAGAGAAAAGAAAATCTAATTTTTATAACTATTAATAGCTCTGAGTTTCGACCGAGTTTCTTGTCTGCATTTATAAAACCTTTTATATGTGGGGTGATAAATATTGAGTAGTTGAAGTGTTAATCTATTAACACTGCTCATCACATACTGTTTCCTGTGTACTAACATATCTACTAAGTGCTGATCCTTTGTGATGATTTTTTTGTACGCATATTATCAAGACAATAAGTGTAATACAGTAGGCCTTCTCTTTCTGAACTAATAATAAAATATTCCTTAAAAGACTCGTTATTTTATGTCCTGCATATTATACTAAACTGAAAACGTTGTAGTGGATTTCATTTTAAGTTTGGGTGAAACTTGTTGCAAAGATATTTCTCTCACGTCTCTCATTTAAGTGCGGATGAACCTTGTCGCAGATATATTTCATATTTATTTCTCTCATTTAAGTGCGGATGAACCTTGTCGCAGATATATTTCATATTTATTTCTCTCATTTAAGTGCGGATGAACCTTGTCGCAGATATATTTCATATTTATTTCTCTCATTTAAGTGCGGATGAACCTTGTCGCAGATATATTTCATATTTATCTCTCTCACTTAATTGTAGCTGAACCTTGTCGCAAATATATTTCATATTTATTTCCCTCATTTAAGTGTGGATGAACCTTGTCGCAAAGATATCTCATTTTATGTCTCTCATTTAAGTGTGGATGAACCTTGTCGCAAAGATATCTCATTTTACGTCTCTCATTTAAGTGTGGATGAACCTTGCCGCAAAGATATTTTCGCTTGTACAACTCTGTGTTAGCACTAATGAAACCTAATCGCCACCTCAGTAATACAATACGATAAACCTTCAAAGACGCCTGTCACAGTAATTATCTCAGACTAAGGTCCCTTTCTGTGGAACGTATCCTGGGATGCTGGAGGGAAAGAGTTGATGGCGGGGAGTTCTATTACTAAAGCGGCTTTTTGAAAGAAAATTGAAAATCGAAGTTGCCGCAAGATCTTCAGTATCGAGTAAGTGTCACGCTTGCACGGGGAAAGACAATTTCTCTACAGTTGCCAGTTGCACGCTTCGCTGACTGTCTACTTTGTTCTAACCTCTCTTTAAGGCACTCACCATTTATGGAAACGTACCTGTCCGCCGCTGGCGTTATTGATAAGATGCCTGACAAAACATTTTCAAGTACTCTATTTTGTCTCCTTGCTTTTAAGCACAGTACCGTGTCGACGTCCATAAACAGTCAGTTAAAAAGTTTTAAAATGAAGGCAAGATTTATTATTTAAGAAGTAGAGGTATTTTTCTAAAACCAAAGAAAATTAACACTCACTCAGTTAAGGTGTTTAAAATGTAATTATTTGTTAAGAAATAGACTATGATTTTTCTTTCTAAACTAAACAAAATTCACACTCACTCATTTAAGTTTTTTAAACTGCAACTAATTGTTAGAAAGTAGAGTATGACGTTTTTAAACAAAACAAAATTTTCTCTCACTCAGAAAATGTATTTAAAATGTCACTAATACATTAGTTAAGAAGTAGAGTAAGATTTCTTTTTTAAAAAACTAAACAAAATTCCATCACTGGAGAAGTATCAATAGTTTTCATACAAATGGTAAACGTCAAAAACGTCAAAATTAAGTTAATTATTAATTATCTAGATGGAAATGTTAATTTCATTACCATTGTGTTATTGGAGTTCTTAAATAAAACTGCAGAAGTATGTGTTTGTATGCTAAAACTCTTTTGAGGCCATAAAAATATAAAACAACCATGTGAATAAAACTCGCAGGAAGTGATAAAAACGAACATTTTAGTCAACTGTCTTAAAACTCACTGGAAGTGATTTTTTTTAAGTGAAGCCATGTGTCAAAACTCAGTGAAGATTAAAAGAAAGGGAACACTTTAGCGAGTTTAGAAAAACGTTCTCTGAGTGCCAGACTGAATAGAGGCGTACATATTAGCTGTAAGGGGACGCAATCTTATAATACCAGAAGTGATCTAGATTTCTTGATGTTCAATGCTGTTGGCAATGAAATCTAATTGTCTAATCTTCTTTTCATTTCAGAAGATGACTACTGTGGACTACAAAACACTTGACTGAAAATGACATGCATGACTGACTCTATGTGGGCTACAAAACACTTGACTGAAAATTACTCTTCATGCATGACTGATTCTGTGGACTACAAAATGCTAGACACTGAAAATGACTCTCCAAGCATGACTGATTCTCTGTGGACTATAAAAAGCTTGACTGAAAATGATTCTCCATTAATGACTGAAACTGTGCACTATAAAACTCTTGACTGAAATGACTTTCCATGCATGACTGACTCTCTGTGGACTATAAAATGATTCTCCATGCATGACACTCTACGGAATCTACGTGGAAAGCAAAATACTTGACTGTTCACCACTTAACCTGACAGACGAATTTACGGTACTGCACTCGCATTAAGAGTAATGAGTGTAACGATGTTTTTTGTCAACTCAAGGGTCGATCACCATAGTTACTGACAAGTGTAAACAATAGGTACTACCGCTAGTTCAAAGCAACATTAACCGATTGGAATTGTACTGAATTTGTCGATTTCTGTGCTAGTTTTGTCTGTTTCCTTTGTATCATGAAGCAATTAGTCGAAGTGAATATTAGTTTTATCTGTTTCCTAGTGGTGTCATAAAGCAATTAGTCGAAGTGAATATTATTTTTATCTGTTTCCTAGTGGTGTCATAAAGCTATTAGTCGAAGTGAATATTAGTTTTATCTGTTTCCTAGTGGTGTCATAAAGCAATTAGTCGATTTGAGTACTAGATTTATCTGTTTGCTAGTGTGTCATGAAGCAATTAGTCGATTTGAGTACTAGTTGTATCGGATTCCTAGTATGTCATGAAGCAATCAGTCGATTTGAGTAGTAATTTTTTCTGCTAGCTAGTGTTGATGTTTTATCCATGTTTGCTAGTGTGGTCAATTTATCAATGTTTACCTGTGTGGTCGATTCATCTCTGTTTAGTAGGGTGGTAGTTTTATCAACGTTTGCTAATGTGAAAGTTTTATCCTTGTTCGTTATTGTGGTCCTTTCAACAATTTTTGCTAATGTGGTCGTTTCATCCATATTTGCTAGTGTGGTCGTTTTATAAATGTTTGCTAGTGTGGTGGTATTATCCTTGTTCGCTAGTATGGTAGCATTATCCTTGTTCGCTAGTGTGGTAGTATTATCTCTGATAATGGCATGATTGACTCTAATCTTTAAGTCTGATTTTAATGTGCACAAAGACAGGCCATGCACCTGTCTTGTGGTCAGTCGGGCTAAATATCTGGTGAATTATTACAACTTGACCTACTAGGTCAATATTGCCAGCGATGACCGGGATCTTGGCACAAGAAACACGCTAACAGGTTGATGTGAAAAACGCAAGATCTAAAGTCTGGCTCCGCTCTGGCGAGGCTAACAGTGTTTTGAGACCTGAGAATCTAAAGTCTGGCCCCGCTCTCTGGCGAGGCTAACAGTGTTTTGAGACCTGAGAATCTAAAGTCGGGCCCGCTCTGGCGAGGCTAACAGTGTTTTGAGGCCCTGAGAATCTACAAGATGAATGTAATGTTCCGAGGGCACCCCTTGTACCGCCACAAACTAGTTGCAAGTAAATTGATATAGGTGATTTAAATCCTGTAATGCTCATTGATTTACATCCTGTAATGTTTAATGGTTTATATTCTGTAAAGCTTGGTGGTTTAAATCCTGTAATGTTTAATGGTTTATATTCTGTAAAGCTTGGTGGTTTAAATCCTGTAATGCTCAGTGGTTTAAATCTTGTAACAACCAGTGGTTTAAATATATATATTATTTGTGAATATTTTACATGGGACGATAACTTGTTAATTTATAACTGGACAGAGGTACTGTAAAATGATCACCTCAAATTGTGCAGCACGTGCAACGTTGGATCCGTTTAAATGAAAAGGCATTACTAAACTTTTTATAATGCATTATACACTTCATCCCGTACACACAGAAAACTCATACCGGGTACTGGCTTTTCTTGTACCTTTGATTGTGATTTTTTAAAGCAAAGATATTAGTATTCAATTAACTTGTCCTAATTCTTTGGGGTTTTTTAACATTGACTTACTTAAATAACGATTTTAGTCAGATTTAGTGAAATATTTAAAACTTATTTTATTATTTTAAAAGATATATGAACTTAGAGAAATATTTAGGTGTATAAGTCATTGGTTCAGGTAAAAGTGAATCCTCCTTACCCAACAGGCATGTAAATCCTCGCAATGAATTGGCTTGGTAAAAGTGAATCCTCCTTACCCAACAAGCATGTAAATCCTTACTGGCGAGATGGCTCCGGTAGAAGTGAATTCTTCTTATCCAACAGACATGGAAATCCTTGCGGGTGAGATGGCTCCGGTAGAAGTGAATTCTTACCCACCAGGCATGGAAATCTTTTGCGACGACTCGGCTCGGGTAGAAACTGTGAATCTTTACTCAGTATGTCTGTAAATCTTGTAGAGGGTTGATATTGAGCCTGTTTTAACATCCTTGTTAGGTGTAAGGAGTGACGATTCCTGTGAATATTACCCCCACCCCTCTTTCTACTTCCAAGGTATTAAGCGTTGTAAACGGATCGGAGCAGAATCTGTCCGATTGAAGATATAAATTCTTTAATAACATTCCTCTTTATAAAAATTCTGTTTTACAGCAACACTCTTGTTAGGCCGGCCAATGGAGTAGCCAATTCTACTGTTGATAAACTATAGGGAAAGAGTAAAAAAGTAACAAGATGAAAATAAATAACACAAAGATTTAACATTTCACTATCTATCCTGTTGATTTTATCAATAAACAAGTTACTTTTAATTCTTTTGTGTGTTTTTTTAAAGCCACTTTCTTGGATTAGCCATCAAATCGTTAATCTTAGAGATCGTAGGCTTCAGGACAGGGTGGAATAATTGGATAGTCGCGACTCGTGAATTTAAATTTAACAGTCATTGCTTTGAGATAAAGATTAATACCTGCTCCACCTTGCCGAGGAATAAAAGAACAGTAGTAGTCTTTGATAAATGTTGGGATGAAGTTGGGGAGGAGGGGAAAGAAAGCACATGTTAACCTCTACAAAGACACCGTGACAAAGCGATGTCTTTTGAATGAGTGTTGCAAATTCGGCAGCTAATGTTGTCCTTGAATTGTGTAACGGTATTTTTGGATTCTTTTCAAGGAGAACAAAATAAAAGTGACAACAAGTATGACTATTTACTCCATATAAATATAAAAACTTTTTACCCAGTTCTTTCTGTCACATTTATTTACTTTTTATTCATTTTCAGCTCGTCTACGCATATATTTTAGAAGAAAAACAACAACAATAGAAACACAATTACGTTTGCCGGAACCTTTTTGCTGGAACATTTCAGTTACGAGGCGTCCTCGTTACAAGCCGTTGGCTGTAGAATGAAGAGGCAATGCAACTGACATAAATGGCGCCAGTTAATGGCGTTGAGAACTAGGTCAAACTGTATACAGTGGGGGGTGGGGTCACTGCGTGCCTGTCCCCATTTACGTGAGTGCATCTGGTCGTGTTTGTTTCTCTTGCTGTCGTGATAGGAAGCATGGTTGTAAATTAAAGTCGTAAAGATTTCTTTTTAAAGTTAATAGATTCTAATTAGTGGGAGAGCATAGGTGCATTTGTGTTTTTGCGTGGTATTTTTTGCAACATATATACTGTATATTATCTACGTCATTTCCGCTTTGTTTTCTCTTGCTTTGCTATATTATCACTTTATCCTTTTCTCTTGCTTTGTTATATTATCACTTCATCCTTTTCTCTTGTTCTTTTGATGTTTTCTTCCTCTTTAATTTGCTTCGCAATTTCATCTTCAAAACTTAACTAATTAAATTAATATTATTCCTTAGCAAGCGCAATTAAAATCTTTCATACAGTGGACATTTAGTCTGCAAGATGACCAACGAGAGAAAAAAAATGAATATTCAGTACCCCAGACTTTCGCGGATTCAAGAATTCTGACCTCTCTGCACGTATAATTTGTGGACACATTTTCAGTTCTTGTCCACCGGCCGGACGATCAGCAGGACGCTTTCATCACCGCAGTACGCGAGGGTCGTCAATCACATTTCCGTCAAAAATGAGTGATTAGCTCCCCTTGCTTCGCCAGTGACCTCGGGGTCAAACTCGGTAACCTCCATAGGCAACTTCGTTTTGTGCTCCGTCTGTCCATCCTGATGACAGAAACTTTGTTATGGCTGCCTTTCAAAACTAGGATGGCGTTGGCTGGACATCATTGATACCGGTAGTCATAGTGATTTAGATCAGCGAGAGGGCAGGCGGGAGGGGGTGGGTGGTTAGTCAATTTAAATGAAAGATGTTTATGTAGATAATTGTGAATTCCTGCTGTTTTGTTATCTGGGGTAGGATGAAATTCCTCTCCATCTCTTCTTTGCTTTAACTTTCCCATAGTATGTAGATTTCCTTCGTGTGCGTTTTGTGGGGATATTATTTGTTTTCAAATCTAAACTTTGATTTTTGTTTCATAACAGGAGTTTGATCTAAAATATATAAAATATTACTAACGAAATGTTACTGCGACCTAAAACAACTAAAATTAAAAGATAGATAGATAGATAGATAGATAGATAGATAGATAGATAGATAGATAGATAGATAGATAGATAGATAGATAGATAGATAGATAGATAGATAGATAGATAGATAGATAGATAGGAACTTAAAGTGACATTATTATCAAAATACATTAAACTAAAGTAACATTGTTAGCACTTCCATTAACTGCCAGCAAGACATATTAACTTAAAGTGATGTTGTCAGCAAGACGCATTAACTTAAGGCGACTGTTAGAGAAGCAAATTAGTAGTGTTATTAGCCAAATACCTTAGCTTGAAGTAATATGGATAGTGAAACATTAACTGAATATGACATGTAATATGGATAGTGAAACATTAATTGAATATGACATGGAATATGGATAGTGAAACATTAACTGAATATGACATGGAATATGTCCGTTGCAAAATTAATTTATAAACATTCAATTTTCTTTTGAATGCATGTGTCAGCGAAACATATTAAATTAAAGTGGCGATGGTTGTAGATAATATAAACTGAAATTAATAATAGATAAATGCAGGAACTGAAATTGACATTGGTAGAGAAACGCATTTAACTGAAATTGGCATTGGTAGAAAAGCGCATTAACTGAAATTGGCACTGATAATAAAATATATTAATTATAAGTAGTATTGGTTGTGAAATGCATTAACTTAAGTGAAACTGGTAGTAAAGCATGTAAATAGCTGTTTTGGTATAAAAATATTTATATAAAATAAATGAGGCACTGTCATATTTTCAGCTATCACATGGCAACAGTAAATTAAAATTAAAAAGCCCCATTTTCATAACCAGTAATTTTCAGATGACACAACAAAGACAACGTCGTTCTACATCATATGACATAACGAAAACAGTGTCAACTCCAGCAGATGACACAACGAAAACAGTGTCAACTCCAACAGATGACACAAAGAAGACAGTGTCAACTCCATCAGATGACACAACGAAAACAGTGTCAACTCCAGCAGATGACTTAACAAAGATTATCACTCTCCATCAGATGACACAACGAAGACAGTGTCAACTCCAGCAGATGACTTAACAAAGATTATCACTCTCCGTCAGATGACACAACTAAGTATTATCTCCTTTGGATGACAAAAGAATGTATCACCTCCATCAGAAGACTAGCAATGACTATCACTCTCCATCAGATAACACTGCAAAGACACTGTCACTTTCCATCAGATGAAACAGCAATTATCAATCTCCAGCAGATAACACAACAAAGATACTATCACTCTCCATCAAATGACACAGCAAAGACGCAGTCACTCCCGATCAGGTAACATAGCAAAGACAACATAACTTTCCATCAGACAAAACAGCAAAGACACTATCACTCTCTATCAGGTTGCACAGCAAAGACACTATCACTTTCCATCAGATAACACAATAAAATGATAAATCTAGACTTACTGACGGCGAAAACTTAAGCATTCTTTTCTCGAACTAATAGTTTGTTATTTTGTGTCTTGATTAGGTGTGGACATGTATTTGAGTGTTAAATTCATTGCAAGATAATTCACATATATGTTAAATTAGTTATCAGATATAGACATATGTTTGAGTGTTACATACTTTGCAAGATATTGACATATATATATTATATTCGTTATCAGATACAGACATATAAGTTTCAAGTGTTATATTCGTTATCAGATATAGATATAAAACGTTTCTTGCTAAATTCGTTATCAGATATTGATGTAATATTTCTCAGTGTTAAATTCGTCGAACCGCCAAATAATTTATCGTTGCCGCAACTGGAGTTATTTACACCAGTCATTCATTTGTTCGTGAATTCACTCTGACGTATGACCGAGCCACGTGACCTATGTCAGACAACTCAATTGCAAATGAGAAATCGCCAGTCCACAAACAGCCCTTCCAGGGAAAGCTAACTTGGGATGTCGTAGTCCATTCATCTTATCTCTGTCCTACTCAGTCAGTGACCACAACTGACCGGCCGAAAAATAGTGCTTTGGTCTCACTTCAATCGAGGCTCTGGTCTGCAGGGTTTTCCTTGTCTAACGGGTGAAAAGGTGGAAGTCTATGAGATTGGTTCCAGGAAAAGGGGAGATAATGTCGTTTTTGACGAGTGATGAATGTGCAGGGCTAATAGTGGCCACTGAATGTCGTTTATTATCTGACCCTCCCTAGTCAAATTATTATTATTATTATTATTATTATTGCTGTTGCTACATTATTAGTTATTATTATTAATTCACGTGAAATGTTTATACGTGGTATAAGTCCCTTAATGGAGTATACCTCACGTAAAGCACCTACTCGGCAATTCAAATCCAACTGGAAATCATCTTTTCATCAGAACAGAGCATTAAAGTTGAATATTAAAACCTTGAATCGAGTATATGATCGAGAGTTGTGTCCCCTAAACATCACTCATAATAGTTACTAACGTTCAGACTGGAAGCCGCTACGGCTCGTCACGGTTCACTGATTATATCGGCGTGGTGTGTAAGCAATTTTGAAACTTTCCAAAGAGACAGTTTTGCATAGGAATGCTAAAAGACACAAAGTAAGTCGCAGTGACACTCATAAAAGTGTATGTTTGACTTAACAAGTCACCGTGACATTCATAAAATGTATGTTTGACTTAACAAGTCGCTGCATTCACTTTTTCGCCTGTCGATCATCATCTAAATTAATTTTAGATGATCAAATAAATTCATTTCATTGTTTTTATCATTATGACTGTTATTAAGTAGTTTTTATCATTAATATAACTATAATTCGGTGTTATTAGTAGAAGAAATTTCCCGCCGATGACTAAGGAGAGATTTGAAACCCAATCTCTTTGTGTACAAGACTGGATCCAACCACACGGCTCCCCGCCCCATGTGCTAGATTCCTTATTTTTTATATTATAACATAATGTCTGTTATAGCTCTGTGTGGGTGGAGGTATGGGTGTGGATGTGTGGATGTGTGTGTGTGCGTGCGTGTGTGTGTGTATGGATGCGTGTGTGTGCGTGTGCGCGCGTTTATTCTCTTGCCTTGTCCTTGTACGGTTCCACAGATACACACACACACACACACACACACACACACACACACACACACACACACACAGGACGATCGTACAATTTCTGAACTTCTTCGATCCACCTCTCGTTCAAATTCGTCCTTTCTTCGATCGGAGTTACTTCTTCCATCTCTCGTTCCAACTAGTTGCTTTCATCAATCAAGATCGATATTTTGTTATACCGAAATGTATCTCAGAAGGAAGCGGCAATCTGCACTCTGCGAGAGCAAACCAAACTGAAAGTGTGTTGTTTGAGGGCGGTGATACGTTAGCAATTGATTGTTTTGCAGTCAGGCTATGGGCGTCAGATTCAAATAGGTACGAATCAAATCATATCAGACTGACTTTCTCGATATGTAGAAGAAAAAAATTGGGGAGGTTTCTCAACAGTTTTTGTTCTGTTAACTGGTGCCTCTGCCCATAAGCATGTGATGGTAAGTATAAATCAAAACTGTAGTCATTTTCATGTAATTGTGTATCTCATCATAATGAATCAGCAGTATCACACGGTTGTGTGTGTGTGTGTGTGTGCGCGCGCGCGTGTGTTTGTGTGTGTGTGTTTTCATCATTTGTGTTCATCAAGCAAACTAATATTATCCAACTCACTGGGGAGGAAGGGAAGAGATCAATATAACTCCCAATTTTAACTTACATAATTGTATACATTAGTTTCTTAAGCACTTTACTATTGTCGGATTTTTTCAATGCGAGTTCTTTTCTGTTTCTCAATGCATTTGTTTCCTCTTTACCTGAAGTGACACACTTGCTAGTGTCAGCATTTACCTCATATATGTGACTGTTGACACAACGTCACCTAGTTAATGGTTATGATTATTATTATAAATTAAGCATTAATAACTAATTACAAGTGATGAGAACCTTAATTTATGTTATTAATAATTCTCCAGAAGAAACAACTTGTCTCTCTCACTTTGCGGATATGCGGGCGCTGTAAACGTTTTCTCTCTTTCACAACATTAAAGACAAACATTTACCGTCACACAATATTTCCGAAGGTGGAAAACTTCTTACCAATGGAGAAGATAAATCCGTCTTTTAAACTATATTTAGCAAGGCTTCATCCACCCACTTTCTTCACCAACATTTGGATATCAATATGTGTAAGGTCAATAAATTTAACAATACACTTATTAAATCAACAATCAAATATATACATACCAAATACAATGAAAAGGATTACTTGACATCAATATTTACATGAAACCATGTTCAAATAATTTTAAAGTCTCTACAGTCTCATATCCTAACACATTATTCAACAGATTATTTTCAATACAAATCACAGGATAGTTCTTATCAGAGAACAGAAATGGAGTTATAGAAATTATAGCGATAATAATTTGTATGTAACCTTGTCTAGGCGAAACCACAATAGTTTCTCAATAGTCTTTGAGTGCTTTCATAACAAAGCCACAATAGTCTCTCAATAGTCTTTGAGTGCTTTCATAACAAAGCCACAATAGTCTCTCAATAGTCTTTGAGTGCTTTCATAACAAAGCCACAATAGTCTCTCAATAGTCGTTGAGCACTTTCATAACAAAGCCACAATAGTCTCTCAATAGTCTTTGAGTGCTTTCATAACAAAGCCACAATAGTCTCTCAATAGCCTTTGAGTGCTTTCATAACAAATCCTCAAGCTTATTGTCCCAAAGAAACTGTCAGTTTTACGTGTTTCCTTTGCAAGTTGTAGAACACCGATGAGTTGCTATTCACTCGAAGCTAACCTGGATGCTTACCCAGATCAGCTTCCTCAAGCAGAACAATTGTAGCAATTTCCTGTAATTTCCTTGTACTAGAAATTCCATGATGTAATTATCAAACTTTGCCACCATACATAACAGAGTGCAGTGTATCCTTAAACTCACACACTGGGGTAGATACTTCTCCCATCTACCAAGGTCGTAGAGGTTTATAAATCAGTAAACCATGAGATTCAGGTAAAACAAGAAATGGCTGCTTATTCCTTGTAAAATATAATCAGGGAACAAATGCTACGTTTCCAGTTTATTCATCTCTAACTCCATTCTTTCTTAAATTCAAGTCTCATCTTACAGTTTCCTGCAACAGTATTTATTCGCCTGATACATGCATACAGCATAATCCATACATCATATCAGTTTTATGAACAGGTTCACTAGAAACAATATCAAGTGTTTAGCATACTACATATAAGCATCATTATTTGTAGAAATAATAATCTACTCACTCAATACATTTCTATGTTAAATGCAAGTATAACATATCAATAGCAAAAATGGACGAAATATTTTAAAGTCCATTCTCTCTCAATCAGTCAGTTAACTCACCATTAAGCTAACGGCCAACTTTCATGACCAGACTACTTGCCACGCTAAATTCAAAGTGATTGGACAATAGAATTCTTTACAGCATGTAAACGTTTGATTTCAGCCCATTGACTGGTCTCGTTCTTATAAATCTTAACCATTGGATAATAAAAACTACTCATCCAGTTGGAACTGGTTTGGACTGTTCAGCAATTTCTAGCCTATCCTCCAATTGAGTTATTTATTTCAAACTGACATTAAAAATTATCAGCATAATCAGTGCCCAAGATCGGGTCACTTTGACATTTAACAATTTATATAAAAATTAATTCTAGAAATCAGGATAGACAAATTTACTCTACCACAGTGATTAACTTAAACATTTGCTACAAATTTGTGACTAATTTAAATGTTTGCTACAAATTTGTGACTAATTTAAATGTTTGCTACAAATTTGTGACTAATTTAAATGTTTGCTACAAATTTGTGACTAACTAATGTTTGTGTGCCCATTACGAAGCATCGTCTTCTGACTATTACACAAGCATCATTGCACACATGTATGCATCACTTCCACAAAAAAGCATCTTGTCACTCTAAATACATCACTATCACAAAAACATCGTGTCACCCTAAATACATCACTTCCACAAAAAAAGCATCTTGTCACCCTAAATACATCACTATCAAAAAAAGCATCTTATCACCCTAAATACATCACTATCACAAAAGCATTATTTCTTGCCAGAGTAATGTTCAGTCTTTTACACACTTCTTTCTTCTCTCTCACTTTCAGCACACACACACACACACACACACACACACACACATACACACACGCGCGCGCGCACACACAGACACACTTAAAATATAAATAAAAACATTTTACACACTTACTCATGTATTACACACACTAGCATCTTTTACACGAACGTAGGCTCTTTTACATTTGCATTTACATATACACACACACAATCACACACAAACACACACACATATATATGTGTGTATATATGCACAGACTTATATATATATATATAATACTTATACGTGCATAATTACATATGTACACTCTGACACACACACACATAGGCACAGAGACGTATACACTTACGTGCGTGTATTTACAAAAACAGACTCACATACATACACACACACACACACATATATATATATACACATATATGTGCATATTTACATATGTATACATACGATCATACAATCATTCTTTCGCAGACATCCTATATATATATATGCACACATACACATTTACATGCAAGCACTCATGGAGAAGCATGTAGATACAAAATACACAAACACACATATATATAGACACACACGCATCAGCACAAGGACATAAATATATAATCGTACATGCACGCGCACATATTCGCACACAAAAACATACACACATATACTCAGACATTTAGAAATATAATAGCCCAATCGCACATAGACATATACTCAGACATTTAGAAATATAATAGCCCAATCGCACACAGACATATACTCAGGACATTAGAAATATAATAGCCCAATCGCACACAGACATACTCAGGACATTTAGAAATATAATAGCCCAATCGCACTTAGACATACTCAGACATTTAGAAATATAATAGCCCAATCACACATACTCCTGTGGCGGGTTGCACACATCAGAGCAAAACAACCCTTGTTTTTTAAAATTCTACCTTCTGTTATGTTTCTATTTTTCTCTAATTGATATTGATGTTGTGTAACATGATATTTGTTGTTGTAATCTATTATGCATTCAGTGTGTAGTCAACCATAATGACTTGTTCATCATGCCTCGCGTGCAGCCAGAGGAATGTAGATTAAGTAGCCTAAAGGGGATCATTAGCCAATATGGAGTGTAGAGGATGTGGGGAACTGATTTGAAGAGGTAGGTGAAGTGAACTGGACATACCATAACCATACATAGATTTAGCATTTAATGTGACATAAACTGAATAAACCTCTTCAGTTTACAGGCCCATTGTCTTAGGATTTGTTTGTCTCTTCTTTCTTTTAACGTTAGGTGTCCTGTTTGGTGATATAGGTCTTCGTTTCTTGTGTTTGGTAGTGCGTACGTGCTTATTCTTAGGGCTTTGTTTTGTACTATTTCTAACGCTTTTATTTTTGGGTTGTATACATTGCCTTCTCGTAACAAACTTTCACACTTGCACGCTTTCACAAATGCACTGTATCACCTAGTACAGGGGCGGGCAAACTCTGGCCCGCGGGCCAAACCTGGCACGCGAAGCACTTTTTGTTGGCCCGCCAAGCTATTCACAGTTAACATTGCTTTTGGCCCGCCAAGCTATTCACAGTTATTGCTTTTGGCCCGCCAAGCCATTCACACTTATTGCTTTTGGCCCGCAAAACAAAAGTCACTAAAACAATTGTGCATTGTTATACAGGCTAAACTAGTCTAAAGACTACATGTAATTTTAACAGTTTGAATTACTCACACAGAATCGTGTGCACATGTACAATTTATGCCTGCGGTTATATATATTACACTAGCATCTCTTTATAGTTCGTTGACTTTTGAACTCTCCTAGGCCTAGGATAGATCTACAATAATAATGTATGTCAGCATCGGTACTCTGCCTCATTTGTGACCTGACCTTCACAGCTACAATTGGTGAGAGGAAGGAGGGCTGGAGGTGAACAGAGGTGTGCGAATTTGAAACTCGCAGTCTTCTGCCATCACAACCGAACTGGTTGTTGCATTTCTGCTATTTCTTTGCCATTATTCCCCCATCCCCACTATCATGTCTGCAACCCCAGCATCCTAAAAAAATTTAAAGTGGATATGGAAAGTCGGACATTTAACTCTGAATGGACGAGAAGTACTTTTTCATAGAACGATTTGGACAAGCTGAGTGTCTGATCTGTTTGAAAACTTTTGTTTTCTTCAAAGAGTTTAATGTGCGCTGTCACTGGGAAACAGTACACTTAACTTCGAAATTTGGTTTAATGTCTGCCTCTGAGAAAAAGACTACTATTGCTAAACTCACAGGCAATATGGAGAAAAGCAGTTTGATGTTTCATAAGCAAACATCTGTGCATGAAAAAGTGACACGTGCCAGTTATGAAGTTTCACTACTCCTTGCTCAAAGAATGAGTTAAAAGCAAAGTTCCGCACTTCTTCTCCTCTTTCTTTTTTTCGTGATGTCATCCTACCATCAGGCAAGTTTCCACATTTTATTAAACATGCTCAGCGCATTGTAGCTATGTTCGGAAGCACATTTTGCTGTGAACAACTGTTTTCAAAGATGAAATATACAAAGAGTCGCCTTCGCTCTCAACTCTCTGACCGTCATCTAAATGACATTCTTCGCTTGTCAATCTCATCAGTTCAGCCAGATATTGAATCACTTATTTATTGTAAGCAACACCATCCATCTCATTAATCTTTCATTGAAACAGAGTTAGTTTTTTAAAATTACTTTTGTTCTCATTTTATATTCTGAACTTGCTGGACTTGTGATATTTGGTCGTCTATCCGGCCCGCGAATTGTTCCAACAGTTTTATCTGGCCCGCGGTCTCAAAAGTTTGCCTGCCCCTGACCTAGTATATACATGTGTTCACACATGCACTTTTTTTTTCATTCTCCATAAACTCTGCAAGCATAACTTTTATTTATTTGTTTATTTATTTTTGCACAGACATATTTTCAGGCTTGTTTACTGTCGCATTTGAACATTTGCAAAAGGTCACACATCAATAATTGCCATCTCGCCACTTATTTTATCCTTCCCAAAGTAAACAGCAAGAACATTAGGCCGAAGTGCTCAAGAAGAAACCAATGCAGCACAAAAGACACAATGCAAATGTCGCAAGGTCAGCTAAATAAACATGACCAAAGCACAAATTCTTTTTTTGTGTGTGTTTGTGCAGAAATAATGAGACTCATCATCGTAATTATATTGATGATGATGATGACAATGACAAAGAAAGATAGAAAACAAAAACCATTTCTAGTCATATCAATAATGTCTGGGTGGTGGGCAGAGTGGAGGAATATTTACCACTGTTCCTAGAGACCCGTCTTTGTGCATGAACACGACAAGCCGTGTAATACACCTACTTGCATATTAATACGGAACATTTTGTAACACTTACTACCTAATTACAAAATTCACCGTGTAATACATACACTTGCATATTAATACGGAACATTTTGTAACACTTACTACCTAATTACAAAATACAGCGTGTAATACATACACTTGCATATTAATACGGAACATTTTGTAACACTTACTACCTAATTACAAAATACAGCGTGTAATACATACACTTGCATATTAATACGGAACATTTTGTAACACTTACTACCTAATTACAAAATACAGCGTGTAATACATACACTTGCATATTAATACGGAACATTTTGTAACACTTACTACCTTATTACAAAATACAGCGTGTAATACATACACTTGCATATTAATACGGAACATTTTGTAACACTTACTACCTTATTACAAAATACAGCGTGTAATACATACACTTGCATATTAATACGGAACATTTTGTAACACTTACTACCTAATTACAAAATACAGCGTGTAATACATACACTTGCATATTAATACGGAACATGTTTTAACACTTACTACCTAATTACAAAATTCACCGTGTAATACATATACTTGCATATTAATACGGAACTTTTAGTAACACTTATTACCTAATTACATAAATCACCGTGTAATTACCTTGCAAACTTACAAATCACACATGACAATTAGCGCGGTCAGCATTATAATGAGGACACGTCTTATTCACAATTATTGCCAATTAACACTACAAGCAGCTTAACTAATACTATTAATTAATAGGACACACCGTGGCATAGACTTAGCAATTAATGTGACATAAACTGTAGTAGACCTCTAACAGGACACACCATAACATAGATTTAGCATTTAATGTGGCATAAACTGTAATAAACCTCTTCAGTTTACAGGGTACGCCGTGAAAAGAAATCTTGCCAACTAACTAGAGGCGTCTCGTAGTAAACCTTGCCAAATAACATGCCAAAAGCCTGTAATTAACTTTACCAAATAACATGCCAAAAGCCTGTAATAAACTTTACCAAATAACATGCCAAAAGCCTGTAATAAACCTTGCCAAATAACATGCCAAAAGCCTGTAATAAAGCTTACCAAATATCATGCCAAAAGCCTGTAATAAACCTTGCCAAATAACATGCCAAAAGCCTGTAATAAACCTTACCAAATAACATGCCAGAAGCCTGTAATAAACTTTACCAAATAACATGGCACAGGCCTGTAATAAAACTTGCCAAATTATATGCTGCAGGACTGTAATAAACCTTGCCAAATAACATGCCAGAAGCCTGTAATAAACATTACCAAATAACATGGCACAGGCCTGTAATAAACATTGCCAAATAACATGCCACAGGCCTGTAATACATCTTGCCAAATAATATGCCAAAAGCCTGTAATAAATCTTGCCAAATAATATGCCATAAAAATAATAATTGTAATAAATCTTGCCTAATAACATGGCACAAGCCTGTAATTAACCTTGCCTGTTAATAAGTACATTGTGTAACAAACCAGTAATATCAAAGGATGTTCTATGTAATAATACTTGCCAAGCTAAACCTTACCATTTATCAGAACATGCTTCAATTAACTTTGCCAATTAATACGACACGTAGCAAAATAATCTTGCTAAATAAGAAGACATGATATGTAATAAATTCATACCCCTCAACAAGACTAATCTTTGACAATTAACAGAACTCTCCATTAAATAAGCTTCCATTTATCAGAATTTGTCATAAACCTTGCTACCTAAAAACAGCAGGTTAGGTCATATCAGCTAGCAGAACACGTCATGTCATAAATAACTGAACATCATTTAACGACCTCAATTCCACCTGGAGATTTGTCGGGGAAAAAATGGAAAATATTCAAAGCATGCCAGGTAAATCTGAAGATGATGAAATCCTCTTTACAATTTCGGCTGACTTTAGAATTTAGATGCTCGACTGCTGTTATATTTTTATTTTTTGTTTGTTTGTTTGTTCTTTTCTTTAACCTTCTCAGACGTTCGAGAATAAGAAGCTAATTTACGTCATCATTTACTCTGTATGTCAACAAAATAAATAAGAAGAAAAATTAGTTAATTTATATAACTACAATGCAAATAATGAGGTCTTTCAATACGTCGCGTGATCTAAAAAAATTATGATATTCTCAGCGCCTAGAAGGATTAGGGAAATTATTTTATTAGGAATTTTGTTTGAATTCTGTTAGAAGATAAATCTTAAAATTAGTTCGTCACTTATTTATAAAGAAATTGTATCTCTTATCCACTTTATAGGTGCGTGTGGGTTTGAGAGAGAGAGAGAGAGAGGGAGTGTGTGTGTGTGTGTGTGTGTGTGTGTGTGTGTGTGTGTGTGTGTATATGTGTGTGTGTGTATGTGTACTTATGAAAGTATGTAAATATGTAAACATTTTGTACAATTATACTCATATGGCAGAGTACATATTTACAACAAACAGCTACAAGACAAAATGCTTAGTGTGCGCCTTGAAATGTGGCGGGGAAATGGCTGTTGAAGAATAAACTCATTCCATCCCTCCCTTCCTGGCTTTGTTCTCCTTCGTTCAGTTTGAAGTGGACACTTCTTGGACACATATTGAGCCTGCAAATCGTTGGTATCAGGCAAGGCCACTGGTCAAGTGCAGCCCGAGCAGACGAGAAGCGCTTCCTGTACAGAGCTGATTGTTTCGGTCAACGTCTTCACTGACCTAATTCTCACCTGTGGTGGACGCCAGTTTCTATTCGGTGTGCATGTTTCGGACTGTACTATTAAATCTTTTAGTGCAGCCGCCCTAAGGCCAGTGCCTGTTTCCATTTTAGTACAAGTGTCGCACAGTCATCAATACTATTGAATAATAGAATAAACAAAGTCATCAATACTATTGAATAATAGAATAAACAAAGTCATCAATACTATTGAATAATAGAATAAACAAAGTCATCAATACTATTGAATAATAGAATAAACGCAGTCATCAATACTATTGAATAATAGAATAAACAAAGTCATCAATACTATTGAATAATAGAATAAACGCAGTCATCAATACTATTGAATAATAGAATAAACAAAGTCATCAATACTATTGAATAATAGAATAAACAAAGTCATCAATACTATTGAATAATAGAATAAACGCAGTCATCGATATTATTGAAAGATAGCATTAAACAAAGTCATCTATATTATTGAAAGATAGCACTAAAATCCGTCATCAATATTATTGAAAGATAGCACTAAAATCCGTCAACAATATTATTGAAAGATAGCACTAAACACAGTCATCAATATAACTGAGTAATAGCACTAAACACAATCAATATTATTGAATAATAGCACTGAATACGGCATGAAAATCTTTGACAAACAGCACTGAATGCAAAGTAAAGAAAACAAATGCATAACAGCACCAAACAAACAAAACAACTGAATAACAGTATTACAAACAGTGCCTACAAAATCAAAAAGTAACAGCAGTAAATACAGTCATCAAATTCACTGAGTAACACAGCAAATACAGTCATCAAATTTAATGAGTAACAACAATAATACAGTTATCAAATTCACTGAGTAACAACTGTAAATACAGTCAAATAATTCACTGAATAACAGTAGTAAACACGGTTATCAAATTCACTGAATAACAGCAGTAAATACAGTAAATGAAATAACTGACTAACAGCACTGAAGTCATCAAAATCAGGACAAAATATAGTAGTGAACATATTCCACAAAACCACTGAACAATAAACTGAAATCGGTTATCACAACCACTGAAAAATAGTAGTGAACATATTCAACAAAACCACTGAATAATAAGCTGAACTCTTTCACAATGCAAGCATCAGAATAACAGTACTCGTCACAGTTCTTAAAATCATCGGACAACAGCATCGAACACAGACATCGGACACATACATCGGACAACAGCATCGAACACAGACATCAAAATTTCTTAACAGTCATCAAAAATTACTGAATAACAGTACTGACTAAAGCACCAAATAACAGCTCTGAACACAGTACACTAAAACACCAGATAACTCTGAACACAGCACACTAAAGCACCAAATAACAGCTCTGAACACAGTCAACACAATACTAGTGAATAATAAAACTGATCACAGTCATCCAAATCGCTAGACAACAACCTTAAATATCGATCAACATATATCGAACATAGCACAGATGACTGAAAAACAACATCGAAACAACAACAGTGCTGCGCGGCAATAAAGGGCAACAGACCTTTTCCCCTATATTGACCTTCCCTGGCACGACCACTTCAAAACATTCTGTGATTAAGTGCGTAGTGCCATACCTGTATGCAACATCAGAATCCATCGATTCCCTTCCTGACATCTTCTCTGGGAGATTCTGTCAGGGTGCGGATGTACCTCGCGTGCGAAGGAATCACGAGCCGGTCCCTATTTTGCTGGAGTCCGAGCGAACCGCCAGTCTCATTCAGAGTCGTGTGCGGAAATTGAGTACATACTTAGGAATGAAAAGGCACCACAAGTCAGTGTGAAGACTGTGACCAGAGGTCAGAAGAGGAAACGCCGACTTAATAAAGATGTATGAAAGTGAATGCGCTATTATCGGGTGGCTTGAAAAAGTGTATTATATAATTTATCACTCATAGTGTGCCCTAGGACTTGATTGGATATTGGGGTGAGGGGAGTGTTAGACATTTCGAGAGGCAGCGATGTTGGGTGACAATGATGGTGGTGGGGGCGATTATTGATGACGGTGCTGATGGTAAAGATCAAAGAATGTGTGAAGACAATGATCAGCGGTCAAGAAACAAGAAAAGAACACACAATAGAAATGCATTGGGAACCGCATGCGTCCGCGTGTGTGTGTGCGTGTGTGTGTATGTGTGTGTGTGTTTGTGTGTGTGTTTGTGTTTGTGTGTGAAAGAGAGAAAAGAAGTGATTTAAAATGGAATGCTAAATAGAGTATCTTAATATTGCTTTACCTTTGTACTGATATAAAAGTGTTAGGTAATTGGTGATGGAGAAATATGCAGTGAACGCATGTGGTGGTGCTGGTGGTCAATATAGCTGGCTGGCATTTGTTCACATAATTTTGTTTAAACTTTTTATGTACTTGTATTTATAAAAAGACAGATGTAGAAAAGAAGCGGTAGTAGTAGAAGTTACTGCTGGAGTAGTAGTAGTAATGGCATTTGGAGACAGTAAGAGTAAAACAAACACAGACTTAGATAGAGAGTCAGACTGACAAAAAGCCAGAAGGACTTGGAGATAGACAAAGCATCAGTACTGATCAGAAGAATTGCTATTTTATTTATAAAATAAAATGATGATTAGCTTTGCTTGAAATCACACTATACATTAAGTATACTACAACATAAATATATAATACGTACTTGAAATCACACTATACATTAAGTATACTACAACATAAATATATAATACGTACTTGAAATCACACTATACATTAAGTACACTACAACATAAATATATAATACGTACTTGAAATCACATTATACATTAAGTATACTACAACATAAATATATAATACGTACTTGAAATCACACTATACATTAAGTACACTACAACATAAATATATAATACGTATTACTAATACTAGCACTAGTAGAGCAGCAACAACTGAAGCTTACTGTTTTTGATTTATCCTTAGTTTTGAAATCTCTTGTAGTTATGTTAAAAGTCATAGTGTCTGGATTTTTTTAAATCTTTTCTAGTTAAAGACCTGGGATGGTCTATTTTTAAGTTGGCCGCCGGCTATTCAAGTAAGTTTTTCCATGCAACAATGGAGCTTTCGCCGTTGCATTGTTCATATGTCATTGTCTTGAATAACATTTAGATGAAATAATTCATTGTTTACAGTGCATAAAATATGCGGCGTTGTGAATTTTCATTGACATTATTTTCTTACTAAACGCTTACCAGACGCGCTATTTATAATGATGATTCCAAAAACAGGGGCACATACTGATAACAAACTGATTGACTGAAGACAGTGATTAAGACTGACTGACTTTGAGACGACTGACTAAAGTTGACTGAAAACGGAGGCTCTGATTGTAAGTGGCTTGACTGAAGATTAAGATTGACTGACTGGAAAGAGACTGACTTTGAGACGACTGACTACAAGTTGACTGAAAACGGAGGCTCTGATTGTAAGAGGCTTGTCTGAAGATTTTAAGACTGACTGACTGGAAACAGATTGACTTTGAGACGACTGACTAAAGTTGACTGAAAACGGAGGCTCTTATTGTAAGTGGCTTGATTGATGACAATAAATTAGACCGTCTACAAATTGACTGACTGTAGCTTTTTCTATGTACCATAATGTAATCACCAAAGAAACCATATTCTCTTTCTACACACACACACACACACACACACACACACACACACACACAGAGAGAGAGAGAGACACCACACACACACACACACGCACACGCACAACATAAATAAAACAACTCCGGCTTTAATCCTTTGTTAGACTAATTTCAGTGTATTCTTATTCTATCATATTAGTTGGTCCAAAATGTGCTTAACTCTGCAATTTTCTGGAGTGTCCACGACGTACAGCAACAGAGAAACAAATCCGATGTCTATCTTTCTCTACCCACCTCCCATCATCCACACACCCACGCACACATCACACATCAGCAAACGCACACAACAAATGAAGAGGGGGGGGAGTAGTAAAACAAAACTTTAACTTTTGACTGAATTACTCTGGCCTGCGCAAAGACGACAAAACCAAAGAACATAATCCGACCAAACAAGAAGCTTCATCTATGTGTGCGGCTGCACGCCGTCTCGGTTAGCCTTCCATTGCTGAATCGGCAATGGCCGGGAGTCACTGTACGCGCAAATGACTTCGCCGTCCGCCTGACCACGTAGCTCTGATGACGGATGTGTCGCAGCAACGACTTCTCGAAGCCCGTAGGAATTAAATTAAGCGCCGGTGTCTTGAGGAAAAAAAAATACCTACGCATGATATGCAGATAGTGATTGTTTTTCCGCACCTCACAACTTTCCGTTCGCCGTCCATCAAAGGACTATCCAAGCCACCCCTGTTAACCAGACCAATGTCTACTTACTGTAGTTGGCAGCTACCCTGACTGTTAACCAGACCAAATGTCTAACGCTTATACTTATAGTCTTCATTGGCTGCTTATATCACCCGACTGTTAATTAGACCAAATGTCCACTGATTACAATCTTCATTGGCTGACTACATCATTCGAATGTTTAGACTAAATGTCCACTGATTATAGACTACATCGCCCGACTGTTAGCCAGACTTAACATCCATTGATTATATTTATAGTCTTCATTTCAAAGTCTTCTTTGGCTGACTACACCGCCCTACCATTAACCAGCCCAAATGTCTACTGATTGTAGCTTTTATTGGCACCTACTCCGCCTATTAACCAGCCCAAATATCGCCCTACTGTTAACCAGACAAAATGTTCGCTTCAAATTATGTCTTCATTTCAGAACTCTTCGTTGGCGTTTGGAATATATCCATGAAATTAACCGACGGATAATGGAAATCGTATGTAAACTGTAATTAAATTAATCATTCGCTCCAATTCACTGGAGATCGGACGTAGAGTGTAATCAAATGAATGAGTCGTTCCAATTTATTGGCAATTGGACGTAGAGAGTAATAAGACCAATCACTCATTCCAATTCAGAACTCGTTCATTTATCAAGAAATAGAAGTCTGAAATTTCAAATCCAAATCGTTATAAAAAGACCGTATTTGGATTCAGTTAAATATAAATTATCGCCCCTCTCTTTCTTCAATAAAACAGTGAAATATTTGTATTAAATTTCTTTCTTTTTCTTTCGAATCAAAGTACATGTACATACTTAGTGGACTATAATAATAATAACAAGAAGAAGAATGTACAACGATTTGACAAAAATCATGCACAGAAATCTGAGAACAATAGATTAAAAACCCCAGAAAGAGCATGGGCACACCAACCGTAAGCAGTCACCGAGACAGAAGAAGACAAAATACTGTGGGACTTCAAGATAAGAATAGATCTAGTGATTCCTGTGCCAAAACCAAACATTGCAGTTCTCAATACGTCTAACAGAATAGCAGTAATCATCGCTGTTGCTGTCCACAGTGATAAAAACATAAAACAAACGAAAGAAAAATAACAGAAAAAAGACTACGATCTCAGATATTTTAAAATCCAGAGGCTGTGGTATGTAAAAAAAAAAAAATTTATAGTGATAGGCCTTGGGGAACATAACATATGAGTTGTAAGGCTATCTGAATAAACCATTGGAAACCACAGACTTGCCCCACTACTAAAAGCAGCCTCCTCGGAAGTGCCCACTTTCTCCGTAAAACCTAGGATCTCACAGAATCTTGGTAAGATTCCGAGACCTCGGTTCACAACTGACAGCCAACAGAGCTATGACAAAAGAGCTGAATAATAATAATAATAATAATAATAATAATAATAATAATAATAATAATGTAATGTGTAGCCCAGTGTGTCTGGATCAAGAAACACATAAAATGCAAAAGTTGGGTTTCATTAGTAAAACATGTAGTACAACTCATTGATATTTATTACTACTCTTAATACTAATTAATAATAATCAACTGAAAATGTTTCTACTGAGTTTATTTATATTTTGATTTAGCCTGCATAAGTGTCATAAATGTAAACAAATGTGATAAGGAATATTAATATCCAACAGCACTCAAGTTAATAGTCAGTAGACAGGATGCACAGCGTTAGTAGTAGTTAATATTAGCAGATACGCATGGCTTGGTTCTAAAAATAGTGTGTAGTAGCTGTCGGTGAAACGCTCGTTGAGGCCAGGGAATCAGGCAGTCATCGCTTAGTGAAGTAAGTTACATGGCGGCTGCTGTTGCAGAGACTTGTCCCGGATATTGTTACCGAGTACTGTCGATAAAAGTAAGAAGATAATTTCATTTAGCCCCAAAACCACTCAATCCTAAAACCCTTTTAATTTTAATGCAGTGTACGCGAGAGGAAAATACTTTCATTCTCGAAGCATTCAGAAGACAAAACTTTGTACGTGAATTTAACTGGATACAAGATCATCCCCGTGGAACAGGGGAGACAATTCTGTTATCCAACTACGCTTGGAAGCACAACACTTACTGAATACAAATGGACTTCTGTAGACTTATACTAATCATTCAGTCGTCAGAAAGCCATGAATATTCAAACTCTGTGCAAGGGCGGAAATGTACTGAAAGGGATTGGGGGCAGAGACTTTTGTTGCCATCTCTAAAAACAAACTTGACGCCATTTTACTTCCTATAGTAAGCAGCGTAACGAGTATCCTTTTCACTAAGTGAAATTTCAAATTAAAATTTATATGGTTAGATAAAGTGCTTTAATGACGACTATCTTTAGGGAGCAACTGAAGTGTCATGCGCACTGCCACATGTCACGCAGAGGTCAGTCCTCGTCGTCTGTCTTATCGACCGGGTTCTGATTTCCTGACTTCGATGAAATCCTCGCCAACATTTTCTCCAGACGTGACTCGAACATGTAACACTGGTCTGTCTGACATTCTGATCTTGTCTTCCCACAATGCCAGGCGCAGGACTCTGATTGCTAATTTCTCTTTCATTGTAGTTATTAGTACTTGATTAAGAGTCAAGGTTACACAGGTCAAACTCATCTAATTGTGCGCTTTGTATAAAATACATTAGTTCGTATGTGTATGTGGGGGGGGGGGTGCATATATGTGTGGGTGCGGATAAAGCTAGCATTTATGAGTTCATATTTATAGGAACATAATTAATAACAAGTAAGTAACTAGCCATCACACTAATTATAATCTTTCTTTCTGTGTTGGCTTGCTTGTTTCTTCATTTGACAGCTAAAACTTTCACCGCTGAAATGGACTGCATTCTATGTCTCTCTCTCTCTCGCACACACACCTGACTAAAATAATAGATAGATAGAGGCATTCCGCTGCTGGCTATGATTATTATTATTCTGTAAATTAATAAAACATAACTAAATACAAGTGACTGGAATCTTAAATCGTATATTAATAATAAATCCCAATAAGACATTTGGTGGATCGTCTGAGGCTGCAGTTGTTTATTACTCAGCCTGATTTGCTCACTTCAAGAAACTTCGACCTTGAAAATTCCACTAAGGATTACGTGGTAACATTGCTTCAGGCTATCGTTTAGCTGTGGTTCTGAAGCAGTCTGACTTCCTTACATTATCTTAACGTGCAGTGTACGAAATTTGTTTTCAACTCTTGCTACATTAAATATTAGCAGCATAAATATAATAATTCAGATAGAATTCTGCGAGCTGTTTTTCTTTCTAAAGTAGAAATAAAAATCCTAGAAATATAACCACACCCTCTGTACATGTCTGCCTGTAATTGTCTGTCTACCTGATGACAAGGAAGTCACATTCATCATGACGTCCTGCTGTCATAGAAAATTGTTCATATTATCTGGCAAGAGAAACAAATCACCTGCTCTCGTACATGTGTTTCGTTGGGTTTGTTTTTTTGTTTTTTTGTTTCTTGACCACCCACACACAGCCTAATTGTTTCCGACTGGAATTCCTCTACGATGTTTGTATTAACTGTTATACCCCTATCCATCCACCTCTATATTTCTTTACCCAGTACGCTCTTTTTATTTTTAGTTACTGCTGAGATAAATCTTCTGCGACCTAAGTGCATGAGAGCTAATTATTTCTCAGTGACAAAAGGAACACCCCCAAAGTGCAGCACGATACCTTGTTGTGGCGTTTTCACTCTGGCGAACTTAACGGGATGGGTACAGTGCATGGGATGGGTGGAGGGTGAGGGAGGTATAGAAACGGCACTACGAACAGCTGATGGGCCGCACCTGGAAGATATGCACCTCCTCACTTCATAAATTCTGTACCACCACCTCTGCCCACCCCACATAAGTCATGGGGATGCCCCATTTCCCATCGCCTACCCATACTAGTCATTGCGGACTGCACCTGCCCACCCCATACAAAACCCCACCGCCCGCCCATACAAGTCAATGGGGACAGCACTAATGTCCACCCTTCAAGTTATGGGAATAACCCCACCGCCCACCCATACAAGTCTTTGAAGACAGGTAGCCCTATTGTCCACCAAAACAAGTAATGGGGACACCACCCACCGCCCACCCACACAAGTCATGGGGACACCCCCACTGCCTACCCATTACAATCATTGAAGATAGATAGCACTACTTCCACTCATACAAGTCATGGGAATACCCCCACTGCCCACCCATATAAGTCATGTGGACTCCCCCACTGCCCACCCATACAAGTCATGAGAATACCACCACCGCCGACCCATTCAAGTCATGGGAATACCCCCACCGCCCACCCACACAAGTCATTGAAGACAAATAGCACTACTGTCCACCCATACAAATCATGGAGACACTTCTACTGCCCACCCATACAAGTCATGGGGACACCCCCACTGCCCACCCAAGCAAGTCATTGAATACAACTAGCACTACTGCCCACCCATACAAGTCATTGAAGACAGCTAGCACTACTGCCCACCCATACAAGTCATGGGGATACCCCCAATGCCCACCCATACAAGTGATAGGAATACCCGCACCGCCCACTCATACAAGTCATTGAAGACAGCTAGCACTACTGCCCACCCAAACAAGTCATGGGGAACAGCACTATTGTCCACCCATAGAAGTGACTGGGGTCACCAACACCATAACTGACCACCCCATACAAGTCAATGGGGACACCAGCACCATCACCCCGTTAGTTTTCTGCAGCAGGAGCGGGGGGGGGGGGGGTATAGTGGAAAGCGGGTATGGCAACAGTCTTGCGGACCACAGCTATCACTAATCGTAAGGATGACGGGTCGCTTGCTCAAGCTGACATCTTTCTTCTTCTATTTACACCTTCAAGCGGAAAGCCAGGTGGGTGAGGGTGGGAGGGCGCCCGCGTCTCGTGCCTCTAACTGTGTGCGTCACCATATTCATCCCATCCCTTCTGCAGAGATGACACTAGCTTTAATTAATTTTCTTTAGTTATTGTTGTGCGTAATTATGGAAAGGACTTGAGCCCGCAAGACTTCTGATAAGTACTGAAGTTTTCTTGAAAGCGGAGATAGAATTCGTACGTGCATGCGTGTATGGTGGGGAGGGGAGATTTTTTGCGTCTGTGCTCTCTTAGAGATTAGTCATGCGTGTCCAGATACAGGCTCAGGGGACAGGTGAGTTAAATGGCTCTTGTTAATTAGACTTAGAGCTCTATTCGATTTTTTAAAATTTAAATACGTTGTTTTGTTGTTTTTCTAAAGAACTTCGTTGACAAGAAAGATATTTTTTTGCAACAGGTCAGGCCATTTGCTCTAAAGAAAATTGTTTAAATGACGTCATGTTTGTAAGAAGAACGCCTCTCCACCAAAACTAACAACAGTTAAGAGACGGTTGTTAATTACACAGTGCCCTGAACTTTGACACCAGAAATAAAATATCCTAGTCTCAATGCGTTTACTAAATAAAGCAGCTTACTAAAGGCGCCTACTTTGGCAAATCAGAAAACACGTGTTTCCAGCAGATACAAAGTTTGTCTCCATTTTACCTGTAACAGAGGCATTGGAATTCTGTGTACAAGCAAATGTTGCTAACCGCACTAGAAAATTCGAATACCCCCATCCCTCTCTTACACACACACACACACACACACACACACACACACACACACCGATACACATATACATACTTATTCATGCATCGCTGCAACACTAGCATTTTTCAACAGGTGTCGGTTCTTGTACATTGGCATTTACTTACACAAAACGAAAGCACAAAAGTAAATACAACTAACACCCTCTCCAACAAAGAAAAAAAAATGTAACAGTAAATCATACAAATGAAATGGAACATTTGATTACAACGATCACGACTGATCGACTCCACAGATCTGTTGCGTTTATCGTAACAATTTTAGCCAACACAAGCGAGCTGAAGAGGTGGTGGTAAGACACAGTGCATTAAAGATGTGATGGTGACGTACAATGCATTAAGGAAGTAATAGTGACGTATAGCGCATTAAAGACGTGATGGTGACGCACAGCTTACTATCGATTGATGGTGACGTACAGCGCACTAAAGACATGGTGGTGACGTACAGCGCATTAAAGACGTGATGGTGACGCACAGCGCACTAATGATTGATGGTTACGGACAGCGCACTAAAGAAATGGTGGTGACGGATAGCCATTAAGGCGTGATGGTGACTCACAGTGCATTACGGATGAGATGTAATGTGGAAGCGCATTCAATTTTCGATGACATTTGCAGCTGACTGAGCGTTACATCACAATAAAGCGAAACGGGTTTTACGATACAGTTTCCTCTGGATGTTTTGGGATTAGCGGCCGACTAAAATGAAAACGGAAAGATACATAGATCATAGATTTTAGAATCTATGAGTTGCATATTTCTTTTTTTTAATTTTATTTTGGCTGTGGGGTTTGGTTATTTATGTTTTTATGGTTCATTTATTTTATATTTCTTCATTTTCTTTTGAGTTTTTCTTTTTCTTTCCCTACTTTCATTCTCCACCCCCACCACTAGCCCCGTTCCCCTCCTTTATTTCTGTTTGTGTTTTGATTGTTCTTTTATCTTTCTTTTATTCTTTCCTTTCTCATCAATTTATTTTCTTATATCTTTCTTTTATGCATCTCTCTCTCTCTCTTTCTCTCTCTCTCTCTCTCTCTCTCTCTCTCTCTCTCTCTCTCTCTCTCTCTCTCTTCCTGTCATTCATTGCCTTCATTTTTTTTTATTTTTTCATTTTCTTTCTTTTTATCTCTCTTTCATTTTTTCTTGCGCATAGTTATTTCACTTCTTCCTGAATTGCTACCCCATAAATATAAATACGTTTATACTAAATACGTTTATACTACCCCATAAATATAAATACGTTTATACAACCCCATGAATATAAATACGTTTACACTACTCCATGTTTATACTGCTCCATGTATATAAATTCGTTTATACTATTCCATGAATATAAACACGTTTATACTATTCCATGAATATAAACACGTTTATACTATTCCATGAATATAAACACGTTTATACTATTCCATGAATATAAACACGTTTATACTATTCCATGAATATAAACACGTTTATACTATTCCATGAAAATAAACACGTTTATACTATTCCATGAATATAAACACGTTTGTACTATTCCATGAATATAAATGCGTGATATACGCACTTGGAAGTGACATTTAACACTCACTGAAAGTTCTGGTTTTCGTTTTTCTACCCACCCACCCTGTTGTCTCTCTACCTCTTAGTATAGAAGTACAATTTTTTTTAAAATAGGTATTTCCCCTCCAATGGGCCATACTGTTAAAGAAAATTGCGCATGCGTGGTTTCATGAGTGTGTGTGTGTGTGTGTGTGTGTGTGTGTGTGTGTGTGTGTGTGTGTGTGTGTGTGTGTGTGTGAGTACTGCGGCTATGGCTGCATGTCTGTGCTTGTATTCTTTCATGTGTGTATGCCTGTCTAAGAGTGAGAGCTCACGCAGGCAAACATTTCTAATAACGTGATGGGATGATTGTTTTTTTTGTAAATGTGTCTATAATGTTTGTCAGAAAAGAGACAAAACAGACAACAGATTAATGGTGCTGATATAACATCAAACAAAATATTTCAATGGATGCAACTGATGAACCTCCGTCAACAATGGAGTGTGGTCGCTGAAGCTGATGGAGGAAGAAAGTACGAAGTCGGTGATAAGAGTTCTTGTTTAGTTTGCTGACTTTGTTTTCTTTCTAGTGCGTCTTTTGGACGTCTATTTGGGCGTCTTTGGGGGCGTCTTTTGGGGCGTCTTTGGGGGCGTCTTTTTGGTGTCTTTTTGGGTGTCTATTTGTTTGATTTTTGTTGACTTTGTTTTCTTTCTTGTGCGTCTTTTGGGGCGTCTATTGGGGTATCTTTTGAGGGTGTCTATTTGCTTGATTTTTGTTGACTTTGTTTTCTTTCTTTCTTTCTTGTTGACTTTGCTTTCTTGTTTCTTATGCGTCTATTTGGGTTTTGTTGATTAATTGAAAGACTGATGTTTTATTTAATATTTGGCGACTTCATATTATTTATTTATTTTAATTTTACTTCTGAGTTTCATTTAAGTGAATGGAGGATAGTGATATTTTTACATTTGTAAATCCTTGTCAATAATGCCACATTTGAAAATTCAACTTTAACATAATGGTTACAAAACGTAACCATAATGAGACAGATGAAAACTTTCTCCATAATACAACAGTTGGAAAAAATTAGCCATAACGCAACGGTTGGAAACGTTAGCCATAAAGTAAAGTTTGCAAAACTTTGCCATAACAGGTGCAAAACGTTAGCCATAAAGTAAAGTCTGTAAAACTTCGCCATAACAGTTGCAAAACGTTAGCCATAAAGTAAAGTCTGTAAAACTTCGCCATAACAGTTGCAAAACGTTAGCCATAACGCAACAGTTTGTAAACTTTATCTCCAGTTCCATGAACTAACTTACTAACTAGTAAAGCAACACTTGCGATGTCCCTAGTAACATAGTATGTAGCAAGATTTGGCTTCTAAAAAAGCACAAACATGGCTCAACCGCCCTTGCACAATTGCTGCAGGATTGGGTTACTCCCTCAACAATTTCAGGATTCCGGAAACTGACGCAACTGACTCAGGATGCCATTACTCACGGCAAAGCTTGAAGGACTCATCTACACAGGCAGGGCTGGCAGGACTCAAATATCAGGCGGTATTACGTGTCAGTTCACATTAATAACCTGTCATGGCGGCCAAAACAAAAACTTGTCAGCCGCTGTTTGTGTTATATGTATTACGCCATTACGGTGATGTTGTTTCATCACAAACGCAGGCACGCTTGACTTTCTCTCACCCACACGTGGTGTCGGCAGGGAGTGGGGGTGGGGGTGGGTTATCTTTGTTCCTGATGGGGTTGTCGAAGCGATAGCATCAGGTGGAAGGTAAGTGGGAGGGGGGGGTGAACTGTCGATTCTCAAATAAAACAATTCTTTGTCAACAGCAGAACACAATAATAAACTCAACATAGAAACTCTCTTACTCGAGGGTCAGAACACCGGGGAAAATATAATGTACTTTTTTATGTTCATCCGCTTAATTTTAAATAGACCTGAATCAGGTCTGTTCTGGCGTAAATGTGTTCTTTTGCATTTTCCATTTTAGTCCATGTTTAGCTATTTTGATGTGTAGTGCGTACCTAAATAGGCTTGTATAGGGCAAGCTAGAGCACAAAATAAAAAAATAAAAGGTCAGAACACAGAACTAAACCCACTATATTTATTCTTAATCACAGGTGAGACAATTCTAAACTCACAATATGACATTTTAATCAAAGGTCAGAACACAATACTAAAGTCACCATGCATACTAAATCTAAAAATCAATGTAATACTAGTCATCATAGACATTTAATCAAAAGTCAGAACACGGTGCTAAACTAGACGTGAACACAAACCTTAACTCTTGGTGACAATGCTGAACCCTCAAGTCACCCCACATTACTGAACTCAATCAACACACAGAACTCAACAATCAACTCTCAACGCGTAGACCAGAAAGCTGTATTCACATTCAACTAACAAAACACATTACTGAACTCTGAATCAACACACTGAACTCAGCAATCAACTCTCAAGGTGTAGAACACACAACTGTAATCTCATTCAACACACAAAACACAGGACTGAACTCAATCAGCACATGGAACTCAGCACTCAACTCTCAACCCGTAGAACACACAACTGTAATCTCATTCAACACACAAAACACAGGACTGAACTCTCAATTAAATCAAACAACACAACAGTGAGCTCTCAGTTAACATACAGAACACTGAATTCTCAATTAACTCATAGAGCACAGCACTGACCTCTCTGTTAATACATAGAACACAGTATTGAATTCTCAGTCAACATAAAAAGTACAATAAGGACTCTCAAATAATACAAAGAACACAGGACTGCACTCACAATTAACATAGAAGACAGTGCTGAATTCTCAGTTAGCACAAAGAATAAAGTATTGAATTCTCAATTAGTACAAAAAACACAATTAACATGTAAAACACAAAACTTAATTCACAATCAACACAAAGAACAAAGTATGAACTCCCTATCAACACAAAGAACACAAAACTGAACTCTCAGCCAACAGACAGAACACTGAAATGAGCTCTAATTAAGAAACAGAGCACAGTTTTGAACTCCCATTCAGCATAAAGAGCACAGGACTGAAAGTTCAGTCAGTGCAAAGAATATAGTTCTGAACTTTCAGTCAGCACAAAGAACACAAAACAAACATAATTAATGCTGACCTCTTAGTCATGCGCAAAATGGAAGTGTTATGGCGCTGTAGATGCAGAATTTTTTTAAAGTGTGTTTTCATTGTATTTTTTAATAGCATCAGAAACGTAAGTTATTATTATTGTATTTTTGTTTCTTGCTTTTTTTTATTGTTATCTCCCTTCTACCACCCTCCACACTTTTGTTAAAGGAACAGTCTGCAAAGTTGTCTGCTCTATTCAACATTAGTTATTGACACGAAACTACAAGTATGGTGCCAGTACATTTGCATTAATCATACAAGCGTGTTTCAGCTAGTAGTGTATGTGTGAAAATATTTATTTTACATCTGTTGATAGCCCGGTGAGAGAGAGAGAGAGAGAGAGGGAGAGAAGAGAGAGAGAGTATGTAAAGGTGAGAGGCAAAGAGAGAGAGTAAACGTGAGAGACAAAAGGGAGAGTGAGTGAAAATGAGTCAGAGTGAGAGTCAGAAAGAGAGAGTGAGAGAGGCAAAAAGAGAGTGAGAGGCAGTAAGAGAGAGTGAAAGTGAGAGGCAGTGAGAGAGTGAAAGTGAGAGGCAAAAGGAGAGTGAAAGTGAGAGGCAAAAAGAGTGAAAGTGAGAGGCAAAAAGAGAGTGAAAGTGAGAAGCAGTAAGAGATTGTGAAAGTGAGAGGCAAAAAGAGAGTGAAAGTGAGAAGCAGTAAGAGAGAGTGAAAGTGAGAGGCAAAAAGAGAGTGAAAGTGAGAGGCAGAAGGAGTGAGAGAGGTGCGGAGTGCTAGTTTCACAGGGATTAACTTTATCCTCTTGACTGAAGGGCCATAGTGTACCATTCCCACTGCCTTGTGACGTGACGTTAACTTTGAGTAGGGATCTACTAGGGATCGAACTACGACCTTCTTCAGTGACAGGCTAAACCCATTCATTCTGCGACACATCCTGCCACCCTGCCTCTCTACATCCCAACGTGAAACCCCACGAACCTCTATAGCAGGGTCGGCAACCTTTTTGTCTGAGAGAGCCATGGACACCATATATTTTGAAAAATAATTCTGTGAGAGCCATACATTATGTTTAAAACTAAAAATTCAAGTAAATGTGTGCATTTTATGTAATTTCAACATTAAAATTACAATAATTATGTCTCTGAATTCATTTTAATAAAATTGTTATGCTGTTGCTAATCAATAATGAGTATTTCTTACCATTAATGCGACTTATGGTGCTGCATGGCTTTGCTGATGGCTTTGTAGTCTGGTTGATACGTGGTGAGGTTAAGCTTCATGCAGGCGTTGAGACTTTAGACAAATAGCTCATTTGTAGAATGAAATATTGATATGCAAATAATATGTAGATCAAAGGAGTCTAAAGAAACATTTTTTTTATAATCAAACATTTGTCTGCGAGCCAGATGCAGACATCAATAGAGCCACATCTGGCTCGCGAGCCATAGGTTCCCGACCCCAGTATAGTTACCGGAGTCATGGCGCATTTGCTGCTCTTAAGTACCTCTAGGCTACCGCGGTAACCTTTCGACTTCTACATTCATTCGAGAAATTCTTAAATTGAGACACGGGGAAACGAAAAGTTAATATTTTTATAGCAAGAACTACTTATTACAAATATATTATGCTTGCACACGCACGTATTTGAACGTGTTTCTACTCAATGAGTCCACATAGTAATAATTAAAATGAATGTAAATCATGATAGAAAAAGTTTGACGAAACCATTGGCAAATACTAGCAAAAGCAACTTAGTGAAACGTACTTGGCTGTCACTTGAGAAGCTGCCAAACAACTATCTATTCAAGCAAGAGTTAACCCTCTAGTTTCGTATGTTTAACAGCAACAATTATCTTCCCTAGAGTAACGGCTAATTGAACTGAGCTCGACAAATTAGTCCCACCGGCAGTGTAAGGCTGTGGGTAGACCTACTGTTTTGAACTGTACACAGATTAGTCCCATCCTGAGAAAAAGGATGTGTGTACTGTAGTGAGTTTGTAAATTAGTCCCACCGGAAGTTTAAGACTGTGAATAAGTCTAACTCTAATGGATTGAATTGTACACGTTAGTCTCATCTGTTTGGGTTAGGGTTTGTGCATTCTTACTCTTTTGAAGTGTACACAAATTATTCACAGTCAAGAGTAAGGATGTGTGAACAGTACTGAACTGGACACAAATTAATCACAAGCCAAGAGTAAGGATGTGTAAACCGTACTGAACTGGACACAAATTAGTCACAAGCCAAGAGTAAGGATGTGTGAACAGCACTGAACTGGACACAAATTAGACTAAGGCCAAGAGTACGGATGTGTGAAATGCACTGCACACATATTAGTCTGATCAACGCGTAAGACTGTGTTGAGGCCTATTGTACTGAACTATAAACAAATGAGTCACACCCAAGTGTTGTTAGGCTGTGAGTAGACCTAATTTTTAACGGCTGTACACTAATTAGAACTACCCGAGAGCAAAGGTATGAGTAAGTTAGGATGACACAAAGATATAAGAGCCAGATGGTACAGCGGCCAGACACAGTTTCTCGCTTAAGAGATCTGGTGCTGAACCGTCCGGAAAATCAACCAACATTAGAAAATGACCATTATAATCCACGTTGTTTTAATCAAAATATCTCTGGTTTTATCTTAGGTAAGAGAGAAAACCTTTATGGAAGAACCTCAACTGTTTCCTAGTTGAAGGTGATATACTTTGATTCATAACGTTCGAATGAGAATATATGCTACTTGCAAAACTTAAACAGATCATGTGATACCGTACTGATGGCTGCCAGTGGTATCTAGAACTCAACTAATTCGAGTGCAAGGGGACGTAATTTGGCTGAGGCAAAGATACAAGGAAGACTCCCAGCATCTATTGTGTGCTGTGTCAATCTGTTGAAACTGTACATTTGTATCACCTCACCAGGCCAAGTGGGTATCTAGGAACAGAGGGTACCTCAGACGGTGAGACACTAGCTTCTCATAGAGTGGCCTGAGTTCAATTCTCGTTTAAGTGAGACAAAAGAAAAATGACCAGTGAAGTCTTAAGGTCATAAGGTTAGAGTTAAATCTATCGGTTGAGACGATAATACAGGTCCCATGTGTACTGCATATTGTGCACAGATAAATGTCCCTTGGCAGTTGTAAATCGAAAAGAATAAGCCATTTTTCCTTGCCCGGACTAAACTGCTCCCAGAATAACCTCCAAAACATCCAGCCAATCCTTTATTCTAGCCTTCCATTGCACTGTAACTATGTAGCCTTCCTTTCACAGCCAGACTTGGAAAGCGGACATGAAACCCAAGTCAAACAAATACAAAAACATATGAGCTCAGAATCGGAAAATGTTTTTGCCGTGTGCCAAAAATAATATCACGGAAAATAGTGTGGAAAGGTGTCTGTAAGAAGTCGAAATAAAAGATTTGATGGGTGGGGGGAGTAATTGTCTTGTCAGCTTAAAGGAACAGGTGTGAAAGGAGAATTTAAATGCCATAGACGCATTGCGAGTCTCCCCCATTTTGAGAAATATAATCAATTTATGACTCTGAAACAGAGTACGTTTTTTCTCACACTGCTGTATGGAAATGGTATAATATAATCAATTTATAACTCTGAAACAGAGTAAGTTTTGTCTCACATTGCTGTATGGAAATGGTATAATATAATCAATTTATAACTCTGAAACAGAGTAAGTTTTGTCTCACATTGCTGTATGGAAATGGTATAATTAGTGACAAAGTGTTAATATATAAAGCAAGTTTTGGAAATGCTTGCTTTAGGAGATTCTAGTAAATAGAACAAATATAAACTCTAATTTTTTATACCTGTAAATAAATTAATAAAAATTCTATATTTTGATAAAGGTGAATAGAATAAATAAAAATTCTACATTTTTATAATGCTAAAAAATAAAAGTGATTGCCAAATGCACACTAATGAAGTCAGTTCCTTTCTTTTATTTAAAATATATATATATATTTATTAAGTCGTAAAAGTTTGGTTTCAAAATCACTAAATTAAAATATTTCTATTGTAAAAATGGAAATTAATAAGATTTTCATAATTGTGAGAAACGAATAATGCATTTAGTCCCTGAATGTTAGCAATAGAAACTATTGAATCAAACTGAAACTCAGAATCATATATGGTAATTTGATCATATTGTGGATGGCGACAGCATTGCGATATTACTGTCCTTAAAATAAACTGTAGGTAGTGAAGCAAATACCCTTTTGAGAACGAATGTCATACAATGCCTTCCAAGACTACACAGGCTTGGACAAACACAGGGAGCAGGATGTCCAGTTGAAAGAATTCAAATGTCATTATCAGTTTTAAAATATTCATCAGGTTCTCATCTGTGCTGTTATACTGGTTTCCATTCTACCTCCTCATAAATTAAGTTATCAGTTATCTATTCTTAGTCTACAGCTGTAGTCTTGTAGAGATTGTCTTTCCCAGGCCTGATAGCAGACTGAGAATAGATAATTGATAGTAGCATCTGTAGTGTTGTAGAGGTCATCATCCCAAGCCTGATAGCAGATTGAGAATAGATAACTGATAGTAGCTGTAGTCTTGTAGAGGTCATCATCTCAAGCCTGATTGCTGACTGAGAATAGATAACTACCAATTATCTATTTTAAGTCAGCAATCATTGTTGGGAAGATGACCTCTACAAGGCTACAGTTGTTCTAGAATCATCCACTCCAGAGGAGACGGCATTTTGCAAGTAATTTGCATTTGAAGAGTGCAAACATTCTGGACTGATTAATTATGCTACAACATTTGTTATAGTATTATTTACATAGATTTAGTATGTCCAGTGCATCAACTACAAACATTGTTTTTTCTCTAACATAGCCAGTAGTCTTAATTTGCATTTTAAGTTGCATATTTAAAGCCACCAGTTTTGTTTTTCAGATTCCTCTGCTAATATTTTAACTGATTTGAGACACACACACACACACACACACACACAGAGAGAGAGAGTCTCTCTAGTGTGTGATGAATCAAGTTAATTACAATATTAGTATTAATGTTCAAATTGTGGGGAGGGAGTGAAATGAGTGTAGCACACGATACCAACACCTATAGTCTTAAGCAATCACCTTTGCATCAGATGCATATGCTGCAAAAGAACAATATTGATAATGATTTTTGTTTAGTGATAATATTATTATTTTTAAAGAATTATTTATAAGGAATTGCATATAGTAAGAATACTATATTTAAAATAATCATCAATGGCATTATTTATCAGGATTATAATGAATGATTGTGAAAAATACATATTTAAAATAGCAACAAAAAACAGATCTACGCATTTACATAAATGCATAACAAGTAAAGATTTATTAGAGTAGTCAATAATGCAATTTATATATATATAGAGAGAGAGAGACAGACAGACAGACAGAGACAGAGAGAGAGAGAGACAACAATTAGAGATGTTTCCTTATTTACAAATATTAATAAAAATTTCCAAACATATTATAAAGTCTATTGATATTTAAAATATGTAAACATGGAAAAGAATGAGATTTCCAAATGTCTATATTCCAAGTAGAAAATGCAGCATGGTATGTCTTCCTTTTTTTCTGATAGTATGTGATGAGATATCCTATGTTGAAGTAGAAACACTGATGTTTTCACAATACTATTGCAAACACTGATATTTTGACATCACGATTAGAAACACTGATATTTTGACATCACGATTAGAAACACTGATATTTTCACGTTACGATTAGTAACATTGATATTTTCACGTTACAATTAGAAACACTCATATTTTTTCGTTACAATTAGAAACAGTGATATTTTCACGTTACAATTAGAAACACTGATTTTTTCACGTTACAATTAGAAACACTCATATTTTCTCGTTACAATTAGAAACACTGATATTTTCTCATTACTATTCATAACACTGATATTTTCTCGTTACAATTAGAAACACTGATATTTTCTCGTTACTATTCATAACACTGATATTTTCTCGTTACAATTAGAAACACTGATATTTTCTCGTTACTATTCATAACACTGATATTTTCACGTACAATTCGAAACACATATTTTCAAGTTACAATTCGAAATGACTGATTTCCCGTTTATATTAGAAAATGCATGCTGTCACACTTTCCGATTTTGAAAAAAATAAGTAATTGGATTTCCATATAACGCGAGATTAAGCTGTAATATTGCAGTCAAATAAATTGGGGACACTTCTGGTTCACGCCGATTTTGTGCCAGATTTGGATGAGGTAGGATAGGGTGCAGTGGGATTGGATGGGGGAGGAGCAGGATAACACGATACGTTACAACAGGTTATGGGTTGACTGGAATTTACATCTTTTGTACTTATTTTTTCAGTTTGAAGAAGGTGAAAATGTTAAATTATTTTCTCTTACGTGTTTTTTACTGTTTTCTTGTTATTATTATTACTATTATTATCACCTCATTGCTTATACTAATTTTGTGGAAATTTTGCCTTATGTTTTTTGTTTTGTTTTAAGTTTTTATTTTTTACTCTAAGCTCATTTTTTATTGCTCTTAGTGATATTAGTTATTTAATTAAATTGTATTCAATGGCTTCTGTAAAACTCGCGCTTAATTCATAGTAAGATGAAACTCAAGCAGCTATTGTGCATCTTAGCTTTATTGGGTTCCTTCCCTTTGTCTAGAAATAAGTTATTGTCAGTCTTTTTCGCAGTGGGTAGGCAAATATCAGTTTATTTAGCCTCTCATGCACACTTCTGGAAGTGTTGCCAGAAGAGGCTTTATATTAGAAAATCAATCAACTTTTGTCTTTTCAATCCTTATGATTTACTTTATTTTAATGAATATTTCACTTTTTACTCTGTTGAAATCCCCACATTTACAGTCCGTTTGTTACGACAAACAATCGTGTTAATTCGCTGCCGAGTCGCAGTTTGGATATACAGAACACTTCCTGTACTTCTGCTCAAAGAAATATAGAAATATTTCCTTACCCATCGAAGTGTAAATATGCGTCTCGCTAGTTCTGAGTACTGGTTTTGCCAAATTTTATTTATTTATTTACTCAAAAATGCAATTTTTATCCTGTGAAGTTGGTGAGGTAGATATATATATATATATATTCGTTTAGCTAGTTTATCAGCTTTTCCATTGCCAGATATATTTACATATAATGTTATTCATATTATTTCAATCTCGTTATCGTAATCATTTAGCTTTTAAATTTGCTTTAGCAGCAGAGAGCTAAAGTCCGGCCATTCTCCACAATGATTTTGGAGTTCAGTATTGCCGAGAGTGAGTCAGTGGCTGAGAAACATTTACTTTCATCAGAATTATTTTTTCATCGCCTGGGTTGTACCAGTCAGTCATTTTTTTCATCGCCTGTACCAGTCAGTCATTTTTTTCATTGCTTGGGTGATACCAGTCAGAGTTATTTTTCATCGCGTGAATGTTATCAATCAGCGTAGCCGCCAATACAGTTTGTGCATATTAAGTGTTATCCTCCAGTCTGAGGCTATTGTTTGAGTTATTAGGTATATTTATACCCCCACCCCGATCTTGCCAGTCAATGTAAACCGTCTTCGTGTACCTTTGTCTAGTGTCTATAGTTGTCGTCTTCGTGTACCTTTGTCTAGTGTCTATAGTTGTCGTCTTCGTGTACCTTTGTCTAGTGTCTATAGTTGTCGTCTTCGTGTACCTTTGTCTAGTGTCTATAGTTGTCGTCTTCGTGTACCTTTGTCTAGTGTCTATAGTTGTCGTCTATGAGTTCAAGAAATTCTTTCTTGATTAGTTTTGGGAATTTGTTTTTGTCAAAATTTTCAAACTGCCTATCTCTCTAGGCGGTGGTAGTTACCGCAAGGGTGTGGTTGACAGAAAGGTCGTAACGAGCTTATATTTGGTTTTTGCTTTTTACTCAATCCCGTTTCTATTCCTTCTTTTTAGCTAATTCAACTGAGAAGAATTTTATCCTGTGATTTATTTATTTTACAAGATGGTTCAGACTGGCTTGTAGTTTTGGGTTTGTTTTGATAGACCTTTCTTTGATAATTAATTGTATTTACTTCGGACCACTCTTGGCTTTGTTTTGATAGATTTTTCTTTGATAATTAATTGTATTTACTTCGGACCACTCTTGGCTTTGTTTTGATGGGCCTTTCTTTGGTAATTAATTGTATTTGTTTCTGACCACTCTTGGCTGATATTGGAAGTATTACAAAGGAAACTAAAACAGTTTTTACTGATCTGACCTAGGTAGTAAGGAGTTATCCTGCTAGGGTATTGCAAATATTTACAAAGAAAGGGGCTGCTCATAACAGTCTATATATGACAAAGACATGATTCAGGTTAAGCATGGGATTTTAGTTTGGATTTATGGGCAGGTTTACTAAACGCTTTCATTAAGTTCATACCCCTATTTGCTGCAGTAATGCAGTCATTGAAATACTGATTGTCTGGAAAAGTAACCCATAGGCATTTAATACTAGTGTTATATTCTCTCTCAGTCTCATCGATTTTAATTTCGTTTGGTGTTTAGTCTTCTCTGGTAGATAATGGACCATTGACTGCTATTTTAAAGCTAGTTTTAGTCAACCATTTTGTTATTCTGTTATGATTAGATTAAATCTGGGGGGTGGGGAATTGGCCATTTGTTGGTGGCTAACGTTTCCCGATAGTGGTCATATTGTCTAAAAATACAGTTAATAGCTATGACTTCATACAGTTGGAAACCATTATGATACGGTTAATAGCTATGACTTCATACAGTTGGAAACCATTATGATACGGTTAATAGCTATGACTTCATACAGTTGGAAACCATTATGATACGGTTAATAGCTATGACTTCATACAGTTGGAAACCATTATGATACGGTTAATAGCTATGACTTCATACAGTTGGAAACCATTATGATACGGTTAATAGCTATGACTTCATACAGTTGGAAACCATTATGATACGGTTAATAGCTATGACTTCATACAGTTGGAAACCATTATGATACAGTTAATAGCTATGACTTCATACAGTTGCAAACCATTATGATACAGTTAATATCTATGACTTCATACAGTTGGAAACCATTATGATACAGTTAATATCTATGATTTCATACAGTTGGAAACCATTATGATACAGTTAATATCTATGATTTCATACAGTTGGAAACCATTATGATACAGTTAATATCAATAACTTCATACAGTTGGAAACCACTATGATACAGACCAGCGGGCTGATCACACTGTCATGGGGAAAGCCATTTTATAGGGGCTGATATTCTGCTGTCATGTTCTATTCTTAATGTATTTCTTCTCTGTTGCAAAATAAAAAAGAAGTAATTACCACGACCCGTTTACATGTAATTCCTGAGGATCATAATCTATTTAACTAGACTGTATGCCAAATCATGTCATAAGCCCTTTCTGTGCCCAGAAAGACTACACAGAGCCCCTTTGTTTTGTTTTTACTTTTCCGACTGTTTATTGTGAGTGTAGTCTATATTTAGGATAGTGTGATTAAGGTGATTCAGATGACTGGGGATGGAATAGTTTGGTCGAAACCACTTTCCTGAGGTAGAATGATCCTTCCTTATCACAATAATTCATTAGGTGCATCATAAGTATAATTTCATAGGTTTATCTACTTGTGAGGTGAGTGACATAAGCCTGGAGCCAATACGATCACTGCGTTTGTCTGACGTATGAATGGGAGTGGTGTGTCTTTTCATTCCCTAGGAAATTCCTTTGTTGAATGTAATGCGTTACACAAATTGACAATAGTTGCCTGCATGCTTGAATAAGTTTTCTTTATCATCTTATAAGTTATCTAATCACGCCCTGGGGCACTATCTCCTGTTTTGTTTTTGAGCGCTAACAGTAATTCAACTATTATTATTATCTAGTACTGCGTTATATTATCTCAAAATGGCTTCATTATATTTACCTTCTCTGGTGATTTTTAGTTAACAGACTCTGGGGTTAAGAATTGCATTTTAGCTGTGTATTTGAAAAGTTTTATATTTTAAGCTGGGTAAGTGACTTCTTGTAGTATTGAGACATTAATCCCATTTTAACGCTAATTACTTCAGAATGCTCCCCAACCATTTTGTTTAGTTTCTGGAACTATGCATTGTGATACAGCTGTTGTTATATTTAATCTTCTAGTTTTGGAACTGATTCCATTTATGGAATGCATTACATGTGGGTTTGTTTGGCTTTGTGTGTGTGTGTGTGTGTGTGTGTGTGTGTGTGTGTGTGTGTGTGTGTGTGTGTGTGTGTGTGTGTGTGTGTGTGTGTGTGATTGTGCGCGCGCTGATAACATATGTACTTTCCGCCACCCACCACTTGCTTCTTATTCGATTTTTTTTCTTGGCTTTTTAAAAACTGTCTACAATAAAATTAGTTAGTTTTTCTGTAATTTCATTAGTTTCACTGTTGTGTGTGTGTGTGTGTGTGAGTGAGCTATCCATTATTTAGTACTGTCAAGCTTGTTACACATGTATTAAGCCGTTCTGTAGTAATTCCAAGATTTGTTTTGTGATTATTTTATCCTCCTAACGCAGTTGCGGGCATTAGTCACCACAGGTAATTTGTAATAATCGTAAACTAATATTTTTATCTAATTTATATAACAAATGGTGAGAGGTTTAATGATTGTTGACAATAATATTTCCACCTTTTTATGCAGAGCAGACAGTAGTACTAGACCCTCGTCAGCGTTCAATCTAGTGATCAGTACTGAGAAATACAAATAGTGCAGTGAGTGTCAATCTAGTGATCAGTACTGAGAAATACAAATAGTGCAGTGAATGTCAATGGATCTTTTAGCAATCTGTCCTAAGATCACGAATGATAAATTCGTCATATTTTGCACTCTCCAAGGTGTGAATAAGTAGCAGTGTTAAGAACAACAAGCGAAAGTACAACAACCATTGACAATTGTTACTATCTCTCTACGACCATCACTATTCCCCTTCTGTATTCCACTCCCCCACATACACACACACACACACACACACACAAACACACATACACACACACACACTTCCAACCCGAGTGGAAAAGCTTTTCTTTACACACATACACGCACGGACACACACACACACACACACACACACGTCCCGAATCTCCAGTTAGTTTTGGCGTGCGTATAACATCGCTATATAAGTGAGACATGCAGTGGGTCTACAACTCTACATGAAAGACCGGACTAACAGGATACGAACATCTCAAGTAAAACGCCCTCTTGGGCGAGGGTCAGTCGTCTCTCTCCATTTGTCACTGCCATCAATATGCGGTCGCACTTAGAGTTCTGTCCCTTCCCAAGTGAGCGATCCGCCATTGAAACGCGGCCTTTTCTTGAGAAGAGCGGCGTTTTCCCCGAGTGCGACTCGATCGTAGAATTGGCGGACATTTGCAATGCATTCGTCACAGGCCGCGATGTGTCTGGCGGCTGAAATTGGGTCTTACGATCATGGGTTAAAAGTAATAAAACTTAGTGCAATAATGGCACATAGACATTCTTTCTAAAGCGTATGCACGTGCGCACGCATATACACGTAGATAGATAGATAGATAGATAGATAGATAGATAGATAGATAGATAGATAGATAGATAGATAGATAGATAGATAGATAGATAGATAGATGGATGGATGGAGGGATGGATGGATAGATAGAAAGATAGATAGATAGTCCAAAGCAAAAACAGAAACCCATATAGCATAAAATACGTTTAATCGATTGCTTATAAGTTATTGGTTTCAATTATCTGTGTCCCTTTATGGATCTGTATTTAATATAATTCAAAGGGGAAAGAAAAGTCACAAATTACTCGGCTATTCCGATTGCTATGGTTCACCAAGACCTTATTGATTTATATGATGCAGTTCACCAAAACTTTATCGTATATATTTCAAGCATTTTTAAAGAGTTTTACCAAGACTGCAGCCTATTTATTTGGCGGTTTAGATAGGTTCACCACGACTATGTTATGTTCATGTAACACAGTTTTATAAAGGGTCACTAAATTTATATTTTGCTTATTTGACAATTTTGCAAATCTTCACCAAGGACTGGATTGTGTTTCTTTGACATTTAATTTAGAAAGTTTTAGGAAGATTATGTCGTTGTCACTGTTGTTTTGCAATTTTTTAAAGAGATTTTCAAACCTTCACCAAGATTATTGTGCGATTATCTAACACATTTTACAAAGTTCCATTAAGTGTGAAATGTGAAATGTGTGACACAGTGATAGAATGGTTCGTTAGTACTGAGGAATTTTTTTTAAACTGCGTCCATAATTGAATTTTGACACAGAACCAAAATTGATTTTTCTCAGGATCATAGTCGTTTTTGACACAGGATCGTAATTCTTTTCTGACACAGGATTCAATTGTTTTCTAAATGATAAATCATTCGCTGCGGTTTTATGATATACTCAACACAAAATAATAACGGCTCACCATGACTGAATAATATTGACACATTAATACTTTGTATGATATCTGGGTGTCCTTGACATAGGATAACTAACAATGGTTCTCCAACTCGTAATAGTCTTGACATAGTTCTAAATTTCATTTGGTCTCCGGGTATTCTTGATCCAACGCAATTCCAACTCTAAATAGTATTGACATAATCCAGAGTCTTTACGTTGACCCCTGGGCATTCTCCATGCTGGGTTTCAACGGTTCATCAAGAACTGGCTCCATTTGAAAGTTTCCACAAACTGCGGATTTGCAAGGTACATCGCGATAACCCAGCCACGTCATAAAAAAAACATCACATTAATGCGGTGTTCAGCAATTAGATTGATTGTACTTTATATTCAATTGGTTGCATATCGAACTCAAGTACGCTATTTCTTCATATACAGAAAGCAGCAAACTCATTGATGAACTTTGAACTTTGATGAAATGAAACTGGATAACAGGTGGGGGGAACTATTACAACTCGTACAAATGTTATAATAGTTTATTTATCACATGTTCTCTTGTTATAAATGATAAATACATAAGTCTCCTTCCGGCCCCATTCAGTACTTCTTTCCTTCAAAGTATAAATTATATCAATTTCTTTTCCTTGTGTTGAATATATACATTATATTTTTCATTTAATTTAAATCTGTCTACAAAATCAGAAAATGCATGCATTTCCAGCATTCCTCTGATTTACATTCAGCGAATGTGATTGAAATCTCTGAAAAGTGAACTCTTTTTGCTGTTGTGCAATAGTCAAAAGCAGACAATTCTTAGTCAATAAGAGTTATCTATTGCCTTGTTATGTAATCTAGGCAAATTGTTGCTGTTGATCTGTAATAGCACTGGAATTTTCGCAGAATTCCCTTTCTGTTTTTTGGTTACTAAACTCTAAGAAAATAGGAATTGGACCATGCAGATTTTGTCACGTTAATCACTGAATTATATCATCAGATCACTCAATTCCCTGAACATAAAAAGCGTTCATTGAAGAAATATTCATCTGCACGAATTGTACAGTCTAATTACCTAGATGTCTTATATATTTTCAATCCTGCCTTCTTACGTGAGCCTAAAATTGATGTCCTTTTGGTTCAAAATAAGTGTTGTTATATTCTGACCACCACCTTCTAGTTAAATAAATTTAAAACAAACAAAAGCCAATCTGCACTAAAAATCTGTCGTTAGACTTCATGTAATTGGGCCCTGAAAAGGTTATTTTGGGGAATGAATGATTGAGTCCATGACTAGACGTTTTCCCACTGGCCCACTAGTTGTCAACACCAACCCACACAGTGACACTCGGTTACTGTGTGTGTATGATACGTAGAGGGTTACGAGTCATTTAATTCTGGTTCGAAAGGATCATACACTCTCAGCAGGTTTGAAAGGATCATACACTCTCAGCAGGTTTGAAAACAATGGTGTTAGGAGTAAATCCTTTCCAACCTTCCCAGGCGCTCACTGAGTGGATTTAAAAACAGCGCTCAAACCAAACCTGGTGGTCATTCCCATAATGGAGGGCGGCTGAGGGTGTGCGCCAAACTGACTGAGAACATCGAGAAGATGAAAGGTCTCTTGCGGCTTCTGGGGTGAATGTAAGCGGAACAACAACAAGAAGAACAACAAACCTGGTGGACATTTGCCATACTTTGAATGTTTAAGTGCCAAGGAAATCCTAACAGATTATCTTTGAAACACCTTATTATTTCATTCCTAGTAATTCAAGGTACATGAATTTTTTTGTTGTTCCAGCAGAGTTGGTAGATCAAATTTTACTACTTGTTTTTATTGTGTGATTAATGCAGTCAACTAAATGTCTAATTGATAATAGTAAACTTAATAATACACATTGATTATCTTATACAAAGTTATTTGCTTTTAACAATATTGATAGCGTTGAAGATTGAGAATCAATACTGTACATTTAATTAATTTGCATAATGAGAGATGAGTGTCATGGCATGTCACGTCAACTAATGTCATATCACGTCACCCTTGCTGAATAACCTTGTGTGTGTTAACCAGTAATTGTCTTGTATGTCGTTGCATCTGAGAGAGGGAGATACCTGTAACATGATTGGCTAGAGTGAACATAAATTATATTCAAGTGACCCCTTTTTCTCAGGCCAAAAGTACCTGTGGCCATTGTTAGTGCCAAAAGTACCTGTGGCCATTGTCAGTGCCAAGAGTATCTGTGGCCATTGTCAGTGCCAAGAATACCTGTGGCCATTGTCAGTGCCAAGAGTAGCTGTGGCCATTGTCAGTGCCAAGAATACCTGTGGCCATTTTCAGTGCCAAGAATACCTGTGGCCATTGTCAGTGCCAAGAATACCTGTGGCCATTGTCAGTGCCAAGAATACCTGTGGCCATTGCAAATGCTGTATCTATATCCAACCCTTCTCAACGATGGATGAAGGAAGGCCTGATCTCTACTGAACAAAGTCAGCAACCTTGATGCTGTCATTGATGTCATTCATATTTTACTATGGACATTTTATGTGTCACATGACAGAGATCCACAACTCTGACCATCGTGATGATTAGCAGAAATTAACATTATAGCATCATAATTATAATTATCATAATTGCACTTATAGCCAATGTTCATTCTGTGATTCCAACACCACTTTGTTAATGGATATTATTATTATTTATTAATTAATCATCCAAACTAATTACAAGTGATGAGAATCTTAATTTATTTTATTATTGATCATCCAGCAGACAGCACTCATCTCTCTCACTTGGCGGATATACTGGAGCTGAAAATGTTTTCTCTCTTCCACAAAATTAAATATAAATATTTATTGCCACACAATATTCCATAGGTGGAAAACTTCTTACTAAAGGAGAATACAAATCCGTCTTTAATCTATATTTAATGAGCTTTCTTCCAACCACTTTCTTCTCCAACATAAAGTTATCAATATGCGTAAGGTCAATAAATTTATTAAATCAACAATCAAATAGACATATGACAAATACATTGAAATAGATTACTTGACATCGATATTTCCATGAAACCACATTTGATTAATTTCTATATTACACAAATATTTATCCAAAAAGTACAATTCAATAATTCAATACAAATCACAGGATAGTTCTTCAGAGAAATGGAGTTACTAGAGATAAGTGATAATAGTTTTTACATAACAACTGCCTCAACAGTCTTTCATTTGCTTTTGCAACAATGTCACAAGTTTATTGTCCACGACAACAATGTCACAAGTTTATTGTCCACCATTATTATGCCATTTCCACATGTTTCTCTTGCACATTGAAAAACTGATGCGCTATTATTATCTCAAAGCTAACTTGAATGCCTCTTCACCGTGTCAGTTTCTACAAGCAGAATAACAATTGTATGAATTTATGGTAACTTCTCGGTACCAGAAATAGTTCATGTAATCAGTACATCTTGCCGCCAAACAGCAAATGAGTGTAGTGAATCACCACATTTACACACCGCACCCTGCCTTTAATAAAGGTCAGTGATAGCAGTTCACAAACAGTAACCAGGATTCAAATCACACAAGGAAAGAAAGTAGAAAAGGCTGCTTGCCCTGAAAAATATAATCAAGGAGCAATGCTGAATTTCCAGTTTATCACGTTATAATTCTATTCTTTCTTACATTCCAGTCTCAACATACAAATTCATGCAACAGTATTTATTAGCCCAATACACACACACAACCATAATAAATATAGTGTATCAAAACAATGTCAATTATTAAGTATGCTACATATGAGCAGTTCAAACATTTGTAAAAATAATACATAATACATATCTACATAAAACACCAGTATAACATACCTATAGTAAAATACATGAAATATTTCTAAGTCCATTCTCTCTCAACCTTTCAGTTAAGCCATCATCAAGCTAACGGCCACCTTCAAGACTGCACTTCTTTGCCACTTCTAATTGATTTGATTTGATTGAGTGTAGGGGGCGCTTCCGGCTTCCGCCGCTTTCGCGTTGCCACTTCTAATTCAAGTGATCAGACAATATATGTCTCTACAGCAGGTAAACTTTCATATCTCAGCCCATTGGCTGGTATCATTCTCATAAATCATACCCATTTGAAAATAAAACTACTCTTCCAGTTGGGATGGTTTGCATTACATCAGCAATTTCTAGTACATTCTCAAGTTGGGTTGTTTAGTTCCAACTTAGATACTTACAAAAATACCATCACAAGGAGTGCCCAAGGTTGGGTCACTCTGACAATTTAATCATTTATATAACAATTAAATTTTAAAATAGTGATAGGCACATTTACTCCACCACACATTCATTAATTGTTTGTCACTAGAACCACAAAGTAGTTCATTTTCTTTATATTTTCTATCTTCTAAGTAAACAGGATTGTTGGGTTGCTAGGAAGGGAGGCTCAGAGCTGTAAGACTCCTGTCTATTTTATAACTATTACATCATTCATAATCATTCTGTGGTCCAACCCTGGAATAAAGACTCTGCCTGTAATTCTAGTTTAATACAGGGAGGGGGGTGCATTCACACTACCATTTATCATGACCACTCACTCCACCAGACGTCACAAAACTTAAGGCTAGATGTTGTAATAGGCCGGCTCGTGCACAGCTATCTGCAGTAATAATGCAATACTGTAGAAACTATTTGACCGGCTGCATTTCTCGTCTGCTCTCATCTTACGCCTTCTGTGATTATTTGAACCGACACCAAACATGACGTCATCATAATACTTTAAGGCGCAGTCAACCAATTGGCTTGTACAGCCTGTTTTCCTTACTGACGGCTACTTCCTTTCACTCCTTTCAGCTTCCTGGCATTAAAATTGACATTTACGAGTGAGGATGGAAATAAATTCCGATGTCCGGAGTGGAGTTTGAACCCGGACTCACCTACGTGACTGACCTTGCCGTCACCCAAATCCCCCCCACATAAAGTGCCATTAAAGACAAATATCGTCCAAATTTAGTGCCTTCCAATCCGCTGATCTTGAATACATTAATAGAATTACGACAAAAATCTTCTATGCTCCCTGTTCGATCAGAAAACCAAGGACAGATCTACTACGCTCTATTTTTTTTTGTCTAAATCCCCCCACCCATCCCTACCGACTCAGAGTTAAGAGTTCTTTCCCCTTTTCGCCTCCACTAAAAAGACGTCATCCGTTACGGTAAGTACCACATACGACGCCTATCGCACTTATTAGGTTGGTTATTAAAAACGGTCGTAAAAGTGCGACGGCAGTGTGACACTGTTGGGGGTACAAGTTCCTGAAGCAAGACAGTGACCATTAAGCTTGGTTGCCCTTAGAAACAAGCGTGGCTTGTGAGGTCGCTTAATCGCTGGCATTTTACACCGGCGTCCAGACTTTCACTGCTGACTACACACTGATTTGTAAAGGCGCGACATCTCTAGCATCTCGTTTGATATTCGTTTACTGGAAAACTAAGACAAGTCAAGCATCTGTTTTCAGGTGGAAAGAAGATAATTCGATAGGTGAGCGCCATAGACACTCACAACGGACACGCTGACAAGATTAGCATGCATGATACATGATACAATGGCATACATTGCCAAGATTGTCACGCAACATCCCAGACACAACGATCATACATTGCCAAGATTATCACGCAACATCCCAGACGCAACGGGCATACATTGCCAAGATTGTCACGCAACACCCCAGACGCAACGGTCATACATTGCCAAGATTGTCACTCAACACCCCCGACGCAACGGTCATACATTGCCAAGATTTTCACGCAAGACCCCAGATACAACGGTCATACATTGTCAAGATTGTCACGCAACACCCCGGTCACAACGGACGTACATTGCCAAGAATGTCACGCAACACCCCCCGTCACAACGGACATATATTTTGCCAAGATTGTTACGCAACACCCCCGTCACAACGGAGATATATATTGCCAAGATTGTCACGCAACACCCCCGTCACAACGGACGTACATTGCCAAGATTGTCACGCAACACCCCGTCACAACCGACGTACATTGCCAAGATTGTCACGCAACATCCCCTCACAACGGACGTACATTGCCAAGATTGTCACGCAACACCCCCGTCACAACGGACGTACATTCCAAGATTGTCACGCAGCACCCCCGTCACAACGGAGATATATATTGCCAAGATTGTCACGCAACACCTCCGTCACAACGGACGTACATTGCCAAACTTGACACACATGACCATAAAAGTTCTTCCTTAAGGAATAAAAATCACTTAGGAAAATGAAAGAAAGGAAAGGTGGGGGAGAAAGAAAAGTGAACGGCAAAGACAAACAAGGTAAATGAAGGAAAAAGAGAAGTAAAGAAAAATTGAGCAAAAAGAAAGAAGGCTACAAATAAAAGAAAATTTATATTCGTTAATGTAATGCAAAAGCAGTCATTCGTATTCGATCATTATTTTTATAGTGCAACCGCGCGCGCTCGAATGCGCGTGCCCAAATGACCAAATGAATGTTTGTGACTGACAGTTGGTGGTGATTGGATCTACAGTTGTATTCTATTTATTAAAAGTTATAATAAGGAGGACAAGGGCGAGCGAGTATAAATGCATGAGAATGTGTTCACTGTACACCTCGCACAACAAGCCGCAAACTGTCCACTGTGTCGACAGTCATCCCCAGTCGTTTTCATTCTTTTTTTTAGTATAAAAAAAAGCTCATTTTTTAGCACCATAAAACGCCCTCCTACCCCTCAGTCAGTCACCACCAGCAAACCTCTTTTGGCCAAGTATTATTTCATCTAAATGGGAACGACTGCTATTTGAGAAGGTGAAAAACGGGATATCATATTCACAATTTTCTCCTTGCAACAAATCATTGTGAAAGCGCAAATAGACTCTGGGAGGCTCAGTCGCCGGCCAACGAAGCGAGTGTACACAGTTCACTAAGGGCGAATTCTTTGAAGAATTTTCATCCATAGTTGTCAAGTGACGATGTGAATGGGCCTTCAGACGTCGTGTGGACTTTTAGGAGCGCGTTCTCGTTATTGCGCGCTCTCTTCTCGGGCCAATTTTACGTTGAAGCTCGTTTGTTCGGGAGCGTTGGGGGGTGGAGGGAGGAACTGGATGCAATAAGCTCGTATGCAAACAAACAGGCCTATGACGGGTCCAGACGAATACGTGATTCGAGCTAATAGAAATCAGCATCAGATATACTCCATCTCTGTGGCGTCTTTTTTCTTCTGTTCTCCATCTCTGCCCTTTCTTTTCATTCGTTAATTCAGTTCTGAATTGTCTCTGTCTCTCTCTCTCTCTTTCTGTCTCTGCTCTTTCTTTTCATTCATTAAGTCCGTTCTCTCTCTCTCTCTCTCTCTCTCTCTCTCTCTCTCTCTCTCTCTCTCTCTCTCTCTCTCTCTCTCTCTCTGTGTGTCTCTGCCCTTTCTTTTCATTCGTTAAGTCCGTTCTCTTTGTCTCAAGAAAGGGGAGAGAAAGAGACACAGAGAGATTGAGACAAACGGACTTAACGAATGAAAAGAAAGGGGAGAGAGAGAGACACAGAGAGATTTTCATTCGTTAAGTCCGTTCTCTTTGTTTGTCTCTCTTTCTGTCCTTGCACTTTCTGCTTATCTATAAGTCCGTCCCCTTCCCCATCTTTTTCTTTCTTACCATCCAACTGTCAATCCATCGTCTTTATCTCTCTCTCTCTTTCTCTCCCCGTTTTCTCTATAATCCAATAATAAATAGTCCACATTTATCTTTCTCACTCTTATTAATTCATCCATCAGTAAGGTCTCTCTCTCTCTCCCCCCAATCCATCCATTTATAATACTCTTACTCTCTCTCTCTCTTTCCAATCCATCCATTTATAATACTCTACTCTCTCTCTCTCTCTCTCCAATCCATCCATTTATAATACTCTTTCTCTCTCTCTCTCTCTCTCTCTCTCTCTCTCTCTCTCTCTCTCTCTCTCTCTCTCTCTCTCTCTCCCCAATCCATCCATTTATAATACTCTTACTCTCTCTCTCTCTCTCTCTCTCTCTCTCTCTCTCTCTCTCTCTCTGTTTTAAAATTCTCCCCTCCACAACTCTTCTATTTATTATAAAGTTGTTTTCATAGGGAATACGTGTAAACCATTTTTCAATTTTACTTTGAGACAACAACGCAATTGTCTTTCATTTATACAAACTCTGTACGCATGCGCATAATTTAGTAAACAATTTAATAGCAAGCCATGAATAGAACACCAACAACAACTGTATTCACGAGAACGGATGAATTTTGCATTTTAGAGACAGAGAAGAAAATAAAATAGATTCGTCTGCTGATCCTGCAAACAACAGTTCTGTATATCGAATCCAGTAGATCTGTGATAACGAGTGTCTGATAATGGTTCAAACACTTTAGCAACTACCCCACAAAAGTTGGCGTGAGAGGGACTATGACAACACCACAAATTGAGTGCGTCACCCGTACTTTTGTGGGTTAACTACGTGTCTACAGCTTCATGCTGCAGTCAGATAAAATAAACAGATGTACAAAAACAGATCGTGCTCACAAAGAGTGGAACGTTGCTTTACGGTAGTTTGAGTTTGCTTTCTTTCCTTTTTTTCCTTTCTTTAAACTGAGTTTACATTATTTATACAAGAGATATCTTCGCTACAAAGGGCCAAAGAAATTCAGATTTAAGGGAGGAAGTTATTCTGCTGTGTATTTGCTTTAAAAATCTTTGAGAGGCTATTCTCTCCTGCAATCAATGAAAAAGTAGTTCTCTTTTAATAGATGGAAGTTATTCTGCTGTGTATTTGCTTTTAAAATCTTGAGAGGTTATTTCTCCTGCAATCAATGAAAAAGTAGTTCTCTTTTAATAGATGGAAGTTATTCTGCTGTGTATTTGCTTTTAAAATCTTGAGAGGTTATTTCTCCTGCAATCAATGAAAAAGTAGTTCTCTTTTAATAGATGGAAGTGAGAATGGGGAACTGGGGATGGGATATGAATGTGTTTGCGCTTGTGTGTGTATCGATGCCTCTGGCTGTGTCACGGTTGTGTGGGTGTCTATGTTCACATTTGTTTGTGAGCATGTGTGCGTGTGTGCCTAAAATGTGTGACTATGTCCACATTTGTGTCTGTGTCTATGTTCGCACACGAGGGGTGTGCCTAAATTGTGTGACTATGTTCATTATGCGTGACACTATCATAGAAAGTGAAGGTACAACATACAGAGGTGAATGATGGGAAAATATGTCATATAATAAGTCGTTGTTTGGCTGGGTGGGGGAGGATTATTAGTTTGAATTCTTTTCTTACCAGTGTACCAATACCTGACCACAACAACCACTACCACCACTGCGACCACTCAACCACAAACACTGTTGTGACCTCTACCCCCACCACCGTTTCCAACACTTTCACCAGTATCATCTATTTGATATAGATGATACAACCAGTATCATCTATTCGATCAAGAGAACATTTACACCACTACAACCACTGACACCACTACGATCATGAAACCATTAAAACCACTACAACCACTGACCCTACTACAATCATGAGACCATTTGCATCACTGCGACTACTAACACTACTACGATCATGAGACCATCAACACCACTGCAACTACTAACACCACTACGATCATGAGACTATCAACACCACTGCAACTACTAACACCACTACGATCATGAGACCTAACACCACTGCAACTACTAACACCACTACGATCATGAGACTATTAACACCACTGCAACTACTAACACCACTACGATCATGAGACCATTAACACCACTGCAACTACTAACACCACTAAGATCATAAGACTACTATTACCACTACGACTACTACCATTACCACTAATACAACGACTTTGATCACACCACTATTGCAGTATCTTCCAAATATTTTTTTAAAATTTAATTAACTTTTCTTTTATTAGTGCTGCATCCTTCCACACTCAACCAACCGCAAATTCCTGTCTTCTAACTCAAACCATGCTCTCAAACTCCTTTCATTTTTCTTTCTTTCCTTTCCTTGTGTGTGTGTGTGTGTGTGTGTGTGTGTGTGTGTGTGTGTGTGTGTGTGTGTGTGTGTGTGTGTGTTCGTGGCTTAGGAGGTTATAATATTATACTGGCACTCGCAAAAATTGCACTGCATTAAGACAACGATACGCAGAGCTTCTTAATAAATCCAGGCACTTTCATCAAACCATACGACAAGGCCCCAGCGGTGGGACCTCTCCCTCAGGCTGTTTAGCAATGAAGGAGAGCGAACGAGCAAGCAACAATGGCCCGACCCACAGCCCCGAGTACAAGTCGATTACATCTCGCGTTTTGCTAGCGGATTTTACAGTTCACAGGGGCAAACGTTCGATGATGTTTTCTTTAATTATCATGTCCATTTGAAATTATTAAAATAAGGCTCTAAGGACTGGCAATGCTACATACTTCAAGTTAATGTAGTTTAGGGCAGACAGTCATAAAGCATGCTCGGGAGTTTTTCTTTCTTACTGTTATTTTTTTTTTAATACTCTTGGCGTTTCTTTTGTTAATGAAGTTGGCCTTTAGGCGAAAATGCAAAACAGTGATTTGCACATTTTAAAAAATAAATGCATGTGTCGTTATTAAATATAATATGCAATATGTAAACTCAAATTTATATACATTCTCACATACATAGACATATATACATACACACACTCACACATACAACACAAATACACATAGTCATATTATAGGTATATATTTATTTAAGCTTAGGATTAAATATCGAGCATACACGCACACTCACACACAAACACGTTGCGCATTCACACACATTTACACTCACGCAAATGCACATACAAAATCACTAACGTTCACACTGATAAACACTCGCCTGCATACAAAATTACATACACATACGCTCACACGTACTCCAACACTCACGTACTCCAACACTCACACGTACTCCAACACTCACATGTACTCCAACACTCACATGTATATACACCCAATCTTTCAAACACTCACAAACAGGCTCAAATACTTATCCACTAATACAACTTATATAGGAAGACGTAAAAATATTGTATTAATAAAATTAATTTGCTTTTAGTAAGGGTATAGCTATAAATACCTGGAACAGCTTGGTGAGCTTTATTTCAGCTTAGTCCACTGAATTTAACTCCTTTAAACAGATCGTAACTTGACCCACTCAACTCCTTTATATAGAACGTTTACTGACCCACTCAACTTAACTCCTTTATATAGAATGTGTGACGCCAACGCCACTTAGTTAATGATTATGATTATTATTATTAATGAATCATCCATAACTAATTACAAGTGATGAGAGTCTTAATTTATGTTATTAATAATTCTACAGAAGACACCACTCGTCACTCTCACTTGGCGGATATGTGAGAGCTGTAAAAGATTTCTCTCTTCCACAGCATCAAAAACAAATACCGTCACACAATATTTCTGTAGGTGGAAACCTCTTACTAAAGGAGAAGACAAATCCGTCTTTAATCTATATTTAGTGAATCACCATACATTCACTGTCTTTCCAATTTATGGTTATCAATATGTTTAAGAAAGTCAATAAATTTAACAATAAATATATTAAATCAACAATCAAATATATAACATTTGAATATAATCAAAAAGCATTGATATTTTTTACATCACTTCACAACAATATTCAATTAAACCTGGAAAATCATTCACTTTATCCTAGCATAGAAAAGAAGCAGTCAATAACATAAATATTTAATCAAGTTCATGGATATAATCATGAAAATTGGAGTAGAGTTTAAATCAACACATAACCTGTTCAAAGACAGCGGCTGTCACTGGCAGGTGTTTCACAATCAAGCAGTTTGCAACTGTCTATCATATCCAGGTAAGGTCCCACATGTCCTTCCTAGAGGCATGTACACAATTGTTCCAGAATCTTTGACACACTTTCCAAGCTTGCCATCGTCATTTGCTGTGACTTTCATAAGAACATCAGGTGGAATGTTCAAAATGAGCACCATGAATTACTGAGACCAAATTCATGCTATAAATCTCCTCCATATTTGTTCTCAAATGAAATTCATGGGAATCAGTTTACAGCAAATTGATTTACTGATAAGTTGACAACAATGCTGGATGCACACACCAGCATATTCAAGTAGAGTACAGTACTCACGTGTGAATGGTTGGCTCACTGTTGTATAAGAATGTTAATCACTATTAGAGAAAAGTAAATGTTCCCAGGAAAATCGACCTTTCGAAAAATCACCATCTAGACTTTGGAAAGAAATCAAAATTTATCTTCGTGATCAATGCACCACCACCAATGAACACCGTAGACAAAAAAATTATTGTACATGAATCAAGGCAAATGAATAGCCAAGTTCTCTGTTCACTTTGGCAGTAGTGGACAAATGATAAAAAAATTATCGATGGCAGTAGTGGACAAAGGATCAACCAAATTGTCTGTGCTCGTTGGCAGTAGTGGACAAAGGATCAACCAAGATGTCCGTGCTCTTTGGCAGTAGTGGACAAAGGAACAGCCAAATTCTCTGTGCACTTTGGCAGTAGTGAACAAAGGATCAACCAAGTTGTCTGTGCTCATTGGCAGTAGTGGACAAATGATAAAAAAGTTATCGATGGCAGTAGTAGACAAAGGATCAACCTAGCTGTCTGTGCTCATTGGCATTAGTGAACAAAGGATCAACTAAGTTGTCTGTGCTCATTGGCAGTAGTAGACAAAGGATCAACCTAGCTGTCTGTGCTCATTGGCATTAGTGGGCAAAGGAACAGCCATGTTGTCTGTGCTCCTTGGGGATGTAGTGGGCAAAGGAACAGCTGAGTTGTGTGTGCTCGTTGGTTGTAATGGACAAAGGAATAGCCACTTTGTGTTAGTTGGCAGTAGTGGGCAAAGGAACAGTCAACCTGTAGTGGGCTGCGGGTTTTTTAATGTAATCCTTAAACCTTGACCGCACTGATGAACATTTTTAATTTATTTTATGAGCACGATCCAAACACGTTTACCCTTTCACCCTTGTTCTGGAAATTGAAGGGCTATGCACTTACTGCACCCTAAAGTTTATCAGGATTTAGGATGGGCTAGGTCTTGATCGTTGTTTTCTTAGACGTGAGTTGTTGAGGGTAAAAGAGAATTTAATTCTTTCAGTTTAAGTGGATGAATTGACGAAAATGGGAAGAAAAGACTTCAGAGAACAGAAGAAAACAAGTCCGGCGCTACCCAACTGCACTTATCTAAAGGGGTTGCGCAGCATAAAAATGGAGTTATCTCGCTTTTGGGGACTATGGCAAAGACCGTTTTTCGTTTATACGTCGTCGGTTTAATAATGCTATGCCACAGATAGGACTCAGGCATTTCCGATAACCCACACAGACACTAACAATGCAGATTATTTCCCACTTTCTCGCCATAATTACAACACATACCTTGTGCGCGCGCACTCAGATACCTTAACCTGATTTTAAAAGTCTGTTTGGATGGTTAACTTTGTCTTACGTACCTGGATATAAGAGCAAATATGCTTTTATTTCTTCACTGCAAAAAACAATAAACAAAAAGAAGTTAGGATGAGAGGGTAGAAATAGAAGAATTAGTTATAGTAGGTAAGTAATTAAGGTAATGACTGACTAACCTTCATGCTTAAATTAACAGTTTGGTCATTCGACATGATTTACTGGACTATCCTGCTTTAAAGAGTTCAGCTTTTGTAAGCGATGATATAAGATATTCTGAATGACTTTAAATAACTGACTGACTGACTGAGTGCATGACAGAATGACTGGCTTAAATGACTGAATGACTGACTTAAATGACTGAATGACTGGCTTAAATGACTGAATGAATGAACATGGGGAGAAGGAAGGCCGAGGGCAATTTCGCTTTAGATGTGATAAAATATTCTTTTTAAATTTAACTTTAACAGTTTCGTCAGTCATGATTTACTATTGCATCCCAATAAATATAATTTGTTTTTTTTTGCTCTTCCCATTCATGAGTCATACTTTCACATGCAAACTGATTTAGACTTTCAAGTTGTGCCATTCATGAGGCGCTAAGATATTCATGTTCGAAACTGTTATTTCTTCCTGTCATTTAGTGAGTGGCTGCACGGATTTATTGACTTCATTAAACTTGAATGGCGTTTAAGGAGTTAAATATATTGTAGCCTCGTTCTGACTGAATTCACTTTTTTTAAAGTCGATGTACAACCTCCAACCCAGTTGTGGAAGATATCTAAGCTTTGCTCGTCATTACGATTTCTTTGTTCTGCATCGTGTGTATGTGCGTGCGTGCGAAAATGTATGTGTGTGCATGCATGCGTGAAGGAGCAAGAGTGAGAGAGTACGCATGTATTTATTTGTTTGTGAGTGAGAGTATATATATTTACGTATTTAAGAGAGTATTTATATATTTATGTGTGTTTGACAGAGGGTACGTATATTTATGCATGTGTGACAGAGAGTATGCATATATTTATTTTGTGCGTGTGACAAACAGTATTTATATATTAGTGTGTGTGTGTGTGTGAGACTGAGATTATGTATATTTATGTGTGCGAGAGAAACAATATATACATTTATATGTGTCTGTGTGTGTGAGAGAGAATATATATATATATTGTGTGTGTGTGTGTGTCTGTGGTGTGTGTGAGCAAGAGTACGTACGTATGTTTGTATGCATGTACGTATGTGTACATTTGTGTGCGTGTATGAGAGAGAGAATGTATTTATATATGTTTGTGTGTGAGATAGAAAGAGAGAGACATTATATATATATAACTTAATTTGTGTGAGCTACCATGTATAGTATGCACAGCTGTGGTAATTGTGTAAGCTTGTATAGTTGTAATGACTGAATTGGTATGAGTTACTATGTATTTAAAGCGAGTGCGTATCTATGTGCGAGTGTGTATGTATGTATTTATTTTGTGTGTGTGTGTGTGTGTGTGTGTGTGTGTGCATTAAAGTGTGTGAGTGCATTTGAGCGCTCTTGTATATGTCTGAACGAATGCGAAATGTGTCTATGTGTGTGTACGCACTTTTGTTCATGTGTTGTCATGCATGTGAATAAGTTCTAGGCGCGAATGTATTCTTTTAATGACGTGTTCTTGTGTATGTATACGTGCGTTCGTGTGCGTATGTTTTGGTACTTATCATCTCCTGTTTGTTCGGAAAATAATCAACTGATGTTAAAATACGTTTTAAACTCTTTGTAATCCCTTATTTCAGAATGTGAAATTATTTTGTAAATTTGAGATTTAATTTTGTAATTTTTGACAGATCGGATGAGATCAAATAACTGAACAAAATCTCAGTACTGTCATCGTCATGACAGACAGTTGACATTATGAGTAGAGGGCAGAGAGGTAAGGTGAAAACCCAAGAACTTGCTCCACGAGCCCATAAATATTGAGGGTGGCAATTTAATGCTTTTTTTTATAATCCTTTTGTATTGGGTGTCAACACATTTACTAAAGCGGGTATTTTGTCTGAGTGCGGTAGGTGTGCTTGCAGTCCTGGCGTCGTCCATACAGAAATGAGTTGAAAGACAAGGTGTGAACGTGTATTAGTAGTTTCAGCCAGCCGTGCCAAATTGGGACAGGGTGATAGCCAAATTGGGATAGGGTGATAGGTTATATAGGTTTACTCTGTCGGTCGGAACATATTGTTCTGGTAGTAATTGGATTCTTTGATGACTTAATACGGCTGTCAGAATTTTAGTGCATGTGGCGTCTCCCCACACCTCTATTTCTCGCTAAATATCTCCAATGCCTAAACTTGCCATGACCCTTGCTTGTAGCTAAATGCGTAAAGCCCATTTTTAAATTGTATATATCCAACAAATTACTTTATCATTTCTGATAAATATACCGAAACTTATGACATTTTAGACAATACTGTTAATATTTTTAAATAAATAGTATCTAGTGATGTCCAATATGATGACGGCAACGATGATGATGACTGTAAGATATTGATGGGATGAATGCGACGATAAATGGTGGTATAATGTGTCACAATCACTCCTCTCTCACTTACAGGCAAATAACGAACCAGCGTCACAGGATAACTTGCTTGAGCATAAATATCACAGGAAGTCACTAGCCACACAATACGTTTAAAAGGCGGTCACAGGAAGTCACTAGTCTCACAATACGTTTAAAAGGCGGTCACAGGAAGTCACTAGTCACACAATATGTTTAAAAGGCGTAGTAGACAGAACGAGAAAGAAAACAGATGCAGGTGAGAGGACTTTAAATTAGCAAACAGAATTTTAATAAAGATTGTGTGCTGCAACAACAACATATATATCCATTAATAATTATAGATTGTAAAAGATGAAATGTCATCTACACGTAATTTGCGGTCCAACAGTGAAGTATAAATTAATTCTATGTCATGGTGTGTAAATGTGTTATGTTTTACTACTTTAATTCTGTAATTGTGTTCTGTTTTATTACTTCAAGACTGTAATTGTGTTCTGTTTTACTACTTTAATTCTGTGTGTTCTGTTTTACTACTTTAATTCTGTAATTGTGTTCTGTTTTACTATTCAAGACTGTAATTGTGCTATATTTTATTACTTGATGTCTGTAACTGTATTCTGTTCAAAGGGATCTGATTTGTCGTCCCATCCGTCAGACTAGATACTAAACCCTTTACCTAGAGAGTGGATGAGGATCAGCTGCATGGCCTCATCCAGAGCGAGCATCGAACTCTAGTGCCTGGAGCTAGAAGAGAGTACTCTACCACCCATCTCTTAAAGGAAGAAATAAAGGAAATGCCATTTTCTAAAAGTATTTTTTTCTAAATATTTATTATAGAATTTTTTCCTGAATATGCATGATTCCCGAAATATACGAATCCCCCAAAAGTACAATCTTTAAAGTAAGATTCTTAAATTACATTGCTTCTAAATGAGCATATATAATTATCGACAATAATTATATATGCTCATTTAGAAGCAATGTAATGGAGACAAATCTATAAACTGTTTACATCCTCACTAGAAATCAATGTCTGGCGACATTCAGAGCGTCTTATAGTCAAAATTATTTCCTTGCAAATTATGCAGGAAGAAATTTAATTGAGTATATTTTTAATGTTAGCATTAATTTCGCGGTTATTTTTTTAAATTCACGAACTAAACAGGAAACGTGGACTACTATTATACAGAGCTATTAATAACCTTCTCATGATGACACAGCAAGGTTCTTCATACAAATGCAACATTGAATTCGTTTTAAAACGATCTCTATGTCAATATAAAATAGTAAATGCCAAAGAGACTGTTTGGTTGCACCGTTCATTGGTATCAGAAAAGGAAAAAAACGGAGTAGAAAAAAACAAGGGACGACTACTCTCATCTTTTTGACAATCTGTAATTGCTTTCACGAGCTATGACACTCGAGGGAATTTGCACAAAATTATTTCCACCAAAAACGCCGGATACGGGCATGTCCATTGAAAGAGACAAGAAGATAGCAAGGAGCATTGAAAAGCTCGCATTGTTCACCGAAATTGCGGGCTAGTTTTGTTAGGCCATTAGACTACTAGAGTAGGAAAAGTATTCTTGATAGAACCATGTAAAATTGGCTCAATCCGGTATATTCATTTTTCCTTTCTTTCTTAGCCCCATAATTTTTTCTTCTCATTTTTTTAACGCTTTTCTCCCGATTTTATGGCAATGGTAAACGATGAAAACAGTGTATAAAAAATAATCCAGTACTGTAATTTGTACTTGTAGAATAGCATGAAAATAGGGTATTAAAAAGTAATCCAGTACTGTAATTTGTACTTGTAGAATAGCATGAAAATAGGGTATTAAAAAGTAATCCAGTACTGTAATTTGTACTTTTAGAATAGCATGAAAATAAGGTATTAAAAAGTAATCCAGTACTGTAATTTGTACTTGTAGAATAGCATGAAAATATGGTATTAAAAAGTAATCCAGTACTGTAATTTGTACTTGTAGAATAGCATGAAAATAATGTATTAAAAAGTAATCCAGTACTGTAATTTGTACTTTTAGAATAGCATGAAAATAAGGTATTAAAAAGTAATCCAGTACTGTAATTTGTACTCGTAGAATAGCATGAAAACAGATTATAAAAAAGTATCCCATACTGTAATTTGTACTCTTAGAATAGCATGAAAACAGGATATAAAAAATAATCCCATACTGTAATTTGTACTCGTAGAATAGAATGTAAAATTGGGACCAGAAATGTGCACACGCATATCGCTTGTTTTCCGTCTTACAATACAAATTCATGGATATTCTTACAAGCTTGCATGCACTCAAACATCTATACTTTTACGAGCTCGCATGCACTCAAACATCCATATTTTTACGAGCATGTGTAAAGGGTGGGGAAACAGAAGGACACTACAGACTTCCATGAAGTTTTACTCACTACAGCTAGCAATGAAATAATAAATATCAAACAAATACTTGAAGATTAGTGCAGGTATTTGTGAACGTATCCATGGAACTCGCCACATTCCGCGAACATATGTTGAATAAACAATCGTGAACGTGAACATAGTAGGCTATAGATGTTGGTAGACTTTACCATAGAAAACTTATACATGTGTGTGAATGTATTATGGTGGGATATAGATACGGTTGAACTGAACATATTAAGACGACTAGAGCATAATAGACTACATTTCCGGGTAACTAGAGTATAGCAGAATACAAATAAGGATAATCTTACCATAATAGGATACAGATATTGGTGAACTAAAACATAGTAATATACAGATATGGGTCACATATACATTCACATATATGAAACATATACGGATGAACTAAAACAGTAATATACAGATATGGATCACATTTGCCATAATATGAAACATATACCGATGAACTAAAACACAGTAATATACAGATATGGGTCAAATTTACCTTAATAGGATACAGATGTGGGTGGACGTTAATTTATTTTACATACTTGTGAACGTAAATTTATATATACAGGTATTGACGAACATAAACTAAGTCTTATACATGTATCTAACTAACTAAACTTAGTGCTGGTGCCCTTGAATCTAAATTTACTTCACAAAAATTTCAATGAAGCAAAGTGTAGATTACCTGACAAGAACTGGTGATTTAAACATAAATATCAATTAAATTCAATATAGCAAACAAATGAACTTACTTAAGGAAGATACAAAAAATTAATACATGTTCTTCTCAAATGACATGTAGTACATGCACAGATGAACTTACATTACGACAGCTAGTGATGATAATAAAAATATGAAAAGTTTATGTACCAATGAAATAAGAGGAACTTCATCTTTATATGAATCTTAAGACGGGTAGCATTCATCGTAAAGTTAATACAGGCAAATCTGTAAAATTTGTGTAAATAAATATACGGCTTGAGTTCTATTAAACATGAAATAAGTACAGACCATGGAAAAGTGAATAAATGTAATTTTATTGTGAAAATCAGGTGACATCTAATTTCATTCTAGTGTCATTTCACTGGATCAGTGTTTAGCTACTCAATACTAAGAATGCAGTACTCTCTAGGCACTCATAGACAATAGTGGTAAATTTGTGTTTAAAAGAGAATGCTGACACCCGTTATTGTTGCATTTATTATGTGGGTTGTCTGTAGAGATATGTCATAGGAGCTTATAAATATGCAGTTATATATTGTCAATTTACGTGACTATTATATGCTTAACAATCTCTTTACGTTGAAAATTGTACATATGATTGTTTGCATTGTGTACTTAGATTATCAGACTTAATAAGTCCATTTTAGGCCCAGCCCTAGGGCAACTTTATCATAGAACTATTGTCGATAATCAAAGTTGGCCCTCTACCATTCTTGATCTTCTAAATGACGCAGGCCCACAGTAGGTAATTTCCCTATGAAATTAGTGTAACTGCATTGATATCATGGCTCTACAATCTGCTTACAATGATTATGGTGTGCTGAACAACGATTAATGTATTAATGTGCGTCTATAATCTGCCTACAATGATTAATGTATTAATGTGTGTCTATAATCTGCCTACAATGATTAATGTATTAATGTGTGTCTATAATCTGCCTACAATGATTAATGTATTAATGTGTGTCTATAATCTGCCTACAATGATTAATGTATTAATGTGTGTCTATAATCTGCCTACAATGATTAATGTATTAATGTGTGTCTATAATCTGCCTACAATGTCCCTACAATAAAAAGTAAGCATATTATAGGCCCTCTTGTAGTTTGTACAATATAATATACAATACAATACAATATAAAATATAAGATGGATCCTAGATATCCTGGTATAGTCATTCTCAGTCTTCATCTTCTCTAATGTGTGTTGCAGTCAGTGGAGCACATGTTCTGGTGGTCATTCTCAAAGGAAGTCTTCATCTTCTATAATGTGTGTTTCAGTGGAGGACATGTTCTGGTGTGGTCATTCTCAAAGGAAGTCTTTTTTCTTCTATAATGTGTGTTGCAGTCAGTGAAGACATGCACACTCATTATCAACATGCAAAATCTAAACACGTATAATTAATTAATAATAATAAAATAATTTTTAAACTGAAATGTGCTTGATGGTAAGTTATTGATGTTGTTGTCACTCTCACTTGCTCATATTTCTTCAAATTCCTTATCTCTTCTGTTCTTTAATCAATCATTCTCTCTTTCTATTTATTCTCAATACTATCTCTTTCTTTCCATTTCTCACTCTCCCCTAACTTTGTTCTTTGCTATTGGTCATTCTGACTTTCCCTTCCTCTCTATATCTTCCTAAACTTTAATCCGCGCGTGTGTGTGTGTGTGTGTGAGAGAGAGAGAGAGAGAGAGAGAGAGAGAGAGCAAGTTTGTGACTATCTGTCTAAGGATATTTATCTCTCGTTTTGACGGTCAGTCTTTGTATTGCTTTCACTTAATCCAAACAATGTTCTCTCTCTCTCTTTATCTCTCTTTTCTCCCTTTATTTCTCTTTCTCTCTCCTTTTCTCTCTCTCTCTCTTTCTCTTTCTCCTTCTCTCTCTTTTTCTCTTTCTCCTTCTCTCTCTCTTTTCTCTTTTTTTCTCTCGTTCTGTCTTTTTTTTTTCCCTGTGTTTGTGTCTGTATATGGCTATTTATAAAAATCGTTTTTTTTCACTTTATTCAATCAATGCTGTCTCTCTATCTCTCCTGCTTTTAATTTCTCTCCCCACCCCTTTCTCTTTTATTTCTTTTCAATCGATTCCAACTCTATGCAAACACTTAATAATATAGCGATTTTGACTCTTTTTGGCAAATCTATCATTTAATCACTCAATCATCCAGTCACTCAATCACTCAATCACTCAATTACCCTTTCATGTTTTCTTTCATTATAATATAATTATCGTTCCTTTACCCAGTCAACTATTCACTTACCTGTTCGACCACTTACTAATTTTGTTAGCCCATATTTTGTTCACTCTCTCTGTCAACAATTCGCTCTATCTCTTCTCAAACTTACTGCAGTCGATATCGATACAATAAAAATACTGTCAAACTTTACTGTGCCTAGTAATAAAATGTTTATTGCATTTTGTTCAAAAGATCTTTCTTCTCTCCCTTTCATGATTCTGATAACAGCTTTGTGACCTAAACTGACAGGTATAGGCCTAGAGGCACCGTTTTCTAATTTTGTTTAGCTTCCTTTTGTTCATGATTCTGATAGTTTTGTGACCTAAACTGACAGGTATAGGCCTAGAGGCGCCATTTCTAATTTTCTTTAGCTTCCTTTTGTTTCTGCCCATCGTGTTGGTAGAACCGTGACACAAGACATTGGAGAGCACTGAATGTGTCTAAAGTCTCAGGAATTAAATGGCATGTGCCAGATCCCCTTTACATTGCTCTGCATTTTAGAAAACGGCTAATCTCGTTTATAAGATGCAGCAGAATGCTGTTTATTGTTTCTGCATTCGGCACTAAATATGTTGAGTGCGCATGTACTGGCAGACATACAATTAAAATGGCTGCCGATGAATCAAAAACAAAACATCGAGCAGCTAGGATTTTACAGACAAAAAAATTCTTCAAATTTAGATTTCTGATATACTCATTCTTACATGAGCTTTATCTGCTTCTTGATTTTTTCTTTTCTTTACGTGATTTGACAGATTGAAAAAAATATTTAAACTCTCTAGCAGACCGCAGCATAACAATCGCTCATTCTGACATTAACATTGGTAAACATATCCGAGATAAAAGGAGGGGAGTAAGAAGCAAAAAAAAAGAACATACTATAATATCCCCCCACACCTCGGATAAATATTTTAATTACTGACTGGCAGCCTCACTGACTCACGGCCATGTTGCCGAGTCATACGTAAGCACGCTGCTATACATCAAAGCAAACCAGGCCTTTCTTTCCTTCTTTTCTTCATGTCTTCTGCGTAAAGATTCTCGGTCGCCGCGCCTCTCCACGCGAGGGCAATTTACAATATCATCTCCACGACATGGTAATGGCCGAGTCCCCGCGGGACGGAGTGAAATTGTATCGCCGCGAAAGAGGCCAGGGCCCGGCCATTGGTGTCCAAATAAAACACAACAATAACTGCGCTAGGGAGGCCGCTCATAGACAGTGCCATACCAGCCAGAATGGAACTGCCAAAATTCAGGCTTTGCCTTGTCAATCGGTCTTTCCGTTGGCACCATTTCGGCGCCGGCCGCCAACTTTCCATGCCAGTCTCTTGGTTGTGGAAGCTCGGCCGGTGCTGTTGTCGCAGGAGCTGGTGGGGTCAGCAGGAAGGCGCCCCACGCTGCACGCTGGTTGTTGGAGCTCGTCTGCTTGGAACTCGAACGACGACACGTCCTTAAAGGACAGTTATCTGTTATCTGAATGATTATCAAGAGAGTTGATGCTAGAAATACGGCAATGTTGTGTTGACTCTTTTCTATCCTATACTATTTGATAAAGCAGACTTCATGTTGACTAAGGTGTGTGTGTGTGTGTGTGTGTGTGTGTGTGTGTGTGTGTGTGTGTGTGTGTGTGTGTGTGTGTGTGTTGGGGGTTAACTGGTTCTTCCGTGCGTTTTCGTATGCTAGTGTGTTTGCAATATAAATGTGTTCGCGTTTGTTTTCCTGTATACGTATGCGTTAGTCTGTTTGTTCGTTTGTTGTGTTTGCGTGTTTTTTTTCATATAATGTGTATGCGAGTATGTTTGTTCGTTAGTATGTAATCGTATGTGTTATTATGTGTATGTGTGTGTTTGCTCGTATGTATTAGTATGTTTGTGTTCTGATATGTATGTGTGCTTGTGTGCGTGTGCGTGTGATACGTATATGTATGTGTTTAAGTGTTTTCTTGTGTTTGTTTGTGTGCTTTGATAGGCGTGTGCACGATTACATATTTATTCGTGATCCAAAATCTTTTGATCTGTATCGCTTCAGAATGTTGTAGTTTCTACAAGAGCTAATATCAGTTCCTACTTTATGCATCTGTCTGTCTCACTTTCAGACGAAATGAAGACAGAAGAATAACAATTTGTCGCGAACAAGCACTAACCGAACAGACATTATTTGTTGGCATGCTTGGTATCATTCTTTTTAATTACGTACCGATCAATGACAGTTTATTCTATGCTCGCCGGTCGATATATGTGTCTATATTGTGCTGATTGTCTACAAAAGGATAGATGTCGTTTCTTTAACTGGAAGGAAAAAAGCAAGTCTGTTCCGCGCAGATAGTACGTTACAAATACACACAATACACGTACATACATGCACGCATACACAAGCACATGCACGCACACATACAAGCGCTAACTCGTACGCATGCACTCGTTAGCTAGAAGTATCCACAGCTACAAATTCAATTTGGTACCTGACAACAGTCACAAATTCAATTCCGGTACGTGATAACAAGCACAAATGTCATTTGGAGTCAGAGAAACCAATGATCCGTCACAACGCTCTACGGACCCTGCTTCGATAGGAACCGTTAACTCTCCAGACAGAAGAGACATGATTCACATAACGATAGATTTCCAAAAGCTGATGATAGTCAGTGCAACATCCCGCGCCCACTGGCCGACGGTTGTCGTATCTCGAGAAATGTGTGGGCAGGGATGTCCGAAGGCAGGATGCATTAAGACAAGAGGGTGTGAACTGTGAAGGGCGGGGTAAGAAGCCTGGGCTGTTTAAGGGTAGGAGATGGGAAGATAGGAGGGTGTGAACTGTGAAGGAGGGTAAGAAGCCTGGGCTGTTTAAGGGTAGGAGGCAGGAAGACAGGAGGGTGTGAACTGTGAAAGGTGGGGTAAGAAGTCTGGGCTATTTACGGGTAGAATGTAGACTCGTAGAGAGACAAGGACGTGAAGTGTAAAGGTGGGGTAAGACGTCTTGGCTATTTACGGGTAGAATGTAGACTCGTAGAGAGACAAGGACGTGAAGTGTGCAGGTAGGGTAAGACATCTTGGCTGTTTACGGGTAGAATGTTAGACAAGGACGTGAAGTGTAAAGGTGGGGTAAGAAGTCTGGTCTATTTACGGGTAGCATGTAGAGTGACAAGGACGTGAAGTGTAAAGGTGCGGTAAGAAGTCTGGGCTATTTACGGGTAGAATGCAGAGAGACAATAACATGAAGGTAGGGTAAGTTGTCTTGGCTGTTTAGGGTAGAATGTAGAAAGACTGAAGGATGTGAACTGCGTGAAGGGTAGAGTTAAAAAGACTATGATGTTGACAGTAGTGTACCTATCTCACAACGAGTCCCACAGCAACTTTATATCTGGGCCCCTACCCCAACAGTTAATTAAATAAATCAGTAAACGCATTGAACTTGTTTGTAATAACAGTGTTGTGATAATACTTTAATTAAGTAAATTTGATAGTTCAAAGATCAACGACAACATGCCTCTACACTATACAGTATGTTCAGAATGTCTTTCTGCGGCACTTCTCTGCTAAAATGTTAACACGTTCATCAACGGCCATTTGCTTTGCATGTTCATTTTCTATGCTGAGAATGGCTAAACCGGATAATCTACTTTGCAACATCGTACTATGTAGGTAGCTTTTTATGAGCTTCAGCTTTGAAAAAGACCTCTCTGCTGTTGCCATAGTTACTGGTAAAGTAAGGAAGAGAAGATATACAATGCAGATATCCGTAATTGATGTAGCAAGAAAACTATTTTCGATTATGAAAAGATGACTCAGCTCTTTGATTGTGTTTGTTTTCTTAATGTCTTGTTTGAGAACCATTCTAAAGCTCTGCAGCTGCTCGAAGAACGATGGCTTTATGTCATTTAGATATTGTTGTTGTAGCTTTGTCGCCTTTGAGAACAGTTCATCATCGGTAGAGGAAGTCAATTCACGAGGCTGCAGTACGACAAATTTATCTACCACAACCTGCATTCCTCTGGACCGATTAACAACCTGATTGATGAGAATGTCTAGAGTGCGGTAAACTACATTTACTTTGAATCGCATTTCTGGATCAATGGGTCTGCTATCATCTCATAACTCATCAAAGTTAACTATACCTTTGGGATCCGTTTACCTTCGACAAAGATAGTCTGTACACCCCGTTGGTGGGCAAGAGAAAGTGCCGTTTCCTTGGCAATATTGTATTCACTTGAATTGCTCCTGAATGCTGACATGGTCAGTACACTCCATTGGTGGGCAAGATAAACTGCCGTTTCTTTGGCAATATTGTATTCATTTGAATTGTTCTGAATGCTGGCATAAACTCAGCCAAAATTTTTAGCAGTTTCTGGGTCAGTCTCTATCGTCACATAATGAAATACTTCACTCATTTGATCAACTTTGGAAAATATCTTGAGTTGTATCAATGGTGGTGCACAAATGGAGCCTGATTTATCAAATCTATCAAGGCATTTTGCAAACGAGTAGAAAGTATCTCTATTGCTTCATTCTGCACTGTCGGTCTTAAATATTTTTTTTTGTTTCATCAGGGCGTTCAATAAGTTCTTTGAACACTGGGTCATATGCCTCCAAAAGTTCAGTGGCAGATTAAAAAATTTCTGGAACTGGCATTTCCTAACTGTTCCCTGTAACCTCTGAAAGCGAGTCCGCACGTCGTTAAAGTAAGAGTAACGTTCACATCCCAATGTACAAGTTCCCTCCAAAAGTCCCTTTCTTTGAACACTTGCTTCTCGTTCTCTTCATCAATGGTTTTATGAAGCCGCCATTACACAAGCTTCAGCATGCCCCTCTGAATGTTCATGCATACAAATTTTACTTGTTAAAAATTTCCAGTTACGAATTCCTTTTGCCCGTCCAGGTTCATTTCCAATTTTTGCTTGTCATTGCAACTTACAATAAATAATGTATTACATCACAACATTGTAAGTAGTCATAGTTATCTCTGCCACGAATACGGAATTTGGAGAGAATAAATATAGTGCATATAAACATCGTCATCGCTAAACACGGTGTATATAAACATCGTCATCGCTAAATACGGTGTATAAAACACCCCAGTCGTCATCGCTAAACACGGTGTATAAAACACCCCAGTCGTCATGGCTAAACACGGTGTATAAAACACCCCAGTCGTCATGGCTAAACACGGTGTATAAAACACCCCAGTCGTCATGGCTAAACACGGTGTATAAAACACCCCAGTCGTCATCGCTAAACACGGTGTATAAAACATCCATTCTAAAAGCGTTGGATATAGCGGGCAACATAGAATAACAGTATCAGACCAATAAATACTTACATCACCTATTATTTTTAAATACTTTTAATTATAACGTGCAAAATATTTACTTTTAATCCACAACTGAATACGAACAGGGGTAAACACTTTGACGTAACAGGAAACAGCATGTAGTAAAAATAGTCCAGCTCTGTACAATGACCTTGAACGCATTGCACAACGTTAGCTACACTGACTTATTTTTTCTCTCTTTCAGATGTTAATAACAACGTTAACTACACTTATTTTTTCTCTCATTCAGATGTTAATAACAACGTTAACTACACTTATTTTCTCTCTCATTCAGATGTTAATAACAACGTTAACTACACTTATTTTCTCTCTCATTCAGATGTTAATAACAACGTTAACTACACTTATTTTCTCTCTCATTCAGATGTTAATAACAACGTTAACTACACTTATTTTTTCTCTCTTTCAGATGTTAATAACAACGTTAACTACACTTATTTTCTCTCTCATTCAGATGCTAATAACAATGTTAACTACACTTATTTTCTCTCTCATTCAGATGTTAATAACAATGTTAACTACACTTATTTTCTCTCTCATTCAGATGTTAATCAAGTTGCAGAGGCCAAGTTACGAACTTACGGCAGTGATTAAATAAAGATATTTTGATGACATAAATGAAACTAAACATTTACAATTAATGCTACATTGACAACTAGCTATTTCTTTGGCACTGCACAGAATTATTCTTGATCGGCCGGACCCCGCAGCAGAGCTGTAACTGCTATCCCGGTAGTTATGCCACTGGATGTTGAGTGGTGGATGCTGGAAGACTGATCTTTTGAAGGATTGGGGTTGAAGGAAGACAAAAAGATATTGAAGGGTAGGAAGCAATGTGACAGAATCTCACTGTAGAAGGATACGGTGTATGAAGACTGAGACTTGAAGTGAGGGAGCTTGATGTTTAGACGGACGTTAGGGTAAGATGTAGGAAGACAGGGTTGTTGGAAGAAACAGTCAGGGTAGGAGAAGATATGTGGCTGTTTACGGGTACGGTCAAAGAGATATGGAAGGATCTTGAAGGACAGAAAAAGCTGCTACTAACAAATACGCGATGAAATCTGAGAAGGAAAAAAAAACGAAAGAAAAGCATTGCAGCAAGTGAACTAATTTTAACATTGTAGTACTTTGGCTCTCCGACTAGCACGGGGTAAGGGAGGGAACTCTTGTCAAACGAATGAGAAATCGAATGTGAGGGACTTGGTAAATTTCATGTATTACGACACCGCCATCCCTCTGTTTTCTCTTGTTCTATATTTGACTTGTGTCGGCAAAGATTTTATTGTACATTAGCTTTGATATTTACTTCGTTTTGATTATGTAAATTAATTAGTTAGTTGTATTTTGTGACCATTATATATATCAAATTAAATTGTATCAGACTTTAAGCTTCTGTTTATAGTGTCAAGAGAACCATTCAATCGTACTTTTTATATTATATGCATGATTGTATGTACGTTACGTGTACACGCATTTATATGCATGTGCATGATTATATATATATATGTGCGCGTGTGTGTGTGTGTGTGTGTGTGTGTGTGTGTGTGTGTGTATACTTTATGTGTGCACGCATTTATATTTATGAGCATGATTTTGTGTACTTTATCTGTGAACGCATTTATATGTATGTACATGGTTTTATGTGTTTGTGTGTTTATATATATATACGTGTGTGTGTGTGTGTGTGTGTGTGTGTGTGTGTGTGTGTGTGTGTGTGTGTGTGTGTGTGTGTGTGAGTGTGTGTGTGTGTGTGCGGGTGCAGATATGCATTTTGTGTATGTAATACATATATATAAATGTATGTGCATATGGATGTATGTACGAATATATTTTAAGTTCACTTTTTCCACAAATATTAGCATTATTTAATTTATCTACTGTGCTACTGTGAATGATGAAATTAATATTTCTTATGTTTAAACTTAACTTTTCTGCTCCATGGAACTTGACACTTTGTAGTTTGAACATTGTTGCATCCTATCTCACGTAAGTTTTTTATCCTTGTAAAAATTATGGTTGGTTGTATTCTTTGATGTTCTTCAACGCCCTGTTCCTTTGGTCACGCTTCGTTTGTATTCTTTTGCTAATCAATAGAGCTGTTCCCATTTAAAACTGTTCAGTTCATTCCGGTGTTCAACAGATAATGCACTGAGTGACCAGCTACTAAAATCTTTTCGAGCCCAATCATATCGGCGGTGTGTGAGCGGTAACTGATTTCTAACGACAATCGGACCCGTGACCCTTTAGATGTGAAGCCGTTGTAACTCTCTAGCCGGTTAATCAACAAGGCAATCTGTTTTGTAAGATAGGTGATTGGTAGATGAGTGTCACGGGTCTAGGGCGTGGCCAAGATGGTCAATCGCAAGGAAAGTTGAAGACCAAAGTGAAATGGAAACTAGGTCAGCCACAGATAAGAATAAATCCGTATGAAATTAATAATTCCCGTTCTTAGAATCAAGATTGCAAATTAAAATTTCAGAGATTTGTATAAATGTATTTATTTTGGTACTGAAAGTCAATACTTCTGAAAGAAATCAGACCTCGCGTTTATTCGCGATGCTTTCTCAGAATAGCAAAATAGTATGTGACGTCACGACGTGGAAGTACAATCTGCATGCGCTGTCCGACATGTTATCTTGCGTTAAACGCGAGGTTTGAAAAATTAAAATAGGGTTAAATATTGCAGTGCATTTGGATGCACACACAGTGGACAAACTAACTTTGTTCTATTTTTACATTTCCCAAAGATCACAAATTACGAAAAAAAAGTGGATTACAAAGCTGAGAAGAGAAAACTTTCATCCGACAGCACAGACAGTAGTTTGTAGTGAGCACAGACAGCAGTTTGTAGTGAGCACAGACAGTAGTTTGTAGCGAGCACAGGCAGTAGTTTGTAGTGAGCACGGACCAGTAGTTTGTAGTGAGCACAGACAGTAGTTTGTAGCGAGCAAAGACAGTAGTTTGTAGTGAGCACAGACAGTAGTTTGTAGTTAGCACTTCCAAGAAGACTATGAAGTGCACAGCAGACATTCTTTTCGGGACAGTTTAGTAATGCCAATAAATCTTCTCAAAAATATTAAACTTGTTTCATCAACAAAAATATTTAATTATTAGATGTTATTCATATTGTTTATCTGAAGCAATAATAAAACTGCTAATACAAGCATTGTAGGGACAACGTATCTATATGTGTAAATACTGGGTCTAAAATGTACAAACATTAGTAAGGTGGCAAACACTGGGATTTTTCCCCTAGAATTCTAGACATTTTTTTGTTTGTTGTAACTGTACTTGATTGTTACCTTAGATCATGTATACACAATAAACTAATAATTGTAATATTAATAAGAAGAAATGCATATATTTAAGCCTTATAATATTATCTAACTGTTAAATTAATATAACTTTGTCAATTAATTGTTAAATGTAAAGGCGTTTGATTTACAATACTAAATAAATAAAATAATACACACAAAAAAAAACTAAACACACATAACACTTATATAGACATTCAAGAACAAACATGCAAATATATAGAGAGAAATATAAAAGAAACTACTAACAGGTAAAGTAATTAAATATCAAATATACATATATATAATATGAATAACAATCACTCATTTAAAACCAAGACTATACTCCTATTTTCTGTATTGTTCATCGTTAGAAAATAAAGTAATTTAAAATTATATACAGAATGATAATCATGTATTTAAAGCATACCTATACTGCTTTTATCTAAATGTTAGTACATATCGTTAATACTATCACTAATAGTAATAAATATCAATAGTAAATGTATATATATAATGTGACAATTACAAAATTGTACTTAAAATGCTTTCATCAATCATATACAACTCATACATAACTCATTTTAATAATAGAAACATGTCTGTGAGCTTAACAATGACTACAAACGTATGGCATGTAGTACGGTAACTTTACATTGTCAGAAAAATAACTTACCATACATGGCCTTCGTCAGTTATTATTTCCTTGGCATCTCCAAAATGATTAGAAATGGTATGAGAACTACTATCAGATGAACTTTCGCTGACATCAGCACGAATTGGATCAAAAAGTCATACAGTGTACCAGAGAAAATTACATTGGCGGCCATTTGACCCCTTGTTAGACGCCACTTCAGCTTGCTTTTACCCCAAGGGCTTGGGGATTGTGTATCTTAGTAGTTGGGCAAATCTTATTCACAAGCTATGTTTGACCTAGATTGCATTTCACTTGGTGTTTAACCAATAGTACCGTAGAGGGTAATGAAGCATGAGTAGTGTAGAGTAACCTACCCAATGCATAGTTTGCCCAGCAGGTAGAGATTTTTCCTGCAGAAGTTAAAGCTATTCATACTAGCTAACTCTACAAGAACTGGCGCAATAAAAAAAAACGTATTTCAAAGTAGATATGGCGAGCAAGCTCGTGAACTGAGTGAAATTAATGATTGGTTGTTTTTTTCTTTCAGACTCTGATAACTTCCTGGTGGGTTTTTTGTTTGCATTTTTTAAACATCCATTCGAATTTGATAATAAAGTAGTGCAAGTCTGTAAGGATGTTTTTGATAACAACAACAAAAATATAAATTTTCATGTATGAAAGGTGTGTGAGACTGAATTTAGCTGAATGAAAGTCTGCTCACAGATATATTTCAGCCAATCGGCCAGTTTTCTTTTTTTGGTTCTTCTTCTTTTTTCTCTTTTTTATTTTGCATCTTTGTTTCTACTCCCGAGAGTGAAGTCTTCTTCTTCACTTCTTCAGAGTTCTGAGTCCTACGTTTTGGTTTGGTTTGCGCTGTGTATATATTATCTATAAATGTATGTGCTTATATTTATGTATGTGCTTATATATATGTATGTACGAATATTTGTTTGAAAGTATATATGGATGGATGTGGCTATAATATGTATATTGTGACAAAATAAATTTATTTTTTCCACAAGTACCTGTGTGAGAGGTGATTGAGAATAGACCGAAGATCGACTACGCTTTATAGATTGGAGATCAATAATCCTTAGTTGACTATGTGATCTCCTTTTGTTTACTAGACTGCAACTTCCTCTATGCATATCCCAACTAGCATGCACCCGATAAACAGCAGTTTGTGTCTCTAGGAATGTGCCATGTGGAGCTATTTCCAGCTTGCTTCCAAGTCATTGGTTGGCATTATTTTCAACTTAATTTTCATTATATCTTATTGTCTAGATTTCAGTCTCGCCATTGCTCGGCAGAAATCCATGCTTATAAACATTAGTATGTAGTTCAGTGAATCTGTATAAACTGAAAGCAATGACTATTTAAATGACGCTATAACGTTTTAAACTGTGAGTCTTTAGATTAATTGTCTTTGTTTATTTCAATGGTGCATACTACATTATTAAAATCATCAGTGTGAAAGAGTTTCATGCTCATTTAGAAGTGAAAACGCTAGCAGTTTCATCCACTATTGTTGAAATTAATTGTCATTTACCTATGTTGTTTTAAATAAATTGTTGTTAATTGGACTTCTCCAATTAGTTGATTGCATTCTTAGGCTATATGTCTGTGATGGAAGATGAAGTTAAGTTAAAAAGTATTGTTTCGCAAGAGAATCTTCACTAACTGATAGCTTAGAGTTGGCTTGGATTAGGATTATATTTTTAAAAGTAATCTTTAATCTAGAGACACTAGCACTTCTAAGGAAATACTGAAGATTTCCGTATAGATGTCATTACTGATACGTTCATCTACAGTGCACACATTTAACACAATTGCATATATACACTGTTGTCACATTAGAAGCAGTGCACACATTTAACACGATGGCACATATACAATGTTGTCACATTAGCAGCAATGTAGTTTGGATCTTATCCTTTCATCGTCTGACTGAGAATTATTTTCAAGTTGTGGTATGGTGCTTTTCTCTGGATTGTGTGCAGTGCTTTTCTATGGCTTGTGTGCAGTGCTTTTCTATGGATTGTGTGCAGTGCTTTTCTATGGCTTGTGTGCAATGCTTTTCTATGGATTGTGTGCAGTGCTTTTCTATGGATTGTGTGCAGTGCTTTTCTATGGATTGTATGCAGTGCTTTTCTATGGATTGTGTGCAGTGCTTTTCTATGGATTGTGTGCAATGCTTTTCTATGGATTGTGTGCAGTGCTTTTCTACGGATTGTGTGCAGTGCTTTTCTATGGATTGTGTGCAATGCTTTTCTATGGATTGTGTGCAGTGCTTTTCTATGGATTGTGTGCAGTGCTTTTCTATGGATTGTGTGCAGTGTTTTCCTATGGATTGTGTGCAGTGCTTTTCTATGGATTGTGTGCAGTGATATTTTATGGATTGTGTGCAGTGTTTTTCTATGGATTGTGTGCAGTGCTTTTCTATGGATTGTGTGCAGTGATATTTTATGGATTGTGTGCAGTGTTTTTCTTGTACTTGTGGTTCTCGTTTCTTTGGACACCTTCATAATAATGATATGTTTACTTTAAATATTCGCTAATCCATTGCACAAAAGTAAGTTAGAATTAATACGTTTTATTTAAGAAGCTGACTTTTTGTCCTCCAGAGAATTTCATTATTTAAGTCATTCGATTATTCTATTATTCAGTTTGTTTAGTGGGATTTTGCGGAAGGGGTCGCCTGGGATAGTTATTTTTTGTGTTTGTTTCGTTTGATTGTTGGCCTGGAACTCGTCATAATTTCTTGGGGTCGGGTTATTTATGTGTGCATCTTATTATTGTTGTTGAGTTGCAGTATGATTGTGTTGACCTCATTTTCCCCAGGGATGAAAGCATTAGTTATTATGTTATGTATGAAATGTTGCTGTGGACATTTTTTGTGCATATTCCTGCAATTTCACTAGTGTTTGCGTGCATGTTCCTGCAATTTCACCAGTGTGTTTGTGTGCATGTTCCTACAATTTCATCAGTGTGTTTGTGTGCATATTCCTACAATTTTACTAGCGTGTTTGTGTGAACAATTTATTTAATATTTGGACAGCTTTGCTATTTGTCAGATTTTATTAGTAAATGTTTGTTTATTATTGATGTAAATTACTTTTATCGGTGCTATGTGTACACACATGCGAATGAGTGGATTTCGAATTGTGTTTTTGCTGCTACATTCTCTCACTCACGTGCACGCACTCCATTGGTCATGAGTCATGCTCTCCTCTTACCCCCCCCCCCCCCGCACCCAAGCAGTCACTGCAGACATATCTTGTAAAGAATAGAATTAAAAAGATATTTTTTCTCGAGAGAGAGTGGGCATAATATTGAGAGTGATGATTATGATGTGATTATGATTATGACGACGGTTTGTGGTGACGATAATTTATAATACTGTTAGTAGTATTAGTTGTTGTTGTGATGGTAAAACTGTTAGTAGTATTAGTTGTTGTTGTGATGGTAAAACTGTTAGTAGTATTAGTTGTTGTTGTGATGGTAAAACTGTTAGTAGTATTAGTTGTGGTAGTTGTATTAGCAATGTTGATGATGGTGATAGTGATTTGGTTGTGATGGAGTGATTGATATGGGGTGATGATACAATGATGGTGGGGGGTTAGTGATGTTAGTCGTGACGATGACGTCATAACTCATAAGAACGTCTACCGAATACCTACACATAAGACACGTTCATTACAAACGAATATTTCAGGCACACCGATTACACAACAAAACATAAACACTGTGTGCATATCTTACGGAAGACATTCAATCCATGTCTACGCCCTTGACACAACACAGTGACCATAGGTCTACTCACAGAACCACAATGACCATAGGTCTACTCACAGAACCACAATGACCATAGGTCTACTCACAGAACTACAATAACCATAGGTCTACTCACAGAACCACAATGATCATAGGTATACTCACAGAATCACAATGACCATAGGTCTACTCACAGAACTACAATGACCATAGGTCTACTCACAGAATCTACCGTGAAATCAACGAATGCTGGAAGAGGAGAAGAGGCTGAAATAATTAGTCTCAAAGTCAAGCACATAACATAATCTGACTTACACTGCGTCATTACTCACTAATAAATCAAACTAAGTGCAATATTATACACCCATACAACACGCTGACTACCATCATTACTCACACATAAAACACGCTGACTGCATCATTACACACACATAAATCACGATGACTGAGTCATTATACAGCCATAAAGTATGCTGACTGAGTCATTATACAGCCATAAAGTATGAGGACCCTGACGCTCAGGTAACGTACACTGGGTTAAGATATAGAGAGACCTACAAGTATGGCTACATATAGACATATCTACTCACACCAGTGATGTTGTTAATGATTCCTTGTGCGGTACTATTCTATCTTTGGAGCTAGGACTTTCTCCTTCTTTATAAACTGCTTTTTGTTTTATTTTCTCATCAATTCCCCTATTTCATCTTCACTTATTATTATTATTATTATTATGCATTTTCCATGACATCTTTTGACTACAGGATATGAACCATGGTCTCGGAATCTTACAAATATTCTGATAGATCCAAGATTTCATAAAGGATGTGAGCACTTCCGAGGAGTTCTGCTTTTAGTAGTGGGGCGAGTCTGTGTTGTCCAGGTACTTTTTTCAGATAGCCTTCCAATGCAGATGTTATATTCCCCAAAGATCCAATCTCTACATGTATTACTTCTGCTTTAACATTCCACAGTCTCTGGATTTCTAAGATCGTGGTATTTTTCTACTTTTTCTCTTTCTTTTGTTTTTATATTTCTATCTCTTGGAACAGTGACATCGATGATTATTACTGTGTTATTAGACTTACTGAAAACTATAATGTCTGGTCGTCGTGCGGGAATCACTCGATCTGTTTTTATCTCAAAGTCCCACAGTATTTTGACTTCTTATGTCTCGGTGACTGCTTCCGGTTTTTATTTTCCAATCGTCGTTCTGCTAGCGATGAGTGAGTGACTAAAGAGTGAAATTGAGAGACGTAAGCACTACTTAACAAAATCGACGTATGTCCCCAGCAAGGTGTAATTTTGTCTTGGCAAATATTTCAAGACGCCCTTCTCTGTCTTCTCCAAGATATCTCGTCATCCTCCGTCTGCCCACTCCAGTCTCCACAATTCCCATCTAGTGACGTCAGACTCAGCTCTGGAACAGCAGCGACTACTGCAGACATCTGAGCCGTTCCTCTTGCCCACCATTCCAGATCATCGACATTGTCATAAAGGCCAAAGCCGGGCCCTGGCATTTCTCGCGACCGGCGCCAGAACGCTTGTGCCCCACAGCTGCGCACGGCAGGAGCCAAGCAGAAGAGCAAACAGATCGAACTCAATGATGTCACACTTTTGACAGATCAAATATTAAAAGCAATACGAAGAATAGGGTTGAAGGGACTGGTGAAGAAGAAAAAAAAATAATGAGATCGCACCATGGTTCTACTCTTCCTCTTTCTTCTTTTTTTATTCTTCTTTTTTCCCTTTCTTTTAAATGAAGAGATGTGCGCAAATGCCTTAATGGAAGGCAATCCAGTTGATTTTATTGACTTTAAATTTACGCGATGCGAAGTTTTTTTCTGGGGTGACGCTGGACATTATAGGGGACGTGTGCCATTCCACTCCAGTTTGCGCGCGACAAAATGTTGATCATTGAAGAACAAGTAATCGAATTTTTCAAGTTCACATAATCTTCAAATCTTGTTGTTTGTTTGGGGTTTCGCGTTGTTTTGTTTTAGTTTTTAGGTTTGCCTTTATTGTTCAGGTGCCATGAGATTTTAAATAAATGGGGCTAAAGTGGACAACTGAGCACTTAAAAAACATAAAAGGTCATCGTGTCATGACTTCTACGAATTTTCAGAACTATTAAATGAACAGCAGCATACATCTATTCTTACAAAAATTGTATTGGCACACTCGTTACGAAAGTGTATGTACTGTGACACGACGTGTCTAAATGATTACGGTCCAACCCAGGGACAAAGACAATGTCATGATTACATCCAATACTGTGACAAAGACAATGTCGTGATTACGTCCTATACGGGGACAAAGACAGAGTCATGATTACGTCTAACAGAGAAGTATATCTTGAGCACGTTTAGTATGTCCATCATGTGAGAAGTTCACAATGTATGTACATAACGTTTGCACACTTTACAATGCCCCTATATGAAGTTTGCGCACTTCACAATGTATGTACATAAAGTTTGCACACTTTACATTGCCCATATATGAAGTTTGCACACTTTACAATGCCTGCAGATGAAGTTTGCACACTTTAAAATCCTGCACATGACGTTTTCACATTTTACAATGCATATACAGTATGTTTGCACACTTTACAATGCGTTTACATGACGTTGATCCCTTTACAATTTCTGTGTATGAAGTTTACAAACTTTACATTGTCTGTATATGATTTTTTGCACTTTTATGCAATGCATGTTCAGAACGTTTGCTCTTTATACAATGCCTGTGTATGAAGTTTGCATAGTTTACAATGCCTGTACCTGATGTTTGTACACTTTACAATGCATGTACAGGAAGTTTGCACACTGTATAATGCATCTACATGACGCTTGCACACTTTACAATGTATGTATATGAAGTTTGCAAACTTTACAATGCCTGTATATGAAGCTTGCACACGTTACAATGCACATACAGGAAGATTGCACACTTTACAATGCTTGAATATGATGTCTGCACACTTTACAATGCATGTACAAGATGTTAGCACACTTTACAATTCATGTATATGAAATTTTCACACTTTACAATGCATGTACATGTAGTTTGCACACTTTACCAATCATGTATTTGAATCTTGCACTCTTTACAATGTTTGTATATGAAGCTTGCACACTTTACAATGCATGTATATGAAGTCTGCACACTTTACAATACATGTACACGAAGCTTGCATACATTTTTACATTCATGTAAAGGAAGTTTCCTCCATTTACAATGCATGAATATGACATTTGCACAAATGCACAGGACGTTTGCACACTTTAAAGTGTCTGTATGCTTGCACACTTTACAATGTCTGTATATGAAGCTTGCACACGTTACAATGTCTGTATATGAGGCTTGCACACTTTACATTCACGTACAGGAAGTTTGCTCCATTTACAATGCATGAAAATGAAGCTTGCACACTTAACAATTTGCTATTTTTTCTGTTACCGCGAATAAACAGCTGCGATATCATATTTGTATCAAACAAAATTAAAAGTTGTAAAGTATAATAGTTTATTTTACAAATAATGAGTGAATAGTTTATTATTTTACAAATAATGAGTGAATAGTTTATTATTTTACAAATAATGAGTGAATAGTTTATTATTTTACAAATAATGAGTGAATAGTTTATTATTTTACAAATAATAAGTGAATAGTTTATTATTTTACAAATAATGAGTGAATAGTTTATTATTTTACAAATAATAAGTGAATAGTTTATTATTTTACAAATAATTAGTGAATAGATTCGCTCTTTTAAGAAAAAATTGTTGAGGTCAGTGAAATTTGCAGACCTAAGGCGAGCAAGAGACAAATAGCCGTTGGCTGAGAAAATACCATGTTTGCAGGAACTGGTCAGAGGACCCTCAGAATACATATTTATCTGTGAAGAAAGCACTCTGGCATTTCAGCCACACCAATTTTGCCTTTCGGTTAAAATTGCAATGGGGAGACAATAAAACATCAAAAAACTGTAGTAGTTTCGTTCCTGTTTGGTATTTATTGTGGAGATGAGAAGAGAATATATTGCATTGATTACATCATTTAACAACCAACTGTCTGCTAGATAACAGTCATACTTACGCAAAATGGTAATCTGTTTCAATACCAAATTTAGGAGAACGCAATATTGCTTGACTCATTCCTAAAACGTTCATTTGACAACGCTCGTTGATTTCGCGGTCGGTGACCTCAGATGAAAATAACCGTCACGCCTGCAAGCTAATCCGCTGGACGGGTAAAATACGAGTCTTCCCCTAAACGACCTGATGAAGTTCACCCTTCCCGCACCAAACAATCATTGACACCACTCACACACACACACACACACACATACACGCATTTACGCGTGCGCACACACACACACACTCCTGCTCACCGTCCCGCACTCTGTCGATGACCCAGTCGATGTTTGACACGATAATTCGCACGCTCCATCACCGTCGTCGCACGCCCTTTTAATCTAACCATCATAGGAAACGTGGGCCGCATGTGGGCCGCATGTGGGCCGCTGGTCGAAGAGGGTTAGAAATCTTGTCACACAAACGATGACGTCCAAATATCTCATTTTCACCGCTCTAGACAAGAGCGGGACAACTGGAAGCAAGACAAATAGCACAAGATTAAAAATCCACGCTGTGGCCATCTGGCCAATTCTTCCCGCCATGCTCTTGAACAATGACAGCGGACTCCAGGGGCTGCCATTACAAGAACCCCCGTATTCAAACACAGGGAGACAATTATGTCTGGGTGGTGTGTGCTAGGTAGAGAAGGGTGGGGATGAGAGCCAGGGAGGCAAGAAAGGACATGGGAGCACGGATTACTCGCAGACAGCAGCAGCGCACAGAACGGTTTCTATCAAGAGCTGTTACGATCCAAGACCCTGTAATCAGAGTGGGGCGAAGCGTGTACAGATCTCTTCATATCATAAAAGCTAGGGATATGTGCAGTATGTTGATCTGAGCAAAACATGTCCGTACTCTCCTTTTGTCTGGCCTGAACGTTTGTGTAGTTGTACGCTTTCTACGTTGGGTCGATTAAAAATAAATAATAAATTAAAAGTATACTTTTGAAGTTGTTTTTTTTTAATTAGAGTGAATTTGTGAACTTTTGCTGCACTCTAGCCGATATTGTCTAGGTGCTTGTCGTCAGGTCATGGTGAATGGATATCTGTATGACTGTTGTTGGGGTTTTGGGTAGTGTTGTTTGTTGAGCTGGTTTGGGGTTTTGAAAGTAAAGATGTTTTTAAAAAATGATTTTAAACAAATCATAGTCTTCTGGCAGTTAAATCGATGTAATAAATATACAAGAATAAGAAAAATAATTATAATTCTGTTTAATCTGTTCTGTTCTTTTAATAAAAACTTAATTGTACATTGTTCTTTGTGTGATATGTGTATATGGGTATGTTTGAGTGTGTGCGCATGTGTGTTTGTGTATCTTTGTGTGCTTGTGTGTTGAGCACATTCACCCAGAACTAAACAGAAATCAAAGATACTTCCCTACGAAATAAAGTGTAAACTACTAATAATCATCTGATTGACATGTTACACCAAACCAATGAGAGCGATTTTTTTTTTTTACACACGTTACTCGAATTTAAAGACTTTCACTGGCTATTTATATATAATAAATACATACATTTATTTTTAAAATGGAGAGAAATATTTAAAGATTAAAGATTTAATCAACCTCAACCTCAAACTGTTAATAAATTATTTACAGAACTATTATTTTATTTTAAATCTAATTTATGGTCGTGAAAAAATGTTATACATAATATTTAAGCTTCTGAGCCCGCCTACCGATTTTCCTCGACAATTGTTACAGTTTCAAAAGCCATTTCTTGGAGTTTCGATTTAATTTAATAAAGTTTATCAAGTTTCAAGAGGTTTATTTACGCTTAGCGGCGATCAAATCTTGAAGTCATCATGTGTCATGACTGTTTATATACTGAGAGTCAATGACAGCATAACGTTATTAGGTTCCGTACAACACATTTCACAGTGACCAGTTACATACAACTCGTGCAGTCAGATGTAATTACTTCTCAACAGAGAACGGCTATCAAAGCATAAAATATTTTTTATCATGGCTATATTTATATACTTTTATTTACTACACTTGTGTGTGTGTGTGTGTGTGTGTGTGTGTGTGTGTGTGTGTGTGTGTAGGTGTGTGTAGGTGTGTGTATATCTGTGTACGTGTGTGAGTAGGTGTGTAGGGGTGTATGGGTGTATGTGTGTGTAGGTGAAGGTGTGTATAGGTGTGTGTGTAGGTGTGGGGGTGTGGGGGTGTGGGTGTAGTTGTATGTGTAAGTGTGGGGAAAGGTGTAGATGTGGGGGTGGGGGTGGGGGTGTGCACCTATTCATGATCTAATATCCTGTGTATAGATTCAGCTTGATTATAATTATTGTATTAAAAATAAAGCTATTTCTTGTATAAAGACAAAATGAGCAGACATCTCCTTCAAACAGAAATATTTATACAAATCAGGTATTTGTCACCATTTCTAAACGTCCTGCAAAAGTGTCAGCAATTTTTATAAATGTTATTATTTTGGCGTTAAAAGTGGAATAAAAGCAATTGTTTCCACATGCAGTTAAGGTCTGCAATACCACGGGAAATTCGTGTAGAACTCAATTTCCTTTTGTCAAGTATCATTTCTTCAATATAAAACAGAGCGACCTTTTAGCCCTCTGTGTCATCATTTGTGTATATTGGTAACATTGAAAATCTCGCAGAAACACGTTCTTTAGATCGTGTATACTATTGCAATATCCATCGGAACTATGATTTGAAATTTTATGCACATTATCAGAACACCTAAATCCATTGATTAAGCCCAATTGCATGGTTGACCTGGATTCCTCTTCAATTGCTTTTTAAGGTACTATCCATTCAAGTAAATTATTTTTTAAAATATGTACAATACCAGTTCTTCACAGAATTGACAATTAAAAGTTGCTATAAGGCCCAGCACGATCGGGTCCTATTCAGTACCATAGATATATCTATATGAACTGCAAAAGGGTTCGATCATTAGTGATCATGGTTACTGGCATCATCAGCCATCCTTTGCTGCAGAGGTGGGCAAACTACGGTCCGGCATCTGATATTATGCGGCCCTCGAGGGCATTTAGAAATAAAAGTTTTTACTTCGTTTTTAAGTTATTTTGTTCACTTTTACAGAATTTCATCTACCGTTATGATTGTTTTAACATTTTTAATAAAATTTCTTTCTAATTTTCTATTTTTGTAAACAGTCCTTGACCTTCGCAATGCAAATATAGAGTGCGAATTTATCGACTTTAATAAAATTATAGAGAAATATTTATCGACATGTAAAAATTTAATAAGGATGATTTTATGAAAAACAGATATTTCTCTGGTGAATAAAACGATTTATTTTGCAAGAAAATATTAAATTTAAAAGTTTTTTGCTGTTGTTATAAATTATTTCCACATTTACAATGTTCAAATTAATTTATTTGTTGTAGTACTCTTGATATATTTCTTAAATTTATTCTGAGTTTACTCATTGATTTTCGAATATTTTATTTTCACACACAGCCGGAAGTAGGTTTTGTTTCATTTCCTTTTTAAAGTTTTGTAAAATTCAAACAAATTTTATTAAAACAATGAGTGTCGCTACAAAACGTAAGATTGAAGATGAATACCGTGTTTTTAATGATTAATGGACAACTAAGTACTGTTTTATAAAAGTTGGTAGCAAATCAGTTTGTTTGTTGTGTCATGAGTCAGTGGCTGTCTTCAAGGAGTACTATTTAACAAATTGTAATGAACTTAACAAATTTAAAAAGACATTATCAAACAAAACATTTCGATTTCGGATACAATTTAACATCCGAAGAGAGGAAAAGGAAATGCCTGGAGCTGGTGTAAAATTTGGAGAAACAGCAAGGCTGTTTTCACTAAACAGTCTTCAATTCAAGATGCTGCAAAAGAAGCTGGTCTGGTGCTGTCACACAGAATTGTAAAACAGAACAAGCCATTTTCTGATGGCGAGTTCATCAAGGAATGTTTGCTAGATGCAGCAAACATTATGTGTCCAGAACAAAAAAACAAATTTGACAACATTACTTTATCAAGGAGAACTGTGGTCAGATGTGTTGACAAGATAAGTGACAATTTGATGCATACACTTTAAGATGCAAGTAAACAATTTTTGTGGTACTCTCTTGCATTGGATGAGAGTACCGATGTACATGATACTGCCCAATTATTGATATTTATACGTGGAATAAACACTTCTTTCAAACTCACTGAAGAGTTACTGAGTGTTGAGTCACTCAAAAACAAAGCCACAGGCCAAGATATATCAATGCTGTTAATAACTGTATTGAAAGAACTGGGTTGGTTTGGAACAAGATGGCAAGTGTTACAACTGACGGAGCTCGTGCTTTGACTGGAAAAAATGTAGGTCTGGTAAAGTTGATAAGTGATAAGATTAAAGCAGAATATCCTGACCACACATTATTACCACTTCACTGTGTGATCCATCAAGAAAGTCTGTGTAAAACTGTTTTGAATATCAAGCATGTTATTGACCCAGTTGTCAGTGTCATCAACCTCATTAGATCAAGACTTAAACACAGACAGTTCATGGCATTACCTGACGATGTGCTATACCACACCAGTGTTCCATGGCTGAATCTTGGCAAGGTGTTGAGGTGAGTGTGGGACCTCAGAGAAGAAATAGTGATGTTCCTAGAGATGAAGGGCATTGAATGTGACTTTAATATTAACATTGTCAATAAAGAGTAAAATTAGACTTCATGTTTGCCATTGAAATTAGGGAAACGTTAAATGAAGTGAATATCAAACTTCGGGGCAATAGTGTGTTTGCACATGAAATGTATGTGTTTTTAAAATCATTTCGGGCAAAACTCTCACGGTTCTCCAGACAAGCAATGAAAAAAGGTTTTGTCACTTCCCTTTGCTGAAACAAGAAACCATTTCTGGTGAAATGACTGAAAAGTACAAAGCCCAATTAGATGCATTGACTCATAAATTTGGAAGGAGATTCCAAGATTTCAAGAACTTAGAGCCACAGTTCAATATTCTGAGTTCCCCTTTTAGTGCAGAAACTGATACAGCCCCGGAGGACATACAGTTGGAGCTTCTTGACTTACAAGCAGATCATGACCAGAAAGAGAAATTCAAGTTAGATGGTTTGCTGGATTTCTATGGATCTTTATCAGAAGAATCATTCCCCAGCTTGAAAAACTTTGCAGCTAAACTGTAATCATAGTTTGCATCAACATATATTTGCGAACAAGCATTTTCTTGCTTGAAGATCAACAAATCTAAGAATATGTCTTTATTGTCGGACTGCAACTTGCATGCTGTCATGTGAGTTTCAACAAGCAAACTAATTCCAGATTTCAAGAATATTGTCAAAAATTGCAAGCAGTTACATTCATCTCATTAGAAATCAATAATTGTAGTGACAATGTACTTGGTTTTTGTCTAAATTAAAGCCACTGATAGATAATAAAAAAATTTATTATAATAAAAATTGTAAAACCTTGTTAACAAATTAGTAAAAGTTTTTGTCCATATTGTAAATGTATAAGTGTATAAGTAAAATAAAATTGCAATAATTGGTTATTTATAGATTTACACTGTTTAATAAACTATAAATAATTCATAATTACTTATTGTGATAGGTTGCTGTAAACAAAGTGGACATAATATATATGCGGCCCCACAATAGCTTTACTTTGTCAATGTGGCCCTATGCACAAAAAGTTTGCCCACCCCTGCTTTGCTGACAAAACTGCAAATTATGAAACATAAAAAAGCTTACACCTATGTACAGTGCACACCAAGGATTTGACTCAAAATTATTTCAATGTGCGTGCGTGCGCGCGCATGTGTGTGTATATGTGTGTGCGTGCGTGTGTCCTCTTTTAATTGAAAGGGAATTAAACCAATCTCTGCATGCAGACATTTGCTTGAAACTGAGGAATCTAAATGAGGTGGTCACAAGCCTTCACTGTATCACTTTCCTTTAATCAAGGGAATTAATTCATCTCGTGTCACATGCATAGACGGTCACAGACCGTCACTCAACTGCTTTCAAATAAAAAAAAAATAATCAGTTTTTACAGGCATGTGCGTTCTGCTCTCTCTCTCTCTCTCTCTCAATCAATCAATCACACACACACACGCACACACGCACACGCACACACACACACACACACACACACACACACACACGCACGCACATACGCACACATACGCACACACGCGCACATACGCACACACGCACACTCAGACACACTCACATACATACATACACACTGTTCGTACTAGATCTTTATTTTATGCTATTCCTTCTCATAGATGGATCATTGAAATTAATTCAGGACTCAACGAATACACATATCTCTGTTGCTAAGAAACCAAAGTTCCAAATTATTGGCAGGACACTAAGCTGTTCCAGAGCTGAGAGTAAAAAGTAACTAATAAAAGCAAGTTTTTCTATGCAATAAATTAAATTAATATTTATTATTTTTGTAACTTGCATGAGTGTGAACTGGGACTATAATTGTATTGTAAATTATTAAATTTTATTCTTGTTATCATAACAACGAATTATCTTGATTATAAATGTGACCGAGAGTTGGGGGGGAGGCAGAGCTAAGTGTGATATGAATGATGTTTTATGTTGTAATCAGTCAGATTAAGATAATTATTCCAACCCCGCATTGTACACGAATTTACCTGTCATTACATTGAGTGCAGAACTGTAAAAATTAAAAACTTTAATTGTAAAGACTGAAGGGTGAATTAAGCAACCAATCTGTCATCAGTGTAGGTGTGCATATTAAAATTAATAACTTTAAAGCCTGATACAGAGACAGGGTCATATAAGCTGGTATTAACATAGAGATTATAGTGATAATAGTTTATAGATGATTGCTGCAATAGTCTTTTGCAATAGTCTTTCTTAACAAAGTTACAAGCTTATAGTTCACAGTGGAATTGTCAATTTCCACATGTTCCATTAGCACACTAAATTGTTGTGAGCCGCTGTTACCAGGAACTTTCTTGTACTAGAAATTCCATGATGTAGTTGAGCATACTTTGCCACCATACATCAATAGAGTGCAGTGTATCCTTACACTTATAGACTGGGGGTAGAGACTTCTCGAATCTACCATCGTCGTAGCAGTTTATAAATCAGTAAACCAGGAGATCTAGTAAATAAAGGCTGCTTCTTCCCTGTAAAGTATAATCAGGGAACAAATGCTAAGTTTCCAGCTTATTCATCTCTAACTCAATTCTTTCTTACATTCGAGTTTCAACTTAACAGTTTCCTGCTACAGGGTTTATTAACTCGATACATGCATACAGAATAATAAATACAACAAAACAATTTTTATGAATGGGTTCACTAGAAACAATGTCAAGTGTTTAGCATACTACTTCCAAGCATAATAGTTCACAATTTGTGAAAATAATATTCTACTCACATAATACATCTCTATGTAAAACGCATGTATAACATATCAATAACAAAATGCATAAAAATATTTTTAAGTCCATTCTCTCTAAATCAGTCAGTTAATGCACCATTAAGCTAATGGCCATTTTCATGACTGGACTTCTTCCACTTTTGTCTTTTCACTGCCCCACCCATGATATCCATTGGGACAACTTTCTTTCCTCCAGGATGAAGCTGGTGGAGGGCAGTAGGTGAGATTTAGACTTAGCTGCAGTATGTCTGCTATGGGGTGGTTGAAAATTAATTACATTGTGGTTCTGTTGAATTCGCCATTAGTAAGGTTGTTGGTGGTCTCGCTGCTGGATGTTCTGGTTTTCTAATGGATACTGTTGAAGCTGTTTTCTTCTTTAGTCCAATGGAGGCAGCCTTCTTTCTATGTCTGGATTTTTTAGGACTTTTCAGTTTCTTTTTCTTGAGTTTTGTCTCGGTATTTAGTGCAGGTGGAAAAAGCAGTGGACGAGACAGCGGTCCTCTCCTTTGTTGCCTCTTTGTCCAGGTCTTATGGATCCTGTCACCTTTGTTGCCTCTTTGTCCAGGTCTTATGGATCCTGTCACCTTTGTTGCCTCTTTGTCACCTTTGTTGTCTCTCTGTCCGAGTCCTATGGATCCTGTCATCTTTGTTGTCTCTCTGTCCGGGTCATAACGATCATGTCACCTTTGGTGCCTCTTTGTCCAGGTCTTATGGATCCTGTCACCTTTGTTGCCTCTTTGTCACCTTTGTTGTCTCTCTGTCCGAGTCCTATGGATCATGTCACCTTTGATGCCTCTTTGTCCAGGTCTTATGGATCCTGTCACCCTTTGTTGTCTCTCTGTCAGGGTCTTATGGATCCTGTCACCTTTGTTGTCTCTCTGACTGGCTTATGAATCCTGTCACCTTTGTTTTCCCTGTCTGGGACATGAATCCTGTCATCTTTGTTGTGTCTCTATCCGGGTCTTATGAATTCTGTCACCTATGTTGTTTCTTGTTCAGTCTTATGAATTCTGTCACCTTTGGTATATCTCTATCCGGGTCTTATGAATTCTGTCACCTATGTTGTTTCTTGTTCAGTCTTATGAATTCTGTCACCTTTGATGTATCTCTATCCGGGTCTTATGAATTATGTCATCTTTGCTGTCTTTCTGTTCTGATCTTATGAATTCTGTTACCTTTGCTGTCTCACTGTCCGGGTCATGAATCCTCTCCTTTGCTGACTTTCTGTTGGGGTCTTATGACTTCTGTTTCCTTTGCTGTCTCTCTGTCCAGGTCTTATGAGTCCTTTCACCTTTTATGACTTTTGATGTCGTGAGTTACTGTCAAATGACCAGACATTTTTTTTGTCCGACACGATGTTTGCCTGATTTTGCTTTTCTCTTGTTTTTATTTTTTTTCTGTCTGCGTGTTTCCTGCTATGAATATTTTTCCTGGTATCGATTCTCCATTTTCGGTTTCGTTAGGTTTCTCTCTCCGGTGGTGAATTTTTGAACCCGTGATGAAGTTTTGCGCTTCTGTGATGATGGTTTGGGGGTTTGACTTTTGTCGTTAATGGCAATGGAAATTGGATGTGCGTGTTTGCAATAAAGTATGTAGTGCAACATGTATCATATTTTTGTTTTATGCAACATAAGTACAGATGCAAAGAGCCAGCTGACACTTTTTGGATATCACTCAAGATCAAGCACACATAAAAAAGTACATTCTTACCAAATCTTTTTCTACTCTTGCTTTCTTGCTTTCTTTCTTTCTTTCTTTCTTTTTTTTTGTTTGTTTGTTTGTTTATTTATGCCTTTCTTTCTTGTATTTATTTGTTTATTTATTTATTGGTCTTTCTTTCTTTTATTTATTTATTTGTTGGTGCCTTTCTTTCTTTCTTTCTTTTATTTATTTGTTTATTTATTTATTAGTATTTTTTCTTTTATTTAGTTATTTGTTTGTGTCTTTCTTTCTTTCTTTCTTTCTTTCTTTTATTTATTTATTTTCTATTAACCTGCCGACTTGTCAAACTATTTTTCCTCAGTAACTGTCGTGGCCGAGATAAATCGTAAAGGAAGATGACAGCCGGCTAGTCGCGTATGTCTGTCTACAACGGATTGAGGGGAAGAAAAGAAAAGTGAAACCACATCCAGCAATAAACGTTTCATGTATGAATGTTCGTGGCGTCAAAATAAATGTAAAATATTGAAACTGAAATGTTCGTTACGTCAAGCCAAATGCCAGATAAGGAAACTGGGATGTTCGAGGCATCAAACTAAATTTGAAATAAGGATACGTCAAACTAAATGTGTAGTAAAGAAACTGAAATGTTCGTGATGTCAAACTAAATGTGAAATAAGGAAACTGAAATGTTCATGACGTCAAACTAAATGTGAAATAAGGAAACTGAAATGTTCGTGACGTCAAACTAAATGTGAAATAAGGAAACTGAAATGTTTTTGACGTCAAACTAAATGTGAAATAAGGAAACCGAAATGTTCGTCACGTCAAATTAAGTGTGAAATAAGGAAACAGAAACTCATCGACAGACTAATGCTTGCTGGTCTTGACCTGCAGATGTAAAAGTTAACCTCTTCACTTCCGGCTTCAGAACTCTGTTTAATACTTTCGCTGCAGAGCATTGCAGAGTTTTCTTACTGCTTTCACAGTTTATACCGATACTGATTGATCGCAAGCTATAGTAGGTTTTGGGCTTTTGTCACATATTCTTTCTTGCAAATCATTGGATGAGCAGCTAGGTCGTTATTATATAATGAATTATTCCGAGTCCTGATAGTGGGTAGTTATTTTATAATGATATATTCTGAGTCCTGATAGTGAGTAGTTATTTTATAATGATATATTCTGAGTCCTGATAGTGGGTCGCTACTTTAAAATGGCGTAGTTTGAGTCCTGAGACTAGACAGCGCCTTGAGCATGACATTTTAGTTTGTTCTTGATCACATGCCATATTGCGAATTTCGATTTCTTTCGTTCCCTCAAAATGATAAACCCAAAATTTATATTGCAATTTTAGTTACTTTAGCTTTAGAATTTGCGTGAAAATTAAAAGTATTTAACACTCGCAAAAGGTAACCGAGACACATACACTAGTGATATTTAAAAATACCTTTTCTATTAAAATAAAATTTCCCTTGATCCACTCGGCAAGATTAGGAGTCGACAGCTCTTAGACAGATACTGGCAAGCAAAGGGGGGGGGGGGAAGAGTCGATGGGAAACAACGAGATCGTGTTCTTCTCTTTTCCTTTGAACCTTTTCCCACCATTTCCACGAGGAAAACGTTCAAACATATATATCTACACACGGTACATGTTCGCCTGTCCTCGACATCAACAACAGTGAAATAGAAAGTGACACAAAAGTCGATCAGTCACTCGAAGTTATTTCCTTTTTTTACCGAAACATGTCAAACTTCCATTGCCACTTCTTGGTGCCAGAAATTGTTTCTTTCGGGGATGAAATTACTCTTCTGCCTACCCCCATTCGGTTTCGTTTCTTTTTTTCTTTTTGGGAGGGACGTCAGAATGGCGGGTAAAATATGTCTGTACATTATGAAGTCACTTAGGAAGCGCAGACAAGTTCTTAGTCCGGCTCTCCGGCTTTTGACGGCTCTTTTGTGTCATGGTCCTGCATTTTCCTGGTGTTAGCATAGAAACGGTATTCTGTCCTAGGCATAATCCAGCAAGAAGTCGATGTCGTTCACGGGGAACACGTTCCAGACCTCGCCTGCCAGTTCAGTCAGCAGCCAAGGAAATCCCGTTCTGTATCGGGCAGAAGTGTCTCCATACCGCCGTGTGTCTGCCTCGGTTAGTGAACGCACCAGTGATGTTCGCCAGCAGCGTTTCCCATTAACGTCGGCAATTCCCTTCACCAGGCCTGAGTGGCCATGAGACAGACTGCTGCGCCCTCGTTCATTCTATTGGTAAGTTGTTTAAGGGCAAAATAAATGTGCCCATCTGTTTCTGTCTGCATTTCTGATTGTAAGTAATAACAGCTTTTTTGGTTGTATTGTGTGTGTGTTGTGGGAGGGGGGGTGTTTGTGAGGGAAGGGGTGGGATGGGTGCCTTCATAAGAGTATAAACAACTATTTCATGAAGTGTGTGTGTGTGTGTGTGTGTGTGTGTGTGTGTGTGTGTGTGTGTGTGTGTGTGTGTGTGTGTGTGTGTGTGTGTTTGTTTGTGAGGGGATGGGTGGGGTGGGTGCCTTCATAAGAGTATAAACAACTATTTCATGAATTGTGTGTGTGTGTGTTTGTGAGGGGATGGGTGGGATGGGTGCCTTCATAAGAGTATAAACAACTATTTCATGAATTGTGTGTGTGTGTGTTTGTGAGGGGGTGGGTGGGATGGGTGGGATGGGTGCCTTCATAAGAGTATAAACAACTATTTCATGACGAAACGGACGAGTCGGCATTTAAGTAGAGGATGGGGTGGGGTGGAAGAACCATATAAAAAATATTTTCAAAGTTATCGTTAAAATGAAAAAGTTTATTAGGACTCAGAAAACTATAATTCAACAGATAAGTGTCAATATAAATCACAGGGTAATTTCTTATCAGAGAACATAAATGGAGTTATAGAGATTATAGCGATAATAGTTTGTACATAACCTTGTCTAGGCGATTGCCACAATAGTCTTTCGAGCACTTTCAGCATTTTCTTAATAAAGTCACAATGTTATTGTCACAATTGAATTGTCAGTTCTTCACGTGTTTGTCTTGCACGCTGTAGAACACTGACAAGCCGCTATTTTCTCAAGACTCACCTGGGCGCTCCTTGTGTTAGTTCCCTCAAGCAGAACAACAGTGTAGCAATTTCCAGTAACTTCCTTGTAGCATAAATTCCATGATGTAGTCGAGCATACACCATACATCAACATATTGCAGTGTATCTTTACACTTACACACTGTGTGTAGAGACTTCTCGAATCTATCATGGTCATAGTGGTTTATAAATCAGACACATTAGTAGAAGTACCCTTGATTTTGCCATTAGTTGTGCAATCTACATATTAGTTGGAGTAATCTAGATTTTTACTTTAGTTGTGCAATCTACATATATGTACGATTTGTCCTTTCTTTACTTTTTATTAATTACTAATTCCCCCTCCCCCCTTTAGGATTGTTTACTGTTCATTTCTTTGTTTTTTTAATAATTAGCTCTTATTTTACACTTGCGCATTTGAAATTCATAAAGACTATATTGCTTGTCGGATTGAGAAGGAGGGGAGCTAATGATTTTGCAATATAATGAGTGTCCTGCAGTGTCCTGCCAAAGAAAGAGATAATATGAAGACTGGACTAGTATGTGCGGGTATCTAGTAACACGAGAATTGATGTGAGTGGTTTGAACCCAGTAACATCACTGCAGGTAACAACAAGGGAGGTGCCGGGTCTTGAACGAGGTATCTCGCCCGTGAGTTATAAAATTATTTACGGGTGCAGTTAGATGGATTCATTAGCTAAAGGGTTAATTCATGAACCCAGATCTTCACGATTTTAGCGCAAAAGATTCTCAATTAATATATAAATAAATATAAATATATGTAAATATACGTAAAACGCTTAATGAATGTGTGAAGTTCAGAAGAAGAAAAGATGGCGCTGCTTAAAAATGTAACGTTATGAAAAATATAATACTATATAAATATGTGACGTTAAGTAGAATAGTATAATGATATATGAATATGTAGCATTAGAAAGGAACTATAAACTACCTACTTAAACATGTGACGTTTAGAAGAAAACTATAAAATTAGAGATATGTGACTTTTTTTTAAAGAGCATAACACTATATAAATGTGTGACTTCAGGAAGAAAAGAGTAGGGCACTCTATAAATTTTTGACTTGAGAAAAAAGCATAATGCTATATAAATCTGTGACTTCAGAAAGAAAAATATAATGCACGCAAGAAATCAAGGAACTCTAATATAGCTCTGTGGCATCAAAATACCTCACCCCGACGAAGACTGGTTTTGAGAGAGGCAACGCTGCACTTACTAGTATTGCTACTTTTGATTTATTTTTTTTAAGTAGGGTTTTACATATATATTCTGATGCCAGAGGCTGAGATGATGCTTTGATAACACCTCTGAGAGACATGATGTCAAGTAATTTCAGAAATGTAAAGCTCGTCTTTCCCAGGATGATTAGTTTAGAGTGCAACCTAAGTACCTTCACTGAGAGTAATGAAATCAGTATATTTAAACGCAAAGTGACTTTTACAACACCGGCTCTGTGTACACAAACAACAGAAAGGAAATGTTCCACACATCCTTAGTCGCATGTCTGACCGTCAATAGTAAATTCAGTTATTCTACTCTGACTAAGTATTGTATTTCATGAGAATCGATGTCTTCCTCCTAAAAAGTAATGGATTAATCTTCCGAAAGGCAATATCGAGGCTCCCTTATTTTCCTTCCACAGCAATGTTGACCTTTAAATTTTCGATTCCACGGCTTCGCGGAATTTTCGTTCTTTCCAGTGAGATTTTTACTGATCTGTACGTGACGTTCATAAAACCGAATTAAGATAAATAATTTTTCTACTGATTCTGCTGAAAATAAGGCGCGCTGTCCCAGACCCAAACCGCACGTTCAAATGCTGCCAATTATCCACGACGGAGTCACAGCGCATGCGCATGCATTCGGGCTTTTGTTTTTCGCACGTGCACTCTGCAGCGCCATCCGGCGATGGGCCCACCCCAAGGGAGAAAACTCAGCACCAAAGGGTGATTAGTGGGGAGGACTGCAGCCATGATAATTAAATCCAGTGTCCCAGTCATCGACCTACCGCCTCGGTAAGGAGACGTGATCTGAAATTGCCAACTGCAGTTACTGTTCCTGACGGTGAAGATCTGTGCTAGGGGGATAGCACGCCTAGCACGATTGTACACAAGCAGTGTTAAAGCTTTGTTTTACTGAGGAATGAAGCTGGTGTTAGAAGAAAATGATTTAGGGTGGGTGGGGTTAGCAGGAGGCAAGTCAGGAAAATGAAATACAAAGAACGACTTTCCTGTTTGTTTGTTTTTAAAACAAATAAATTCGCTATCAATTCAGAATGTCAGTTTCTTTTCTCTTTTTAAATTTTAATTTGCTAAACTCGCTATTTAAGCGGAATTGTCGACTTAAAGTTTCCTGATCAGTTAAGCGCTTTGCTGATAATTTGTTTTATGTGTGTTGAGTGAGAGGCCGTTCAAATGTCTTGTACATCTTAAACTGTTGTAGCAACACAATCTCTGGGTGACGTTTATAACGGTTGGACGGAGAGAAATCAGCGTTGTCTGTAGCACGGCGAACGAGAGAAAATGACCACAGTTAAAGAGAAGAAACGGGAAAGATAGAAAAGAGTGTGGATCATTTATTTTTAAACTCATAAAGTTCAAAGGCCCGTGGATAGATAGACAGACAGACAGACTGACAGACAGATAGATAGAGACGGACGGACGGACGGACGGACGGACTGATGGATGGATGGATTGATAGATAGATAGATAGATGGATAGATAGATAGATAGATAGATAGATAGATAGATAGATAGATAGATAGATGGATGGATGGATGGATGGATGGACGGACAGACAGATAGATAGATAGATAGATAGATAGATAGATAGATAGATAGATAGATAGATAGATAGATAGATAGATAAGGATGAAAATCACAATATTAACGTTTCCTAAGAACATAAGAACACTTGGAAGCACTCATCAACTAGTGACGTAACCGTAAATTTCTTCTGTACAAGTATCTACGTTGGCATAACTAAGTACTCGTAATTTGTACGACTTAAAACTGTAATTTTACACAATAAACAAATTCACCGGTGATGTGCGCCAGTCAATTTCACTTACCATCTCCTACATAAAAAGAAATGTGTATGCAAATGAATAATTTATTTAACGATTAGCAAAAACGTTTTTAAATAAATGGATTTTTTTCTTTAAAATGAACTTGTCACAAAAAGGAGCTGTGGTTTCCTCTTATATTCTCCAGATTAGATTTTATATTTCTCTTTCCACTGCTTTTCCTTTTATTTAAATGCAGTGTAGTGATTTACGTTTTTTATGAGAAATCACGTGTTTTGAAAATAAGGGCGTAATTCCAATAACTACCCATCTCGTAAAATACGATAATAAAATATCCTAAACTAAACTGAAGACAGAATATTTAAACACAAATTTCTTTCTTTTACTCCTAAATTTGTTTTCTTCCTTTTCGATTGCCCACCCGTTCGTTCGATTCGCCCGTCTGTTCTTCTGTCGCCTCTGCAAGCTTGAAAAGTAAAAATAAATGATAATAAGCAAGAAAATTAAACAATAATAATAAATCGCCAACAGTTTAGTAATAAAATGCACTTTCAGCAAAACGAGTCAATGCTTTATCTACATTTTCGTTGCTGATTCCGTTGCGTAACCCTAAAATCTAATTCAACAGACGAATTGAAGTGTGGGTGTGTTCCAGGTGAATCAAAGTGTCATAAGTTAAAAGAAAGTCCTCGGACATAACAAAAAAAACCTCAGAAAATATTCAGTCATCTTTATACCGTTCACAGCTGTTCTTTGCGATACTTCATTGTTTTTGTTTGATATGCGGTTCACGACCACACCCAATTTTGGCTGATTTCGCAGAGGAACATGAATGCTAAGGAGCAGATCTGTTGTCTAGAAGGGAGATATGCAGAGCAACGGGTGGAGAGAGCCTAAGTCTGGGTGGGTCAGCAAAATTTTTTAGGTGCAATTTTGTTCGAATAGTAGCCAAAGCCATTTCTTTCTGAATTATTAGCTACCAAGAGATCGCTAATATGTTCTATTTGTAGCACTCCGGACTGCGTTTATCTTGCCCAAAGAACTAGACACTAAAACCACCGTCTTTTGAAAAGGGAGTGGTTTTTATCCATTCTTTCCATCGAATGGACAAAACACTAAAACCACTTTCAAAAAAGGGAGTGGCTATTGGTGGTGGAGTAAATTTCATAACAACTTCGTCCAATGGGAATGGACCAAAAGTTACTTTGTTGAAGAAAGTCTATATTCTAATCACTTTGATTTCGACAAAACTCAGGCCCGATCATAAAGGCAATCGTTAGCTTATGGTAAATTACTGGCTGATAAAGAAAGAATTGACCTAGAAATATTATGTACATGTTTGCTATTGACATATGATTTGAATGGAGAATGCTTTAGGTAAATGAACCATTATTTCTATGTTCACTAATTTGATTATGCTGTACATTATACTTGTGAATTTTAATTGATGCTATATTTCTTATGCTGCGTGTGTATCAGACTAATGGATATTGTTACAAGATTTGTAAGTTGAAAATGTGTGTAAGGGAGAAAGGAGTTTAGAGATGAAATATGCCTGAAAGTTAGCACTGACTTAATTTGACTTTTGCAGAGAGGAGCACACCTTTTTACTTTGCTTCAGACTGCACTATACCAAATCAAACTTATTAGTAAACCTGTTACTGTAAAGTGATCCTTGTGAATTCTTTTCAGGAGCCAATATGGCGAAAATAGAGGCTTGAGTTTGTTCTCGAGAATTCATGAAAGTTTCTTGAACATTCCTAGTGGTGTGCTGAGTAGTGCACACAAAAGTTCTGGAACACTCTTTTGATATGTGACGTGAAGTTCTGGATGATTCTCCATGGCTGTGCATGTGGAGCGCATCAAAGATTCTGGAACAGTTGTGTAACGTGCCTAGAGAGCGGTATAGTGGACCATCACCTAATAAAAAAAGAAAGTGACTTGATGCAAACCACGTGATTGTGAACTCGTGCTAGTGACAGCCGCCATCATTGAAAAGGTTTGTACATTGACTAATAATAATCTCTCTAAAACTCCACTCTCATTTCTGTGATGAATTATATCCTTGAACTTGATTTTATATATCTGTTAATTTGACTGTTGATGTCTATGCTAGGATAAACTGAATGAGTGTCTAATGTTAACCAAACATTGTTGTGAAGTTATTAAATGTCAACACTCTTTTGATTATATTCATATGTTGTATGTTTGATTGTCGATTTAATAATGTTTTGTTAAATTTATTAATCTTCTCGCACATATAGTAAAACTTATGTTCGGTAATAGTGGATGGATGGGGGCTCGTTAAATATAAAACAAAGACGGATTTTTAATACTCCTTTAGTAAGACGTTTCAACCTGCTGAGCATTATTATACAGTGAAACGTCAATTGTATTAATGTGTAAACAGTAAAGTTTTACGACAACCTTATAATCCGCCAAGTGAGAGACATGTTGATCTTGATGAAGAATTATTAATAACTATAAATTAAGATTCTCGATCACTTGTAATTAATTATGTGTTGTTAATTAATAAATAATAACCATAATGAGTGAGGTGTGCCCAGACTGGTGTCAAACTAGTCTTCATTCTTTCCACCCAGCGGACTAGACACTAAACCTACCAATTCGAACTATGAAACGGCTAAGCATCATTCTGGACTGGGATGGAACCGTGGTCCTTTTAGCAAAAATCAAATGGTTCTTCTGTCTATGCTACCTCTGTCACTCAGTACTTCATCTAAGAAGATATATAACTAGGATTTTAACAAATAACTGCAGAAAAATACCCACTTCACTTCATCGTTAAAATTTTCACAGCCAGAACAAAGACTAAAATACCCATCTTTTCACATTTCACAGCCAGAACAAAAGCTAAAGCAAAATACACATCATTTCCCATTTCACAGGCAACACAATAACCAGAGAGTGTCTTTTGTAGCACGCTGATCTCAAAGACGATTTGGCAAACGACCAGAAAGTATCCAGAATAATCTGCCATCACTAGACGGTTTTAAAAAAAGGATAAATGTTTAATAATGCTCAGCGCAGTAAACAACATTACTTTAAGTTTTATTGCCAACACAAAGTCATCATAATAATGTACATCATATCGAGAGAGCCAGAACAAAGGTTTCATATTACACACAGTAGTACATCAGATGACTAGAGAGCCAGAACGAAGATGACTAGAGAGCCAGAATAAAGATTTCATATTACAACAATGTAGTACATCAGATGACTAGAGAGCCAGAACAAAGATTTCATATTACACACTGTATTAGATCAAATAACTAGAGTTCCAGTACAAAGATTTCTTATTATCTAATATAGTACATCAAATCACTAGAGAGCCAGGACAATAACTTCATAACACCCAATGTAGTACATCACATCACTAAAGTTCATAACACCCAATGTAGTACATCACATCACTAAAGTTCATAACACCAATGTAGTACATCAAATCACTAGAGTCAAAAACCATTAGCATAACTCTACATCCATTTCATTATACTCATTGTCCAATTGCAGTAGATCATTGTCAACGTCTTTTTAATAGCCATTGTAGTACATTATTACTATAAAATTTAGAGCCAGTACAATGTCTTCATAACAACCAGTACAACACTACGAATACATTTTTACAAGCAGTTTTACAGACACGATAAACATCTTAATACCTATCGCAGAACACCATTATAAGATTTAGAGCCAGTACAAAGTCTTCTTAATGCTTACTGCAGAACACCATTATAAGATTTAGAGCCAGTACAAAGTCTTCTTAATGCTTATTGCAGAACACCATTATAAGATTTAGAGCCAGAGATTTCTTAACATCCATATAATGTCTTTTTGCATGTACAGAAGCTTTCACAGCCAAGACAAAGACTTCATAAAGACATGCGATTCATCATTGCAAGAACTTTTACAGCCAGGACCAAGACTTCATAAAGAATGAGTAGATTATTGCAGGAAATTTTACAGCCAAGACCAAGACTTCATAATGACATGCGGTACATTATTGCATAGAGTAAAAAATAAAAGAAATAATAAAACAGGAAATTTTACAGCCAACAGTCTTCATTATATCCAATTCAATAGAACATCATTCGGTGGCTCACAGCCAGCACAAATGCCAGTGACTGCTTTATTATAACCTTGGACCTGAAAACAGCTAGACAGTGATGAGAACTGCATCTGCCAACTGGATCATGAAATCTTTAGACCAAGTGAATCATTCAAGCTGAAGCCAATTATGTCACACTGTGTTTCTGCGTACGATTTGGCCCTGATTAAAATTGTGAGTTTGGTGCTGATAATTAAAAAAATATGCCAACCAGATTTTATTATTAGGACAAATCATGCTCGACCCATCCCTTACCTTCCCGCTCACACACACACACACACACACACACACACACACACACACACACACACACACACACAGAGAGATATATAGAAAGATAGATAGACAGACAGACGGACGGGTAGATAGATAGATAGATCACACTCTTCAAAGACTGCGAAACGATATTTGAAACGACGACTGAAAGTAAGCATCCACAAGTAAGTTATACTCGATACAAGCATCTCTTTTTTTACTTCTCATGTCTTGAGATGTGCAAATACCTTTTGTTTAACTTACTGGACATATTTCGTTTGTCTCTCTTCAGATACTTTACTTACGCTTTCCTATTAGCAGAAATTAAAGGGGACAATGTGTCTAAGTGAGAGAGAGAGAGAGAGAGAGAGAGAGAGAGAGAGAGAGAGAGAGAGAGAGAGAGAGAGAAATAGAAAGAACATGAGAGAGCCGCACAAAAAACAATTGCAAAGTATTCAATCCATACAGTTAGTTTAAGATAATGGTAAAGGCAAAAGGCAAAAATTAAAATACTTCAATTTTGTACATGTAATTTTTTTTTTTAAACTTTGTTTGCTTGTGTGTTTGCTTTTAAATAACGTTTACTTCGCAGTCACACAATTACTTCCCTTGAATTCTACGTCCGACTTCCTTCAGGCTGGTCAATGTTGAAATAGCCAATGACAAAACACCAGAGTTGTGCATAACGTCCAGCAGTCGCTATTTCTCACATCCACACACACATCAAATGCTGGAATACCTATGCTCGCTCACACACGCATACGTAAACAAAACTGCCCTCAAACAGGCGCGCTCGAGACAGGCTTCGTGTGGAATTGTTAGAATGACCGCAGAGTTGTCTGAAAAATAAAACTTAGTCAATTTCCCTCAAAGTTAGCAAAATCCCATTCGAAATTTCGGCTGTTTACCCTGTTCGTTGACGGGCAATCTCGGCTCCGACGTATCGAACGACAAATTGATAGTGTCGGTTTGCCTTGAGAGGAAGTATGCAACTACAAGGAGGCTTACTTGTAACTTTATTCGACCTCTAGCGGCTATCTTCATTTGCGTTTGTCAGGAATTTAGAGAGGTTTTAGCACGTCCATTATTTGGTTGGGTTTGTTTTCTTTCTTTCTTTCTTTCTTTCTTTCTTTTGTTGTTCTTTCATTTTTCTTTAATCTAATTTTATTTCATTCCCCCCCCCCCTAAATTCTTATGTCCTTAATACTTAGTTTTGTTTGATTGTCTTTCTTCTTTTATCTTTCTTATTATAAGGCTTTCCTACTTTAAGGAATTTTCTTACGTTTATCCATTCTCTTTTACCCATGTTTTTTCTTTTCACTTTTTTCCTTAATTTAATCTTTTCCCCATGTTCTTTGCTTTGTATTTTTTTCTTAATTCATTTTTTCTATCTCCTCTCATGTGTACATTTTTCAATAATTTCATTTTCCTATATTTTAATACTTAGTCTTACTTTCACTTTTCACATTTTCTTTTCTTTATACTTCCCCCCTCCCCCACAATTATTTTCAATTTTTTACATCCTTTCTTTTCTTTTTTCTTCCCTTAATTACATATTTTATATATTCTCCTGTTTTGTACTTTATCGCTTAATTTTACTTATTTTTCAATGTTCTTTTTTCTAGCATATTTATTATTTTCACTTTTCAAATGTTTTTTTCTTGCAATATTTTTTTACTTAATTTAATTTTCAACAAGTTCTTTTCTTTCTAACTTTTTTCCTTAAATTCAATTTTTTCCTTTCTTCCTTTTTTATTTTCTTCTTTTATCTTTTTTCTTTCTTCTTTTACTTTTATCTTCTTGTTCTTTTAGTTCTGCATTCTTTCCATCTATCATCTTTTTGTATTTTTTTTCTAATTTTGTCTTCTTTTCTCAGTTATATTTAAATTTTTATATTGTTTTTTCGCGTATTCTACTTTTTTATTAGCTTTTCACTGTTTTTCTTGCTAAGTTATTTTTCTCGGCTTTGATATGTTTTGATGCGGGGTTTCTTATTTTTTGAGGTATTTTTTAATTTTGCCTGTACTTTTCTCTTTTCTTGTTTCGTTTTGTTTTGAAATAATTTTGATTGACATTATTTAGTCTTTTAATTATAGAGTTATTTCATATTATGCATTAATTTCTCACACTTGTTTCATTCATTTCATTTTAATAATAGTCAGAGGCTGGAGAGGACTGCAAGGAGTGTCTTCTCGTTTTCTTCTAACCCTCTCTAGACTGTTGTCTGGATTTTTCTTCTGTCTCTAGACTGTTGTCTGTATTTTTCTTCTGTCTCTAGACTGTTGTCTGTATTTTTCTTCTAATCGTTTCTAGACTGTTGTCTGTATTTTTCTTCTAACCGTCTCTAGACTGTTGTCTGTATTTTTCTTCTAACCGTCTCTAGACTGTTATCTATACTTTTTCTTCTAACCATCTATAGTCTGTTGTCTGTATTTTTCTTCTAACCGTCTCTAGACTGTTGTTTACTAAATTTCTTTTAAACAAATGGACGATGGAGGATTTCGACTTTTATAATTGTAATGGAGAAGGGGGTGAGATAGGACACCATTCTTGACGTGAGTTGTTTTGAAATCAAAACGAGCAAGAGTAAATCCATGTGACGTTTACATGAAGTGCCAAAAACATTCGTTTTCAGAACGTAGTACAAAATGAAGCAAAGGAATTGACCGTGTAAATATGTTCTTGTGTGTGTGTGTGTGTGTGTGCGTGCGTGCGTGCGTGCGTGTGTGTGTGTGTGCGCGCGTGTGTGTATAACTACGTGTGTGTGTGTGTGCGTGCGCTTGTGTTTAGTGTAATGCATGACTAATATACCATTTGGACTTCTTTTCTGCTAGTAATATCTGCTTAAAAATATATTTAGAGAACAGCCTGCCCTAAATGGCCTTGGGTTAAAACTATGAGTATAATTACCTTAATTTTTTTCAATTTTTTTTTTACTTACCTACCGATTTTAGTATGGTCTGATTGCTGTTACCAAAGGGACCACAAGCGAATCAGAGCCAGTTCAACCAGAAAGCCATCGGTAAAAATCCTGGCAACTCAGCGGCACTGTCAATTGAATTTGACCTAATAGTCTTAGCCTTCTCGACAGAAACTAATCAATGTTATGATTGGTATGTTGAAAATTCAAGACAGCTCAATTTCAGTACAGTTCAATAGAATTTCCGGACATGGACTTCGAGACCTCACAGTCCTCGCGACGCAGAGACCAATATCACTGGGGACGGCCATCAAGACCCTCAGCTATTCTTTATGTGCTTGCGAGACAGAGTACTGCAGGCCTGCTGACGTCAGAAGCCAGAACTAAAATATTCCACACTAAAATAACATTAATACTGATCAATGCTTCGAGGTTTTATAAGGGTTTAACGAAAAAGACCTGAGATTTTGCATTAATGTAAATATAGCAGTGATAATGGTGATGGTAATGATGAATATGATGAATGATGATTGATTGACTTCTTTGTAGTGGTGATGATGGATGATGGTTTAAGGTTTAAATGATGTTGGCTGTTGGGTGGATGGGTGGTGGTGATGGTCGTGGTGATGGTATTTTGTTTATTTTCACACTTTTGAGGACCATGTTCATGTTGATTTGTGGTGTGGTGAACAAATTTCGATAGAGAAAGAATGCTAATACATAAACCTCTTGTTCTGCAAATTCTTAGCTTCTAGAAGACATCTTAAGAATTGACGTCACCCAGTGATATTTATTTCCAATCACACCACTCTCGATCACGAAAATATCTCCACATATCACCTGGACACCTTAATATATTCTCAATGAGACCCTACAATCCAGAATGGAAAGAATATTAACGTTAGGATTTACATTTCAGAGCTTCACACCAGCTTTAAAAAGCAGTTCTAGCGGAGTCTAGCCCGATGCTGCATTGCTAGAGTTCTATTCCTGTTTCCAGTTCGCGTCTTTCGCAGCTGCACTTGTAGCACGTGAACCGTTTGTAATTCCCCCTCCCCCCTCATTTTATTACAAGTCAAGATAGAGTAAATGGCCTCGTCTCGTGGTTCTGCAAATTCCAGACCTGTCAGCAGCCAAAATACGTGAAGCTGGTGCCTTGACAATAGAGAAAACGTTGTATTTGTTCAGCAACTTGTCCCAAGTGTTATGCCTTACTTTCTGTTTTCAGACACCAACATCAAAAGAAGCCAGAATAATCTGGAATGTGTTTGTCGTCGGTGTAAAGTGGGTGGAGGGGTCGTTTTTCTTGGTGGCACGTGTTGCAAGATAGGCAGTACGGTGTTCTCTGTTTTCGAAAACTCTCGTGAGCCAGTTTTCTATTCTCACTCTTATTCTCAGCGGCATATTTGTAATAGTTCCTGTTCTATGGGCTCCTCAAACCCACCACCACCGCCCAGAGAACTATACTTCAGTCTTTTGTCGGTCAGTCCAATCGACAAAACCAGTAGATCAGTTCAGTCTATCAATTCCGTCTGGCAGTCTAGTCCATCATTTCAATCTATTAGTCTTGTCAGTCAGTCCAGTCGAAGTATGAAATGTGTCAAATCAGAGTTATTGCCCGCTCCTTCAAGTTTTTAAATAAGGAAGTGGACGGATACAACAAAAGATTAGGTATTGAGACTTTATTCCTTCATTTGATTGTTTTCAACACAAACATTTCTCTCTTCCACGAATTTTGCTGCTGGAGTTGTCTAACGTTACTGTGTCACATGGTCATTATTTATGAGTAAGGACATTAGTAACACTAGTGCACAGACAGTTCATTAGAGTCTATAAAAGGGAAATAAATGCTGGTCTTTTCTTATCGGTTATTTTAATATTTGGGATTCTGGTGTATGAAACTTTTCTTTATATATATTTGATAATCTTGCAATAATGGTTTAATCTACATTTATATTTCATGCAATACATTTTTCAAGCAGCCTAGTTCAGATTTAAATTAGTTCAGTATATTTCATGTTCTGTGGAAATTAATTTAGTATTAGTGTACCATTTCACATAACTGTATTATGGATTGTGATACCAAAGCCACTTAGTTAATGGTTAATTAATTAATAGTCCATAACTAATTACAAGTGATAAGAATCTTAATTTATGTTATTAATAATTTTCCAACAGACACCACTCGTCTCTCTCTCACTTGACATGTATACGGGCACTGTAAACATTTTCTCTCTTCCACAACATTAAAGACAAACATTTACCGTCACAAACATTTCCGTAGGTGGAAAACTTCTAACTAAAGGAAAAGACAAATCCATCTTTAATCTATATTTAGAAAGCCCCAATCCACCCACTTTTTTCTCCAACATAAGGTTATCGACATGTGTAAGAAGGTCAGTAAATTTATTAAATCAACAATCAAATATACATATAACAAATACAATGAAAAAGATTACTTGACATCAAATTTTCCATGAATTCATGTTTGAATAATTGTAATATCTATACAGACTTATATCCTAACACACAGTTCAACTGATTAGTGTCAATACAGATCACAGGATAGTTCTTATCAGAGAACAGAAATGGAGTTATTAGTGATAAGCTATAATAGTTTCTACATAACCTGGTTTATGTACTGTTTCAATATTCTTTAGGGTGCTTTTGTAACAAAATCACATGTTATTGTTCACATCAATCCCACATGTTTCCCTCCTCATGCTGTAGAATGCTGATTTGCTGCTATTCTCTCAAAGCTAATTTTGTGCTCTGCTGTAATAGCTCTCTCAAACAGAACAATTGTAGCGATTACCAGTACCCTCCTTATACCAGAAATTGCTTGATGTAGTCAGCATATCTTGCCACCATACATCAATGGAGTACAGTGAATTCCTTACACTTACACACTGTGACAGATACATCTCGCATCTACCACTGTCATAGTGGTCTATAATCAGTGAACTAGGAGATTCCCATAAAACAAGGAAAGGTTGGCTGTTTTTTCTCATTAAGCTAACGGCTGCCTTTCATGACCAGACTTCTTGCCACACCAAATTCAAGCAATTAGACAATAGAATTCTCTACAACGTGTAAACCTTTTGTCTCAGCCGTTGGCTGGTCTCATTCTCGTAAATCTTAACCTTTGGATAATAAAAACTACTCATCCAGTTGGAACTGCTTCGCATTGCATTTGCAATTTCTAGCATATTCTCAACTCTCAACTCAATTCCAACTCTGACACTTACACAAAATGCCATCGTAAGGAGTGCCCAAGGTCGGGTTGCTTCAAAAGTTTAACAATTTATATACAATTAAGTTTAGAGAAAGGGGAAGAAAATTTACTCTCCCAGAGGATTCTTGTTTGGTGTTTTACTGCTGTTGTGCCTATTTTTGTGAAAGAGACCGTTGAACTTTGTACTACATTAGTGTAATATTGCTAACTATGTTTGTTCATAATCTTCCTGATTGCGCTTGTATAATACTATCACTAACTATGCTAGTACATAAATGTTTCTATTTATGCCACTTCATAACTTTTGCCAACTATACTACTGCATAACTATAGGTAATTGTGCTAGTGCTTAAATACTGCTAACGAAACTAGTAACTAACTATTGCTAAACATGCTAGTACATAACTATTGCTAACTATGCTAGTACATAACTATTGCTAACTAAGCTACAATAGATGCTAGAACATAAATGTTGCTATGCTAGTACACTATTGCTAACTATGCTACTATAGATGCTAGAACATAACTGTTGCTATGTCAATACACTATTGCTAACTATGCTACTATAGATGCTAGAATATAACTGTTGCTATGCTAGTTATTGCTAACTATACTACATAACTTGCTAAGAATGCTAGTACATTATTGCTAACTATGCTACATAACTTGCTAAGAATGCTAGTACTCTATTGCACTTCCTTTCAATGTCCGCGCTCTGTCTGAATCTGGGGTGTATGGCGCGGCCATCATGAAAAGCAAGACATTTCATCACTGCGTGGTTCGTAACATCAGAGACATGCCGAGTGGACTGGCGTGCCTTTTGATCTCAGACATCCTCGTGCCATGCCATCTTTCAAAGACAGATCTTACCAAATCTTTACTCACCTACAGGACCAAGTCTTTATTCTCATGTTGTTTCTTTTATTTCACACTTTCCTCACAGTGTGTCGGTGGGAATCTTCAGTGTTTATTTAGTAGTGTGTAGTTTACTGTAATCTATGTCTGTTTAATTCGATAAGGCACTTAGAACTGATTTTTCTTTTTAGAATCAAGCGTGCTTGAAAATCAGAACTGTTGTGAAAACAGAGCATGTACTATCGGATACGTATTTCGAGTAGATGGGGGGGCGGGGGGGGGGGAGATGCGTGAGGAGCCGAGTTAATGCTTCTCTACTTGTGAGGTTTGTTTCAAAACGTATGCACTTTACTTTTCTCTGAAAAAATCATTACTGTCTGTGTTGACGTCTTGTTGGGACAGAAAATAAAAATTACTGAAGAGAGGTACACGTACATGTTTTGTTTTTCATTTAATGTATCGGAGTTTTGTTATGAACAGTTCACTTATGTGTGCTTTTCTCTATGTGTGTGTTTGTGTGTGTGTGTGTGTGTGTGTGTGTGTGTGTGTATGTTATTTGTTTGAGTGAACGCGTCAATCAGTGTATATGTGTGTGAATATGTGCGTGTATGTTTGCGCGCGCGTGTGCATGAATATAGGTGTGGATGTGTAGGTGTGTGTGTGTGTGTGTGAACATATATGTGAGTAGGTGTGCGAATGTATGTGTTTATTTGGAGAATATCTAGAATTTGCACAACTACTTTCATAGTTGCAGAAATCGGATCTACACAGGCGTAGAAAGCAGGCGTAGACAGACACAGGTGTAGAAAGCAGGCGTAGACAGACACAGGTGTAGAAAGCAGGCGTAGACAGACACAGGTGTAGAAAGCAGGCGTAGACAGACACAGGCGTAGAAAGCAGGCGTAGACAGACACAGGCGTAGAAAGCAGGCGTAGACAGACACAGGCGTAGAAAGCAGGCATAGACAGACACAGGCGTACAAAGCAGTGTTTGAATTTCCATCTCAAAGATTTACTTTACCTCGCGTTCACATCGCGACTGCAACTTTATATACACAAACAACTACAACTAAGAATAAAATGTCTACTGTTGCTTCTTAGAGGAAAGAAGTCAAACGACAAACAAAACTGCTCTGTTTTCGCATTGGGTGCCGCAGACTTGTGTCCTTGCCATTCTGGGAATATCACTTGTAATTTGTGCAAAGAATAGAAACACATTTCTAGTGGGTTACGTCTATCTTATGACGCATTACGCCAAAATTTCAAACCTTTTGTCACATTTCTAGTGATTCAGTGCCGATAATATTTTATATACGTTTTCACAGTTCTAATACGTCTGCTCCTGCATACTTTACTCCAACACTTGACGTTGTTAATGTTCTAGTTAGTTTGCCAGCGATCAAATTCTCTCACCATTTTACCTTTGCTACGTTGAAGTATGCTTCTTCAATGGTCCCAATAGTTCCTTTCATCACATTATCAGTTCTAGTCCATCTGTCTGCCCACATGATCAAAGTTCTAGTCCACCTGTTTGCCCACATGATCAAAGTTCTAGTCCATATGTCTGCTCACTTGATCAAAGTTCTAATCCATCTATCCGTATGCTCACATGATCCAACTTCTAGTCCAACTGTCTGTGCCCACATGATCCAACTTCTAGTCCAACTGTCTGTGCTCACATGATCCAACTTCTAGTCCAACTGTCTGTGCTCACATGATCAAAGTTCTAACCCATCTGTCTGATCACGTTATCAAAGTTCTAGTTATTAAGCTAACTTCTCACTCGTTTCACATTTTCTAGTAAGTTTCTCTGTGTTTGCAGTCATGTACCCCAACATTCTTCACATTACTACAAACAATTCACACGTGTTCATGTTACTAGTAAAAGTCTCTCTGTGAAACAATCCTTTATCCCCAATAATTCACACGTGTTCACAGTTCTAGTAAGTCTAGTTCTGTGCATGCAATTACCCCACCATTTCAGACGTTTTCACAGGTCTAGTAAGTCTATCAGTGTGAGCGTAATTATCACTTCACGTTTCTAGTAAGTCTACCCGTGTGAACGCAATTATCCCAATATTTCACACGTCTTCACATGACTAGTAAGTCTATCTGTGTGAACGCATTTATCCCAGTATTTCAAACGCAGTTAGAATGTTTACACATCAACTCCCTGTTACGTGTTCCGTACGATCGGTTGCTCTTGCGTGTCAGCCATGTGAGTTGTCTGCTCTTTTCTGGCCTGCGAAAAGAAAACATTCAAGTCAATCCAGTGCTGAAAGGCATGTATGTCCCCGAGTAAGGGGTAAAGGCTTCTGGGTCGAGGTGGAGAGGGTGATTTTTCTCGCGACATCTCGTGAGAGCGATGAGCGTCCGGGCAAAGGTGGAGCTATCTAGCGTTCTCCGTGCATACTTCTTCCCCGGTTTCGCATTTGAATTTTTACCTTCTTTTCTTCTTTCCACCTTTTCTTTATTTTTACCATTTCAACAAAGAATTCTCTCACTTTGGCAACAATCAAAAACATTCTTGCAGGCCGCACGCCGGCAAAAGCGTTCTGACGTCATCAGATTGTTGTCTTGGTATTTGCCTTAGTCGCTGTTTCGATGATGTATATGTTCTCATAGTATCGGATATGTGCTGCAGTCATTTACAGTGAAATTCTAAATATAATTTGCTTTGCTGAGTCACGTGTAGTCGACGTTATTCTGTAAAATACTTTAAAATTCAGTACCAAATTAAAGGCACTGTCCAGGCGAAATGAACGCGTGGTTGTTGCAGATGTGGAAAAGTAGCATTTGCTGCTTTTCTTCACTTTGTTTATTTAATTATATCTATTTTCCACACACGCAAGTGCTCAGTTCAAGACATCGAGCAAAATAAAAACGAAATAAATGTTCCCTTGCACGGTAAACGAATGTCGACACCGTTGTAAAGAAAAACTATACATAGTTCATCTGATCAGGAACGAATGTGGACATCGATTAATTATTTTTAATATTACCTTAATTTAATTTAATTGCTCAAATAGTGAGCAAATGAGAGTCGGCACAATAAATAACATCTCAGGTTGGCAATGGAATTAAGACAGCTTTCTAAAAAAAATAAAAACTAAAAAAAGAAGAAGGAAAAAAGATAGTGAGCAAACGAATGTATATACCGTTATATTTTTAATGTTCGCTTTATCTGAAATAAATGTAGACATCGTCGCCGAAATAAAGACAACAAAAATAAATAAACAAATACTCAAGGGAGGATCAAACAAATGTGGACACCGTTTTAAAGAAAAAATAAATACATTCTCTGGTGTAAAGCAAATAATAATAATAAATTTTCAACTATTGTGACCATAAGCTCTGCTGGACGCACACAATAGCTCGTATCGTATCATAAATATTGTTTTATGTTTCAATTTCAAAACGCGCAATCTCGCCCACACATATCCTTGTGCCTTTATAAATAATAAAAAAGCAAAAAAAGAGACAGAAATTCTTTTCTTTGAAAACTTAGAGAGAAAATAAAGTATTTCTGAAAAAAAGTTAAAGATGCGTCGAATCATCCATCCATATTTTTTTTTTGTGTGTGAGGGGGTGTGAAGAAGCAAACTAAATATCTATAGATGCACTAGCCATGAGACAAGCTAGCCTCCCCTGATACCACCTTCACCCACACCCCTCTCATACTTTGTCGATGAAAAGCGAGCATGTTCGCAAATCGATTATAGAAGTATTTGCGCTTGCCAAACGAAAACAAAAGGAATAATATCACCCACAAACAGGAGTCTCATAATTAACCAGCGGTTCTCGAGAAATTCAATATTATTCCAAACACTGGAATGGTCTTCTGATATTGTGTTCTTGTCAACCAGAAAGACCGTTTCTTTAATATTATAGAGTGTATCTTCGTATTTGTCATGTTAATTCAGGGCTATGGGAACCCGATTCAAGGTTCGAGTCTAAACAATGTAAGGAAATGTCACTCGAGGGTAGCCTGCCCATTCGGATCGTTTAAAAGCAAGGTCACATGCAATTAACGTCTCAAAAGGCAGAGAAATAGTCGGGGTACCGTGAGAGTTGTTTTCTCTTGCCCCGCTCATTCCTCCAATGAGTCGAGTGTTGTAGTATATGAGTTATGCAGACATGTAGTAGTCGGCACTTAGCGACTAATTTTTCTTTGAATAGTTTTGTATAGACGCAAATCTTTGAATCTAGCAAATGTCTGTGCATAAATTTTTATAACTTTTCTGAATCTCACAGCTATATTTTCCATATTGTGTGTGTGTGTGTGTGTGTGTGTGTGTGTGTGTGTGTGTGTGTGTGTGTGTGTGTGTGTGTGTTTTTCTATTTATGTATGTGTGCGTTTGTGAGAGAGTATGGATGAATGATTTTCTAATTTTCTAAATTTTAATTTAATATTTTTTAAATAACTTTCAATTATTTACCCTGTTTTCTTGTCTTTCAATTATTTACCTTGTTTTCTTGTCTATTACATCTTTGATTATAATTATGATGAACTGTAAACTATTTATTCGTGTCAGAGTTAAAATTACTCATTTTAATTTTATTCATTTAAAGCAGTGATTGAAAGACCTGCCATTTGTTCCAGAATAGTTATGTCCCTTTAGATAATCAAGCATGTGCCCGTCTCTTTACGGTCCTGGGAAAAAGATAATCAAAGAATCCAACTAATATTTCATCCCTTGTCCATTTTCATTTCTGATTGTAATTAAGCTCCAAAATTAAACCAGATTTGTAACCCCAAAACTGGCTAAACTGCCGACATGTTTCAGACAGATAAAAATTTCCATTTATCTTAAGTTTCATCCCATGAATGTCCAATAGTTAAAGCTGTTACATTTCCAGTTGATTGTCAGAAGACTGAAGTCGGATTCAACATAGACTAACTTTTTACATTTCTGAATCTTTAAATGGTAATATATCAATAATTGAAAACATTACGTATATGGTAAACAATAGGCTGGCACGCACAAATGCTGAGATAAATCAATATTAAGAGCCAATGACAGAGAGAGAAAGAGAGAGAGAAAACAAATGGCTTAGAGAGCCCATGAGAGAGATAGCAAATTACTTAGAGAGAGCAAATGACAGAGAGCCAGTGACTGAGAGAGCAAATGACTTAGAGAGCCAGTGGCTGAGAAAGCAAATGACTTAGAGAGCCAATAATAGAGAGCAAATGACTTAGTCAATGACTGTAATAGCTAACTGCTGAGATGGCCACTGAATGAGACAGTCACAGGTTAACTAATCTCAGAACTAGATAACAAAGACTGGGATTAGTTATTGACTGAGATAGCCAAATGCTGAGAGGACCACTGACTAAGATAGCCAAGGATTAAACAGACTGGCAACTAGATGCTGAAGACCCAAATGCTAAAGCTGGAGATATGTAGACATAGTTACAGTCAACACCTAAGACTGCTTGATCAATCGGTTTGATTTGCTTTGTTTCTTTTATGACACTGAAGCAATCACCTTCACAGTTAATCAAATATGTAGACTGTAGAGAGTTATAACTTTGATCCAACTTTAGGATAGTTGTGTGCTTTTTTCTGTCGAAATGGCAATTTTTTTCTGAAACACAAATGAAATATTGAGACAATTTTGGTCTAACTTCTTTCATTTGTTCCCTTTCAGGTGTTCAGTGGCAAAATCAACAAAACTTGCAATTTTATATTTAATGGTACAAATTATATATGAACAGTACGTTAATTAAACTAACCCATCCTGTTAAACTTCAAGATATTGGGGGAAGGGGACGGAATAAAGAACATGGTCAATTGGTGTTGAATTACCCAACTTTTAATTCAGCGAGAAAGCTTTCCCTTATCCGCCATCGAACAGAGGAGATGCTGGCAAGGAAAACCGAGACTGCAGGTCAGAAAGCCTGGTAGCCGTGTTTGATTTTCTAACAGCGTCAGCGGCCATGTTTGATTTTTTCCCAAGATCGCGAGCGGTCAGCTCCAGCTCGACGGCGAACTGATGGAATTGTAATGAAGTATGAAGAACGATGAGTTGAAAGCTGGGGCTTAACCTCAGCGGTCGACAGCTTATGTTTGGACAGATGACGAGGCTGATGAACCGGAATCAGAAATGGCAGGGAGAAGACAACAGCTTGTGGAAATGTATTTGAGTCACCACGCCGGCAGCGGTCGAACGGGCTGGCAAGGGGAGGCAATGCCAGAGAATAAAGGGCACTGCATTGACACTAGTATTTGTTTGAGCAGTCAGGGGCCAGCGTGATTCCGAAAGTAATCATGCAATTGATTGGAGTACGGATTTAGTCAAACGTACTTTGAGTTCTACTTTGTAAGAAATATAGTAGCTTAATTATACAGATTTTGTAAGAAATATAGTAGCTTAATTATACAGAAGGCAAAGTTGACGAAAATTAATAATAAGCATGTCTTGTGGTGTGCCAATTAAATGTACACATGTGTCAGAGTCACTACAGTGACAGATTTATGTTACCATAATTTGCCCTTTTGTGCCTTTGTTAATGAATGTGTGTAAAAATATTTTTCTGTTTTCTCACACTTCGCTGATCTCAAAAGTAAGTGGTGCGGAGTAGCTGAGTTAAGAACACACCAGGACGCTCCCATAGAAAGTTTGAAGGACCCAGCGAAAGAAAGGAAGGCAGGAGGGAAAACAGGGAGGGGGGGGAGACATTAATTTACAATGTTCGTGATGCCAAGCAAAATTATGGGAAAATGAATAAAATTATTATTGCGAATTAATAAAATAAATAAACCTCACATGTTGAGTGTGAATGAATGAAACACTGTTGACCCAAATAACCAGTTCTATAGAAGCAGACTCTGACAATGAAATGCTTAGAAATCTAAAATCTGTACCTAATCACGATTCCAGAATGCCTGTACAGACATATATGCACAAGTGTTTATTCTTCATGACCCACAGAGAACAATTCTAAACGAAAGCGAGGCTTTCTCTCAATCTGATACGTACATTGGATTGGACAGGAAATCACTTCCCCACGTACAGAAGGTAACTTTTACCAAACACAATTCTCCTTTGTTTTTACGGGTCAGAGGTGGATGGTCAAAAGATTTACCTCTGACCTCAATTTTAGGGTGGAAATGAGAAACACGTACATGTATCTGCTGTAGTGTACTGTGGTTTAAATCTGCCGAACACATATAACAGGTTCGTGTACTCAGAATGTTTCAGTTACCATGGTTCAGATATAAAAGCAAATATTTATCTAAGACAGCTTGAATGCAAGAGTAAATTCTAACTTTCAGCACCATAATTTTTAAGGTTCCATCTCAGTTGAATAGTCTATGGTTCCTGCTGCATGCTAATCATTTATGACAAAAAAAAGAAGAAATAATTATTTTAGCGTATATCATACTATTTGACAGTCTTGAAAATATAAATGTTACATGGATAAAACTATCGCTACAGTTCAGTTACTCTTAAAGATAAACGTTATACTTTCAGGATTGTTTGAAGAACGAAAGATTCAGTTTATGATCAGTGGTTTTACTCCTTCCTGATTTCTTCCCGTCCGCCTTAATACAACCTGCATCCACACACCTACAATCTTTCTCTCTCATACACACTCACACACACTACACATTCATGCATTCTCTCTCTATCACCCACACACAATTACATGCTTTCTCTCTCTTACACACATATTCATGCTTTCTCTCTTTCACAAACACATTCATGCTTTCTCTCACACACGCACACATGTACATGCTCTCTCTCTCTCTCTCTCTCTCTCTCTCTCTCTCTCATACACACACACACACACACACACACACACACACACATGTTCCCTCACTCACACACACATTCATAATTTCTCTCTCTCACACACACACACACACATGCATGCTCTCTCTCACACACACACAGTCATGCTTTTTCTCACTCTCACATACACACATACTTGCTCTGTCTCTCACTCACACACTCACATTCATGCTTTCTCTCTCTCTCTCTCACACACACACACACACGTACATGCTCCCTCTCTCACATACACACGCATACATATTCCTTCTCTCACACACACATTCATGCTTTCTCTTTCTCTCTCACACACATACACACACACACGTATATGCTATCTCTCTCTCTCTCTCTCACACACACACACACACACACACACACACACACGTACATTCTTTCTCTCTCTTTCACACGCATGCATGTTCCTTCTCTCACACATACATTCATGCTCTCTCTCTCTCTCTCTCTCTCTCTCACACACACACACACACACACACACACACACACACACACACATACTCACACACTTACATGCTTACTAAATATCGTTTGAATTTGCCGAACATTTTGGTGCAGCTAACCATTTCATTTGTAATAGTAGTGAAATGTCTTCAGAATTTGCCTGATCACGTTCTATTTGGATAGTTTATTTAGATTAGTTTATTTGGATAGTTTATTTGGATTAGTTTATTTAGATAGTTTATTTGGATTGGTTTATTTGGATTAGTTTATTTGGATAGTTTATTTGGATTAGTTTATTTAGATAGTTTATTTAGATAGTTTATTTGGATTAGTTTATTTGGATAGTTTATTTGGATTAGTTTATTTGGATAGTTTATTTGGTTTAGTTTATTTAGATAGTTTATTTGGATTAGTTTATTTGTTCTGGTATTGAAAAACCTAGCGGTATGTATGGTCTTTTTAAGTAAGTAGGGCCGTCGTGTTGAAATATAATGTGAATTTCTACATACTCTTTTCATATTATTGTCTTGATTTTATACGACATAATGCCAAAATATCTTGTGATTTTTTTTTCGTGTTCTTTTTCATTTTTCTGTATTCCATACGATAGGATATTGACATCACTTTCTACGCGAATCCTTTCAGAACTTTACCACTTCTGCCGGTACTAGGACATTTAGTCTACACTGATGCGTGAAATATTATCTCTCCGAAGACAGTCTTCATACTTCATGCTTTGCTGCCTGTGTGTGAGCGGGTGCGGGTATGTATGCTTGTGTTCGTGTGTGCGTGTGTGTGTGTGTGTTTGTGTGTGTGTGTGTGTGTGTTCGTGCTTGTATGCGTATAACGTGTGTGTGCATATTTGAAAGAGTTGTAGATTAGAGAGAAAGTTACTAAAAGTTACCTTAACTCAGAGTAACTCTTTTGCATTATTCTCTGTGTAGTGCCACACTTTAACATTTTGTTTATTTCGTCTGTGTTTTTCTTCGCAAATATTTTTTAATGCGTAACGAGAAAGCAGTTTTATTTAGCCTGTAACCGCGTAAGCTCCATTTTGTCTTACCCGTCATTGACTCTGCTGCTATGGATTTTTAATATTTGGAAATGTATCCTTTTTTTATTTTGGTTTATTTCACTTGGGCTTGATTAAGACAATATGATTATTTCTATAAAACGTATTCAATCCATTTATTGGTTTATTGTTTCAACGTTCGCAATTTGACGACAGTAGCATTAAGTTCTTTGGGTGATATAATTTTTACCTTTTCGTACTATATTTTGGATATTATTTACGTATATTATTTATTATAAATGTGTTTTTAAGATGAATTGTAAATTAAAGTATTTTTTCTTTTGGTCCTCCATTGTTGTTTTAAATGTTGCCGTTAGTTTTGGTGCAGACGGAAGTGAGTTCATTGTTTATTGTATGATAGGAATTTCTGGGAACGCTGGATCCAGTCAACATTTTACTGGGGATTTGCTTTGGCAGTGATATTTTAAAATCTCTCTACATTAATTTTAATTTGACCGTGAGGAAAAATTCATTTGGATAAATACTTTTTTTTTTAAGGATACCCTTAGAGAGAGGAAAGGAAAAGAAAGAAAGAGAAAAGAGAATGGTGGAATAAATGGAGGAAAAAGAGAAAGACAAAAGCTAGACAGATACAAAATGACAAACTGATAGAAAAACAACTTGACAATATGGCCATGTGCGTGCAGTTGTGTTGTGTATGTCAAGTGCGGTAACTCTAACAAGCACCGCCGAATTACTAATCTCAACCTTTGCCAAACTGACAAATTCCAATTTTTACCCTTGGCTACACCGAACTATCCAACACTTTGCCGAGCTCTGACAAATTCCAATTTTTACCCTTGGCTACACCGAACTATCCAACACTTTGCCGAGCTCTGACAAATGCCATTTTTTACCCTTGGTTACACCGAACGGGACTTTTTCAATACACTGAAACTGTAGCTTGGGAACAACCTCAAGAATAATACAGGGTGTTGTTTCTGCAACCCAACAACAGCAACAAAAGAATAGGCTGTTTATTCTTAAGGTGCTGTTTGTGTTGCTTCAACCGCTGAAGTTGCAGACCTTACAAGAAAACGGTCGGTAATAAATAAACTGCACTGCAAGTCACAAGTTGTCGGGTTTATGCTTGAATGATCTTGGAGGGAGGAGGGTGTTGGTAGTGGGTGGGTATGTAAATATATCAATGTCAGATTTCCGGACAACTTGTGTTTTAAAGAGAAAGAAACGAGCGAAAAGGAAAAAATATAAATTTTGTATTAGTGACGCGATGATGGAACGGTGAACTTGCAATGTTTTGGCACTCAAATCAGATTTGGAGTGGCACATTTCAAGTAAGGGGAGATACACGATAAGAGAAATGAGAGAAACAAAGACGAAATATTATTCCGATCGAATTAAAAAAAAAAAAAAACTTCCTTTCTCTTATAAGAGGCTGCTGTCGTTTATTTTCAACAGAACAAACATACTTTTCGAAATGCACACGAACACACAAGTGTGCGCGCATGCAAGCGCATGTATGTAAAATAGATTGTTCTTTTTTTTTTAATAATGTCACTTTTAGAAAGAAAAAAGGCTAGACATACATTCACTTTTTAATGAATTCATGCAAAGATATTCCCTTGAAAAGTAAATTGTCGCAAAATATTTCAAATCATTTGAACATTTTCTCTCAAATAAGAAGAAAAAGTAATATAAACAGGGGCAAAAAATTACACATAATAAAACAGAAAAATTAATGTTTTGTATGCAAAAAGATGAATAAACGCAACATTAACTACAATCTTGCAAATATCCCTTGTCAATTAAATATTAGTTTCTAGATATTGCTTTAGAATACACAGACTGACGAAATCAACATCTCTTTGAAAATCGCAAGTGTGGATGTCTTAGATCACTGGCAGTTTGACCAAGAAATAAACTTTGAATGCGCGAGTAATCGGAAGTAACTGGAGCAGCTTTTATCATTTGAATGGACTCGAGGTAGAAGGGTTGTTTGTTTGTTGTTCCATCGGCCATATAAATATATATTCTGAGCCTTTAGCCAGCTTTACCAACACCCTAAAAAAAAAATTTCGTGGGATGCTCAGCCCGCGGAGAAGATATAAAGTGCACTCTGGTTGGAAAGATTGTTGGGTTTTTTTAATTCTCATAGGATTAATGTTATTTTTCCGGGAAGTGAACAATAATATTATTTTTGCTAAAAAGAAAAAAAGAAATTCAGAAAGAATGCGGAACAATGTCACGGTTCGGCCATCATAGCAATAGAAGTCTACATGTACATGCGTTAGGAATGTGTTTAAAAATACGGAAACATCTCTTGCCATAAGAAGAGCAATTCAACAATTTGGTTGATGCTCAATGTTTTGCGCTGCTTCTGTGATGAGTGTTGTGCGGCTGTTGAGCATTATGCGACTGTCGAGTGTTATACGAATGTACAGCGTTATACGATTGTCGAGTGTTATATGAACATACAGCGTTATACGATTGTCGAGTGTTATACGAACATACAGCGTTATACGATTGTCGAGTGTTATACGAACATACAGCGTTATACGATTGTCGAGTGTTATACGAACATACAGCGTTATACGATTGTCGAGTGTTATACGAACATACAGCGTTATACGATTGTCGAGTGTTATACGAACATACAGCGTTATACGATTGTCGAGTGGTATACGATATTAGTAGCTCTTAAGTTCCTCAATCAAGTATAGTGTCTGTCCACTCATTTTACGAAAGGGATTTTTAATCCTTATAAATATAGGATATATTCCTTAAATATATATGTATTGAAATGTCTAATATCTTAGTTACATTAGGCTTACCACAGTCAGCAGACTGGTGAGTGTCACAATGACCGTTCAGCTATATAACTGTACTAGTTAAGGTATTCTACAGTCAGTTAAGACACTGTTGAGTGAGTGTCATATGACCGTTCAGTTATATAACTGTCCTAGTTAAGGTGTTCTACAGTCAATTAAGACATTGTTGAGTGAGTGTCATATGACCGTTCAGTTATATAACTGTCCTAGTTAAGGTGTTCTACAGTCAATTAAGACATTGTTGAGTGAGTGTCATATGACCGTTCAGTTATATAACTGTCCTAGTTAAGGAGTTCTACAGTCAATTAAGACACTGTTGAATGCCATATGATTCTTGAGTGTAGGTGTGGCTGTCGTAGCTAAGATGTTCTAAAATCAGCTAAGATACCTAACCCTCAATAATTCTACGCAAACTTTCTGTTGGCACCCTCCATAAATACGAATATCTATGACGGGACAACGATTGAGGACGTCACTTCCGGTAACTCGTATGAGCCCCCAGAGGAAACGATTCCTCACAGATAAGACAGACAGACAGATAAGATGAAGACAGACTCAGGACAGACGTTAGACAGACGTGATGATGACACTTATAAAATCATATTAGACAAAAATGACAATGAATTTGACACAACACTAATGAAAATTTAACAATAAACTTTATATAACAATAAAGAAAATAAATGGAAAAATTAAGAGAAAGAGCAATTATTAATATTATCAATTATTAATTACATAACAACAAGTTACAAATAGATTGGTTCTAACCCGAATCAGGGAATTAACTAGCCTCCCTAAATGAAAGCGATTTTCAATGTCTGTTTTCCTTTTGCTAACTTATCTTCTTTTTCTACACGAATCTCAAGTCTCAATTTCAATCACAACGTATATGCACTCGTTTTCAATGTTCGATTACTTAGCTTCTTAGAAGCTCCAAAAGTTCAGCACAGCATTGAGCCAGCATCCAATGCAAAATCTTCACAGCGGCAACCCCTCGACTAGCACTAAGCTAGCTCCACCCCTTCCCTTCATGTACACAACAGTATCTGACCCAGTGGCCTGAATGACCTGTTCGGGTGATGGTGATTCTGCAATTTAATAATTAATGCAGTGTAAGCAACTGCTGACTACTAAAGAAAGCATTTAAGTGACAATGGCTATTAACTTCCCTGGGCACATTGACACTAAGCTGAAAGAAAGATATGAATTAAAATACATAAATTATTCTCAAGCATTCTATTATTAATATACCAAGTTTTACTAAAATTAAAAAGTCAGTCACACATACCTTCCACGTTCCTCAAACCCCAAGAATCTGGTTGGAGTACAATAGATCCTTCCTTTAGACTACTGTACTCAGTACTCAGTCTTTCTGACTTTAAATTTAACAATATCTTTCTTCTAAAAAATACCAGACAAAATTCTGGGACTCACCCCTTCGTGCTGTAGCATGGATCATTCTAGGCAGAGTGGAGAGATTTAGTTAAATGTGAATATTTAAAGGTTTCCCATTTTATCATGTCTTTCCCTGAGACTAACCATTCCCCTATCTTTAACTACAAGTCACCCTTTGATCTTCAACCGTTTCCTGTACTCTAACCTATAACTCAGTGGACAATGGAAAATGGCACAATGGTTCTCCTGCCCTCTGTATCCCTGACGGAGATACAAGAAAGAGATAGATACATAAAGTCTAACGGTCCAGTTCTGGGTGGTCTATCCTGTTAGGACTTTTAATTCTAACAAATATCCCATTAGTGTCTTGGAATGGCTTGGTTAAATACTTTAAATGTGTTTTTTGTACTATGTTTCCTATACCCCTTGTGTATCTAGATTTTATTCCTTTTCATTATTTTAATTTTTAAATGTTTATTGAAGTGATGCCGGGCGAAGTTTTACTTTCGACTGAAACTTTCCATGACATCATAGGCATGAAAGCAGGTGCAATAATACTTAATTGCATTTATTTTTCTTGACTGTTGTATTGGATATTAATTAAAACTTTCATGCACAAAGTCATCGGTTTCAAGAATATTTTCACACAAAGAAATAGACAATAATAATGTATTGGTAATATGCATTTTTGTGTTTAATTGTTATGAATTGAAAGCTGTAATTTTGTTTAATGTCATGCATGATTTGTGACAGAAAAGTTATTGTTGTTAAGCAAGACACAGTCTTGTGTGTAGAAGTTGGGAGGAGTGGTTTTCCTATGATTGACTAACGAATACTGTGTCAGCCTTGACTATCATACAGAAAAGGTTAATAATCTATTGACATACCAAGACAATTACTGATTGACATACCAATACAATTACTAAGTGACATACCAAGACAATTACTCAGTGACATAACAAGACAATTACTAAGTGACATACCAAGACAATTACTGAATGACATACCAAGACAATTACTAAGTGACATACTAAGACAATTACTGGCGCACCGAGACAATTACTAAATGACATACAAAGACAATTACTGACATTCCAAGACAATTACTGAGTGACATAATAAACAATTACTAATGACATAATAGACAATTACTGAGTGACATACCAAGACAATTACTTAGTGACATAAAAGACAATTACTAAGTGACATACCAAGTCAATTACTGAGTGAAATACCAAAACAATTACTGAGTGACATACCAAGACACTTGCTGAGAGTTTACTAGTTTCCAGTAAATATGTTTAAATCTCGCTCTCACTCAAGAAACAGGCACGATTTTTTTTTCTTTATTTAATACGAAAATTGCAGTTGTATTGCACCAGATACTTGAAGAGACGAAGTATTTTTTATTTTATTTTGCTTTCACGTCAAATATTTATTTTCCATAGAAAATAGTTCAGTGAACTCATTGGCGTTGTCATCAACAGGGCGGTTTGCCAGGGTGGGTTTTGTGGGATTGCATATATTGTTTGCACCGGAAACATCTGTAAGCACACGTTAGTCCCAGCGCGTTTCATAAAATCTCTCTATGAAATTTGTTACGTGTGTACTTAATCAAAACATCTAACACCACTTACTTAAGGCTTTCTTTTCCCCTCTGGAAATCTACATTCCTTCTCGCCTGATCTTTAAAGGAATAAACTATAAACAGATTTATATTTCTTTATATTTCTTTTTTATACAAGTAAATTGTACCAAATCTTGAGGTCAGTGGCTTCGCGTAGTCTTTAATTTGATTTCCGGTTTGCTAAAACATTGTCACTGGGATTTGTCAGTCTTTCGCACATTTACCCCATGAACTTACGAACTAGGAAGCAAATAAAAGAATCAATTCCTTGCAACTGGCTCTAATTTTAAGTGTCTTTGTGTAATAAAATGAATAGCTGAAGGAAGCCAGGTAGCCGCTGGTACTTTGTTGGGGAAAGGGGGAGAGAAGAAAAAGAGGGAGGGTGTAGTGTGATGAATGAAGCTGCGGGTTTCATTTTCCAGTAACTGAAAGAAAGTGATAATATAATAATGCACATAATTCAAAACAGCGAGAAGAAAATGCATTAGCGTTGGAAGAAAAAAGGGAGAAAACTCCTGTTTCTTCTCACGCTGGCGTCCTACGTTCAGCCCCGGGCATTTGCATTTCACACTTTCGAGAACACTTGAATGCTGACGCGAAATAAAAGAGTGCACACCACAAACGTCTACATTGCACACCCCTATCCACCAACCACATCCAACTTCAGTCTCTGACCCACAAAATACAGATGGTCCTGTTTTAAAGTAGACTTGTCGCGCAGACATTAAAAGAATCCCCAGGATCTTGGCCCTAAAGGAACGGCGCATGCCTTTCGTCTGTCTCCACCCGCCAGAATTCACTGGGGAGTCCCGATCTAAAAATGTGCCCCTGTAGAGCGAAAAGTGTAGATTGTAATGAAGAATGAATACAAAATGGCTGGAAAGGCATTCTACAATCCGCAGTGAATGCAGTTTTCTCCCTGTAAGGGCCGCAGAAAGAAAAGTGCGAGGACTGTTACTAGCAAACTTTTACCGGATAGGCATATAATTATTTATCAATGACAGACTTCGGGAGGAGGCGAGTAGGTTGGGAGGGGAATAGAATTCTCCATTTGTTTATATTAATCTATAATATAACTATTACATCCCTTTTTATTTGTTTGTGTTTTTATCTATAATATAACTTATAAAACTTCCTCTTTTTTTTTCATTTGATTGTGTTTTAATTACGCTTTATAATATGACTAAGAAAGAAAATTATCGGAAAAAGTCATGGGTGGGGGGGGGGGATGGGTGTGTGTACATGTGTAAAGTGGTGTTGGAATCGAGTGAGAGCTAAACAAAAATGATATGTTGTCGTCGTTGTAAAAGACACATGAAAGAAACTACAGGTCCCTAGCACTGCAGCTGTTATTCTCAGCGCTCTTAAAAACAGAGACTGTCGCCCATTTTTTCTCACAGCAGAATACAGCGCAAGATCTCTTCTCTCTGTTACACTTCACTATCTGGTTCCAGTCCCAAGCAACGACCTGTCTGATAATGCACATGTGTGCACACACTCCTGCTAGAAGCTTGCGCTCATCATCAGAACGCGCATTGTCAACATTCCTAAAGCAAAGTATGAGTCATTTTAGTGTTTTGCTCATCAGGGTCCATCTGCCTTGGAACTTGCAGCGGTTTGACCTGATATACAAAGAGGTCATAGTCATTATTAAGAGGGTTCTCATGACACGAGTTGTTTTCATTCATCAGCACGTTTTAGCACGTGCAGCACGCTATCTTTTGTGTCACTGTTTATTCTAGCTGTTTGTAAATTCTTTTTATCTCTATTTTGTCTTTCGTGAATATAGCTATTTGTTACTTGTCATATTGTGGATTTATTTTGCTGTGCTTATATTACTTTTAATGTTCAAAACTGCTTAATGGCTGGTTGGTTGGTTGGTTAGTTGGTTGGTTGGTTGGTTGGTTGGTTGGTTGGTTGGTTGGTTGGTTGGTTGGTTGGCTGGCTGGCTGGTTGATGTTTATGTTTGTTTGTTGGAATTGTTGTTATATTTTGTGTGTGACTCTAAGCTTTTATAATTTATTATAAAGTTAAGCGCTCTAAAAGACCTCACATTTTTCATCATCATCACCATCACATTAAATTGTACTAAAATGAGACTTTTTTTTTAAAGAAAATATTATTTTACTTTCCCTCCTCTGCAACTAACACTAGAGCAGCATGCTCCAGAGCGTCCTCCAGAGCGTGCCAGCTCGAACAAAAACAAGCATCAAAGACTATCGACTAATCGTAATCAGCCCGTTAAATGTAAAAGATAGTGTAAGCCATGCAAAACAGACATTCTTCTTTTGCATATTCTTCACATAACTGCATGTTATGATACAAACTGTAGACAACCATTGTGAGGCTGGATTATTTGCCCTTATTTCCATGACTACACTGTACACAATGCAGACGGCATGAAATTCATTGCGACTCGGATTGCACACTCCAGTCGAGAATGATAAATAAGCACATGGTCCCCGAGTTTGGGGGCTTATTGGCTTTGGCTGTTTTTTGCCAGAAATTCCGAAATACGTTTGATAAATTTAGCTAGAAACAACTTGTGGTGATAATGAAGCCGATGAAAATTGCTGGAAACGTTTATGGTGAAGCTCTTAATGCCGACGTGTCTCGCAGTTGCCACGGAGCCCAAAGGAATGCTGATTTCGGGGTCTGACATGAACATGTAAATAATAGTTTGAGTGCCGGCTTTTTGTGTTGTCATCTATAGCCTGTAATCGTAAAAAAAGAAAGAAAAAAGAAATTTACTGTGCATTCTTTTACTTGTTAAAAGAATTGTCGATCCCTCTTCTTCTACTCCCTTGTCATTATCAATTCTACTTCTTCGAGTGTTGATATCAAGCATTTCTCTAGCCTTTGTAGTTTTCATTTTACATTCTTCTATTACTATAGGTGTTTAACATTCTCTGTTCTGCTCTTAGCCTTTCATTCGCCATTCCTCTACTTCTAGGCTGGCTATCATTCGCCATTTTTCTACTTCTAGGTCGGTTTTCATTCTCCATTCCTCTACTTCTAGGCTGGATTTCATTCTCATTCCTCTACTTCTAGGTTGGATTTCATTCTCCATTCCTCTACTTCTAGGCAGGATTTCATTATGCAATCCTCTACTTCTAGGCAGGATTTCATTCTTTATTCCTCTACTTCTAGGCTTGATTTTATTTTCCATTCCTTTACTTCTAGGCTGGCTTTCATTCGCCATTCTTCTACTTCTAGGTAGGTTTTCATTCGCCATTTCTCGACTTCTAGGCTGGATTTCATCTCCATTCCTCTACTTCTAGACGTTTACATGTTCCATTCTTCTGCTTTCGGTTTGGAAGTAAATGTACATTTCTTTATTTCTTATTGAATTTTAATTGATCTTTCTCAACTTAAAGCAGTTTTTGTAATTCATTCCCATGCTGCTGCATAGTTTTATTTTCACAGATTTCTTAAATTTATCTTTTTCTACATCTAGATCAGTTTTCCTTGTCCATTCTTTTTGACTAAGTAGGCTTTAATTTTATCTTTTACTATATCTGGATCATATTTCACTATCCATTCTTCTACTTCTACGTAGGTTTTCATTTCGCCTACTTCTCTGAAAGTTTTACTGTCATTCGTCTACTTTTCCTTGTGCAGTATTGTTCTTTTAATTTTGACTTTCATTGTACATTATTCTTCGCTTAGGTGGGTTATATTATTCATTCTTATCCTTCTTGAAAATTTTCATTTTCTATTCCTCTACTTTTAGTGGGTTTACATTCTCCAGCTCTCTGCATCTAGTAATAATGTTTTTCTACATTCTTCTAATTCTGAGAGGACTTTCATATCCCGTCCTGTTTTCCTAAAGAAGATTTTAATCCAGCTGCTTTCAAAAGTGGAATTAAGATAGCAAGAAAGCTTTATACGTAAAACCTTTCGAACGAAACTGGATTTTAACAATTTAAATGCATCTGATGATATAAAAAAATACAGCTGAGACGTACTGACACAGTTATTTTACTTGAATTAGTTAACCTTTCAAAGGTCACGTGATGTGGTAATATGATACTTCTCTTTCTCACAGCGTCTATTCAGTAACTCTCATTTTAAACAAACAAAGAAAATCGGATTACAAAAATAATGAAATTGCTAAAGGGAAGCTACTCTGTCTTATCCCGTCAGTAATCACCCCTTGAAAAGCGCATTGACATGCATCTTCGGCCTTGCACAACAAAGCAAAAATATCGAAATCAACACGCAAGACCAAATAATGTCTAGACTGAATGATGTCTAGAGAAGTAGAGATAAACGTCGTAATTCCACTAATATCTCATGGGACGATTGGAGTCATAAAAAAATCAATAGCGAAACAGAAGAGTCAGGAAAAGACCACTCCAGTCTTCTCTGGCCGTTTTATGCCCTTCAAACCGGTAACCGATGGCAGAAGAGGGAAAAGGGTATGAACGTGTGAGAGCTGCAGTTTTAATGCAATAATTGACATTTCAGCCTGAGCCATGCTCCTGTAATTTTATTGGAATTTTATTTTATTTTACTTTATAAACCTTTTTACTTTATTGATTTTATTAATTGAAGTTGCATCAGTGTACTCATGAAAGGATTTATCTCTTATAGTTTATCGTTTTTGTGCACAATCACAATAAGTGTAAATTCTCTGCACTTAATTATTCTTATGAAATAAAGTGTGAAAATCAATTCATAAAAGCGAAACCACATTGAAATTGACTTGCATCGAAATTGAACAGACGGAACGGTTAAGTGCAAGTTCAAGTAAAAAAAAAAAAAAAAAAAACCCCGTACGACTAATTACAAATATTAAGTTATTTATTTCTCTATTTTAAATTCTTCATCAGCCTGGAGATACTCCCCGTTTTCTAGAATTGTTTTCTGTCTCAGGAGGGAAACAATTATATCTCCAAGGATATTAAAATTGTTTAAAATTTTAGAAAAAGAGGAAAAGAACAAAATATAATCCATACATAAATACATTGTTAAATTTCTGGAATGAGGTACTCATTGAATAATGAAACACCAACTAGGATTTGACGTCACCAATCACGTGGCTTTTCTTTTAGCTGACTGCGTGACTAAAAATAGCTTCCACGCTGAGTTTGCAGTTTTCATTTCGTTTTCTAAGTGAATTTTTTTCTAAAAATTCCTGAACGTATATAATTATTGTTAAAACTTCATCCAAATCTCAAATAGACTTCACCCCAGCCTCATACAGACTTCATATAGAATGAGGGACACAGTTAAAATATTAAATTTAAAAATTCCTGAACGTATATAAGTATTGTTAAAACTTCATCCAAATCTCAAATAGACTTCATACAGACCTAATCCGGTTTTCATCCAGACTTCATACAGACTTCATCACAACTTCATCCAGACCATACAGACCTCATCCAGATTTCATACAGACCTCCTCCAGACTTCATACAGACTTCACACAAATTTCACGCAGACCTGGTCCAGACTTCAGCCAAGCTTCATTCAGACTTCGTCCAGACCTCATACATACTTCATCCAGACATCATACCAGACTTCACCACTTCACTTAACCAGACTTCATACAACTTCATCACAACACATCCAGACCATACAGACCTCATCCAAATTTCATAGACTTCATCACAATCTCATCCAGACTTCTTACAAGAACTGAACTCATCCCGAATTCATCCAGATCTCATCAAAACGTTATCATGCAAGCAGACCCCGTCGCACTTATTTTGTTGACAATTTAGCCACCACTTCCTTGACATTTATACACCGTTTCACTATCGCTGTGGTTGGATACAAAATTTGCAGTTCAATTAAAGAAAGATAAAAACGAAGACATTGACTTATACATTTATACAAAAGGGACAACATTAAAAGCATGCACTTACTCCTAGCGATCACAATTGCATTCCAATATTTTTAATTGCTGCACGCGTATTAAGTAGTATTTGTACATCGGTTTACTCACAGCAATCAAAAGCGCACTTTCCAATGATTTAAAACTGATGCTATTAATAGCACATATATCAGTGTATTATGAAAGATCAAGGATGTACTCCAACGATTAAAATGTGATACTACTGTTGTTGTGTAGCATAAACGTCAATTTATTCCCAAATTTCAAACATGAATTCATGAATAATATACAATCCATGCTGTTGTATTTTGTAGAAAATATAAAGAAGACAAGTCAGATCAAAATTATCTTTTTGTTTTAAAACAATGAAATTCCTTTATACTTTTAACAGTCTCATAAATATACCTGTCATTCAACGGGATCATTTGCTGCATGTGTTTATTTTAATTTTTTATTTCTTGGATTTCACTTATCTCAATCATATTGGCTTTCTCGTGTACTTACATGGAAATATATCTTTGTAAACCACATTTAGTGACTGTTAAACATTCACCATTCACCCCCTGCACAGCTTCATTAATAATTTTAATTTTGACATCGAAAAGCATTGAATTCTTTGATAGGTGACACATAATTGACCAAGGGCAGAAACAGACTCATGGAGAAATATTCCAACCTTGAATAGACTATGCACTAAACACATTTGGAGACGTCAAACTGACATACGAATGAATAAGGAGTGGTTTACCCGGTTGAACAATAATGTATTCAGAGTGGCGCCCCTTGAATTTCAATTAGTCAAGCGATAAGACCGGTTGAACAATGATGTCTCCTCATGCCGGCTTCCTAGTTGTGACGTCTGGTGGTTGTTAGTGTGAATTAACCCTTCCCCTCCCTGCATTTAATTAAAATTACAGTCAGAAACAATATTCCAGGATCGGACTGCAGAGTAACTATGAATGATTTAATTGGTTATAAGATAGACGATAACAGCTGTAGCCCCCAGCAACCCGATAATCCGGGTTATTTTAAAAAATGAAACCTGTGGATAAAATAAGTTGCTCTGGGTTTTTCTAGTGTCATCTAGGTATTAATAAATAAACTTGAATTAAAAGTGTAATAATTAGGTGATAATATAATTAAGATACTAGAATGTCACTTTTCTATTCATCATCAAGATGACCTGGCACAGAACTGCAAAGAAATTCTAAAATGGTCAATGGTTCCGTGACAGCACAATGTTGGCAACTTAGTTGTAGTAGAGGTCAAGCCTCCATCAGCTTCGTTGACGGGCAGGATACCAGTCGTTGACGGGCTGGATACCAGTCGTTGATGGGCTGGATACCAGCACACACAATGGCTGTGGTTCCCTTGGCAATGACACAGGCCCATGGATCAATTCCTTGACGTAATATGCTAGGAGGTATAGCCAAAGTCATAACAGCTGTTGCAATCTTGATACTGGCAGATTTTAATTAATCAATTTAGAACTTTACCGTGGCAGAGCTATTACTTAGCCAAGAGAGACAAGTCTGTTCTTGAACAATGGGAACAGTAAAAATATTTGCCAAGTTTGGTGTGAATGTAGTTTTTAAAGGTGCTGATGAAAGCTGGAAAGGATTTTATTCCTAAAACCGTAGTTTTCAGCCCATTCAAATGGCATGGAAACAAGAAAAAGTTATCTCCCTTCCAAACCGAAGAATTAATTAATTTTGCCCATGCATGTTACCAGATTCCCAGAGTGTCACCTATTTGTGTTGATAGGTCATGCAGTCAGTACAGTGGAAAAGGCTGATACCAAGGTCAAACGTGTTTCAATGTTTGGTTCCAGGCACTATTGGGATATGTGATGATGTCTCTTGATGTAAGCAGTTAAAGTTATTTTAGTTTTTTTTAAATTATACAGAAGGTGCTGGCTACAACACAACACTAGTATATTTGTCATTGTCACATCGTGAATGTTTTTTATACATTTGCTGACTAACACAAAAGTAATATCATAATGGTACACTAAATGAAGATCAGAAGATGGTAATTTTGGCAGCCGATGACGATACCTTGCACATGTCAGCTTCGGACTGAACCAGTGCACATATTTGTTTCAGAACAGTGGAGGACCCAGCACTTTATATAGTAGGATATGTATACATATTATAAAGTACATCTAACAGTGTGTGCATGCACACTACACACAGAAAGCACACACCCATCACCACTACTACTGCAACTCAAAGAAAATAGCTAAGAATATGTATTGTTTAGGATAAATAACTTTAAAAAACATATATGTTATTTTGTTGTCAACAGATTATGTTTTAAGTGTACGATTGCTCTAATGATAAAAGAATATTTCCGGAGATTCTTAAAGACATGCATTTCTAACGTCACAGACTGTTATATGAGACATGTTTTACCATGGGTGGACAAATGTTTTACGAAAACATCCCTATGACATATCTCATATGACTGTCTTATAGTATAGAACCTGTTCTATTTTCCTATGACGTGAAAAGGCCATAGCCAGTAGTAAATGTTGGTAGACCATGTGACCAGTGGCATAGTAATGGATTGTGCAGATTGTGCAATGCACAAGGGCCCAGGCATTCGGTCGGGGGGGAGGGAGGGTGCCTGGAAGCTAGCAGTCTATTTTTTCACTGTCAGATTAAATTAAACCCAAATCTACATATACGCACTCAATAGTTTTACCAACATAGCTCTGCACAAGGTCACAATAAAAAAGAACTTGCTACGCCACTGCAAGTGACGTTAAAGTACTAAAATAAAACTAGTGTTGACCCGCACTGCGTGCACCGTGACGTGTACGGGACCCTGACGTTAAACAAATGAAAGGGAGGTCACTGTGAAGATGAGAAAAGAGGGTGGTAATACATGAAAGTAGATTTGGACTTTGAAGCGAAAATATGAGAGAAAGAGGTTGTGCACATGTACTGTACTGATCCCTGCGTGAGGTCCAACACCACCACCACCACCCCGACCCCCTGACAAAATTTTTTCTCTCGGTCGTCTAAAGTTTCTGTCAATGCAGCTAAAACAACAAAATATTCTAGTTCACCATCGATTTCACTGAATTCTGTAACATCCATGGCAGCAGCCATTGCGCATTATCGTATCACGTGACATTGCTATAAATGGTATGAAGGCGGGGGCTCAGTATATGTGACATGGAAGTGTTATGTGACTGTTTTACCGTGTGCGTATAGGGCAGAAAGTGTATTATACGACATGTTTTCCTAGACAATTTGTTAAGACATTTATCTTACCGTGTGCGGAAGCCTTAATATCCACACACATGTGTGCCCTTTGCTGCTGGTTGGTGGAGCTGGTGGAGCCCGGATGAAAATATTAATAAGTGTCTATAAGTTAGTCAATTATACGCATGATAGTATTTAAATAAATTCGGATGAAGAAAAATATACATTGTACGGGTACAGAGACTACTTCTCTAACTTCACAGTAATATAGCATGGAATATTTACACTGATTTGTTGTGTGACATACAAATCGGGCTAACCAGCTACCAATCACATGTTTTGTGTCACGCTGAATAGCTTGCAGAATAATAAAACACCAACTAGGATTTGACGTCACCAATCACGTGGCTTTTCTTTTTGCTGACTGCGTGACTAAAAATAGCTTCCAAGCTGAGTTTGCAGTTTTCATTTCGTTTTCTAAGTGACTTTTTTTCACTGTCATTGCTTGGCAACTGAAACTAAATAACTGCGGCCACCTCCAGTACAGTACCATTATGTTTTTCTTTTTTTTTCAGTAAAGAAATCTCCGGCTCAAACTCGGCTCTGATAAAACATTCTTTTCCGGATTCCATTATGCAAAATAATGTTTCCTTAGGCCATGCTTTAATTGCATTAATTAAATTAATTGCACTTTTCTCCCCTGACTTTAGTCAGAACATCACCATCTGCGGACAAAAGGCTGAGCGTGAACGTGTGTCATAGTCAAGACCAATAATCCTCAGAAGCCAGGGCAGGCAGGCAAAGTCAATGACTCGCAAGCACACTCGACAGGCAAAGTCATTGCAACAAAAAATTAAACAATCCAGATAAACACAAGAGTCTGGGTGTTGCTGGAATCAAAACCCTGAAAGACATCAGTCCTTAACGGAACTGTCCGAGAGTGAGTCAGCTGTTTTCTTTTAATTATGTGAATGACATCTCGTATGTAGTTTCTCAACTTTATTTTTAATCTAGGACCAAAAAAAAGAGCTAGTTTTTGTTTTGTTCACAAGTTATTGAATTCTATTACAGAATGTTTATTTTCAGCTTGTTTTCTTTTCTGTTACTGCGCGATGCAAAGGCAAAATCCAGTTGACAGAAAAATATCAATGGTCACCTACCGTGATGCCTGTTCAAGTCTGTGTATTGTAATGCCTTTCCTGTTGGCAAGGAACTCAAAATGAAGACTCGATGAAAAATTACAAATCAGTACAAGAATTGTTTTATTGTTACTATTATTAGTGGGTGGTGGTGGCTGTGGTGGATTAGACGAGGCACTATTCACTGAAAACTTTAAGGAAGCAATCAATGTAAAATAACTAACCTAGAAGTGGCCATAAGCATTACAATTTTTTTTACAAACAATAATGGTCGCGCCTTTGACTTGTGTCCGTTCAGCAGTCGGGTGTTTACATAACCCTACCGAAGACGGGTACTAGATAACGTACCAGAAGTATTGACGACTACTGTTAGCTGTGCACACTACTTGTAACTATTGACATATTTAGTCTTTAATTCAGCGTCAATAATATATTGTTTTAAATTAATATAAACTGTATATTTGACAAGTCTTCAGTCAGTTCCACATAATCAGAATTTATTGTGCCATGCTCTGAGATCCGTAGACATCACGCCATTCATGAAACAAAGCGGAAGAACTCACCACCACTAAGTCTTACATCAGTTATCTTCTCACCACATCCCTATATTTTGCCCCCATCCGCACCCTCATCACACCCCACAAATACACAGTGCAATTTTTTTCTTTGTTTTTGCGAGCAAACAGGAAGACACGTTAATTTCACTTCCCCAAGCGCCATCAACAGCTATTGTCTCTTGTGTTTATTCTGCCCTGACCTTGACCCTCAACTTCGCGGATTTCCGAGCAGCTCTTTCCTTGCCTGCCTTACTGAGGGGCTTGGCGAGTCCCTGGCTAAGAAACAAAGATTTAGTAATTATCTCCCTTTGTGACCAGGCACTGCTTTAAACGCAGTCGATTATCAAAAGCAAACAGACGAAATGAAACATGGCGGTCCTCGCAGCCCATAGTTGATCTAAGGGCTGCGTTTTATCGTGGCTGCGCATGCAATGAGACGCTCTGGTGGATTTGCAAAGCATTGTGGGTCAAGAGCTAGATGAAGCTGGAATGGCGTCTGAAAGATAACTTGATAATGGGACTCTGAAAAGGTCTAATACCACATCTTAGGTGTAGGCTTGAGGTGGGGGTGGAGATCTAGAAAAAGGGAGGATTAATGGATGATAGTTTGATAGAAATGTGGTTTAGTGGTAGGAGGAAGAATCAAAACAAACCCTAACGGTCCCCCGCATAATCAGTTTCTATCACTGAGATAGCCTGTCCGTTCGGCCTTCTGTTCATCTACAATCTTTTGTGGCCCCAGCCATCACCTAACCCCTATCCACTCACCCATGCTTGTCTCGTTATCAAGTGCTAACCCTTCAGTCTCCGGAGAACCGGTAAAGAGGGGGGTGGGAGTGAGAGAGATGGGGAAAAATAAACAGATACTAAAACTTTGTTACATTAGAAAAGCTAGCGAGATTATATTAAATTATATCACCAGCTGGTTAAGTGCTTTTGGTAAAATTAGTTTGGTATTTTACAGATGTTCAAGGTTGATTTTGGGGGGATATATTATCTAATTAAGCAAATTAAGACAATGAAGTTTAGTAAAATTAGTTAGGGAGCCTGTTGGCAGGACAGATAGTAAAGTTTAGTGGTATTTGTTTTTGGCCTATGTGCTTTAATGGGACATATATAGGTTTGAAACGAAAGTGAGGTCCTTTGGTAAGGTGGTCACGTGTATTTATTTTAGTCGATGAAATAGATCTAGGTCAAACAGTTAAATATTTCTGTAATTAGTTAGACCAATGGTTTTTGGCTTATATATGTTTTTTTCGTGAGTCACCTGGTCAACTATGAACTATGATCATATTGGTAGTTAGACTCGATATGTGGTTAAGCGGGCTGGTCACGGTTGTTAAACCTGCATAAGATGATCCAGTTAAAGGCTTTCAAGCTGGGTCAAGTAGATAGCGATTTGGTCAGAGTTGTGCAGTTAAGGGCTTTAGCTAAGACTTGATACGTCACTTTGACGATTGTTAACTACATAGGACATTGCGTTGATTGCTCATTGCGGACATCTCGCTGGTTACCGACAAAGACACTCATTAGATGGACTGTTGATTGCTTATTGCGGACATCTCACTGGTTACCGACAAAGACACTCATTAGATGGACTGTTGATTGCTTATTGCGGACATCTCACTGGTTACCGACAAAGACACTCATTAGATGGACCGTTGATTGCTCATTGCGGACATCTCACTGGTTACCGACAAAGATACTCATTAGATGAAACGTTAATTGCTGTTATGCTTTGTAAGCATTTCATTATTTTATCGGGTGACGGTGTGTCTAGCTAGGTTGCAAACCTTAAGAGAGATGGGTGAGTAGAAATGAGAGCTTATGTTTAAAATATATATACCCTTCATTTTTTCGCTTTAGATAATATTCTTTGTGACTTTACAATATTGTCATTTATCCCAAACAGTATTATTCAACATCTTGAATATATAGTAAACAAGTTTTGTCTTAAACTTTAATTAAATTATTTTTCCTACCTTCCCATCTATTCACTTGTGACCGGTTGCGATGCTGGACGCTAAAAGGGTTCTTTTAGTTTACGTAAACATTAAAGTAAGGCATCGGTTATTCAAGCACTGATTCAACATATTTTCATACATTACACTGCAAATTATCTGCGATGATACTAAATGGAAAAAATATGTTTCGTATCTGATTTCATTTTACCACCAGCTAGAAACCAGACAGACGTGAATCCATATCTTGGATAGCATTTCAATGTTTGTGTTTCTTTACCCACACACTTCAAAGTTTACTGTTTTTCCCCCTCCCCAAATATATCATCATAAAGAGCAATTAGGCAAAATCACGAACCCCGATTTATCAAAATGTGATGAAGGGTTAAATCTTGCATTACTGTTTTCATCCTGGGCTTTGCAACCGGTTACAAAAAGCATGCACTAATCCATAACATTAAACCTCAATTGTGCCTCAGTACCCAACTCAAGCAAACTCAAGCAAAATGGTCACTTGGTCAGGACGTCGGCAACGGCAAGCGTCGTGTGTCTGTATGTGCCAATCGCAAGCAACAGTGTCACGTGGTCAGGACGTCGGCAAGCGTCGTGCGTCTGTACCTGCAGGAAAACACACGATCAAAACTAAAAAACAAAAATATCCCTGACACACGTCATTTCCATTGTTTGTAATGTCTTTCTTTCTGCGTAGCTGAACAAAGGTTTCTAGCCGTCCTCTTGGGGCCTTTATTTTTAAATATACATTTTTAACAATCTTTTTGCGTGCTTTCATTGATTAGTAAATTAATCAGATTAGATGTTTGAAGTGATAGCATGCATGTTGAAATATGAGCGAGGTCGAATTAAAGTTTAGCGCGCATGGTCTCAGTTGTAAGAAACTCAATCACCTCACTCGGGAACGTTAGGGAAAACGCCCCACAAACACACAGTCGACAATGCATATTCGTGTCCTAAGTTGCCAGGGTGATGGAGGAGGGCAGGGATGAAGTCTTAGAGGACTTGTGTGTGGGGGGGGGGGAGGTATGTGTGTGGAGAGAGAGGTTTCTGCGAGTGGGGGGTAGGGAAGGCAGTGCAAGGGCGAGGGGGTGTCTACTAGTGAAAAATTTACTGAAGCACGGAATCCATGGCAACTTTAGATGAAGAAAATTCTGGTGACTGTAATTAAACGTGCTTCCTGGTGATAAATTAACCGAACGAAATTGAATACTTTAATGCCGATACAGTCGGTCGGTAGTGAGGGCAGAGCTAGACAATATCGAGGTCTCGGCACCAATCTCGTGTGAAGAGGTCAAAGAGGTTCAAAACCCGTCCTCCGGGTCAGTGAAATATTTGCAATCGGTCCGCCCTTTCCTGTAGTTCGGTCGTTATATCAGGGTGCAATTTTTAGGAGTGGTAGCAGTAGTTGTATTTAGTTATTTCAAGTTACTTGTTTTTGTTGTGGTGGTTGTTAATGATTGTGTGTCATAACACCCTATTTTAGATTAGACTCAAATACAATATCAACTTAATGACAATGGCGATGATGGTATGGTGGTTACTGTGAGTGGAGGTGATGCTGTGCTGCTGTTGCTAATAATGTCACTTTATTGTTTGTTATTGTCACTGGTGGTGGTGGTGGTAGTGTAGTGTAGTGCTAATGGTGGTAATGGTGTCGTTGTTGCCTCTAGTTAGTTGTACATTGTATTTGCTGTGTTTGCCGCTTGTTTAAGCAACATAAATGGCTCGTTTAATGGTGTTGACTGCTTTTGTCATCATAAATGTAGTCCCTAGCGGTAAGATATGTTTAGAAATTATCCACTGACCATTATGTTGTATTCAAATTACATCATCAGCGACAGGATTAACCCCTCCTCAGTCATATGCCGCTGCCACGAAAATTAGAACACCGTTTCAGTACTGCTAATATTGCTTTAAGACTTACAAGACGTTCAAAGCCCACAACGTTTCTGCTTTTATTTTGTTTTAGTCATCGAAGCACATTTTTTTTCCTCAAGAAAGACAAATTTAGTCATAAATTATTTCATACATAGTTGTAAATTGTCAATACTTCTTTACTTTATAGACTGTAGTATTCTCTATATCAGAGAACATTTCTATTGTTATTTTGTTCAGCAATGTCAAACTTCATATTAAATATGTATATCTATATCTGAGTCACGTGATCAGGCGACATCAGCACCTGAGTCACGTGATCAGGCGACCTCTCCATATGAGTCACGTAATCATGCGATTATGACTAACAGTATATCGCTGGAACTCAAATTTTGAATTAAATTACTTATGCAAATAAACAAGCATAAATCTTAACATAAGTACACATCACGGACTCATTAGCATGCATTCATATAAGCACGCACACACATGCACATACACGTGTAAACACGCACGTGCGCATACACAGACCTACACCCACAAACAACATATACACTTAAATGCACATACGCACAGGCACAAAAACACATCTAAATACTCACAAAGACACACACATAAGTACGTACATAGTAACATACACATATAAATACTCACAAAGACACACACATAAGTATGTACATAGTAACATACATATATAAATACTCACAAAGACACACACACATATATAAATACACACAGATATACACATAAACACACACAAACGCATACATAAATACACACAGAACACAGATATAAATACACACATTAAGTTCAAGTCTCGGATTTCTTACAAGCGTTATTTTTTTAAACGACCATTGACTTTTTGCTTCCTAACTGGCTGGCTGGATTTGTTTGACTTATAACTCCCTACTCTTATTTGCTTGTTTGGTGAATTCGGAAGCAAAACATTTTGTATTAACATTTTTATTTTATCATGGAAAGTATTTTCCCGTAGTTCTGAACCGGACATTTGGAAAGAAAGACTAATTCCTTTACATCCCTGGTCGAGCACCACAACCTCCATCTGGAAGTCTGATTGTCTGGGTAATATCAAAACAGTTCAGTCAAAGACTGCATAGTGATTCGTATTCATCTTAGCTTTGTTTTGAGGCTGAAAGATTATGTCCCTTGTTTTAGACGGTTAAGTGCAAAAGCAAAGAGAGCCTATATTCGTAGATAAGGGTTAATATGCACTTTGAAATCTATATACACAGCTAAGATTCTATAAACATAAATAAGGGTTAATATGCAAAGCTACGATCTGTGTGCACAGCAAAATGTCTACATATATTTTTGCTAAAGGTCAAACGGTGGGGTTAGGGGTGGGAACTAACAATAGTAGCAGTAGGACAATGTTATTCCAATATTTGACCAAAATTATGTCCCTTGTTTTAGACGGCTGTTAACAGACCAAGCAGAACCGTGGTTCACGGGAGATAACTCCCTATCTGAATGAAATCGTCTGGTTTGTTTCCCTTATATATCTGTTTCAAAAGAAGCAATTTGTGTGGAATTATTACTTTAATGACAGTAATAAACGTAAGGTGAGTATATGATCTTAATAAATGACACATAGTCGCTTGTGTTGTGGCTCTGAAATTAAGAAACTATTTTTCTTCCCTGAATGAAACCTTTGATTTCTTAGCAATGTTTCTCCACTTTGTTTTTTTCCAAGCACAAGCTATACCGGTGCTTGTTGTTTTTCACGGAGAGATGCACTGTGTCTAAAATTGCGGTCTGGTGTCGGAGTCACATCAAATTAGTCCAGGTCTGTCAAACACGCGGCCCACAAAGATATTTTGTGGGACCCGCAACAACATTTAAAATTTTGCTGAGAACTGATAAAGCAGAATTTTTTTTTACTTTTTACTCCCTTTTCGTATTTGATGAGAACTGATAATGCAGAATATTTTTTACTTTTTACACCCTTTTCGTATTTGATGAGAACTGATAATGCAGAATATTTTTTACTTTTTACTCCCTTTTCGTATTTGATGAGAACTGATAATGCAGAATATTTTTTACTTTTTACTCCCTTTTCGTATTTGATGAGAACTGATAATGCAGAATATTTTTTACTTTTTACTCCCTTTTCGTATCTGATGAGAACTGATAATGCAGAATATTTTTTACTTGTTACCTCCCTTTTCGTATGTGATGGCACCGTCGATCCTGTCTTGAAGGAAAATAATTCTTACTTACAATTCGTCTTTCTGATATGGCCCACATAAAAGGGAATTAATTGATTGTATGATATTTTGTGGTGACATAATTTCGTTTTGTCTTTCTTTTGTTTGTAGTAAAAACGTCGCAATTCCACCCCGTCTATAATTGTGAGTGCCGATCGGCCCCCCTTTTCTTGATTAATGCCATTGTCTTTCACACATACCAGAACACTGAGTTTACTTGTGATCTTCATATCAACAGTTTTGCAGTCCAAGACAGGTCCTAACAATACACAAACGGTCGCCGAGAGTTATCCCTCTTTCCGCCCGTTCTCTTCATCGTCCCCACTCTCTCCATTATGTCGTGGGTTTAAATGCCTATAGAATACGATTTTTCTACACAAATATGATTCATTGTCAGCATGCAATTGCTGTTCTGATACATTACAACATATGTTACAAAAAAAATGACACAATCTGTGACGCCAACGCCACTTAGTTAATGGATATTATTATTATTAATTAATTATCTAAAACTAATTACAAGTGATGAGAATCTTAAATTATTTTATTAATGATCCTCCAGCAGACACCACTCATCTCTTTCACTTGGCGGATATATGGGCGCTGTAAATGTTTTCTCTCTTCCAAACATTATTAAAGATAAACATTTACTGTTACACAAACTTCTTACTAAATGAGAAGACAAATCCATCTTTAATCTATATCTGGATTTAATTTATGTTAGCTTGTTCTGTTATTTGATGTTATGTTCAATTATTAAACTTGTTTTATTAACGAATATTTTTCATGCTTCATTAAAAAAAAAAGGCTTCTTTCTTTTTGTTATCTTGTAAGTACATTTATTACTTACTTTCCATACGTTTTGTAACAAACTCATTTCATGTATGTTGTGTGTTTGAATTTCGTTTGTTCATTTCACTTGAACTGTAGTTCAGTTTATTGATTTCGTCAGCATAACGGCTAAGCAGAACAATTTTAATGTGCCGTATAATCGATTAAGCTAAGAAGTGTATAATTCTAAAGTTAAAATGAATGTAACGTATAACTGAATAGACTAACCAGAACAATTCTACAGATAGAATGAATGTGACCTATAATTGCGTAGTGTAATAGATACAATTCTAAATTTAAAATGAGTGTGACGTATAACTGAATTCACTAACCTGTACAGTTCTAAAGTTAGAATGAATGTGACGTATAGATGAATAGACCCAGCAGTACAATTCTAAAGTTAAAATGAATGTGACATATGAAATATTAGTGTAATCAGTACACTTCTAAAATTAAAGTAAATGTGACGTATGTAGTATTAGTGTAATCAGTACAATTCTAAAGTTAAAGTAAATGTGACGTATGTAGTATTAGTGTAATCAGTATAATTCTAAATTTAAAATTACTGTGGCGTATAAATGAGTTACCAAGCAGTAAATTCTAAAGTTAAAATGAATGTGACGTATAACTGAATAGACTAAATAGTACAATTCTAAAGTTAAAATGAATGTGACGTATAACTGACTAGACTAAACACAATTCATTTAACAGACTAAGTAGTTTAGTCATTTGCAGCATGAAGTGCTACGTAGACTAAGCCACACTATTTTAAAGTTAAAGTGAAGGTGACGTAAAACGGAGTAGTAGTACAATTTTAATGTTAAAGTACGTGTGACGAGTAACTGACAACACTAAATAGTACTATATCACAGTAAAAGTGATGGAAGATATCTTGCTCTTGTTCCTATTTGTTCCTACTTTCTTAATTATTGCTTTCATTCGTGTAATCCAAGAGGTTTTTCGGTGTGAAACTAAAGGGAAGTAAATCTGCAACAAGGCACTTCTTGTAGGTTCTGTCCCTTTGTGTCATGTACACTACCATATCAAGACCAAACTGTAAAGGAAAACAAACACACAAAAAACAAAATCACAAGTAAATCAGCCTTGTGCAAAAAGTTGTTCTGTTTAGGGTAATTTTTTGTTGGTGGTTGTTTGGGATTTTTTTTAAGTTTCATATTGTTTATTTATTTATTTTTATTATGTTTGTATTTTCTTATTGCTACCTCCATCCCGGAATGGATACAGTAGATACAGTCAACAGATACAATGGTATGTTAGAGTGACGTCAGTAGATACAGTCAACAGAGACTTTGATTACTTTAGAGTGACGTCAGTAAATATAGTCGATAGAGGCTATCGTAGTGTTAGGATGACGTCAATGGATACAGTCAAAAGAGACCATGCTAATGTGTTGGAGTGACGTCAGTAAATACAGCCGATAGAGACTATGATAATGTTGGAGTGACGTCAATAGATACTTTAAACAGAGACTGTGATAATGTTGAAGTGACAGATAAAGTCGATAAAGACTATCGTAGTGTTACAGGACGTCAGTAAATAGAGTCGACAGAGACTATGATAATGTTGAAGTGACGTCAGTAGATACAGTCGATAGAGACTATGGTAATGTTGGAGTGACGTCATATGGTAATGATGGAGTGACTCAGTAGATACAGTCAACATGGATTATGGTAGTGTTAAAGTGACGTCAGTAGGTACAGTAAACAGAGACAATGTTAGTGTTAGAGTGACGTCAGTCAAATATGTTTACGCTAATCTATTAGGTCTTTATTTGCTAGGACGAGCAGAGACTAGGGTAATATTATAGTGATGTCAGTGAATATTTAATATTGGATGGGACCAGCTTTGAGTTCTAAATTCATTTTGATATTATCACTAAAGAATATTTCGAATGTAGAAAATTATATATGGAATTTAAATGAATTCTATAAATTCTATTTTATAAGTAGAATGTTCACACACAGACAACACAGAGATGGAACGAGAGTAAAAGTAATGACGCAGCTAGACAAAAAGAAAATGAAAGCGGAAGAGAAAACGAAAAAAGCGAAAGATGGAAAGAAAGTTAGAAAAAAACAGAGCGGTAAAAGAAAAGGACACAAATAGAAAGTGCGCTCGAGAGAGAGAGAGAGAGATTGACGGAGACAGACAACAGGGAGGCAGTCCCCCCCCTCCTTCATAATCAGTCTTTTATAATTAAACTCGAGGCATACAGTGAGAGAGAGAAAGTGAGAGAGAGAAGAAAGAGAAAGAAGGAGAGTGTGATATCGTGAAAAGTACATTACATGCCCAGTGAAGTGTCCTTACCTCCGCCAGAATTTGTCGACAAGCTCCACAAGGAGTGATAAACGAGTCCGTCAGATTACTGAAAATTTGCGAAAACAAATTTTGACCATTAACGCATTTCATTGAATTGTTTTACAACTCAGAGAAGCTGTTGCTGCATATACATACAATCTACATCAAATCTGTCTGCGTTCTTAAGTTAACAAACTAATTGTGACTAAGCAGATTCATTTGTCAGATCAGGTCAATGGTCACAGATCAATGACCAGGTCAGCTCTCAAGTCTATGGTCAGATAGTCAATGGTCAAGTTATGTCAATGGTCAGTAATCAGATCTAATCATTTCTGGGTGTATTTACGTTTGGTGATTATAATGTATTTATTTACTCTTTGCAACGGCAGGTTTTACCTTGACACAGCGATTGCCTTGAACTCTCGCTCGCCCTCTGACACAGCCTTGCAGATGACTGTCTTCTCAGCACACACGCATAGTGAGTACGAAACATTCTCCACGTTACATCCTGCAAGCAGACAAACAAATATACACACATACACATACGCGACACATAAACACACATATCTACACATACAACATACATACACATATTACACATATATATACACACAAACATACACATACGACACATAAATACATATGCACACATACACAAGCACATTACACACACATACACGTACACGACACATAAACACTCATACATACAGACCCATTACACACGTACACAGATACAGACACATACACACACACGTTTAGCTCTTAGTGTCCTACAAATTTATTAGATTATAAATAATTTTATTTTTGAAATAGATGCTTAAAAGTGTTTGATTTATTTCTTCTGTTTCATTATATTTCAACCAAATTTGTTTAAAGTGTGTACGTATTTGTTTGTTTGTTTAGTTGGTTTGAAAGTTTGTTTGCTTTACTTTGTTTTGTCTGGATTTCTTTGTTTACGGCTTGTGTAGTGAGATTTGCTTTTGCGGGGTTGTATTTTATTTGTTAGTTTGCTATTTAAAGATGAAAACTGTTTTTTCAGACAAAAAGAACTGCTTGCTGTCTTCGATATCTGCCTTAGATAAATAGATATACCATTAATCTATGTATATGTGTGTATGTGTATGTGTGTGTGAGAAAGAGAGAGTGTGTGAGAGAGAGTGTGTGTATGTGTGTATGGGGGGGAGAGTGTGTTTGTGAGTGTGTGAGAGAGAATGCGTGTGTGTGTGTGAAAGTGTGTGTTTGAGAGTGTGTGTGTGTGAGAGAGAGTGTGTGTGTGCGTATGTGTGTGTGTGTGAGAGAGAGAGAGAGAGAGTGTGTGTGTGTGTGTGTGTGTGTGTGTGTGTGTGTGTGTGTGTGTGTGTGTTATGCAAAATAGTTTAACAAAAGGGAGTCCTGCTCAGTTCAAGTTTATAATTGGAATGAGCGGGGAGGATAATAGATTCACTTTATATTTATGACGTTTCTATTAGTCCAGTTGAGATTTATTGCGTTGGTGTGAGATTTCTTTCTACGCACACCTTTAAAGATCTTGCCTCCCTTGGTCAATAGGGCCGCACCAACTGGGAAGTTGCTGTAAGGACTGTACGTGTTTTCCTTCGCCTCGAAACATGCCGAGAGTAGACGTTCCTCTTCTTCCGGTGCTGCATGGAGACAACAGATACGCACTCGTGTTTTTAATTCGTTCTTCTATTTAGACTAAAGAGTGAAGACTAAAAGGCGGGGCTGAGATAGATAGATAGATAGATAGATAGATAGATAGATAGATAGATAGATAGATAGATAGATAGATAGATAGATAGATAGATAGATAGATAGATAGATAGATAGATAGATAGATAGATAGATAGATAGATAGATAGATAGATAGATAGATGGACGAACGAACAGACGGACAGATGGATGAATGGTATAGTAGTAGAAGATGAGAGCTATGTGATCTCTTGCATTTTAACTAAACTGCCACTATCTTTATTGTTTTAATTTTAGTTGTAACAATTTTATTAGTGTTGTTGGTGAGGGAGAGTGATGGGTTGAGGTGGGGGGTAGTTGTTGGGTTTGTTTTTGTTTTTATTCTTTATTAGCGGTGGATGAGTTCTTTATTATGCGTATCTAACATGTGATTTAATATTAATATTGAGTAGGTGTTTTATTGAGTCTTTCTTGACCTTGCTCTTACAGAACGCAGTGATTCTCTTTATTAAATACGTATGTAGTCACATATCGATCCTTATTTAGGCAGCAAAATTAAGTGGTTTTTCTAAAATAAAATCACTTTCTTATGAAGGACAAATAAGAGACTAAATATTCACCAGTAAAAATAAAAAGACAGCAGTTTGTAGTTTTACTTTGTTCATGTTTACGCTACCCCCTCTTTCTCCTCTACCAACCAACACTAACCATCACCAACTAACACCAACCATCGCCAACCAACACTAACCATCACCAACCAACACCAACCATCCCCAACCAACACTAACCATCACCAACCAACACTAACCATCGCCAACCAACACTAACCATCACCAACCAACACCAATCATCACCAACCAACACTAACCATCACCAACCAACACCAATCATCACCAACCAACACTGACCATCACCAACCAACACCAATCGTTACAAACCTATAAAATCCTATAATTCAACTCGTGTCTGCAGTTTGATCTTGCCAGTCCTTTTGTGTGAGAACCAATCCAGAACATCTTCAGTGTCCAAAACAGGCATTATGCCGGATGGTGTTGTGCAGATACTAGCCAACCAACCACAGTCAATCAACTTCATCTCTCTCTCTCTCTCTCTCTCTCTCTCTCTCTCTCTCTCTCTCTCTCTCTCTCTCTCTCTCTCTCTCATCTTGTCCAAGTGCGATAATTATGCATAGAATCATAAACAAAATTTGCTCTGAATGACTACCACAAGACTATGACAAATAGTAGACTTCATGGTGCCGAACCGGTTAAAAACCCACAGTAGGAGAAAAGGGGACTAAATAACAACCATATGCAAAAAAAAAATAAAATCACATGAACAGCTTAAAATCTTCACTTCTTCTCCACCATTTCATGAGCAAGGTAAAGTCCAACAACCACGTAACAGTTTTAAAGGAGTAGATGATCAAAACACTTGACTAAGAATAGAATGATAGGTGAAACGATCTGATTTCTTCCACAGTGTGTAAAGAACCACCCTTTTAAGAAAAAGGTATGCTGTCGAATTATTATTTTTTTTGAGAGAGTGAGTAATTTTGCACTAATTAATATTTTTGACAGGAGAAGTTAACTGAAAATTGTGAACATGGGAATAGCCCACTTCACAATTGAATTATCTTGTATAACATAAAATATCTAAAGCTGCATACAAATTATTGCAGGTTTCGTGATTTTACTTCCTGGTTTTCTTTTTTGGTTTACCCTTTTGGGTTGTGTTGAAACAGACTGAGTGAGGTTCACCTGCAAGAGGCAAAGGGAGACCACTCGGAAAATAAAAAGGTTTTGACATGACAAAGTCTCTTGGTCAAAGATTTGACACTGAAAAAAATCGTCTTAGGAGGGGATCTTTTCTGAGACATTTATCTTAGGAAAGAATTCCATAGAGAGTTACTATCAGATACTGAATATATGGACTTGCATTCTTGCAGTGGTAGTATAGGGTGGCTATTCCTATGTATTTGGGCATGTCCCGAAAATTTAAACTTCACTTTTATTCAAATTATGTTATGTTTTATAAAATTCTTTATTTTTCTTTGCCCAACTCGTTGTTAAATTCTTATAATTTCACATGTATATGTATCATTCTGTAATGTATGTAATTGTCTATTTTCTTATGTTAAATGTGTCAGAAAACGCCTGGGACAAGATTTATCAAGATATTTATTACCCGGTGTGTGAAGCCAAGTTTGTCTGTCTGTGTGTCTGTCACCCATCAGTTACATCATCGGGCGCTTTCTTAAACCGAGAATGGGACGGGCATGGGTCCTGACAACTGTTGTTAACAAATAAGAGGGGGGGTGGGGGGGGGGGGTGCAGGTATAGTTGCTGCTATTTACAGTTCAAAGCTCTTTGCAGTAAATTCAAGTAAGTTGTGTTATTGCCACACGCTTTTATGTGTATTCTGAACGCTTGTTCTCCACTCTGGTATGACCTGTGGTGACCTTCTCTGGTTCCAAGTACACACTGACAGTTATACAACACGAGTGCGTATTTAGTACAGCTTTCCTGAACATGTAGGTCAAATAGCATGCGAGCTACCGTAACTGTTATAAAAATAGATTTTTGTGGTTAGCTTCCGGTTTTTGTTACTCACGTCATAACTTTACAACGAATCTCTCGCATTTAGTTATTTTTAGTTATAAACTATTAATAGAAGCACTGGAACGCAATGTACAGTGAGTGTACATACACCTGGAGAAAACTGAAAGAGGTATTAAATCAATCTTGTTTTGAATATTTTCCAGTCAAGCGTTGCGACCCTCGCTTTTTATCAAATGCCATTGGAGACAAACCTCAATAGACAATGGTTATCTGTTTTGCAGTTGAAAAATTCTCTACAGTGTGTTTATGTACGCTCTTTTCATTTTTCTGATAAAATGTTTACTCTACCATTGACAAGCATATAAGAGAGTTATATTTTGGCTAGGAAAGAAAGGGTTAAAAAGCATTCAATGCTGGCGAGGTGTCCAGCGACAATATCGTCTACCGCAAACACGTGTACAAACGCATTAATCAAACATGAAAAGAAAGTCATCTATTGATGAATGCAGCAATATAAACCCATCTGATCGTCTAATTAACATCTTTGACGATCCCATTGTACTTTCAAAGTATATATGTATTTTTATATTCTAAAAATTACTAACTTCTAACGAACAGCTCAAAGCGAATATACTTTTTTCCAGTAACAAATTCACAAAACTGGAAATTGTCCACAAAAGCTTTGACATATTGTAAGGTCGGAATAGTTGTGAGTACACTAAATACACTGTTAATCATACTGTGCCAGATATTATACAATGACTACTATTTTCAAACTACAATGTAAGTGTTAGCTTCGTTGATTTCACATGTGCAGGGAACAAGAAATTATGCACTAACTTTACGTGACATTCGGTAATTATGCAGTAACTTTATGCGGCGCGTCGATTTGTGTGTGTGTGTGAGAGAGAGAGAGAGACAGGTTGCGAGGAGAGTGTAATTATGTATTAACTTTGTGGCCTTTCAATTACAGTATTGTTAGAGCGAAGCAGTAATTTGTATTTACTGTCGCTCCATTCAGTTATGTATTAACTCTGTACAGTAAATAGTAATAATGCTATAAATTCATGCGGTGCTTCGGAAATCTTCACTGGCAAGTGTGACTTTTCGACAGTTATGTACTAACTTCGTGCAGCTTTCGTCATACAGCACGTTATTTCGTGCAGCTTTCGTCATACAGCACGTTATTTCGTGCCGTGCTCGCTATAGAGCACATTACTTTGAGCGGTGTTCGCTATAGAGCACATTACTTTGAGCGGTGTTCGCTATAGAGCACATTACTTTGAGCGGTGTTCGCTATAGAGTACATTACTTTGAGCGGTGTTCGCTATAGAGCACATTATTTCGTGTGGTGTTCGCTATAGTGCACTTTGTGCGGCATTCTGTTAGTTAAATATATTTTAACTTTGATGGGCTTGACAGAAATTATGCATTAATTTTGTTCAGTATTTCAATAAAAATGCATTGACTTTATACAGCATTTCAATAAACAGGTATTGACTTTATACAACATTTCAATAAACATTCATTTGCTTTGTACAACATTTCAATAAACAGACATTGACTTTATACAACATTTCAATAAACAGGCATTGACTTTATACAACATTTCAATAAACAGGCATTGACTTTATACAACATTTCAATAAACAGACATTGACTTTATACATTTCAATAAACAGGCATTGACTACATATAACATTTCAATAAACAGGCATTGACTTTATACAATATTTCAATAAACATGCATTAGCTTTAAACAGAATTTCAATAAATATATATTAATTTCTACAGTATTTCAAAACACGTTTTAAATATTTTAACATTTTAGTAAACAGCAGTACAGTGGCATTTCAGTCATTGTGCAATCGATTTTTGGATTTGTTTTCGATGTTTTTGTTCGATTTCTTTGTGGTACAGTAGTAATTGTATTTTTTAAATCTCATATACTTTTGCGAGCATTTTTAAAAGTGAGGTGGAAGGTTTTTTCCTTGAGTAGGTTATTAAATAATTAAATTGGTGAATGTGATCTACATGACATAGCTAGCAGTCAGTGTTGATGAAGGTCGAGTTGTCCTTCAGGAGTAAGGTTAAGGGTATTGTAAATTATTCGGAAGTGTGTAACTGAATACAGTGGGTCTTTGTCATTCTCAAAAATATAGAATAGAAATAAAATCTTAATTCCATCATAATAAATTCATCCTTTAGTAATTAAGGTCAGCGAAAGCGTTGCTCAGAAGTCCGGTAGACCATGAGCGCGTGTCGTAAGTGATGAGAGCACTTTAAAGAGTTATCGTTATGACGACATATCTGTGTTAAATGGACCACAGCAGAAAACGCAATCTTAAACAAATAATAATTCCGGAAATGGATTACAACCAAAATTATATCCACCACGAATAAAGGTCCTCTAGCATATTTACAAAGATCGGTGGGGTTTGTTTTTGTTCGTTTTTCTTTTTCGTTTGTTCATTCGTTTACTTATTCGTTCATTTGTTTCATTGTACGTTTGTTTGCTTCTTTGTTTGTTTGCTTGTTTTTCCCCCTAGCAATATCATGAGAAATGATAATTATACTTGTATAAAGAAATAAATGTAAAATAGATATTAGTATACTTTTCTCTTTAATAAGTGAGACGATAAAAGTGAACGAATGTAATGAGATGACCCTTGGAATGTTCCTTAACGTGACTTTTTTTCTTCTAATTATTGTTTTTCTGTTTAGAATTGGTCTGCTAGACGCAACTTCAAAAACAAATTTTCACACTTACAGCACATGCATGAAATTTCTACAGTAAGACTCTGTATCTAAAGATGGTTTGAAAACAGGAAGCATATTGCGGATATTTCTTTATAATTGATGCTGCTGAAATTCAATTGTATTTTATTTAATTTCTTTTGTACAATTACATTCTTTAGCGAGTCCAATGAGAATAAAACCTTTACTTACATATCATGTTGCAGTTGTATGACTTTGTATACCAGCACGCAACCAAATGGATTTCTGATTGAGATCTGCACGTCTTTCCTCTAATCACGACTGCCCTCTGTACACCGACAGACTACATAGAACCTACTTACACAAGAAAGAATCACTGAAAAGTCTCAACAAGTTACGGGTATATCGCTGCACTCTTAAAATAACATTAACATGCACTAAAACAAATACGCACGCACACGCACACAGACACACACCGCGCACACACAAAACTCACCCCATGGTTGGAGCCTGATGAGCTCATTTCAGCGTGTGCTATTTTTAGCCTAAGTGTGCGGAAGCTCACAATCTTGAGTAAGCAGTAGTTGTTCAAAGTAGTGCCGCCTGCAAGTGTTATTTCGTTGAATGTGCTGTCAAAGCAATTTCTCTCTGTGAAAGTAAAATGTCGCCTTCCAGTTATCACAAATTTTGCCTGCGGTCAAAATATTTTTTTTTTTTTCATTTCTCCAGAACTTCTGCTTAGAAATCGTGATTGCGCAATAAGATTACCGCCATCACAGAAACAGATATCTATTGATAAATAGATTAATAGACTTAAAAATAGGAATATAATTATCCGATGGCTATTCAGAGTACTGTCCCTTGTTTAATATGATTTTGTACAAAATGCGCATGTATGTATTTTTTTAATTTTAGCAATGAAAATCCGGTGTGAATGTTGTGCCTCACTGACAATGCATACGTGGCATTGTATTATGTGATAGGCCTATTGCATTATGTGACATTATATTATGTGGCATTGTATTATTGACATTGCATTTTGTGTATTATGTGACATTGCATTGCATTATGTGGTATTGCATTGTGTGACAGCATTATTGCAAACAAAATGAGAAATAATCTGTGACAGACCTTTTAGTTTTCTTTTTGTTTGTTTGATTAGATAGTTGGTTGGTTGGTTGGCTGGCTGGTTGGTTGGTCAGTTGGTTTTATCCTGAATATTTGTATAAAGTACGACAGTTTGGAGAATGGTGTCTTGTAGGAAGCTGGAATCGTATACATCATTTCATTCAGTAGGCCTATTTGAAATTAGATGTGAAAATGACAAGCGAAACTCTTGACCTTGATTTAGTGACAACAGAGAAACGGCAGTCCATTGTACCCACTGATCTAATAACGTCAGATTTGAACTAAAACCGCGCATAGCATTTCGTTGAGTGCTGCTGAGTCCATGTCCCGGAAACTATTCATCAGCCATCACGCCATTCACTTAGTAATAATACTACACCGGTGGACATGGCGTTCACTTTAGTAATAATACTTCACTGGTGGACATCTCGTTCACTTTAGTAATAATACTTCACTGGTAGACATGGCGTTCACTTTAGTAATAATACTTCACTGGTAGACATGGCGTTCACTTTAGTAATAATACTTCACTGGTGGACATGGCGTTCACTTTAGTAATAATACTTCACTCTTGGACATGGCGTTCACTTTAGCAATAATACTTCACTGGTGGACATGACGTAGAATTCCTTCTAAAGTATATATGACCTAACTGAATTCTAAATAAGAAACTTTGCACAGATTTTTTGTTAAACTTGGAGAGACCTCTCCAATAATTCTACTGATATTATTTTAAAGTAAGAAGAAAATTATGTTGAAAAATCTTGCTTCAAAATAAAACTGTGGGAAATTATGTTATTCAAATATCAGACGAGCTGTGACTAAACTCATGGGTCTCTTTCACGAAGATTGGTTGAGCGATTGGGCTCATGGGACTGTTTCATTGAGACAATGTGTGTCTGGGATCATGCGACTCTTCCATAGATGAGTGACTGGGATCGTGGGACTATTTCAGAATGAATCTTTGATTGACTGAGATCAAATGGACTATTTCAGAGTGAAGTGAATTTTTGACTGAGATCATGAAACTATTTCAGGGTTAATCTTTGCTTGAATGGGATCAAAAAAAAATGTTATCTCTTCCCATCATAACATATTACCACTGTGTACACTTACCAGCAGATTGTGTCACCTGCAAAAGTTTCCCAGAAATTAGATCAGCTTGCAGCAGTGATTTCCTAAAAATTAGAGTATTTATAGTATAAATATCTTTGCTACTGTTTATTCCGTCGATGAAAAATGAGTGGGGGGTGGGAATAGAGATGTGGGGAGCAGACTGTTAGCAAATGACATACTTTTAAAGGAGATGGAGTTTGGTGTGATGTGTTCTGACAGAGGAGAAGGTAAAAATGTCCTCAAACTTCACGAAATGCTTTAGGGACAGATCCTCAAGGTAATTTTTCGCTGAAATGTGTAAAGCAAAATGTGTAGACGTGTTGCCACACTGGTAGTTATTTACTCTCCTTTGTGTACATTAAAATTCATCTTAACCTTTTTTCTTCTTTTAGTTGCGATGTTTAACACTAATCTATATTTCAACAGAGATTCTATCTATTTATTATCTATGATTTAAAATAATATATTAACTAAAGATTGCTAGCGTTCAAGGTCAGTGGCCACCAAATGATCTTGCTGCGGTCGATGTGGTAAAAAGACGTGACACGGAAAGAGTTGTCTCATTGTTCAGTCATTTCCTGTAATGGCCGATTGCAGTAAAAGCATGGCTTATGATAAACAGAGGTTTGTTGGTTGTAAATGATATAATTATTCTTTCTAGACAGTTGAAATATTTATCATCACATCCACCTATTTTCATAGCAAAAGATTCTATTTGATTGATGTTTTATGAGATCATAATTCCATTTAGTTAAATGCAGATTGAATATTTAGACTGGTACTTGGTAGTGGTAGTGGTAGTCAACTTTACCAGAAAATTGAGTAGGCCTATTGTTATTTATTATTAAATATCTTTATAATGAATCATAATTTCATTGTTTACTAGGCTGCTTTCCAACAAGAAACTGGCCATGAAAAGTGTTACCGAATTTATGGAGAATGGTTTCGACTCTGACAGCGAAAACTCTTCAAAAGATTCTAAATCAAATATGAACAAGTCTTCAGCTAAATCTTCTTTCAACAAAACAAATAAGACTTTGGACAGACAAAAGAAAAAGCAAAGGTGAGTGGGTCTTTCTGACGAAACATTGACAATTTGACAGCTGTAGTCTGGTAGCTAATGAACTTTTTTTTCGGTACCAATATAATCAAAATAATGTTTAAAAATAATACTTGTAATGGTATCAGAGGACTAGAGAACTATGAACATGGTTCCTAGCCAGGCTACATATACCGGACTTTTTTTACTTTCAGAACGAAACATACATCTATTTTGTACATATTTCCTAGTTTGTCTTGCATCATAGAAGCATGCCTCTAGCCCAACCAAATTAATATATGGCACTATAATGTTATTCTTAACCAGTTTTTCACATGGACTAACTAAACCTAGACATTGATAAAGCTTTATCATCACCGTTTATTAAAAACTTTGCTAATATACTTTATTCACATATTCCTAGCTTTTGTAAGTTAGGATATATCATTATATGATACTGTTTTGAGAGAAATCCATAACCATTGCCAAAATAAACAAAAATAACAAATGTGTTTCATAGTAACATACCATACCTCTAGCTTATTCAGTTTAGATATGGTCCACATTAGCACAAAAATTCTCAGTTGGTTTGTTGCATATTTCCACATATTTAACTCAGTATTAGTATATCAGTAAATCACTGTACAGTTTTTCTTAAACATTAGTTTGTTGTATGCACACCAATAGGTAAATTGATGGACAGGTGGTTTTGGTAATAAAATCAGATGCTTTAAAAATAAAAATTATGATGTGATGATTTGTGTAACAAGGCTCCTCCTAACAGTGGGGTTATGTATGCTAAATACTAATTGTTAACTAGCATACCCCTTAGTACCTTCTTACCATAATCCAGGGTAACCGTCTTCCCATTCACAGCACCTACATTACTTTGTTTCCTGGCTCAAACCCTGACCCCATGACAGGCTGCTGTTCGTCCTGCTTGGGAGGCAATGACTTGAGAAGACACAGCTACACATAACACTACCCTGACATCACAGCCAGTCAGAGATAGTTACAGTGGGACGTTACAAGAGACAGTCATGAGCTCATATGTTGAATTGACCTATAAAACAACCTTTAAATAAGAAAAATAATTTAATGAAATTTATAAAATGAAAAGGCATTTACCAAACACAGACAGTAAACAGAAGAACAAAGGTAATATTTTCAAGCAAAATCCAGAGTAAAAAGAAGTTGTCAGAATTGAAATACATTCAGAAATCGTTCTTTGATATATTGAGGCAAAAATCTATAGTATTAACTAACCTCTCTATTAATTTATAGTATTTAAAGTTAGATGTTATAAGTGCACATGAGTCACATATGGCTGTAGTGACATAGGACGAACAGAAGAGACATTTCAAGCAACACACAATTGCTGACTCTCAGCTCTCCACTGACCTACTACATATGGCTGCAGTGGCAAAGGATGAAATAAATGAGACAGTTACAAGCAACACACGGTTGCTGACCCTCAGCTCTCCATATCTGTTCACTCTCAGTTCTCCACAACTACCCTTCCAATAAAGAAATCAGAAGTTATATCGGCACCCCAGACTCAGAATACACAAATATCAAGACTGCAAAACTACTGGTATAAGTAAAACACTCTACTATGGCCTCTCAGCTCTCCACAAGCTAATTCTTCCGATACAAAAATCGGAATGGCAGGTACTCCACACAAACAGTTGTGCATGGCAAAACCTATGTAATCCAGAATCTAAATGTGCAAAGATCAAACTGAAAAGCTATCATTACAGGCAAACAAAACTTCTGATTTACAGCTCTCCACAAACTAATCTTCCAATACAGAAATTGAAATGTAACACAATGCCTTACAGCTGATCCCTCTCAGTTCTCCACAGCTGTTTCGAAACACTCAGGACCAAAGCTGCACCACAGTTACTTCAAACCACAATCACCTGATACTGAAGATCAGGAATTTTCACTCTAACTACACTGCTATCCAAACCAAGCAGCTAGACCCCTTAGGCAATTCAACCATGGGGTATATGTGTCCTGATCGACCACCCACCCAGTTCCAGCCCCAGTTCAGACACTAATAAATATCCACATGTACAACCACTGCATAGCTAATTGCATTCCACTCAGACATCTTGATTAATGACCTGCTGGCTGACCTTGGGTTGTAAACCCATTCATGCTGTGCCTCTTGGCGCATCAAAACAAAAGACCACACGGACAGTACAAGTATAAAGGTCAGATTAAGACTAAGTGTACACTCAATACCCTCACTTCACTTACATGCCAGATAGTAAAAGCAAAAAAGGTTTAAAGTTCTAGAAAATACACAAATATTACAAAATGAGATATTCTCTGTTGATCATTATAAATGTTGACAATATTAACTTAATAATTCTGTTAGAAAAAAATGTAGCAGGGGAATAATTTTGTCACAGTTTGTTTGTGGTTTTTATTTATTTCTTTGTGTTTTTTCAGCTTTTTTATTTTGTGTGAGCATAATACAGAGTGGAAGTGAATATACTAATGACTCATTATAATACTGACTCTCACCCTCAATATTTTTTCCATTCATTATATATATATATATATATATCATTTATGGAAATTATTTCATTCACTTTGTTTCTGTATTCATTTGTTGATAATTGCTTTGATTCAGAATAGAAAAAGACAGAATAGTTTCAAAGAAGAAACCTTCAATTACATCAAGTTCTGAAATGAAAAGGTCTTTAGAAAAGCTGAAAGAAAGTGATCCAGAATTCTATGATTTTCTGCAAAAGAATGACAGTGAATTATTGCAATACAGTGATGATGATGATGAAGAACAAGAAAGTTTAGATGATGATGATGATTCACAAACTAAACCATATCATCTACCAAAAAATGAAAAAGCAAAAGCAAGACAAGAGAAAAAAGCAGCAGAAGCTTTAGAAAAAGAAATCTTGGGGATGTCCAGTGGCGAAAGTGATTCTGGTGAAAGTGAAAATGAAGGCATTGATCACTCTAGAGGAGGAATTCACAAGCCACCGGCTAAACTGGAAGTGAGAAAATTATAATTATTTCATTTTATATTGCCACTTAATGACTTATAGGGAAATATAATCATTGTGCTCATCCAGCTAGTATACTTCTTATTTACAGAACTAAAATATTTTCACAACACAATTCTTAACTTATCCTCATGTTGCTGAACAATGTTCACATTGGCTATCTTCGTTTAGCTGCTAAAGGTGTTAAGCATATTCTTGAGCTGTTTTCAGATCAGACTTTCATTATCCAAGCCTATGTCTGAATGTTAAAGGATTCTGACATTTCTGTGCGTGCGTGTGAGTGACATTTATGTAATTCTGTAGTTTCTAAACTAGTCTCACCACTCAGTATGCATATAGCATTATAAGAGTTTTGTATGCTTCAAGGGATATGCAGATTAATAATGTAAGTGGAATATAAACTATAATGCACTTTTATTATTTTTTAATTTGTTTAATTTAAAAAGGTTGCTAGTGATGATGAGGATTTTGAAGAGGAGGGATCTGATGTTGATAAAAGGATGGCTAAATCCAAAGGAAAAAGAAAACTTATTACTCTCCCCATGATACAGAAATGGACATCACAACTAGAGGTTTGGCAAACTTTTGTTTACTGTTGAAGAGGATGTTACAGCTCTGTTATTTAAGATAATCTTAGTTTCCAGATACTTTTGTCCATTTAATTCCTGCTCCTTAATTTGTCCACCTAATTCATGCTTTAGTTTATCCATTTAATTCCTACTCCTTAATTTGTCCACCTAATTCATGCTTTAGTTTGTCCATTTAATTCCTGCTCTTTAATTTGTCCACCTAATTCATGTTCTTTAGTTTGTCCATTTAATTCATGTTCTTTAGTTTGTCCACCTAATTCATGTTCTTTAGTTGGTCCATTTAATTCCTGCTCCTTAATTTGTCCACCTAATTCATGTTCTTTAGTTTGTCCACTTAATTCATGTTCTTTAGTTTGTCCACCTAATTCATGTTCTTTAGTTTGTCCACCTAATTCATGTTCTTTAGTTTGTCCACCTAATTCAAGCTTTAGTTTGTCCACTTAATTCATGCTTTAATTTGCCCAGTTTAATTTATCCACTTAATTTGTGCTTTAATTTGTCTTTTGAATGCATGCTTTAGTTCAAATAATTTTTAATTTTATTTTTGTTTCATTTCTCTCTCATATTTACTGCACCACTTCTTTTGTTTTTGTTTTTTTGAGTCAGTAATTGCATGTTCAGCTTATAAGATAATACAGTATTTTAATTTTTTTTTAGGTGATGGATCCTGTTTTAAAATTTGTGTAAACTTTTCCAAAAAAAATAAAACTGTAATAATTTTTCAAATCAGATTAGAAATAATAGTTTTGGGTGAACAGTTCTCCCAGTGAACAGTATCCAAAACTTCAAGACTACACTACAAGTTTTGATTTCAGGAATTAGAGTTTTCAGTATTGCTTTCTCTTTTCTTTTTTTCCAAAGCATTTCACTCTTTTTGAAAATAACCATTTGAACAGTAAAATAAAAAGATATATGAGAAATCATTTGCTTATTTCCTGTTCCATCAGCAATTGAAAATGCCTTCTTTAATTTAATTTATCACTAATAGATTTATAATATTCTATATCAATAAACATTTTATAGCAATTTTAAAATTGAATGGTTGTATTAACTCATAATTATCTATATACATATTACTATATGTAAATTAGTAATATGTAACTAAATTTTATGGTGTAATGCTATTTATAGAAAAATGGGTGTGCAATAACAATGAGTGCTGTATAGCTGCATGGTTTGTGTACAGTTAGTATGTTGTACCAATACAAAGTGATGAACAGGTGTTCTTTATTAATAAACTATAGCTGCATGGTTTGTATACAGTTAGTATGTTGTACCAATTCAAAGTAATGAACAGGTGTGCTTTATTAATAATCTTGTGCATGCTTTTCATAGACAAAGACAACTGTGGAAGTCATGCAAGAAGTTATAGAGGCATTTGCTGCAGCAGTACAACAGGCAGGAAGTGGAGATGAAGAAATTGAACTGGAAGGAGGCACTAAATATAAAGTAGAAGGCAGCACTGGTATGTGGGGGCTCACTTGACACTTTAATCCTTACATCATATTTAAACTTTCAGGCTTAAGAGATTTGCAGATTAATTGGTTTACTTCCATTATGGATTCTCTGAGATATTTGCTTTTATCCTGTTTTCTCACTATCAAACTTTCAGAATGTGTAGACTTCTGCTGGGGAAAAAATATAAAAATGAAAATGAGACTTTTCCAAAAGGGATGAAACAAGTCATTAAAAAAGTATGTGATGCATTTCCAAAATTCAATTAGGACTCCTGAAATCAGAGTGTTTCATCCTGTTCAGCATTTTCTAGAAATATGGCCCTGTAGCAGTGATGTGCTGAAGGCCATCTCTTTCTCCATATATGTCTGCTTTGACTTCTGACCTTTCTATGAGTAGTAGCAGCCTATTCTGCCTTAGCTTTCTCAGGCAGTTTTATTCCCTAGCATTTTCTTTGTATGCATAATATATTTATATTTCTTTTCCTGATTCCTATTTGTTATTCTTTTATTTTATTTATGTACACAAGGCTGTGTGATGGGTAAAGGATTTTTTTTGTAATAAAATAATTTTTTTCTGAATACTTACCAGATGAGTACACAGTTCCACCCCTACCCCCAACCTCTGCTTTTTTCATTTCACACTTTACTCCTAGTGATAGGGAATATTACAGGGACACTGCTCATAGGACCTACCTCTAGCAGATTTGAGATAGGATGTGTAGGCCCTTAATAATGGCCTATATGACCTACATATTCCTATTGTAAATTCATGATGTAAGTATTCAGACAAAACTTGTATATAAAAGTTTTCTTTTCATGACTTGCATATACAGAAAAGCTTATATGACAATATTTTACTAAAACATGGAGCATAAATAAAAGAAATAAGGTTTAACCTTTCTACATTAGTGCATTTAAGTTCTTCAAGACATTACAGCTCTTTGTTTTTTTTCTGTAATTGCATGCATTCTAGTTGGTTATTCATCCTCAGCAGTGGGACATTACTCTTTTATATAGGCTATTAAATCTGTTCTGAAATGTATTCTTGGTATTTATATCTTAAGCATATCATTAATTTATTATATGATGCTACTTACAAAGTATATTTTAAATTCAGTAGTACATGGTTGTTTCCATTAAGTACTGTATTATAAATCAGTAATAAACAGTGTTATTTACATTACACTTTGGGTAAATATTATGCACAGTATGAGCTACAAATATTCTTTTTCTTCTGATAGACCTGAACTCTGGTCGGTTGGCTTTTGACCCCTCAGCCATGACTATTCCTCTTTGGCATACACGTACTACATCATTGTTTCATTGCAGTTTTCAATGCTGTGATTCGAATGTGCTTGACAAGCATAGTGCCAGCTCTTCAGACCTTGCTGGGAGTGTCATTGAGTGATGCAGAGAAGCCAATTTCACAGAAGAACAAGAAGTGGAAGAGACTGAAAGGACACATTAAAAAGTACTGCACTCTTGTGTTACAGGTAAACACTGACATTTTTAACATACACTACAGCTGTCAATATTTTATTTTTGTTTCTTTATTTTTCTTAATGTTTCTCATTTATTGCTTTAATTTACTTGTTTTGAAAAAAAATGATAGGGCTCATTCACATGAGTATTTCAAATTATCAGTTTTTGAAACGTTTTGCATGTTAGTGGTTTATAAGTATGCATTTTTAACATCATTGAATACTATTTAAAATCCTAGACAGGTTTACCTGATCAATCTCAGATAAAGGTAAGAGCGAATAAATAATGAATAATATCTTATATTTTCTTTGTTGTTGATGATTTCAAAATATGAGTTAAGGAAGGTAAATAAGTCTGTGATGTGTTGCATTGATCATGAGAGACCTGTTTAGAACAAGTAGTAAATTGTAACTGTTTGTAGTGCTTCATGTAATTAAGGTCACTAAGCATTTACTAGTCAAATTACATCTCAAAGTTCCTGAGACAGTGATTGGGTTGAAAAAGTTCCAGCTGTCATAATTGGCAGGCTGGAGCTTGAACCTTTATCACTCATTTGTTAGGCCACTCAGCTCCCCAAAGAGCAAAAATCCTTGTACAAATATTGCATGTTGTGTGTTAGGCTTTTTACTATAACGTTACTTGTTACATGTATTGACTTGCCTGTCAGTGATTGGTTGTTGAATTTGTCGTCACATGAATCACTATTCTTTTCTTTTTTTTTCCAGCTGATTGGTGAGCTGTCAGAGGCTAGTATGATAAATGTGATTCTGAAGCATGTTCACAAGCTAATCGTCTGTTATGCAGGCTTTCCAAAACTTGCAAAACATTTTATGAAGGTTTGTCTCCCTTTGATCTGCCTGTTCTTATAGTTGTGATGAGTTCTTGTCATTAATCCTCCCAAATCATGACTTAAAAAATATTTTGAACTCCTTTCCCCAGAAATTTCTTTGTGTTTTTTCATCCTCATTACAGTCCATTCAAAACCAGAATAGAATGATAGAAGGGAAATAGAACTAAAATTGTATTTAGCAAGTTTGCAAATTGTCTCCTCATGATCATGGTCTTGAAATTCATCAAATAGATAGACATGCATTGCACATTCGGGGCAGTGAAAGAGTATATATCATCTGTGTTTTATTGTTTCTTCTCACTTTCTCTTTGTTTGTCATGTTGTTCCAGCTTATACCTGTCCAATTCCACAAATCTTTCATTCTAGTCTTCCAGTTGCAACTGTAAATCTTAATAAATTAGCATTCAATACCTACCAACCAATCTCTTCATTTATCTTCATGTTTTCTGTTTCTTCCAGCCTATTTAAATGTCTGTCACTATTTGTCTATCATTGTGACTGTCTGCTTACATCTTGAAACATTTTGCATTGGTTGTTTTCAGACTGTCACTGTTCTGCTTTCATTGTATTTTGTTCTTCACCATGGGCTGATTGTTCTAGTGTGTTTTCATGATATATTAATTATTTAGTGTTGCAAACAGTCTACAAAGTTATACCATCAGTTCTTAAAATTTGCATATATGGTTCTCGATTAATTTGGATTGATTTTTGGAATAATGTGGTCATTGTATACACCTTCAATTTATTCTTTTGTTTTTAATGATGTGGTTGACTTAAGGGGCAGATAAATCAGTTGCAATGCCACAAAATATTAGGCGTTTGAAAAACAACTTATGAGCAGATTTTCTTTGTTTGACAAGGTTTTACTTTTAATTTATTTGTTATTTTTATTTGTTACATTCACTGTGTTTGTTGTTAATGTCTTTATTAGTTTAGTAAATAAATGTTGTTTAGTGAAAAATAAAAACTGGCATAAAAAGTATATGTTTGAGATTTAAGCTATCATTTTCTCCATCTCTCCTGAACCTATCTTTCAATCTTTTATATTTATGCATGATTTACACATTTTTTTAAATGCCATCCATTTTTAAGAAAGCATCCATATTTAAACTGAGAATTAGATGCATATATATATATTTATATATGTGCATATGTGTGTTTGGGGGAAGCACATTTTCATACCCATCTTCTTTCTAGAAAATGATTGGCCTGTGGAGCTCAGGTGTAGAGACGACTCGAGTACTGGCATTTCTCTGCATCAGCAAATTGTTGCGGTTACAGCCACAGACTTTATTAGAGCCTTGCTTGAAGGTAAGTTTTTCTAGTTAAGCATTTTTGTTTTTGCTTGTTAGATTGGGATTCTTTAATAACTATATTTCTGCATGTGTTTTTCACAGACTGTTACCTCGAATGGACATATATGGGAGAAAAATGCTGAAAGATAAACAAAAAATCAGATTTATGGGAGAGAGAGATTTGGTTTCATGAGCATATTATATAATTTACATTGATAGTGTTTGGTCTGTTTGCCACTTTCCACATAATACGTTCAATCTGTTTGCCACATTCTTCATAGAACATTTGGTCTGTTTGCCACATTCTTCATAGAACATTTGGTCTGTTTGCCATATTCTTCATAGTACATTTGGTCTGTTTGCCACATTCTTCTTAGTACATTTGGTCTGTTTGCCACATTCTTCATAGTACATTTGGTCTGTTTGCCAAGTTCTTCATAATACATTTGGTCTGTTTGACACGTTCTGCATAAAACATTCAGTCTGTTTGACATGTTCTGATTAACCCATTCGCAGTCCGTGTGTCAAGTTATGTCACAACCGGAAGTGACTGAGCCCTTGACTGCGTGCCACTGTTTGTCACAGGCTTACGCATACGTGCGCGTAGTTCATTCATTCATGAAACCATTCATTAAAAATAACCAATCAGAAAAATTGAAAGATATGTTTGGCTTTCGCACCCAATCTGTTATAAATTTTTTCATTGGATACTTATAATCAGTATGCTAATGAGCTTGAACTGGCGGCTTTTTCAATACAACCCACTGTCTTTGTGAAGACGCGCAGACATTTTGTGTTGATCTCCATGGCAAGTTTCGTTGTTTTCAAACTCACAGTTTGAAACCACAGCTGGGTCAGAATTTGATTCATTTTAGATGAATCTGATTTCTTATCTGAAAATAAAAATGTTCAACCAGCCCCTATTGAAATTTTAGACGCAGTTGACCTCGAGGCCAGCACTACGAAAACTGAAAACCGGTCGTGTCGAAGCGTGGCCGTGGCGTCTGCTACAAGTGCTAGGTGCATGGAAAAGCCACATGCTTTTGCAGGAAATAGTGAAATACAAATGCCATTTGAAGAAAATACTGGAGAAGTCGATATTTTGGAAGCATTTTTACCAGTGAATTTTGTGCAAAAAATTGTCGAGTTCACGAATACTTATACCGCAGATCTACTATCGATCGTGTGCAAATCTTTCTAACTACGACTCTATCAAACAGTGGCGTGATACAGAGGTGACTGAAATATATCAGCTTTGGGGACTTATTTTATTGATGTGTAAAAAAATTCTTATGGAAATAGTTTTTATTTGTACAAAAAATACTGATCTGGACATATGTGAAACATTTTTCTTCACTTCATAATGATTTGTCTTCGTGGATGCGATCTATTTTTCTAGATCTATTTTCAAATCTTGGACGCTGTAGCCTTTGAGTAAAAGTACTTGGTGGTGTGTGCTTGATTTAAAAAAAACTAATAAACTAAAAAATTGGATTAATATTTGTAAACATTGAGGAAACATCTCCACACAATTTGGACTATTAAATAAATGTGTAGAGCAATGCCAATCCTCCAGGAATACGACAACAGATGATGAAAATCGCAAGTTCAACAAAAAGGTAAAAAAAACTTTTTATTATTTATATATTTTTTTATTTTTAAAATTTTTTTAAAAAGACTTAACATATTTTATAATATGTATGTAATAGTTTACAATTAACGTTTTTAAAATTCATTTAGTATTAGCTTCACTTTTTATTTTTTAGTTTAGTAACCCATAGAAATTATCGCTGAACACCAAAAGTGCCTGACATGGCGCTGCCGACGCGCGTTTTTTTGCCTGACAATGAACGGGTTAATATATTCAGTCTGGTTTGACATGTTCTGTACAGCCATACAATAATATATGTATTATTTTTTAATAATACATTCAGTCTGTTTGCCATACTCTATATAATACATTCAGTCTTGTTTGCCATACTCTTGCATGTTGTACGTAAGTTGTATTTTCACTGATGAAGTGGGTTGGAAATGAGTTTATTAATTCTTCTTGTTGACAGATTGTATGATGTTCATTAACATTAACTTAAGTCCTATGTTAAGGTCATGTGATTCAGGTGTTTATAGATCACCCTTAGTTTATTTGAATAAATATTGGCATTAATTGACATATCAACTATTTTGCAGCAAATGTATATGGCTTATGTGAGCAACTGCAAGTTTGTTTCTCCAACAACCCTGCCCCTCATCAATTTCATGCAGCACTCCTTGGTCGAGATGTTCATGTTAGACCATTCACTGTCATACCAGCAGGCCTTCCTCTACATTCGTCAGCTGGCTATACATCTACGGAATGCCATTATTGGACAGAAAAAGGTAGATTAAACCAGTGCCTTTTGATATTTTGGGGTTTTGGGGGGGTTTATTTGTTTTTTGTTAGGCTTTTTTTTTTTTTTGAGGAGGGGAGGAATTGAAGGTTCTTTTCTTGGGAAATAATTATGTAAATGGTGGTGTCAAAATCAGTTTCCCTTATTCACCCAGGCACATTATTGATGTCCTCAAATTAGAAATTGTAAAAATAATATCCTGTGTCCATCTTAAACATTCAGATTGAATAGCAAAATCAATATCCCATTGCCTATTTAGCATTTTTTATATTTGGAAGGAGTGGAAATGTTGTCTCTCTTTGCATGGCCATATATATACTCATACTGACAATGAATGAATTCCAACTCATGTATGTGTTAAAATGTGTCAGTAAGTAGGTAAAGCACATTATTGTAAGTGTTGTAAAGTTTTTTTAGGAAATGCATGTCATTTAAACACTTCTTTTTTTTAGAATTTCTTTTTTAAAATTAAGAATATTAAATGACATAATGACAGTATTCTCTTTTGTTGAATAGGAAATGTGTCAGGCCGTCTACAACTGGCAGTACATACTGAGCTTGGGTTTATGGACTAGGTTATTGAGTGCAGCCCATCCAAGCCCTATCCTACAGCCTCTCATCTACCCACTTACACAAACCATCATCGGTACCATCAGGTCAGTCTTGTCATCCTCCCCTCATGCAAACATCATCAGTACCATAAGGTCAGTCTTGTCATCCTCCCCTCACACAAACATCATTGGTACCATAAGGTCAGTCTTGTCATCCTCTTCTCACAAACCATCATCGGTACCATCAGGTCAGTCTTGTCATCCTCCCCTCACAAATCATCATTGGTACCATCAAGTCAGTCTAAACCATCATGTGTACCATCGACCAGTCTTGTACCATGCACGTAAACTGTCAGGACAGTCTTAAAGTTTAAAGCCTGTATGTGGATGTGTTTAGAAATGAATATGGCTATTGCATTAATGTCAAAACGAACCAAATGTACTTTTTAAAAATAAAATACTGACTCATTCATTTTCTGCCAGACAGAGCATACTATAGGAATGTACATGTTATACTTACTGCATATAGAGAGAGCCCCCACTATCCAATAGTGAGAGATAAACAAAAGATAAATAACTCAGAAGCCATATTGCAGTGGGTGATGTCAGGTTTAAACTATTATTTTGCTTGGGACTGGCAAGATGAGTGTCAAGTCAGTAGTGCATTTTAAAATGAATCACTAGAGAGTTTTTTTCCAGTTTCTCCCACATATGGTCATGGTTACTTAGGTTCTTTTCATCTGTCCATCTCCAAGATGAGGTAAGGTACATTTTTCTTGAATTTTGTTTGCTTACATCTTACCTGCCTGTGAGAGTTTGCCTGATCAGAGGGTATCCTTGTAAGTAGGGATTCCCCTGTGAGGATTTGAAATGTGATAGATTTGTATAATCTGAAGGACCCAATCCACTCATGCTGATACATGGGGTGATGTGCAACCCTAAAACTAGGACATCATGGCTCTGATCAGTCAGGAATGCTTGGAAAAGAGCTGGGCCCAGTGGTAACTCCATATTGCCACCCCTTCCTCTTCTCTTTATCACTGAAAGTTAATTTTTACCCTTTCTAGATCGAAAAGAGACAGTCTTTGAGTTCTGTACATGGTTGCCTATGAGAGAGATGAGGGAAATTTCTATGCTAAACCCACAAAACATTCCACCATATGTCAGTGGGAGCATTAATATGCATTTGCTTGAAAACAAATCAGATACTAGATCACTCTCATTGTAAACCAACAGAGAATGGCTAGGAAAAAAGAGTACGCTCCTGCCCCCTCTCCCACTCTATCTCTTTCAGTGTGCATAGATTGCAAGCATTGTCAGGATGTAGGTTAGACTGGTTTCATATTTTATGGTCATTCAAATGGGTCTGAGTCTAATTAAAAAGATAAGAAAAAGTTCACAAAAATCAACTGATTGATAAGTTGGCAGTCTTTTATGCCCCCAAGACATGTGACATATAATTTTGAACAGAATTAATATGATACTTGAACACATTCCACTATGATGGCTTTCATCCTTCAGTTTGACTAGAAACGTATTTAAATGTACACCACATTCTGGAATGTGTAAATGTGATAGCCTATCTTTGAGTTATGAGTATGGTATTCATTTCATGTTTTGCAAAACGAAAGTTATCAATATTTATTCAATAAAACAATGCTTATACGATCAGAAAACTGTAAACTTTTTTTTTTACCTCAGACTTTTCAGACTCCATACAGCAGAAGGAGCCATTGTTCATCCTTATTACCCTCTCAAGAACATTTGAGAAAAATCAGATCCTTTGGAAAAGTGTAATAGCAATCACAAGTTTCTGCTACAATTTCTTCTGCCTCAACAAATGACTATAACAAATTACAAATAATAATATATAAAAGTTCAGATATCCAAAGGTAATCTAGCACACTGTTCTAACAGCTAAAACTGTTTTCTCTTAAATCTTTTTGTTTTGTTTGATGAATTTTTATTCTTGAATTAGGTAGTGATTCATTCTAAAGGGCAAAGAATACACTTTCTAAGCGGGATATTCAGTCAACGATTATCTCCCTTTGCCATTTTCAGAAGGTGGTAATATTTTTTTCCATGCAGGATTTAGTCAGGGCGCTGAAGATTTATAAATCATAAGACAACTTCATGTATATCACTTGAAGAAGTAGAGATATTTATGGTCAGACATTGCCATCTGGCTAAAGTACCTTATAAGAGACAACCATAACCCTTTTTACAGACTTGTCAAATTCTCTTAGAACCCACAGGTTTGCATTTTACAGAAATATGGCTTTGAAGGACATTATAGTAGGTAGCGGCACCCAAAAATAAATAATAAAATCAAGCATTCAGTTTTGTTATTTTCATTTAAAACATGAAAATTTTTTTTTTTAAATTGTGAAGCTATCTCAATTGGTTCCAGAGATATGCTATTTTGAAGTTTCAAAAAATGGCAGCAGTGAAAAAAATGATTATTTCGACCATTTATAGACTTGCTAAAGACTAACTAAAATCTAGCATGCAGTTATGAAAGTTTGATTATACATTCCTTTCTACTAGCAGATAACAAAATGCAAAGTTGTAACTTTCTATATGATGAAATAACAAAATGCCTAGCTGTAGAAGTTAATAAAAAAACCATCATCAGGAAAGTTAGAAATAATGCTATTGATGAAGTTTGACACAGCATATCTAACTCATTAATTGAAATATATCATTGAAACTGTTCACATATGTTCAAATGTATATAAAGAATATGCCCATTTTTTTCCAGGATGTTATTTTCATTTGAATCATGTACAGGTTGGCCCAAACTTTGTAAAATCATCAAAATGACTGACGACGGTACTTTTACACATTTTTTTTGCACAAAACTGGCCTAACATTTGAACCATTTGCATGATCATCATGAAATTTTGCAGTGTGATAAATATTACTTTGCTCATTATGTATAAAAAATTTCAATACCTTTTATGCACTAACAGTAAATTTATGCATTAAATGCATTCAAAAATTGTGCAATTACACAGAAATAGTAAACACTTTTTCATATCATGACAAAAGCTTGAATTCTGATCTCTTTGTTTGCTCTATACCAAACAAAATTAGTTATTGTCATGTTTCACTTATAAAAGTTAATCATAAAAATGGTTAAGATATTAATTACTAGGTAGCAGCACAGTAGTAAGTAAGCCAGCAATAATCAATGTATAAAAGTGCAAATTTTCATTACTTTTCATTCACTGATTTCTCAACATCCAAAGCATTCTTTAATTCAAACAAACATTCAAAATCAAGTTTAATGTTTCTATTTCTTATGATTGTAAATTTGTATATCTTGCTTGTATGTGGAAAGTACATGGATTGAATAAAGTTGATAATTATTCACCTATGTCCTGTTTTATCCAGCAGATTTACAAGACAGAATGTGTGTTTTGGCATACAGTGTTTTTTACCTTGGCTCGTGTCATTGTGTGCCACACACAAACACATTACACACATATATTTGGTATCAAAATAAAGATAGTTAAATACTGCATCCACTGCTATGAAGTTTGGCCTGGTTTATTCTGTACACATTTTGCAAATGATTTTAAACAAAAGTTGGCAAGTAATCTGCAATTTTCTTCAATAAAAAAATGGTCAAAAGTACACCATTACTAGGCTTGAATAAAAATCTTTGCACTTTATTTTGTGCAATTTAATGTGCAATAAAGAGAAGACCCTGTACAACTTCAAGGGGTAGGGATGGACAAAAGTTAGAAAAAAAATTGTTAAAAAAAAAAAAAGATCTATATGGATTAGGCTAGTCATACCACTGTACATACACTAAAGTTGAACTTTAACTAAGCCAGTGCTTGTACAATTAAAATAATTTCGGCTTTCTTACTAATAATTTTAGCTTTGTTCACTCCCGATTCGAGGTCGCAAGCATATGACAGACCCACTAATTTTGAAAGAAAAAAACTGCTAATCATACAAAACTACATAATAAAACTATAACCCCTTTAAATAATAGCAACTAAAGTACTTATCCAAAAAATAATGCAGTATTAAATTTAGTGTAAACTTCGCAACATCACTTTGGAATGAAGCGCGCTCGTTACAATGTTGGAAGCCATTGTTGTAAGACCGATCGTATTTAGTTTGCTATGTTTGATTGGATTGCTTGTGTCCCATAGGTAATGAATACATTAACCCCATACCTCATTCGAAAGGGGATGGAAAGACCTTTCATTCAAGCCTAGTAATTGTGTACTTTTGACCATTTTTTTAAACGACGAAAATTGCAGATTTCTTGCTGAAGTTTGCTTTAAAACTAATTTTTAAAACATATACAGGGAAAAACCACACCAGCTTTTAGCGCAATTGACGCAGTATTTAATTATCTTCATTTTTATACCAAATTTATGTGTGTAGTGTGTTTGTGGGATTTCCGCCAAGGTAAGAAACAAGGTATATCAAAATGTGCATTCTGCTAAGTCACATAAAACTTGACATGGATGAAAAATTAGTCAACTTTATTCAATCAGCGTAGTTTCCACATACAAACAAGACATACAAATTTACAATCATAAGAAAATAGAAACATTAAGCTTGATTTTGAATGTTTGTTTGAATCAAACAATGCTTTGGTTGTTGAGAAATCAGTGAATGAAAAGTAACGAAAATGTGCACTTTTACAAAAGTATAGCAGCTGGCGGGTGATTGTGCCACTATCTAATTATAGTGGCAGTGGTTTGGAGGATATCTTCATTATTCACTAGGTTCTATCCTCAACTTTGGCCTCTTTCAATCTGATTGTAGAAGCACTTCTCTTTTCCACTTCAGTTTTCTCTCATAAATTAGAGTTTGTTCCCAAGCATAAATAAAATGATTTTCATGAATATTTATCTTTATCACATGAGCCTACAAAGAAGCCTGACCAGCCTCCCCATTTTTTCTTCTTCTTATGCTAAAAAAAAAATGAACCATCACCCATGGTTCTTTGCTACAGGATAAGCTCTCTTTTTGTTTATCTCCCTCTTTTATGGTTAGCTTTTGTTTACCTGCAGTGTAATCTGTTTATGAAGTGTGCTCATTTGGAAAGTATTCATGAAAGGCTTGGGTTTTTATTTCTTTTTTCATTTGCAGGCTGCTGCCTACTCCTCGGTACTACCCTTTGCGCTTCCATTGTGTTCGATTCCTAACATCTTTGTCTGGTGCTACCAATACATTTATACCTGTCCTGCCATTTCTCCTGGAGGTAAGTTAGATTAAGGAAGCTGAATTTTGCTTCAGTATTTCAAGATTTATAACCTATTTTTTTAATATTAACAATGTGTAATCAGGTTAAATTCATGCAGAAACTGTTTCACTTTAGTGTTTCGGTTCATTTAGTTCAATAGTTTGGGCACAACAATTTTATTTTTTTTAATTTTGCAATTTTTTAAATCAATGTAAACTGTAATCAACTGAAGCATATAAGATAAATAATCTAGAATATTTTTATTTATTGGGGGTGGGGGTGGTCTTCTAATGAGTTTTTGCCAGAATATTTTAAGTTCTGCTCTCGCTGTGTTTAACATTGATTAGGGAATATCATATAGGTAAAGGGATTTTCCTTCAAAATGTTAGCCATTTAAAAGCTTGGTTTTGCTTTTTTGTGTATTTTTTAAATATTTATTTCTTTTATTATGATTAACCTTTCAAAGTATCTGTGATATAATTACATGGACATTGCTCTTGTAACTGAATTTCAGGTGCTGGAACTAACAGACTTTAACAAAAGAGCCACAACCAGTAGCACCAAGACTTTCAACATGGCTTGCATTCTCAAGTTTTCTAAACCACAGCTCACAGAGAGAGCTTTCAGGGTACTCTGAAATCAAGCTTGTAGTTTTATTCACTTAGTTTATCTTTATAGACTAAAAAAAAAAAAATCACCTAGATTTCAACATCTTTGTTTCAATGTGGGTGTTAACATTTTATTAAAATCAATTAAAAAAACAAGTGTATTGTTTCCTGTGTTGTGTCTTGTCATATCTATGTTGTTGTTTTTTTTATGAACAAGATCTGTTGTTCACATATTCACTTATTCATAGTACATAACTATATAAAGCATATTGATTCCATTGATCAGTAAAACTTCTTGCTGTAAGGAATCATTGCTTACTGATTGCATGCTGTAATTTTATTTTATCAAATGCTATCATTTTTATTTATTTTTTTCTCCCAAAATATGTTTTTAAAGGTGTATTTTGTATACTATAATTTTATTTTACATGTTATAAATTATTTTATTTATGTTTTCCAAATAATGGGTGGATTTTTTAGGTGCATTGTACACCTGATAATTTATTTTATTTATCATTTTCCCTTAATGGGATGAGAGTTACCTAAAACCATATAACTAGAATGCATCTTTATAAAACTGTACAAAGGTGTTAATATTATTCTGATTACTTTTTAATTTGCTATGCTTTACTCTAGCATTGGAATAATTTACAAGTTATCTGCTAGGCATTTGCACCCAAATTATTTAGTCCATTGTTCAGTGACCAGAAAGATTGTTAATTCCAGGTTTTGAAATACAGAGTTTGTAAAGTGCTTGTCTTATCTTTGCATAATCAAAGTAAACAGCCATTATATTTTTATTTCAGGACTCAGTAATAGAACAATTGTATGAACTGTTACTGGATCATCTGCACATTCATGCTCACTCAATAGTTTTTCCTGAGCTTGTGGTTCCTCTTGTGATACAGGTAATAATTACTATTACAGGACAGTATTTACAAGTCAGAAAAAGCACCTAGAGGAATAATTACTATTACAGGGCAATTTTTACTAGTCAGTAAAAGCACCTAGAGGTATTAATTACTATTACAGGGCAATATTTACAAGTCAGTAAAAGCACCTAGAGGTATTAATTACTATTACAGGGCAATATTTACAAGTCAGTAAAAACACCTAGAGGTAATAATTACTATTACAGAGCAATATTTACAAGTCAGTAAAAATGAATACAGATAGTAAGCACAGTACTAGTAATAAAGCATACAAATAATAATTATTACAGGGCAATATTCACAAGTCTGTAAAATAGCATACAGATAATCAATTATTGGTAATATTTACTAGTCAGTAAAGTATATAGATTATAATAACTGTTACATATTATATTTAATAATCATTAAAGCATACCAGGTAAAAATCACATAGGAAATATACACAAATCAATAAAGCATGCATGTAACAATAACAGTTATTGGCAATATCCACTTTAGAGTAAAGTATATAGATAATAATAACTATTCCAGGTAATAATTCACTAATCAATAATAAAGGCACACAGATAATAGTTACAGTTATTATTTAATGAAAAGTCCTATGGCGACTTTTTTAAAATATAAATAATAATGTGATAGTTTAAAATCATATTTCATTTCAAGCATAAAAGTAATAATCATGATGGGTTAAAATCAATTTCATTTCAAGTATACCAAGTAATAATCACAGTGATAGATTAATATCATGTTTCATTTCAAGCATACAAGTAATAACACAATGATAGATTAAGATCAATTTCATTTCAAGCATACAAGTAATAACACAGTGATAGATTAAGATCAATTTCATTTCAAGCATACAAGTAATCACAATTATAAGTTAAGATCACATTTCATTTCCAGCATACAATCACAGTTAAAGAGGGTATTTAAGTAACACAGTATTGTGTTTTGTTTTAATATTCAGTAGAAAAACACTAGTGAGTATGTTAGCTTGCATGTATGAATAAATATTATAATGTGTGTGCATTACATTCAACACAGTATTTCTATCTACTTTTGCATGTTATGCTAATTTCCACTTGATAGAGAAATGCACTTTATATAAAGCATAAACATGAGTATATATTTCAAGTTCTTCTGTTTGTTGTTTAAAAATTTTTTTTTAAAGTGGAATTATTTAATTTTAGTTAAAAGAATTCTTGAAAAAGTGCAAAGTGGCCAATATTTGCAAGCTGCTGAAACAAATTGTAGAAAAGGCAGAAGAAACAGCTCGAGCCATTACGTCTAAACGTAGGAGTACAACATTTAACCTGGCTGATACAAAGGCTGTGGTGAGTTTGATCATTTCTCTCAAAAGATTGATTTGTGAAGAATTTAAATCACACATATATTTGTTAAGATTGCATGCATTAACAATTAATTAATAAATATATTTTTCAGGAGTCATAAAAGAGTGTTTTTATGGTTCTGTTTGTGGTGCTATGTAAGGTTATTTTGTGACCCTCTTTACAATGCTATATGTAAGGGTATTTGTATGACCCTGTTCACATTGCTATATATAAGGATTACTTGTGACCCTGATCATAGTGCATTATGAAAGGATACTTGAGTGGCCCTGTAACAGTGCTATATGAAAGAGTGTTTTGTATGGCCCTGTTCACATTGCTATGTACAATGGTACTTGAATAGTCCTGTTCACAGTGGTCCTATTTACAGTGCTGTATAAAAGTGTACTTAATTGGCCCTGTTTACAGTGCTGTATAAAAGTGTACTTAATTGGCCCTGTTTACAGTGCTGCATAAAAGTGTACTAGAGTGGCCCTGTTTACACTGCTTTATAAAAAGATATTTAAGTGGCCCTGTTTATATTGCTATATAAAAGGATACTTGAGTGGCTAGCCTTGACTTCCGATGTAGTGCTGATATTGAAATACCCTTTGTAGCCTTAAAATCTGTGTTTAGCCTGAAATCCTCAAAGTTCCTGTTAATAGTGTCTGCTCTTATAGGCTATTACTTAAATATCCAATTGTTATGTTTTCAATAACCTCCTTACCCTTGCCAAGATCCACTAAAAAGGAACACATGATAAATTTCATTCATTTATATTTCTCACCCATGCATACACATATCATAATACATTTCATTAGTTTTGCATAAAATAAAGAGCAACACATATTTCTCTCTTATCTTTAGTCAAATATATATATTTACTTCACTGAGTATGATTCGGTACTTACAAACGGTTCTTCCATCCCTTTCAGAGATATAATTCTATTTTTTAATTAAATGCTATTTATCCAATAGTTTGGGACGTGAGATAATTACCTCACTGAGTTTGATTCAGTACTAGCAAATGGTTCTTCCATTTCTCACAAATATAATTCCGTTTTTTTTTTCAAAATACTATTTTTGTCTGATACTGTGGGACTAAGAAGATACAAGTTTGTCTGCATCCCTCACATGACAAATTCACAATGATAATTATGTGTTTGAATTTCCTTACCTTTGTTCCCATTACCTTTCCAGATGATTGAAAGAGTCCACTTGCATGAGAGATTCTGGCATTTTCAGATTTTATTTAACTATTGTTGTACAGTACTTATATGATTTAGCTTCCAATTTTTATCAGTCTCTTATTTCTAATCTTCCACATAATCATTTACTGTTATTTCTCTAGGTTCATGTTTTTGTCATTTTGATAGCTTGGCACACTGGTGTATGACTAGAACAAGATATGTCTACTGTTATTTCTCTGGGTTTCTGTTTTCTGTCATTATTCAATGGCACACATGTATGACTAGAACAAGATATGTCTACTATTAGTTCTCTGGGTTTCTCTTTCCTGTCATTTCTTGATGGCTTGGCACACAGGTGTATGACTAGAGCAAGATATATCTACTGTTGTTAGTTCTTGGGTTTCTATCATTATTTGATGGCACACATGTGTATGACTAGAGCAAGATATGTCTACCCTTCTGCTCACCAAGGGATAAATATTCTTTTCTCTTCACTCACTTCCATATCTTTATTTTCCCTCACATCATTCATACATAATGAAATATATTTTAATAATTTGGATTTAAGTAGCAAAGTTAGAAATCACATTTCATGATAGGTTATATATTTTTATTTATTCATCTCACCAAAAATAATTTAGCATAATATTTTCTTTTATGTACTTTTATTTATTTATTTTATTTTTTTGCCTTACATGAATGCTGAAATGGTATTTTATCAAATCAGGATGCTTGGGAAACTTGTATCAAAGAGGAAGAAACACCCTTGATCAAGTTCTATAAATCTTGGCGAAAGCTCCGTGATCGTGAACTACAGCAAAGCATTGCCATGAAAGATCAGGTAAGAATATCTTTGATATCACCGGTAAATACAGCTGAATAAAACTAACTGCATTCTCAATGTCAAAGCGTCTACATCTATTTTTTTGTCCTATAACCGAAAGGCAAGACCAGTGTCATTTTCTTTTATAATTCTTTTTCTTTTTATAATTATGTATGTGTGTGTACATATGCACATGCACACATACACTTTGACATTTTTTCTTTTGCAAATAGAATGTCTTTTTATGCAAATAAACATATACAAGATCCCTTCTATTTGCTATGCTTTACTGTCTGGCTCACTTATCAGATAATATCCACTTCAGGCATATACATTTTCAGCATTACAAAGCAATATTATACAGTCATGTTCATTTGGTTATCAAAATCCAATCTTCTTGGAATTTGTTTTTTTTTGGAACTGAGAATCAAGACTACAGTCAACCCCAAAACTGATTGTGCAGAAATGTTTGTTTAACTATTAAAAGATAATAATCAGTCTGAGAATGATTGCAAATTGTTATCAGTGAGGGGAAAATTGCTTTTTTAAAATTCTATTTTCTGTATACTTGCATTCATGTGAACAACTATGAACAGTTAAGATCAAAAGGCAAGCCAAAAATTAATTATGCAGAAATGTTTGTTTTAGCCATTAAAAGATAATAATCAATCTGAGAATGTTTGGAAATTGTATCATTGGGAAAAAATTACTTTTTAAAATGTTATTTTTATATACGACTTACATTTCTAACTAAGATATCAAACTTAGTGGTGGATAGAGGAGGGCGACATAACTTTTTCTTTGCAAGTCAACAAATTTGATTACACGACTAAATACAAAACCAGTTTGCACCTAGTAATGGATTACAAAGTCATTCTCTCTGAGTGTAGCAGACATTTATGCCAATTAATTATGAGACATAAGGTCTTCAGGTGATCAAGAAATTTTACCAGCTGCACATTTTGCTGTAAATGTTCTTCTTAAGCGGGTCCTAAACTGACCTAATCTCAGTGAAATAAATGACATTAACATCAGCAAATTATGATATATAATCTTTTTCACAGAAAAATTCCTGATGTTCATTTCTAGAGCATTTGTCATGAAACTATGGGTTTTGTTGGACAATAATAAAAAATAAATACCCCTTAAATACGCAGGATCATTTATCATGGTTTCAGTAGTTTCACTTTATATATAGGAATAAGAATTAAATAGGAAACTACACCCACTTTATATATAGAAATAAGAATTAAATAGGAAACTACATGCACTTTATATATAGGAATAAGAATTAAATAGGAAACTACACACACTTTATATATAGGAATAAGAATTAAATAGGAAACCACACACACTTTATATATAGGAATAAGAATTAAATAGAAAACTACACGCACTTTGTATATAGGAATAAGAATTAAATAGGAAACCACACACTTTATATATAGGAATAGGAAACCACACACTTTATATATAGAAATAGGAAACTACACACACTTTGTATATAGGTATAGGAATTAAGTAAATACACACACTTTGTATATAGGAATAGGAAACTACTCACACCTTGTAAGATTTTGTTATAGATTGTAATAAAACCATCTCTCTCACGAAATATTTATTTCACACTTAATCATATTTCTCTCATAACATATAATTACTCACACAAAGGGTTCAGTATTTTTAATGTAATTTTTTGTTTTGCAACTCATCATTACATCACTTACACTGAGAACAGTTTCTGAACAAATCTGTACAGGCAAATGATCAACTGTTGAAGGATAATTTCTCTAAATCATTCTTTTCCTGTTCTCTCTATAATTGGTAAATACTATAATATTAATGAAAGAAACATTTCTACCACAACATTTGAGTTTTTCTCCATCTGCACTTCAATCTTGGCTAGGTGATCTTGCTCTGTCCTCAGATAATGGATTAACAAAAGTAGCTTCTAATATTTTCAAGTAGATAATTATTTTTTCAAAATGACTACAAATTTCAATCAACCTCATATTTGAGATATAACATTCGCACAATTACATCACACATTTCTACTTAATTAGTGTTTATTTTCTGCACTTCGATCTCAGGTGATCGATTTGTTCATGTTTCTGATTGCACCTGCTTACACTTGTTTGCACAGCTTAATTGGGCCAAGAAGTTTTATTTGAAACTGGATAATAATAAATATATACTAAAGAGATATGTGATAAATAGTGCACATAAGATTTTATTAGCACAGATTCTTCTAGAAGAACTTATTAAATATAATTGAAACTTTTTCTTCTTGTAGATGTATGTAAATTGTAGAGAACTCTATGCAGGAATGCTGTGTACAGTGGTAATAAGTAATCATTCACATGCACTTTTGCAAAATACAGATGACTCTGAAGTAAAAGTTATTTCTCTGTCTCATCCTGGTTTATTCGGTACAATGGCATGGATTTTAATCTTTCACAGTGGCAATTTGGTGTAAAAGTCATAAAATGAAAAAAGTAAGTAGAGAAATATTATCAAATAAGAGTCATAAAATGAAAAAAGTAAGTAGGGAAAAATTATCAAAAGCATTAATTCTTTTCAATTTATATTCTCTTTTAACAGGTTCTTTGAGTGGAAACTATGCCTTTAAGCACTTTATCAAATCGTCTTTATTATTATTAATGAAAGCATTTGTCAAATCAAGCTTTGTTACAAAATGTATTTCCTAAGCCAAAAATTGGTGAAAATGCTAATTTACAATCATAGAGTTCAGAGATCTCTGATGAAATACATGACAGATAAAAACATTGTAGCAATTTGACCCATTTATGTCTGCCACAACTTCAGGTCCGACTAAAGAATATTTAGATTCCACTGCTTAAGCATTGCTTGTATGAGTTGCAAAAGTGGACAAACTTGTATTTTTTATCATTTTTTACAAATTCATTCATTGTTTTTGAGAAAATACATTCACATTTTGATTGCCATCACTTTTATGAAATCCATTGATGTCTTAATTTCCATCTTTTCCATCTTAAATCCATATACATTTTGATTATTGTCATTTTTTACACAAACTTATATATATAGATATCTGGCTCTGCCCAAGATCTGCCAGAAATTATCCGAAGGAAAGGACCCATCAAAGCAACTGATGAAGAGAAACGTGAATTTGGGGCCCTGTTTGCTGAAGATTTGGAGGATGACTCAGATGATGACAACATAAGGTAAGCATACAGTGGAATAATGATCAAGACAGCCATCTTAAAAAACTGGATTTTATTTCAGTGGGAATTTTTCTACCTTTGAAAAGAATAATATAATGGTTTCTAAATTAACTACCCTGTGATTGACATAGTATGCTTTTATCCAAGGTTTAAACTGTAGAGAAGACAAACTTCTTTTTTTAAATGTGACTTTAAATTAAAATCATTTAGAAATAATGAACAGATGAGTAATTGTGACTTTACATTTTAAGACCCATTGAAGAAGGGTCTAGATGAACTTCATAACTTGAATACATATTTACTTCCAAGTGACTACTGCATTTTTCAGAGTGCAAACTACAACTTTGTTGTGACATTATTTACCATGTTGCTATTAACTTAATGAAGTGGCAATGTAAATGTTCCTTACTTTTATAGTTTTTGATTTTTGGTCCCCACATTTGTATTATATAATTGAATGGGGATTGACTGAAGAAGGCTAGAAAGGCATCAAATTTGAAATCAGTTTAACTTCATGAAAGTTATTAATACTAATTTCAATAACCTATAAGCTTTTATTTTGAGGTCATCAGTTTCAAGTAAAAGAGCGAAAAGAAAACTTTTATATCCTGTTAAGTGCTAAAATCTGAAGCAATTTACACATCACTAATTTTACTTATGAATTTCAAATTACAGATGAATTTTGCTGCACTAAAGTGAGTAGCTTTTATCCACAAGTGATCATTTAGAAATCTTTAAAACTATTCTCTCCAGATTTTTACCAAGAGAAGAACGAGCTGCAGCTTCAAAGAAAAAGCAGACAAAAAAGGAGACAGCAGAAAAATTGGATTCAGATGAGGAAAATTATAGGTCATTGATATTATTTTATGTATTTTTTTTTTAATCCTCATAGTGCTAAATTTAATACCAGATACACTTAAACATTTTTTTCAACTTTTTATTTTATTTTTGGAAAAAATAAACTACAAATATTTAATAAAAATATAAAATTATGCAGGTTTTATAAAATACATGATTTAACAATGACACAAACTTTTTTTTTTATGTACAATATATCATTTGATCAACATATAGAACAGTAAAAAAAGTCATTAACTGCAGTAATTTGTATGCATTCCATCAGTTCCAAGTGAAAGAGAAACAGACGCCTTTCATATGCACTTACATAAGGAAATCAATCATTCACCTCTCATTTTATCTATGAATTTCAATGAGTAACTAAAGCATTTACAGTTGCTTGCAGAAAATATCTAATTCCTTCCAGTATTATTTACTGGTTTCTGTTTTATATGTAACGCTGTTTAGGTCTCAGGTTATGAACCACAGAGTTCTGAGCTTGATAACATAACATTCATGAAACTGGCTAAAAATAGCACAATGTTGTGCCTCGCTGTCAGTGATGACTGGTGTACATTTGCTATTTATATTTGTCTGAACTAGTTCACTTTATTCATGAGTAGTAATGAACAGATGTTGCTACAGTTACATATATATTTAATTGTAATTTAATTTGAAATTGAAAATTTGAAGAGCATTGGGTCTTGTGGACCTGTTTTTATCAGCAGGTTGATTTAAACCAAGACCGCTGTAAGCCAAGACCCAGTTACACCAACTACCTGTATTCAGAACCATATAATCCCATCCAATTATTAGCCTATCAGTTTAGCACTTAAAGCATTTACAATTATATTAAGTCTATAACATCAAAGTTATGTATTTCTTTAGACTGCCGAGACCCAGCTGTAACTACTACATGTGTTCATACTCAAATAATCCCTTCCATTATTAGTTATTAGCCTGTGTGTTTAATACTTAGAGCATTTACAGTTGTATTAAATATATATCATCAGAGTTATATATTTCTTTCATTTTCATTCTGAAAAAAACTAAAACTGAAACTGTACTGTTTAATTTTTCTTTTTGGTAATAGTGACTTTGACAGTGATGAATTGGAACAATTGGCCAGATCCGCAAGTGAGAGTGAAGCCAGTGAAGAAGAATCTGTAGCTAAGAAATCAAGGAAGCGGACAAAGGATAACATTTCCAGTGACAGCATTAAGAGCAAGAAAAGCAAATGGGTCAAGCTGAGTCAAGGTGATGATCTGCAAGATATTGTGGAAGACTTTGACTTGTCTGATTCAGACAGCTAGTGACCCATTGTCTGATTCAGACAAATAGTGACAATTTCTACAAAAATAAATTAAGGAAAATAAACTGAGTGTCCCTGGAAAGAAATATTTGTAATTCTTATTCCTTTCACATACAAAGAAACAAAATAAGTATGCTATGCAGTGAAATGTTTTTAAAATATAATTTGAGCTTTGTTGCAAATGCTTTTCAACTGTGTTCATGTTGTGTGTATGTGCCATCCTAGGTTAGAGTCTGACACAATATTTCTTCCTGGATTTTTTCTTCACTGATTTAATTTTATTATAACAGGATTTATGTGGTCATAAAAAATAATTCTTGAAATGTTTTGTAAATTTCAAAGAAATTCTAACATCTTTAAATTTTTTAAAATTTATAATCGCCAAGTAGTACAAGAACAATAGAACACTAGTAATATTACAGCTAATATAGTTCAAATTTTTAATCTCGATCGGGAAATAATTTGCAGAAGTGAAAAGAAACTGGCGTATTGACATAAAATGAAACTAAATAAAAAGACATCAATTAAATCATGTTTCAAGCAGTCCAATCACACTAAACATTTGTTGGTAATGTACGTTAGGTGATTTGAACATTTTATTGTACAGTTACCAGCTGTAGGAATTAAAAAAGAAAAAGAAAGAACTAAATAAATAAGGCAAATTATTCAGAGGATTGGATTTAGACATGAACTAGATAAGGCAAATTATTCAAAAGATTGTGTAGTAATTGGAGGATTAAATGCAAATGACTACCTCAACCATTCTTATTGCACTTTGCCAACGTCACACCTGACACGACTTGATGAAAATCAGATAGAGAATAGACAAACAACTGATGTGTCAGACAGTCACAGCTGAATAGATGTGAAATAGAAAGTAGATAAAATGAGTAGGAAGTTAAGTGACTTTTAATGATGTTGGTTGTATGAAGAGCACAGACAGTGTATTGTCAGATATCATTGACATTTTAAAGCAGACAAAACACAGACTGTAAAGTATGAGTTTCTTACAGAATACGGTTGTGCTATGCTTTAGAACTTGGAGAGAAATGAGAGCCAGTTTAAAATAACTTGAAGACGAGTCCATACTTTTCAGCTGCATTCCATGGCACTTCCGGCATTCAACTGGATGATTCTAGCATTGTGGTTCTAGTCTTTGAGGACATCTTCCACTTAGTCTAGTCTGGAGATGGTTGTCATGTACCAGTATAGACTAGGCTGATAAAACAGTGATAGAAAATCTTTGACTTGTTATAAGACAATAAAACTTGATTACTGCAACTGTCATTTCTCTGGTTTATCTATCACAAGACTTGATTATTACAACTGTCTTCTGTCCGGTTTATCATAAGACTTGATTACTACAACTGTCTTCTGTCTGGTTTATCATAAGACTTGATTACTACAACTGTCTTCTGTCTGGTTTATCATAAGACTTGATTACTACAACTATCTTCTGTCTGGTTTATCATAAGACTTGATTACTACAACTGTCTTCTGTCTGGTTTATCATAAGACTTGATTACTACAACTATCTTCTGTCTGGTTTATCATAAGACTTGATTACTACAACTCTGATTCATCATACTGCCTGCTGCAGAAGCTTCAGAAAGTGTAAAACACAGCTGCTCTTATCATTCTAAGAGTATGAGCCCATGGAACTCAACCCATCTTCTCCTATCCACTCCCTATAATGGCTACTTGTTCACTAATGAATCAAGCACAAGGTTTCCACACTGCATTTTTTTTATTTTTTTTTTTTGCTATCAGACTGCTGCTCAAAATATCTGTCCGTCATCCCAAACATACACTTCAAATTGTTATCTACACTTTATTTACACTAATATTTTTAGCATACTCATAATACTCATCATTTAAACCACAACATATATTTGTATGTCATATAATGGTCCTGTCGCCTGGATTGAACTGTCTTTAGGACGCAGGCTTAATAATTCATACAATTTATAAATTAGCTTATTAAACCACATTCTTTTAACCTACAACAGTCTTTTCTTTCACAATCTACACATTTTAAAATTTTCATATCTGGCCAACATTTAAGTAAAGAACGTGTGTGTGTTTGTGTGTACCTTATGTCTGTAAATATGCATATTGTGTGCAAATGGTTATTTTAAATTTATGTTATTATATTATATGTTTTGTGAACTACTGTTGTTGTGTACTACCATACATGTTTTAATATTTTAGGAACATCATCTATAATCATTACATAACAGTTCTACTTCTTTTCTTAAAGATAATTCTATATAATCAACTATACAGATCTCAGTTCTCTCAAAGTGACTCTAGGTACAAGAAAAACTAAGATGTGATTATAGGAAATCTGTTTTTAATAATATAATCAAACATTATGTAAAATAATAGAAAAGAAGACTGACTGTGTGTATCTTATATACTTCACCTCCTCAAGTCATGGCTTCTCTGCACAAAGGATGCAAGGCAAAACAGTTTTCATGCCTCACAAAACAAACTGAAATCATTGAACAAATAAAGTTTAATGAACTGTCACATTTACAGGCAAAGATTAACTATTTCCACTTACAGATTAAATCATTCACCACTGAACATTGCAATTAAAATTACCAATAGGTTTATTATTTTCCACTTGAAAATAACAACAAAACATATAACTTAGGTACAAATCAGGTAAACATATATATGTATAATTGTAAAGCACAATGTAGCTACACTGTTGCATCTATTACATCATGTTCCATAATTAAAATATATATTTGGATCCTTTAAAACAAATCATTACAAGGTCCCATTTCCCCCGTACTTTAGACTTGTTATTGACGTGTACTTGTATCAAGTTTCTCACAATGCCAGCCATTTTGCATTGTCTGCTAGAAATAATTTTGTTGATGGGTGAAAACTTAACTTCTTAAACAAATTATCATTTTAAACAGTGAATTAACCATAACCTTGAAGTGAGACCCATGCAAGTGCTTAACAATCCAAAGTATGTAATGTTTGCAGGATCCTTTTATTCAGGAGAATTGAGTCCATATACTAACTTTGTCTTTTTTATTACTAGACTGAAATAGGCGATGATTTGTTTCCTATGTTTTTATACTTGGGACTGAAGCAAAATGTGATTACTTTTGCATAAATATGAGATTGACGTAAAATGTGACTACTTATGTATAAGAATTAATATTAGGACCTTATGCATAAAAACGGCAATAGCACAACAAGTAATCTATTATACTTAAAAACTATTATATCACTTTTGTACTGAATTCAACATACATTTCACTATGATAATAGATTGTCCCTTTATTATTTTTTATTACAAATAATTTTTATAATAACTGTACAGACATTAACGAATTCTCTAATTATTTATCCTGAAAGAAAGTATTTACTGGTTCAAACTGTTCTTGTTAATCTTATTCTAAGCTTTGCATCTTCTTAATAAATTTAAATCTGCAACTGATTTAGCGTCATATATTGGAAAGGAAACGTAAAAGGTATATAAGGGACACAACCTATGCACATTCGAATGAGCAGTGTAATTGTCTGTGATTATCTTTCTTGCCATATGCTGTTGCCTTTTTGTTGCAGTTAGAACTGGCGGCGATCCAAAAGCACGTTTTTTCGAAAAGCTTAAAAAGACGTATTATCCTTTTATCAGCTGAAATGTGACGTCATTGAGAGAACCGTAGTGCAGTCTTATAAAAATGTAACTTTTCTGAAGCGGCGGAAGCCGGAAGCGTCCCCTACACTACTCCTACTATGTGCATGTCAACATGGCTTTAATGTAGGACAAAATACCTTCTGCACAACTGTAACAAGCAATTCTAGACATCTTTCAAGCTTTAGAATCTGGCAAAGGTGCCTGGATAGCAAGACTAATTCCTCCCCTCAGCTTATTGAAGAAATATTTCTTGTCAGCACACTTAGTCTATCCAAGATTTTCAGACTAACCAAATGTAGCCACCACCACCCCCAATATAATTGGGTATTGCAGCCATTAAAGGTTTGGTTGTATTAAAACTGTATATCATAATAAGCAATCCCCAGATATCTACAGAACAATATTACAATCGACATATAAAAAAACAGTCAATTAGATTTTTTTCAAAGTATCTAATGTATTTTAGGTCTAATCATTTACATTATGTTCTTTGTGCATGCTTGCTTCAGCTTATTATGAGGAATATGGGGTACACACAAGGTCTTTTGTTTGATATAAGGTTAATGTACTCCAAACTTGAAAACAGTTTTAAATGTCCTCGTGTAAAAATATAAATTTTTTTTTTTTAATTCTACCAAACAGTGCGTAGTAGAGCTCCGGAAGTGGTGCTTCAAAGAAGAGTTACGTCCCTTTTGATTCGCTACACGAGCACTTAATAAACTTATCTCCTTTCAAAACATAGATGAACAGTGTCGTCTCGTGGTTCAGTATTTGGTTGATTGATAACGATATTAGTTTTCTTACTAGATGAGTGGCAGGGTTACTGTGTCGTCCGCGAAACCATATCAGCTGATAAATCTTAAGCATTAAACTCATGTTCGTCATAAGGGAGTTGGCGTGTGAGTATGATTTATCTGTCATAAAAGTTCTTATTTGGTGGTGTTCCTGTTGATGTCAAATGTTAAGACTGCTTAGGACTAGTCAGGATTAGGTCAATCTGTTTTCGGTTGTGTGCGTTCGGGAACAGGGGTGTTATACTTCTTAACATGAATCCTGCCATGAGTCCTGTACTGGAAAGAAACCAACCAACCAACCAAATAAAAAATTAAAAAATACAAACAACGTGACTGCTGTGACACCCATTTACTAAAAAGCTGTGTAAATGGGTATGGTGTCTTTGATTGCTTAATGTGTGATAACATTCATATTTTAAATAATTATCTCTCCACATTCAATTTCCCCTGCACTCATACACTATAGGCCTACCCACGACAGGGTCTTCGTCCTTTTTTGCGGTCTGGGGAGTGACTAAGTTGAAGAAAATTTAAAAATTAAAAAATATTTAGAGGAAATATTAGTAATCTGCATTTTTGACTTTACACTATGGATGCACTCACATTCTCTTTTGATCAATGGCAGTGATGAACTAATCAGACTCGCCCTGAATGTTGTACGCTGAGATACCACACCATTTGAGTTTAACGCCTACCTCTAAAGGTCGTTCATTTCGCGTACAGAGATGTTCGATCCTGACATCAAAGGGTGTGCGTGCGTGCATGCGTATGTGTGTGTGTGTGTGAACTGATGGATAATTGTGTCCTTGAAAGCAAAGGATAGATAAGAGTACTATTACCACTTCACGCTCCAACGAAATCGGCAAAAAGCCGAAGTTGCTACCCCCCCCCCCCCCTAACTACCGAACTGCACGGTCTTTTATTCGAGTTTCACACACAATCACACATACACACAAAAGATTAGTTAATCTGATCTCAACTGTTTACGCTTCTGTTGCTTATTTTTAACTGTGACGGTCACGTGATTCGCGTTTAAAAGTTCATTCTCCATGCGCGCGTAGTTTTCACGTCATACAAACAATAAATTTTTGAATTGCTCGTACATTTATACCAAGTCTGTCTCCAAAATGCTCCTGCACCTCAGTTTCTACTTATCCTACACAGTGTAAATTCCACATGCACACCTCAGTAGTCTCCGCACATTCCTGCACCAGTCTAGTCTCCGCACATTCTTGCACCTCAGTCTAGTCTCCACATACCGCATCTGCATCTCAGTACGGTCTCCATAAACCCGTACGCTCATTATTGTCTCCATAACTCCTGCATCTCAGTACAGTCTCTTCGTTTGTTGCACCTCAGTGTGATCTCCACATACCCCACCCCACCCACACCCAATGGATTGTGCAGGTTGTGCAATGAACAAGGGTCGCGGCGGTTAGGCAACCCTACAGCGAGTGGAGTCTTTTTTTTTTTTTTACTTTCAGAATGTAATCAAATCAAGCCCAAAGGGGGCCCACCACCGAAGCTCTGCACAAGCCCCCCTCCCCCCGCTTCAGTAGTCTCCTCATATCCTGCACCTCAGTATAATGCCCACATACCTTTGAACCTCAGCATAAATATTTATTATCTTATTAAAGAAGCAATGTGCCTCGTTTAACCATGTCTAAATATAGAAGTACACCCCCGTCTGCATTCTGACAACATTTACAAGTTATCTTATTTTACTGGCTAACAGCGAAACAACTTGATCCTTGTCCGCTACAGGTTTAATAAACTGTTGGCTTTTGTTTAAATTAAATTACCTATGTGTGATTGTATTAAATTTTTGTTTTTACGTTGGCGCTTATAGAATGTTAGTGGTCAAAAGTAAAGCAATATTGAGGATAGCCAATTGTATATATTTTTTAATCTAATCATTTTTACAGTTTTAAGAAATATAGCAAGCAAAATGGGTATCGACATTTAAAAAGAATATAGATCAACGAAATTTTAAATATACTTTTGTTTTTTATTTTTATTTGATTTGATTTGATTTTTGAAAGAGAGGGAGAGGAAAAGTTAGTTTAATGCAGCATTTGATTCTCGTTGTTTGTGGTCTTAACACCATTATACAAATTTAACATTTATTTATTTTCCTTTTGTTTTTCAGAAGTATTCTTGAAGCCGTCTAAGACATCCGTGAAATCAGCTCAATTTGGAAACGGATTTTAAACACATATTAATCGTTGAGCCGGAAATGTTACACTTGAATGGTTTTCCACAGGACAGAATTCTGTGTGAGAAGCAACACAGAGCGAGACTTTGGCGTGGCTAAAGAGGGCGTGTGCACGTATTGTCTGCATACTTGGAACTTGTAAGCGAGCTCCTTGTGGATTCAGTTTCATCTGACAAATTCTGGGCCTGCACCAAAACGTCATAAATCGCTTTTCACTGTCATAGTATTGTCGAGAGCTATCAATGAAATGTGACTTGGAGGCCAAGTTCGAGAAATTCAAACTGATTATAAATATTATACTAGATTTTTTTTTCAATGTGGCTTGAATGTTTGTGTTAGAAGTACTACTAATGAACTGGTAAAGGGAGTGAGGTGGACTTTATGTAGTCCAAGTACAAATGCTTTCTTTTTTTGTATTAAATGTCCAGATCTTCAGCTGGGGAAAAAAAACAACCAAAATATACATTTATCCTGGAGTTAACAGTCCACTTGTTACCGTTTTCAAACCAACGGAATGGAGTCCAGTCGAACGAGAAGCCAGTATTTCCTACCAGTCGACCCGATTTTATTCCGGCTCAAGACACTGCATATTTGCTTCTTTTTTTTTTTAAATTGTCAATGTCGGTCACCGTTAGGTGGACTAAAGTCCCAAGTGAGACGCGACGCAGTTTAAGCCAGCTTTGAACATGACGTTGCGACAACGGTCGAAATTCCTTGCGTCAGCAGCCGGAATGCGGCACTGCACTTAGTTTGATGGCTACGCAGAACATTGCAATTGGCTTGATGGTTACGCTGTAACACTGCAGTTAGTTTGATGGCTATACTGTAATACTACAGTTAGACAGCTACATTGTAACACTGCAGTTTGTTTGGCGACTACACTGAAACTATTTATTTAAATGTACTTCACGTGACTGCTGCTAACAGTTCACTGATTGTCGAGATAAGATGTCGTGACATGATCAGCGAGCTTACCTTAAAGGTCTTGTGCTTGACCGAGTTTGTAATCTCTCAAATTTATAATGAGCCAACTACAAAGTGGGGCTGGTTTACCACTTTTTGCCGCTCTTAATGTCTTAACTTCAGTATTTTAGGGTTTGCTAGCATATATTTACTTTTCTTTCTGAAACCGTTATTTCTTTTGAATGTTCCTCGTCCTGACTCTTATCGTCATATTCATTACTGCCTGTAGGGATAGGAGTAGTAGTAGTGGTGACCAAAGATGGGGATTCCAGAGACGGAGGGGTTCATAACTGTGCAAGATGGTGTGACGAAATCTGAAGAGGAAGCCAAGACAGTGCTTAAAACAAAAAGAGGACTTTCAGGCAGACTTTCATCGTCGGCGACCCGCAGACTATTGCTACAGTCGCTATGGATAGGCTCTTCATTATTTGCACTGGTATGTAGCTGTCATGTGGTACGTGTGTATAGAATAGCTTGTAGCTGTCACGTGATATGATTGATTATCTTTTGGCAGAAACGCTCTCGAGTGGACAGCAAGGACGAATACTGGAGATTGATTATTTATTGTCTTGTACCGAAGAGTTGATTGATTGATTACTTTTCTTTTACCTGAGCATTGATTGGTTGATTAGTTGTCTTTTTTCCGGAGCATTGATTGGTTGTCTTTTACCAGAGCACTGACTGATTGATTAGTTGTTGTCTTTATTAGAGCACTTATTGATTGATTAGTTGTTGTCTTTTATTAGAGCACCGATTGATCGTTTAGTTGTTGTCTTTTATTAGAGCACTTATTGATTGATTAGTTGTTGTCTTTTATTAGAGCACTGATTGATTGATTAATTATTTGTTGTCTTTTACTAGAGCACTGATTGATTGATTAGTTGTTGTCTTTTATTAGAGCACCGATTGATTGTTTAGTTGTTGTCTTTTATTAGAGCACCGATTGATTGTTTAGTTGTTGTCTTTTATTAGAGCACCGATTGATTGTTTAGTTGTTGTCTTTTATTAGAGCACTGATTGATTGATTAATTATTTGTTGTCTTTTACTAGAGCACTGATTGATTGATTAGTTGTTGTCTTTTATTAGAGCACCGATTGATTGTTTAGTTGTTGTCTTTTATTAGAGCACCGATTGATTGTTTAGTTGTTGTCTTTTATTAGAGTACCGATTTGTTTAGTTGTTGTCTTTTATTAGAGCACTGATTGATTGGTTATTTGTTGTCTTTTACTAGAGCACTGATTGATTGATTAGTTGTTGTCTTTTATTAGAGCACCGATTGATTGTTTAGTTGTTGTCTTTTATTAGAGCACTGATTGATTGGTTATTTGTTGTCTTTTACTAGAGCACTGATTGATTGATTAGTTGTTGTCTTTTATTAGAGCACCGATTGATTGTTTAGTTGTTGTCTTTTATTAGAGTACCGATTTGTTTAGTTGTTGTCTTTTATTAGAGCACTGATTGATTGGTTATTTGTTGTCTTTTACTAGAGCACTGATTGATTGATTAGTTGTTGTCTTTTATTAGAGCACCGATTGATTGTTTAGTTGTTGTCTTTTATTAGAGCACTGATTGATTGATTAGTTGTTGTCTTTTATTAGAGCACTGATTGATTGATTAGTTGTTGTCTTTTATTAGAGCACTGATTGATTGTTTAGTTGTTGTCTTTTACTAGAGCACTGATTGATTATTTGTTGTCTTTTACCATTCTTAATGACATCTTCCAACTTTCGCAGCCCAGTGGAGAGATTTACTTTCTGGAAAGTCTGCGAAGGGATTGAAGAAAAATGGAGAGTTAAGTTATTTTTAGATTTGACGTTTTTTCTTCCGTCCAGTTTGCCCAATTACAGACGACTTACCTTTAACATTTAAAAAAAAAAGAAATTAAACTGCCTTATTGATCTAGAACTTGGTGTATCACCCCAATCGACTGTTTAGACACTTTATGTACACCCTTGATCAAAAAATACCGTAAACGTTTTTTGCCCCAAACTGGAACCAAACACAGATTTTCTTGAGCAGCAAACTAGTGGGCACTAGCCCCACCCCACCACCACCATTTTCTAGCAGGTCCTGGACCTTGCCCACAGTTAGGTCGCGGACATCCCCAACTCAGTTTTCGGCTGTCATAAACTTAAAGCAACCTTAGTTCATAAATCGCTTCCTAGCGCACTTAGTGGATTAATAAACGTGGTCTGATCATGGCACTAAGTGGATTGATAAACGTGGTCTGATCATGGCACTAAGTGGATTGATAAACGTCGTCTGATCATGGCACTAAGTGGATTGATAAACGTCATCTGATCGGTTCACCGACAAATGCGCGCCGACAAAAACGCGATGGACAAAAGCGCGATGACGCGTTCTGTCCCTAACTCTAACACTAACCCTAACTCTACCCCTAACCCCTAACCCTAACCCTAACTCTACCCCTAACCCCTAACCCTAACCCTAACCCTAACCCTAGCGCGTCGTGACCTCATTAGTGAAATATTCCTTGTCAATTTTACCATCAAAATAAATAAATACATGATTATAAATTATGTATTTTTTTCTAAATATGAGTTGAATTAAGCTTGATTTATTGCATTTACTAATTAAAAATAATAAATGTGGAATCTTTCAAGGTGATTCCCTATCACCTCTACTGTTCTGCATTGCCCTAAATCCTCTCAGTCAGGTCATCCAGAAAACAAGATTAAGATACAAAATGAAATCTAGACAGGCTATCAGCTATTTAATGTACGTGGACGATCTAAAGCTATACAGTAAATAGGAACATGGCATCACTTCGCTGATCAATACTGTCAAGATCTGTAGTGAAGATATTAACATAAAGTTCGGCCTTGAGAAATATGGAAGAATTATCATCCAGAAAGGCAGGATCAAGCGGACCTACAATTCGACTTTGGAAAATTCAAAGATGTTTCAATGGAAAAGGGATATAGATATCTTGGGATACTACATCAAAATGTGCAGAGTGAAGTAAAGTCTAAAGTTATGAAAGAATATTAAAAAAAAAACTGGTTAGACAGTTCCTGAAGTCCAAGTTAAATGGGGCTAACAAAATACAAGTCTTTAATGCATACGCAATACCTGCAATCAGCTACATTGGGGGTATCATAGATTGAACATACATGTAAATGAAATAAATTTTCTGAACAGAAAATCAAGAAAACCACCCACAATACATAAAACCTTACACCAAAGGCAGACGTAGACAGACTGTATGTACCTCATGTCATTGAAGAAGTTACAGGTCTTGTTGGACTGCATCTGGAATGACAACAAAGATGAGTGGATTATACCCACCCCGCAAACAGACAAAGAAACATGGAAGAAAACAACGAAACAGGCATTAGCAAATACTTGGAGACAAAAACCTTTTCATGGAAGGTAGGCATGTCAGGCTGACGAAACATCAACAAAACAATCGACATACAGATGGTTGGAAGAGGCAGATTTGAAAGCAGAAACAGAAGCCCTCATAACAGCTGCACAAGATCAAGCACTCAACACCAAATCACACAAAACGAAAATCATGAAAATCTCCAATGATTCCAAATGCAGACTGCAAAAACATGGATGAAACAACAAAACACATACTATCTAGATGCCACTTTCTGGCTGGAACGGAATACACCCAAATACATAACGAAGTGGCAAAAATCCTACATAGAAATATGTGTGAGAACTATAGAGTATAGAGTAAAATCCCGGAAAGAGCATGGATGCACCAACCAGAAACAGTCACCGAAACAGAAGTCAAAATATTATGGGACTTCGACATAAGAACAGATCGAGTAATTTCTGTACCGAAGACCAGACATCATAGTTCTTAATAAGTCTAACAGACATCATAGTTCTTAATAAGTCTAACAGACATCATAGTTCTTAATAAGTCTAACAGACATCATAGTTCTTAATAAGTCTAACAGACATCATAGTTCTTAATAAGTCTAACAGACATCATAGTTCTTAATAAGTCTAACAGACATCATAGTTCTTAATAAGTCTAACAGACATCATAGTTCTTAATAAGTCTAACAGACATCATAGTTCTTAATAAGTCTACCAGACATCATAGTTCTTAATAAGTCTAACAGACATCATAGTTCTTAATAAGTCTAACAGACATCATAGTTCTTAATAAGTCTAACAGAATAGCAACAGTCTTTGAAGTCGCTGTTCCAATCGATAGAAACATAAAATCAAAAGAAAGATGAAAAATAGAAAATTAACAGGATCTCAGATTAGAAATGCAGAGACTCTGGAATGTAAAAGCGGAAGTGATACCTGTAGTAATGGGAAGCCTTAGGGAACATAACATCTGAGCTGGAAGGCTTTTGAATAAAGTACCTGGAAACCACATACTTGCCCCACTACTAAAAGCAGCGCTCCAGAGAAGTACCCACATTCTCCATAAAACTTTGGATCTCCCAGAATCTTGATACAATTCCAGACCTTGGTTCTGACAGTCAACAGAATTCATGATAAACGTAATAATGTCTTATTTAAATAACCCTTCACTTTATTTCAGGGCTTTGTCATAGCTCAGAGAGGGCCTTCATTTATGGATCTGCAAATCATCACGAACTCTGACGTGGAGTCTGCATCCTTTTTCTTCACCGCCTCATCTGTGGGCTATTTTGTGGGGTCGTTAGTCAGTGGCCTGGCCTACGAAAGATTGAATGGGTGGTTAGTGCTGAGCGTCTGTGTTCTTGGCCTATCTGTCACCACCTGTTTGTTACCGTGGTGCTACTTGTTCGGGATGATGGTGGCCATCTTTTTCCTCAATTCTGTCTTCGCGGCAGGCATCGACACCTGTAAGTTGGCAGATAAAATCTCGCATGCCACTGATACTGACTTAAGTCTGAGTTTGGCAGGGTTCTGATAAGTAATATTCTGCTTAACCCTTTCCATGCTGTTCGCGTCATAGCTAGTGTTGACGTCAATGTCATTGTGTGCATGAGTTAAATAGTTTTAATGAGAAAAAGAAATATAAAGAGAGAAAAATATGTATAATTCAGTAGAGATGTAACAACTAAGACTGTCAATTTTTTCTAAAATGCTGCCTGGGTACCCGTTCGAAAATTAGCATAATCTCCATCACAACTCTCGATCTCTGCACAAAGCTACTTAACTATTAAGCATGCGTTCTATTTCACACAGTAGTCAAAGGTATGCATCTAATGACTTACTATTAGTTATGATCTTTATATGTACAACGCAAACTTTTATTTTTAATATTATCAATCATTACATAAACTAAACTAAAACTAAATAAAACGTCAACAACAATAACATATTTAAAAATAGGGCATCAAGTTCAGTCGCCCTTCACCAATAGAATTTCATTGCACAGATTGCATTTTGCCCTGTCACTATCCAATTACTTGCCGTGACTCCACACAGACGATGTTTTCCCCATATTAAAAATATTGCAGTGTTATTATTTAATTTATTGACGTTAAAATACTGACAGGTTTGTTTACTGAAGTCTTATTAACATCAATGACATGCTACACTTGTTAATGAGCACAACAACCACAAGTGAAAAGAAAGGGCGCAAGCTATGGTGATTGGTGATCTATGTCGTAAATAATTAGATCTAGGTACAGTGGCTGGTCAGTGCGTAAGCCAACCCACGGCCGGCACGATTTAGCGGGATGAGAGTGTGACCAGAAGGGGAGTGTGCTAAATCGTGTATAGACATAATGGCCGCATTACCATGGGTACCCGTTCACAATTTTACTACCCGGGTATTAGCACGACAATGGGTACCCAGGTACTCATTGGCACCACTAGTAACAACTATCTGGGTTCAGAATTAATTTGGCTGTTATGGTTTGCACGAAAACAGTTTCGTATGCTGAATTCTACAATGTATTTATTTATTATTAATTATTAATTTATTCTCACATACACTTCTCTTTTTAAGTAAATGGGGAGGGTCCATGCAGTTTCTTGTGCTAGACTGATTCGTTCAGTGTTTTGTGCAGGGGAATGTAGATGGAGGGGTTAACATGATTGGGGGGGGGGTCTTAATGGTTGATTAATTTTACAGAAAGCCCTTCTCTTGACTTCAAAGCAATTTCCCTCACTTCAAGGTTTACAAAAGTTTTGCCATTGTCATTGACGTTCAGGCATGTCTAATCAGTCTATTTGGCTGAACCTGTCAACGACAATCGATCTGATGTCAGCAAGTTTTGGCATAGTTGTAAATCGGAAAAATGTTATAATGAATTGACAGCAAGCATTACTGTCAAAGTTTGGCTAAATAATGACGTCATGACAACAATAACAGACGGATTTAAAGATCTGTAATTTATTTCACAGATATAATACTAGCTGGTGTAAGCATTTCCTTGGAGAAATGTGTAATGTCATAGACATAATACTAGATGGTGTAATATAATGGAGAAATGTGTAATGTCACAGATATAATACTAGCTGGGGTAAGCATTCACATTATGTTCCCTATTAAAGGTGAGTGTGTTTATGTGGTAAACATAGAGTCAAAAAATACTTGTTTGATTACAGATAGATATGTTTGTAGACTAAAAAAATACCTGTGTTTTGATTACCAGATAGATATGTTTGTAGACTAAAAAATATTTGTGTTCTTAATTACAGGTGAATGAGTTTGTATACTCTAAAAATATTTGTGTTTCCGATATCACAGGTGGGAGCGTTAAAGTCATTCAGCTGTGGGGTAAGGACAGCAGGATAGCCATACAGTTTATCTCCTTCTCTTTCGCGTTGGGTTGCGTCATCTCTCCATTGATCACAGAACCCTTTCTGGCACCAATTCTTGCCAACGAAACATACCTCAATGTTTCTAATGCGCTGGCTGCCTTCACCTTGACCCAAGACAACTTGACCAGCCAGGATGTGCAAGTAGACTTGCTTGAAGTCACAACTGACGGCTCAAACTTCAGCATTGCACAGGCAGATTTCCATGCATCTGCTGGGAAAACACAGATCTACTATGCATTTATTATCAGTGGGGCTGTTGTTTTCTTGCCATTCATTCCCATGATACTGGAATGGACTCGTGAAACATCGCAGTCCCAGAAACAGAAATCCAGATCGGAAGCAGACACAGAGAAGCCCAATAAACAAGCCTTGCCCATGCATGCATTCATCCCAGTGATGGCCATCGTGTGTGTCTTCTTCTTCTTGTACTGCCCTGTGGAGGACACATTTGCCTACTTTCTGGCGACCTTTGTCGTGACACACATGCACTGGAGCAAGTCCAAGGGTGCGCAGATCACATCTGCGTCCATGGCCTTGTTTGCTTGCTTCCGTTTCCTGAACATGTTCTTTGTTCGATGCCTAACCTCTACCAAACACATCATTACATCATGCCTCATGGTGATTGTCTGCCTTCTCGGGTTTGTCATCTTCGCTGAGCATGGCGTGGACGTGGGTGTGTGGGTGTGTGCCATGGGCATTGGGGCAGGCGTGTCAGCCATCTTCCCTACAGGGCTGTCCTGGATTAAAGAGGAGTTCATCACAGTAACGGGCCCAGTGACATCAACTGTTATGATCTCATGCTCACTGGGCACGATGGCCAACCCCTTGCTGGTGGGTTACCTCATGCAAACCTTCAACCCAATGTGGTTCCCACGTGTTCTTCTGATGGAGATGTGTGGTTGTTTGTGTACTTTTCTCTTTCTCTTGGCTCTGTCAAGATGTTATTTAAAGAAGCGCTACTTTTTAACAAGAGAGAGATCAGAGGAAGTTAATGTGACCCAGACGGAAGATGATGACATTTCCTCTTGATGACTGACGTTTCAAGTCACCCTACACTAGCCAGAGGCAGTAGTCAGACTAGTCACACATATCTTAACCATGATGGGTTTAATTGAAATATTTTAGTGCTTTTTAGTAGTTTATCTTAATTTATCTTAATCAGATTTATATTGGGTTTTTGTTTTTTAAATTATTAGCTATTCACATGTACAATAAAATTGTTGTCTGTGGGTTTGTGCGGGCTTAAGTAAAAAAAAAAGAAGTACTGGATGGATTTAGATCGGACTTTTAGTATTGTATACTCCAGTGCTTGAGAATCAAGGTAGGCTATTTAACATCATGCTACCCCATAAGGGAGCTTGCCAGTGACCCTAAAACTGCTAAAATCGTGTAATGCATAAAGGAATTCTCCATTAAAAATAAAGTATATGTGGGAAAGCCATAGTTGTGACTTCCATGCACAGCAGATGATTCATGTTTGATTCAGATTACATTTCTTATTCTGGGCATTATATTTTAGGTATAGTAATTATTGCGCTTTGGATTTGGGTGGGTTATATTACACTTATTTTTGCAATGCCTCCTCAAAAGAGGTCAAACCATATGTCATTTTCTTTCTATAATTCTCTCTCTCTGTTATCTCTTTCCATTTCTGTCTTTCTCTTGATCATGTTCTCTCTCCCCCACTATGATATGCTCTCTGTTCCTTTATTCATAATCTATCACTTCTTCCATTCCCTTTTTTCTTCCATTTATTTTTCACCCCCATCCCTTGTTTCCATGTCAACTTTTTCATTCTCCATTCCCTCTATCTTTTCATTCTTTTTGTCTCTTCCTTATGTTATTACTGTGTGTGTGTGTGTGTGTGTGTGTGTGTGTGTGTGTGTGTGTGTGTGTGTGTGTGTGTGTGTGTGTGTATGTGTGTGTGTTTCTGTCATGTCTCTCTCTTCATGTCCTCTCATTTCATTTCCTTCTGTCTTATTGTCTCTTTCTCTCATTCACTCTTCTTTTCGAACTCTATCTCTTTTATTTCATTCTCTATATTTTCTTTCATTCCATTTTCTTCTATATCTCTTTTTTTTTCTCTATTTTCTCTTTTGCTCTCCCTTTCTCTGTCTTCTCTTTTTCCCTCCCTTTCTCTCAAGTTCTCTTTCTGTCTCTGTCCGTTTCTGGGCACAAAAGTAGATGGGTTATGCTGGTCTTAAGCCTATACTTTGAAAAAAAAATATTACGGTACCCGACCACCAGGAATGCTGGCAGGGGTACCTCAGAAAAAAGCCAAATGATGTGCACATCAAATTCAAAACCAATTTTCAATCTACCTTTAAGACAAAAATTATAGAGTAGCAATTAAGATTTCCATTACACTTGGATATTAAAAAAGTACACTTTTAGCATGGTGTAATATAGTTCTTACCTGATGATTGAAACAATCGTACTATAACATAATTTTACTTTAAGCAACATTTTCTGAAAACTGACATTCACGCGAGTGCAGCCATAGTTTTAAATATTTATTTAAACCATTTAAACTGCTTTTAGATTCGGCTCACCATCTGTGCCCTTTTGAAAATCATAGTAATATCTCTTTGTATAAGGAAACATTATATATGACAATATTTTTTCCAATGACACATTTGTGTTTGCTTTCACTCATATCTATGTATTTATTTTGTCATAACTGTTTTATTTATTTTTTGTCTTTATATTGTTGCCTTTAACATTATTATTTAAGAGATGTGTCATCTGTATATGACATGATCTTCTTCACGACACTTTTGTTCTCCTTGTACCAATTTATGTATTTATTTATTTATTTTGCCATGACTGTATTATATTAAAAGATTGTCACAGTCTGATTAAAATGTCTTGACTGTTTGACCCACTTGTTTGTTTTTCAAATATCGAGATTTGAAAACCCTTTGTTTAAGTTCTCTCGTGATATTTCGGTATCGAGGAACTTCCAACAAAGAGGTCAGGACGTTATGTAACTTTAGGCCCATTGTCTAGGTTCTAGAACCAACTACATGCCACACGATCCGTCACGTGATATGCTCTATGCTTTCTCTACCTATAAATATGGTTAAAACGCACCTGTATAGCGCTCCGAGATCTAGAAGCTACGACACCGTACGTCAGAATAGTACCGTCGTTACTCGCAAGTCGTATAGGAACGGACAGACCGACGCGATAGATGAGATAACGCTTCAACTTCTCACTAAGGTATCACTTTTATTTGATTGTATTTTGCATATTTAAACTATACATGTACTTGTGCTATGTATTGCTATATAACTTGAGCACGGTTCGTTGAAATGACTGAAAACCTATAAGTTATAGAATATAAATCATTGTAACTCTTTTCCATTGTAACTTTAATTTATATTGACTTTAAATTCACTAGAGCCAGGAGTGCCTGCGCTCGATATGAATTTCACATGTAATTCAAATTATTGCATGTAATTTTAATTGTAAATTGTGAAGCGCTTTGCTTGATTTGAATTGTCCCTTTGTATGAATTCTAATTTTAACGTTGTAAATATTTGATAATTCATACGTCATGCACTGTTAAATGTAACATGCGTGAGAAGATTATATTTTCTAATCTAAAATTGTAAACGACGCGTTAGTCGAATTTCTAATTCGAGCATTTGAACTAATCATGCTTAAGTAGCGAAACGTGCTAGCAGAACGATTATGGAACACATTTTGCTTCCATAGGTCGGTCTTTGTCTTCTTCATGGTTCCTGTACAAGCCGGTTTTTGAACTCTGTTGAGTGAGTTCAACTCTTCCAAAGTCCACCACCATTGTAGAGCAACGCCAACGTGTAGGCGTATGCTTGTCTACTCTCAAGTTCACTAGCGGGCGAAGCTAAAAGACAGTTTTCCATTGTATGCCACGTGCATTTCCGCTGATGCAACTACAGTGAGATAGACCCGGTTCGGACTGGATTAAAGACCAGGCGACACAAAGACACAAAGCTGGGTACCACTCGGATGACTAAAATTCATAAGAAACAATTGGGCACTTTTTCTCAAAGAACAGTAAAGCACTTACGTGCCGAATTAAGAAATAGACTTCGCGCTCGTATTTGATTATTGTTAAATTGTTAAACTTTATTAAATCTTATTTTAATTGTTAAACCTCTTCGTAGTTCATTTTTATGCATAATAGACCTAATGATTTTTCATGGATTGGATGGGGGCGAATTGAGCTGAATGACGTAACGAATGCATATTAATTTAGAGGAATTTAACGACTCCAACCCAGCTAATGTACGCAATTTATCAGTTTGTAAATCTGCCTTCTGCACTACAAGACGCATTTTTAAGCTAGTCAAATGATAAGTTGGGCAACCAGTCTGTATAGGATAGAGAGAAGGAATTAATTTAATCTATTATCTTTAAAGTCCTTAATTATCCTAGGCAGGGTCTATAAAGAAATACTGGAAACGTAACAAAGATGTAATGCTTATCTGCATTCAAAATTCTAATTACACTTGTTTGTCTTACGTTATATTAATTTATAAAAGAAAAAATCAGTTTTGATGACAAATGAACAAGCTTATAATTAGTCAGTCACAGAGATCAGTCCCATATTGCTGCATGCCTGCCTGCATAATTGTGTGTGTGTGTGTGTAGGTGTGTGTGTGCGTGCGTGCGTGCATGTGTGCGTGCGTCATCAGTTTCAAGAGTATCTGCATGAAGGAGATGCTCAGTGTGGGTCCGAAAGACAATCTAACTTGGATCTCTCTAGCACCCCTATTTACATACCCTAAGAGCTATTTTAATTAACTTTGGTTGACACTCCTTTTCATCCAGTCTGAACATACGTTGGCTGAGAGACAGTCTCTTGTACCGATACTAAGATTTTGTGCAAACTTGTAGCGGCCAGAGTGAGCAACAAGCTCAACTAGGAATTACATAATTAGCTCAAAGCTAAATCTAATTAAAGTGTCAGGGCTTCAAGTTAGACACAGAGTTTATAAAGCTTTAAAGTAACTAATTCAAAACTATTATTACTATTTAAATTTTAATTATTATATTAAAATATTATTTTTGATTAAAATAATTTTATCTTATAATTAATTTAATAAAAGCATAAGATGGGCAGACATGCCACAGTCTTCATGGTATCAAGAGTAAGTGGTGGTCTTCGTGGTGAGGCATTTGGGGGATGTTAAGAAACACTGAATCAGCATTTAATTCTTATTGTGGCCAACCACACATTCTGTCACACTTCATATTGTCACGTGATGCAAAATATTTGAAGATTAATGGTATTATAAATATTAGTAATCATAACACACAAAAAATGACAATAAACCCTCAATCCTAAACTGATATAAAGATGAAGATAACAGTTTAAAGGAAAATGCAAATGCTTGTAAACTTAGAGATATCTGAAAATTTTATTATAGAAATGAAGTAATGGTGGCTAGAGTAATGACTGAGAGGACCACCTAAATATCAAAACTTTAACCAGTTAATCTAAATAAAACAGATACATTTATAAACAAAATCACCCACCCACCAGCTATATTAACCTCATCAAAATGCAAAAGCTAAACGCAATAAGTACCTTGAAAATGAAATAAAAGAAACAAATAACACTATAAATAACTACCTGCAATAGACATAGTACCCTGCACACCTCAAACCAGCCCCTACTCTCAATCCCCAACATGAAATCAGCCTCCGCTGAAAGTTTGGAGAGATGATATGGCTCCTCAAAAATTACGAAAAAGAAGGGGAAGAAAATCCATCCTGTAAAATAATGTGATGACATTCATGACGTACTAGAGAGAGATATCAGTGAGGGAATGACATGAGGAAAGACAGGTCATAACGAAGAGAAGAAAGGCAGAAGACATAATTGTTGTTTTTTTCTTTTTAATTGCATGTTTGAACCACTCCAAATTTTGGAATATCAATAATTCTACATGGTGTCTAGAAGTTGTTGGAATATACATCATGGGTGAAGAGCAAAACAGGCAGAGAGCAAAGCAAGCAATTTACTGCTAATATTACACCACCAGTCAAGCTCCGTCTAAGTGGCAACCTTGTACAGAACTGGAAAAAAGTTTTTTTAAAAACACATTTTAGAAATACGCTATTGCCAGTTGGCTTCAGAGAAAAGAGGATCCTGCTTAATCCTGTGCAGTATTCCTGGCCACAATTGGAGAATTGCTCTAGACATTTTTGACACTTTTAAAATTTGATAGAGCTACAGACTCAAATGACCTTGAGAAAGTCATGAATAAATTTGAGGTCGTGGGGGAGATGCACGAGGCATATGAGTCATATAGGTTTCACCTTCATCAAGAACTTTCAGAAAATTATTGAGGCTTACATAGCAGAGTTAAGAAGACTCACAGAAACGTGCAACTTTGGCCCAATGGAAGACAGGCTGATCAGAGACCACGTTGTTGTTGGCATCAGAGAAGTGCTAAGAGAGAAATTACTTAAAGATAAAGAGCTCACTCTCGACAAGTGCTTGCAGGTAGGAAGAGCCTTCAAGACATCAAAGTAGCAATCGCGTAACATAGCTACAAGAACAAAGACACCCAGTGTCCAGCGTATCCAGCAGAACAAGTCTAGTGTCAAAGTGCACAAACAGAGTAAAGGGAGGAGGGAGTACAAAACAGGAAGAAAATGCACATGCTGTGACAAACAGACTGAGCATGACTAAAAAGAATGCCCAGGAAGGGATGTGGAATGCAGGAAGAAAGGTCACTATACAGCCATGTGTAGAACAAGCATTTGATGTGTAGAAACGATTGGAGAGGAAGACAACATCCTAGGTAGTGTCGAGTCAATTGTAGCTGTGGGAAAAGACATGTGGCATATACTGATCAAGGTCACGACTGCCATATGCAGCAAAGTTATCAACTTTCGCTTAGATATGGGGTCCGACGTCACTATTGCTCCAGAAAAAAAATTCCTTATGAATTCTCTATTGATACAAAAGACCAACACGAAACTGTATGGTCCTGGTCACAAAGAGATTAACATAAAACTGTATGGTTCTGGTCACAAAGAGATTAACATAAAACTGTATGGTTCTGGTCACAAAGAGATTAACATAAAACTGTATGGTCCTGGTCACAAAGAGATTAACATAAAACTGTATGGTCCTGGTGATAAAGAGATAACAGTGTGGGCATAGTGCAAGCCACATTCACAACAGACAAGAAAAGCACACAATAAGACTTGTACGTTGTTATAGACCTAAAAGAGCCACTACTGAGAAAACCTGCAATAGAGGCATTCCATTTGATAGAGAGAGAGTAAATGCTGTTAAGCAGGAAGATTGCCAGTACAGTGGACAATTTCTACAACTTTTTATGGGTTTGGGGAAACAGACAGTACATGTCATCAGGTTAAAAGAGAATGAACAGCTATTTTCCATTGCACCATCAAGGCTACCGCTTCCAATGTTGAAAAAAGTTCAAGATGATGAACTAAAGCATCTGGAGGAGGAGAATTATCATCTGCCCAGTGACAATGCTGACAGATTGTTGTGTGCCAATTGTTGTAGTACCGAAACAAAATGATAAAGTCCATCTGTGTGTTGACTTAACCAAGCTCAACGAGTGTACGGAAAAGTTCCTCTTCCTCTGTCCTCATCAGTGGAAGGAACCAGCAGGAGCATGACTACCGAGTAAGAACAGTATTGCAGAGGATGAAGGAAGCTGATGTTATGCTAAACGATAAATGTGCTTTTTCAGCAAACTGCATCAAGTTCCTGGGTCACCTCATTTCAGCACAAGGAATACAGATAGATCCAGAAAATGTGGATGCCATAAAGAAACTGCCCAGACCAGAAAATGTCTTGGAGCTCAGGCGCATACTGGGTATAGTAAATCACGTGGGAAAGTTTGCACCACACCTGACCGATATCACAAAACTACCAAGAGATTGCTAAAAATGGAGAGTGTATGGATAATGGACATGGGGCATCACACAAGGGAGAGTGTTACTTCCATAAAGGCATCGTGAAGTGCCGGGCACTAGCGAGAAGCTGTGTTTGGTGGCCGGGACTCTCAAAACAAATAGAAAAGGAAGATGGAGCATGTGCGAGGAGAGATTCATTCGGAGCCATTGCTGCCAACAAAATCTTTTGACTCTCTATGGCAGAGAATGGGAATGGATTTGTTTGAACTGAGAGGACATAATTGTTTTTTTCTTTTTACTTGCACGTTGGAACCACTCCTAAGTTTGGAATATCAATAATTCTACATAGCCAAAGCATGACATACCCATAATCAGTGGCGTAGCAATAGATTGTGCAGGTTGTGTAAATGCACAAGGGCCCCGGCGATCGGGGGTGGGGGGTTGGCAGCGAGAGGAGTCTATTTTGTTACTTTCAGAAGGTAATCAAATCAAGCCCCAAGGGGCCCACCACTGAAGCTTTGCACAAGGGCCCCTATAAAAACTTCCTACGCTACTGCCCATAATCAAATGATTGAGAAATGAATAGAGTGTTTTTCAAAGAGTGTCCATCGTCATATTTTTCACCTTAAAAATATATTTATCCCACTATTTTTTCCCTTTAAAACAGGTGGTGGGATGGTCGAATTGATCTCGGCAAAATGAAATAGACTTGGTCAGTAGCTAGAGTGTCTCGATGGCATTATGGGAACAGGATATTTTGGTCTCAGGACGATATCCGGTGTTCTATCCCACGTGCGAAAAGAGAGGAAAATGGGTAGAAAACGTCAGCTTGACAGACCCTTATCTGGTCCTGGTCGTAAAGCAAAAAAGCAAGGAGAGCCGGGTAAATAATTGAGCAAACCCCCCCACAAATCACTTACATCTTAAATTATTAAAAACTGCATTTTAAGAGTATAATTGTTAACTAATTTATAAATCATTAAATGTCATACTCATAGTATGCCATTATTTATATAGCCTATCACAAAGTATCAGTTTACATGGAAGTGCTGTAGTATTTATTTATTTGTTTAAATAACACATCTTACATTTACAGTGATGATGTATGACTGAGGTAAAGTTTTATAAAAGAAAATTGCTTTGCTGGAGAATAAACAACCCAGCAAGATACTTTTGATTTTGATTAGGTCTATGCCAGGGGTCAGGAACCTTTTTGTCTGAGAGAGCCATGGACACCACATATTTTGAAAAGTAATTCTGTGAGAGCCATACATTATGTTTAAAACTAAAAATTCAAGTAAATGTGTGCATTTTGTGTAATTTCAACACTAAAAGTACAATAATTATGTCTCTGAATTCTTTTTAATAACATTGTTATGCTGTTGCTAATCAATAATGAGTATTTCTTACCATTAATGCGACTTCTGGTGCTGCATGGCTTTGCTTATGGCGTTGTAGTCTGGATGATACGTGGCGAGGTTAAGAAGCTTCATGCAGGCGTTGAGACTTTAGTAGACTTTAGCTCATTTGTAGAATGAAATATTGATATGCAATTAATATGTAGATCAAAGGAGTCTAAAGAATTTTTTTTTTTATAATCGAACATTTGTCTGCGAGCCAGTTGCTGCCATCAATAGAGCCACATCTGGCTCGCGAGCCATAGGTTCCCGACCCCTGGTCTATGCTATAGTATAACAACATTACCTTAAAATTATTTAGGCCTTTCGTAGGCCTATACATAGATCTACCCAGTTTTTGTTTGTTTTTTTTGTTCTGGCTGATCTTTATAACTTATATTATAAATATCGACTTTCGTTTAGAAGAGTGATGTATTACAAATATAAATATCGACTTTCGTTTAGAAGAGTGATGTATAAAGCACACGTTCCTTGCTTTTTAAATTATTAAAAGCACCAACACTTTGGGTCATAAGTTTAAAGCACCCTTTCTATGCTTTTATTAAAAGTAGCAGCAGCTCATTAGGTTCCAATTCCATTCAAAAATCAAATTATACCAATAAATTAAATAATTATGTATCATTACAGATGCTAATGTTGCACAATTTTGATATGAAATTGATGTTTATCATCCATGGCTTAATATAATATATCTATCTTCTTAACATTTGCTGACTATATTGGTTTATTGCTTACTCAGTTCATGAACGATGTCAGTGAGCTACAATAAATCATAATTACCATTACTAATGATGTGTATGCTAGGTTCACCACTCTCTCACCCACTTTAGAATTTGATTTAATTACATTAAATTCTCCTCAGTTGCTTAAACACTTTTTCTTTCTTTATTGTAGATTGTGACATACAAAGAAAATCAATAAAAATGTGATGTACATTATGATTTCTAAATATCTTCATTTATCTGTAATAATAATAGCCTAAATAGGTAATTATTTTTATTACATCTCCCAAAATGTCTTAATCTAAACATTAATGTTTCATGTTGTAAAACTAGTATTATTTAGTAAAAGAAAAATCCTAATGACTGAAAAAAGCATTAAAAAAATCTTGGAGCTTTTGTGTTGAGTGATGGTATAGATAATTTACTTTTAAATTAATAAAAAATCAAGATACCAAATGCTTCATATACTAATTACTATGCAGTATGCACAAAAACTACTGAAGCCTTGGATTTGATCTTTTGTTTCCCTCGATGTAGTAACAGTGAATGTGCTACACAGTTTCTCATAATTGTTTTGAGTGCAGAAATATTTTTTTTATATTGTATAGCTTTCTACATACTTTAAAAAAAAATCTAAGCTGTTGGCTTATTTAAAAATACATTTTAACATCTATTTTTTTTATTCTGTGTAAGCACTCAAAGTTTAATGATAATCATCTAAATGATTGACAGTGAAAATGAAATGAAATGTCCTCTTTACAGATATTATCTGGAAATCAGCTGACTCTTAAAAAAGAAAAAGGCTAATACCTGTAAATGTATGACTGGCTATTTTTTTTTTTACTAGAAATAGAATACATGGTTTCGCCAGCAAATTTTTGGGGACAGGCAGCCATATGTCTGTGATTTGAACTTTATCCTGACCAACAAAGGTTGATCAGTCATGGAAGCATATTTTTAGCAGGAAAGATCTTATGTCTTTCATAGAAAATATATTATAAAATAGACATTTGGTCCTTGCATAAATTTCCAAGAATGTACAGAATAGTGTTTACAAACCATGGTAGATACAAATTGTATTCAAGGGGATATTACTTGATTAGGCTTAAAATTAAAGTTCTGGTTTTCCCGCTTTATCATTTTATTTTATTTTTTAAAATAAAAAAACAATCATATATATATAGCATTTGGTATGAAAGCAATAACAATATTACTATTAGAATATGGACATGAAGTTAAAGTTGTACATAAGTAAGACAGCGAAATATTTAAGACTACAAATTATGCATTTTTTATATATATATTGTTTTTTTCTTTAGTTTTTCCTGGGATCACACAGACTCAGAAAAAAAAGTCCAAAAGGTAGAGACTTGAAATTATTAGTATTTTGTTTATTTCTCTATTAAAATTTTGGATGGAAAAATGTAAGACTGTGTGTGTGTGTGTGTGTGTGTGTGTGTGTGTGTGTGTGTGTGTGCGTGCGTGCGTGTTTAAGAATTAACTCCAAAGTAGATTTTTTTTAAAATACCATCTTAAATAGAATTATTTTTATTATTTTTTTTTTTTTTTTGGGGGGGGGGACAGATTTATTTTTTTTTATTAAAAGAAACAACCCCACCTAACTACAGCTGCTAACATTTTAAATTAATCTATAGCCATTATTTTTGAAGGTAAATAATATGCACACACAAAATTTATACAGTGATTTATATATACTGCATTGCTTTTGAATTTGGTTGAACATTTCTAAGACTGAAAGCCACATCATTTAAAAGTCAAATCAATAAATCAGTTATAAAAGTTTTGCTTAAGATGACATGGTTGGTAATTTTAATTTCTATGTGTATATATATATATATATATTTTTTGTTTTGTTGGTCATACCGTTATATAGAAGAAGCAACATATGGTTTTGAGATGCCTCATGTCAGTTGAAAACCAGCACAGTAAATGTCCTCACCTGATAATGACTACTTTCAAGTAATTGCAGGCAGACCTGTTTTATATCCTCCAGATCAATGTCAACAATAAAGCAAACTAAAACTTATTGTGGTCATGTTCAGTCTGTTGTGATTAAATTGATAACCTAAAGTAATTGTGTACTGTTTTTCTAAAAGGAACTGTATAAAGCAAATAGATATTGAACAGTGTCATTTAAATAATGTGTGTGTACATTTTAAATACCACTTTTCTTACAGTTAATTTATTTGTAAACTTATGGAAAGGTTTTTTACATATATTAATGCATGGATTTGTACACTTTGCAGGCTGAATAAAAAGTGCAAAATTTTTAGTGATGGATTATCCCCCTTAATGGAGATATTACGTTAAAACTAATAAAAGATGGTTGCAGTATTTCAGATTGCTCTTTATTTTGTGTGTGCATTTCATTTTTCCATAATTTGTTGTTATGTCTATAGACTCAAAAAGAAGCAAGCACCAAAGTCTAAGCCAGAAGATTTTACTGGAAAGAAAAGGAAGCTGCCCCAGTCAGACTCAGAGAGTGAAGAAGAGGGAACTAATGATGAGAAGGAGGTCCCATCTGATGATAATGAGAGTGAAAATGATGAAGAAAACCAACTCAGAGGACTCAGTGGTAAGTATAATTGTTAAAATAGTTATAAGTTGCTGGCACCTTTGACTTGATGACTTATAATTGTCTAAACAGATTGCTACAGATACCGTTTGACTTGATCTTATGCTTTAATAAAAGTCAAAATATTTTGTTTTGTTTTGCTAGTAATATATGGTGGTGCACAAAGTGCTAAAGATTCCTAGGACTATTTGAAGAATGTAATAATACTGAGGAATGGATTTGGTATCCTTATTCATATTATTATTTATGTTTTATGAAGTTGGGCATTTGGGTATGGTTTTAAGCTATAAATATAGGATAATCAGAAATAAAAATCAAGGATATTAGAATTAGCTTCCAACAAAATGAAAATGGTAGCCCTGATGCTGATGCAGATAATCAGTTTTAGAATCCTTTGCAATGTTTTGTATACATGTTATTTTATGATTGATTAAGCATATTAATTTATATAAATTTCCTCCGTTATTTAAATTGAAATAATTTACACTGTAAAATTGAAGGAACATATCTAGTAATTAAACTCATATTAACTTCAATGAGTCAATCATTGTTGCCCAGAAATGAGGTTGTTTTCCCTTGCTCTTGGCTTCATTGTTTTGATGGCAGTGTAGTTTTCAAAATCAGTATATGAGCTCCTACAAAGCTATTTTTTTTATGTAACCTTCCTTTATAGAATTTGAATCAGATGGGTGATGGTCTAAATATTTATTTATTTTAAAATGCTATTATTAGAACTTGGATATGTACCCACAAGTTTCAAACTCTTTGTTTGAATAGAGACTTGACACTTTTGAGAATTTACACATCATATCATCTGACAATGCTAACACTCACTTTGATGTGTCTCTGTCAAGTTTCAGTCTTAGAAGTTGTGTGTTATTAAACATACATGAAAGTGAAATGTACATTTTACATTAAAAATATAGAAATGTGTTAATAACTATTCAAATGATGCTAAGTTTTAATGTGGTGAACCATATATTTGTTTCTTCAGTTAATAGTTTGCATGGCCACGACTAATCAGAATGCATTCAATGAATTGCTTTTTGCACAAATCTCTTCTGCATCTGTAGTCATAATATATCTTGATTATTAGGAATTATCATTATGCCAGAGAATGTATAAGGTCATTTGATGCACTGTTTGTCTTACATCTCTTTTCCCTTGTTCCAGACTATAAAAAAAAAAATTAGTCACTTTCTACATATTAAATAATATGACATTCCTCTTTCTCTCAGATATTTACAGTTCTGATATTTATATATCATAAAACAAGTTGAAGCTGAATTATGATTTTTAAGATTGAGATATTTGTGTGAGTGCCTTCCCAGTTCCAAGAGATCACTAGGATTGCCTAAAAAGTTGTAAATATACTCTAATTCTATATATTCTGTATTATCAAAGGTGTAGTAATTGCTCTTAATATTATGCCTTTTTTACTCATAAGTAATTTTTTTTTAACTTCTTTCTTGTAATTATCTACTGAAAGTGAAAGTGATATCTTTTACTGTCTTTTTTCTCTAGAAGATAACAATGATGAGAATGATGCAGCCAATGAGAATGATAAAGACAATGCAGATGAGAGTGACGAAGAAATGGTGATTTTCTCTTTCTTTTTTGCCCATAGTAGTTCTTAAGAGTATGCTGAGAAATGATATTGATGTCATTCTTAAGATTAATTGCTGGAGCTTACTATGAATTATGTGATGACCCTGGCAGCTGGCCTATTTAGAAAGCCCATGCAGTTATATTTATAAATTAAATTTTAAAATAATTGATAAAATTTACCAACTATATGAGTTACTAGGTTTTAAATTTTAAAAAAAATAATAATAATATTTTTATTAATAATAATAACTGTAGGAAAATAAATTGTTCTGTTGCAGATAGCTGCTACTGACCACATATGCTATCAAGTAGTCAATTGTTTTGGCTTTTATTTATTAAAAGAAAAAAAACATAGAAGTTATTATTTGTATTTGTTAAAATAAGATTTGATTCAGTTATGAATAATTGGTTAGAATCTGTTTGTATTGTGATTGGGAGTGTATATAAACAGAGCATGAGGGAATAAGTGTATTATGATTTGGAGTGTATAGAAACTGAGCATGAGGGAATAAGTGTATTGTGATTTGAAGTGTATATAAACTGAGCATGAGAGAATAGTGTATTATTTGGAGTGATAAACTGAGCATGAGGGAATAAGTGTATTGTGATTTGGAGTGATAGAAACTGAGCATGAGGGAATAAGTATTATGATTTGGAGTATATAGAAACTGAGCATGAAGGAATAAGTGTATTGTGATTTGGAGTATATAGAAACTGAACATGCTGGAATCCATCAACATAAGGGGTGCTTTCCTAAGCATACTGTAGATGCATGAATTTAGAGATTTAATAGGAAATATTTTCATTGTTTTTGGTTCAGTATTATAAAACACAGACAGAACAGTGAAACAATGCCTCTAAATGCCAGCAGCCACAGTATGTATTTTCACTTCTGGGTATATATTCATCCCACTGACATAGGCAACAATTACATAAAAATACAGTTTGCTTTCAATATGGTCCTTCAACCTCAAAGCATATGAGGCCGTGTATTAATGCAATTTATAAATTTTTTTGTGATCATGTCTATGCTGGTAAGATAGTTATCATAGCTGATAGGTATGCATTTAAATCTATTGTTTCATTTAATATATTGTTTTTAATGTTTTGCTGTCATTTTATATATCTAGACAACAAAGAATCAAAGAGGCTTATGTGAAGTAAACTTTTCATTTGTTTTCACCGCCTTAGTTGGAATATAATTTAAAAAATCCTAAAAATTACAGATTTCTGAAATATAAATAATTAAATTATTGGACAGGTCAATCATTCTTTTATTTTGCTAGGTGTCATTTAGAAACAATCATTTGCTGAATTTTAATTCTTTATTTTGACAGTATTTCTTGAAATCTTAGATACATTATCTACTGCTTCTTGTTGTAAATAATATTTGATGAATTTTAATTCTTTATTTTGACAATATATCTACTCCCACAGTAAAAAGTACTGCTTCAACCTGAAATAATATTTGAGAAATTGTAATTCTTTATTTTGAAAGTAGTTCTTTAAAGTTATCTACTCCCACAGTAGTAAGTATTGCTTCTACATGTAAATAACATTTAATGAGATGATGCATCCATTGCAGGCAGATGAATTTTCAATAGATGAGAATGAAGAAGACAGTGAAGAGCAAGACAAAGCTGAAAATGATGATGACAGTGATGATGCTAAAAATGACAGTGATGAAGATGTAAGTTTAATTAAATTGTATCCATTATTATTCAACCAGATGAAGGAGTGTCATACAGTTCCACAAACTTCAAACTTAGAGCACAAGAGTTATCTCTTCTTAGTACTTTTTTGCAGTGTAGATGCTTGGAAGCCAGGTTTGTGCACAAATTTATTCTTGGAACTAATGGTATGCTCATCTGGTCAGTAAATATTCAGGAAAACTTATTTTACCTAGCAAAATTCCTATTTGTCCTTTTAACTTAAATTTATTGTGTGTATATTTTATGTTGGTATGTGACAGACTGTATTTTAAATTTTCCAGGTAAGAAACAAAAGATAATAATTTGAGTTCCTAAAGCAAATAAACCATGATATACCAGGAACTACTGTTGTTGACCTTTGCCCTCAGGATAGTGCCTGCTTGTTAGTGAAGAAGTAAGCTTAGATACTTGTTGCGCAGAATTCTCCTAAGTGGCAATGCAGAGTATAAGGAATGGTGTCAATTGATCTGCTTTTTCAATCTCTCAGTTTTGGTTTCCTCTCAAAAACAAATTCTGAATTTGTGAACAATTTTATGTGAAAAACAAATTGTGAAGAGCAAACAGTCATAATATTGTTTCATTCCACAGACAGTTGTGTTCTTACTTGGAATGAGATCGATCTCTTAGCTAGCTTATGTTCCAGAGGTCATCTATATGTGTGTATCTGCAATGATTTGAGCCATATGTGAAACTGTTTTAAAATACATTTATTTTAAGGGTGATGTTGTAAGCTAGGGAACCATTGGTTATTGTTAAACAAAAAGCCCTAAGGAATCCATAGAAATGCTTGAATAAAATAATTAATAAATAGATGAGCTTGACTGTGACCCCACTGCTCACAAGCTATTTCAGATGGGCAGGCAGAGACTGGCTAATGCATGTGTGTCCCTTCTTATTCTTCCCCCACCCCCACAGACACACATATATGCTCAATTCCTATCAATGTGCACTGATGTAAGCCTGCCAAATGGGGTTAGAGGTGGAGAAGTACTGCTCCCCAACTTTTTGGTCGCTCAGGAAATGGTCTCATCAGCAAAATCTTTATACTTAAACTGCCTGTAGATATTGGCAGTCTCCAACACTCTCAGGGCAGTGGTATACTCTCAGTGTATACTCACATTCTACACTTTCAGTGTACACTCACTGTATACTCTTATTGTATACTCTCCTTGTATACTCTCATGGTATACTCTTATTGTATACTCTCCTTGTACACTCTCACTATACACTTTCGGTGTATACTCTCAGTGTACATGTTCATTTTACACTCTCACTGTGTACCCTCAGTGTCAGTATACATTTTCTCTGTATACTCTCAAGTATAGACAATTTCCTTTAGCCAAGTTCAGAAGATTATTTCCCATAAAATTAGACTCGGGGAGAAAATTAACTTGTAGTTATGCACATCACTGTCTCATAGATAGATAGATAGATAGATACATAGATAGATAGATAGTTACATAGATAATATATATAGATAGATACATATATATATATATATATAGATACATAGATAGATAGATAGTTACATAGATAATATATATATAGATAGATACATATATATATATATATATATATATATATATATAGATACATAGATATAGAGATAGGTAGATACATAGATATATATTGCAGACATTTCTGTCCTAATGTGTTACTAAGCAGTCAAACAATCCTCCGGTTAAAGATCAAGAGAACAGGAGTCCACTTCAGATATATATATTTATACAAACTCAATATTTCAGTAATGTCAGCATTTTTAAACATTTCTAAGCATTTCTAGTTACAGTAGCCAGCAACTTTTTATCAAAGCATTTTAACATTAAAAATATATAAAAGAAACCAAAGCTCTTGTTCATGCATGAGGCTGCCATATATAGATGACACAGATTGACGCTCTGGGCCATAGGTCATTCAAGATTGCTTTTTGTTCACCCACAAAAGTTCCAGTAGCAGGAGATACTCGTGCAGAGCTTGTTTTATTTTGCCAAGTGTCATATCTTCAGAATAAAAGAGTGACTTTTTAGCCCTCCGAGTCATCATCCAGGTCGTTTGTGTACATCAAAAATCTCACAGAAATATGTTTTCTTCAACACTTATATAACAATATCCATTGGGACTATGACTTTGAAATTACATATTTATTATCAGAAAACCTAAATCTGTTGATTTGAGCTCATAGGCCCAGTTGACCTAGATTCCTCTTCACTTGGTCATTAAAGCAAGTTATTATAGAGGCATATTAACATTCTCATTATACAAATCCAGGTTTTTATTGGAGCCCTTGAAACCATTTCATCCAGCTTGGCTTCCTAAAGGTGGTTATAGTGGTAGTGGGTTGGACGTAGCTTCTTTCTCTAGTCTCCATTCACTTCTCACCATTTTGTGGGTCCAGGAATAGTTCCCAGTCTGTTTTGTTTCCTTTCTTGATTAGGAGTTGTTTCCCTTCTTGATTAGGAGTTATTTCCTTTCTTTATTAGGAATTGTTTCTCTTCTTGATTAGGGGTTGTTAGCTGCCATCTTGTTTCACTTGTACATATTTCACACATAAATATATAAGCATGTTTTACACAAGGCATATTTCATCACTTTGTTATTTGCTATACTTACCAGGCTCTAGGATGGAAAGAGGAACTTTTCTAAGATAAGTAAGTTTTTCTAAATACTTATTGACTTTAGATGAGCATATGCACAGATCCTTCTTGGCCCCCTTCTGTTTCCTACCTGTACCTTGTAAGGTACTAAGAAGATGTCACTCTCACAAAAGGGTATGCTACTAGAGTGCCCTTTTGGGGCATGCATGAGCCTCTTTAGAATGACTTGAATATCATAAAGTTGTCTGATAAGTATTCAGGCTAAAACTTATTTTACTTTTTAAAAAAATTCCTATTATTTGGTTTCAAAATTATGATGGCTTGCATTAAAGTAATAGTAATGATCTTTATTTAGTAGGCTCACCCTTGAGGTGGGGTCAGTCAGATTCAAAATGTATGCCTTATTTAAGGTGTGTGATTTGTTTTATTTTTAAAGGGGTGATTTGTCTTTTTTAGATGTTACCTATTGAGAAAGCTGCAAAAAAACTCAAGAAGAAACAGGCTGAGGACAGGTAAGTTTTGTTGAACGGTTGTGAAAACTATGTTTTAATTGTTCCGATTCATTGATATTATAACTTACACCAAGCACACAGATATTTGCAACATTCTTTGGGATACATTTTTAACTTTACAACACTTTGCCATAAATGAAGACATTCTATATTAACAGTAACTATGATAATTTATTTCTTTATTTGTATACCTCTTTTGTATCTTAAAATTTGTCATGTTTTGAAGTGTTGACAACTTTATTTATGCTGTCAGTAAAGATAGTTGACTTCATATTCTTACAACCAACCAACATACAATCATCTGGACTTATGATCAAAATTTCCACAACAAAATTTAACAAGAAAGAAAAAAAAATTATCAAATATTTGAACATTTTCCAAGTACTTTTTATTGCTTTTGTGAACAGAAACATACATGTTTCAGTATAAGTCCTTTTCAATTAGTGCATGCACAATTGTGTATACGTATTTGCTACTTGTGTAAATGTACTTATTCATTTAGACAGTTTGATATAAAATTTGTTTAATTTCTAAGCAGTAAACTCTGAAAAACCTACTATGCAAATGACTATTAGTTTTAGAAAAGGTTTAACATAGCAGCCTTACATTTAACTATTTTTCTACCAGTTTCAACTGTTGACATGGAGCACTTGAAACCGAACCTGTTTGTAAGCAGGGACTGCCTTATATAGTCAGTCATACCACTACATGACATACAATATTAAGTTATTTAAATGATATAATCATTTAAAGAATTTATATTTTGCACAAGTGGAGGTCAGTGACTGACATAAAATTTCATTTGTAAAAGATCTGAGGTTCACTAGATGTTTTCACTCAAATGTGAAAGCTGTGCCTTAATTTTACTGTCATGGAAAAGTAACTTAAAATTGCTTTCATCTTCCTAGTAGTAACTTAAATATAAGTGCAAAATTTGTATGGTATTTGTAAAAACTCTAATCTGATGAGAAACAATTAAATCTACTTTCTGGTTTCAAATCCAGGCTAGATGCAAACTGTAGCACATATAATTTCTTTTGTTGGAAATTTCAGGCAGCTGGAAGAAGATGAAATGAAGCTCAATATTGCAGATGCAGAGAAAGTCGTTCTTCCCACTGCCCAAGAAACGAAAAAAGAAAATATCCTTTTGTATTAAATTGTTTTAAGTTACTGTACTAATAGCCAAGGTGAAAGAATTGAAAATGTCCCTGTTTAGAAATTAGTTTTGTTTTCAGTTGTAGAACTCATTAAAATATATACAAAGTACCTATGGACATTATTCAGCGTTTGCAGTAGCTGTCACTTGATAGGATGATTTGTCTTAAGAAACAATTGCTTTTCAGAAGCATGTTTCAGAGATTGAATTTAGATCATCAGAATACATTACATTTCTTTGTTATTCAGTTTTCCAATTATGAAAATCAAAAATATGAGTTTTTTAATGGCGGAACAAATGCATGCACATGAAGTTTGAACTGCAAAGCAAATTATTTCTGAAGTGATTTTATTGTACTAATTCTCATTTTAAACGTTTGAACGTTGTTGTTATTTTCTTAAAATTCATCTTATAAATGCATAGTATAATTACCAAACACAAAGCTGTTCCTAGTGAATCATGTTCATGATTAATTTGAACAAGTAAATTTTTTTTTAATTGTCTTTCAAATATTAAAACATTACCAAAACATGAAACCATCCAAAATTACTGATGCTTTAAAATAATAATTCTTTTAACAAGTTCATGTAGATATCTCATACATTTAGAGAAAACTATTAATTGTTCAGTAATTATGATTTTAATGACTAATGTTAACAGTTTTATTTTAGTGATTTTATTCAAGGGTTGGTAAATTACAGTAATATACTATTATGAGGTGGATTTTCTTTAGAACAATTGTTTAAAAACATAAAATTTGTTTGGTAAATGTAAACGAGTCACAATACTAGGAATTAATTTATTTGAGTGTCTACGGAATGCTTGTACTTGGCTTCTCAACTGATAAATAATTAGTGTAAGAAATGGCACTGTTTTATTTATTACTTTAAGAAATATACAGTGGGTGATAATTATGTGTTTAATTCACAACGTTATAACAAATTTATCTTATGACAGCTTCATGCACTCTAAACAAAGGAAATATTTCACTTAAATGTCATGGATTACAGGGAATTATGCCATAAATTGGTAAACAATAAAGAATTTGCTTCTCCCCACAACATAACATTTTTGATTATGATCTGCTGGTAGCTGTCATTTCACATCCCATTATTTTTAAGAGGAGATTTTACATTTGCACATTTTCTTTAGCATTTCAACAATCTGAGAATTTCTTTTGTGTCATTCAAAACTGAAGATTGCCAGGATCCATTAAATCTGTTTTCTTTACTGTGATTGAAGAAACATCAAATTAATCTTCAGCTGACATCTGTCTTGATCCAATCTTTTCATGATCTTTTCATGACCAGCAGCAAAATGGATGTCAAGATCTTTATTAGAGCATGAATAGTTTGAGCAAAAGTATGTTTTTTTTGCTTGGTGTTTGGATGAATGTTACTCATCAAAAGTGACTGTATCATGTTGTTTGGAGTCTCTTTATAACATCCTTTACTTCTTGGTACCTCAGACTTCACCAGATTTGACCATCATACAGCAGCGAATACGAGATGTGCAATATGTCTTAGCAGATTTTAAAATGCGCCATGAAGAAGGCAGGTTTGTATATTTTTATAATTCATTTAATTGAATTGAAATTGAACACCTATATTGAAATGATAATTTAGACATACATGATGCAGTGTAAATATTGATCTTCTGTACCATGGAGAAAAGAAGAAATTGCAAGCCTTTATCAGGTAAAATTGTTGGTTAAACATCGAGCCCTTAAAAATTATTTTTTTTAACACCAGTTATGTAAAAGTCTGTTAAAAAATTTAATTCACATTGAACAAAATTATTTTTTCTTTTAAATCTAGAACACGTAAAGATTATCTGAGACAACTCCGGCAAGATCTTGGAACTTATTACAGCTACAATGAATTTATGATGGGAAAACTTATGGACCTTTTTCCTCTAGAGGTAATGGCATCACTATTTTTCCATTATGCAGACCTCAATAATAGAAGGCGACTGGCCATGTTGATTTGTCCAACCAACAGCTCAGCCCTAAGTAGTTGCACTAAGCACCAAGGGAAATAATTAAAGTCAAGGCTTCATAAAGGCTCTTTTGCTTTCTCTTTCAACTATAAATCAGTTTTCTCTTCATGCTTCTAGTGTTACAGTCTTGTATGCCAAGAGTTCTGCTGCTCTCTTTTTCCCTCCAGGAATGATTTGTAAGCCCTTTATAGGGGAGGGTTTGATTCTGTCCTAAAGGCACCTAGACCAAAGGCGAACTAAGTATTTGCCAAACAGTCAGTTTCTTCTTTTTGTCAGCACATTTCTAATTGTGAAAGCTTTGTCATATGATTTACAGCATGTTAGCTGGATCCAAATGCCCTAATGCGCCATTCATCTAAGCAGGTGTGTGCAAAACTCCTCAGTGTTAAGTATCTGTCAGCTGCCGTTGGCCTATAATCAGTTGTTTACAATAGATGCCTCTGGTTTAGAGGTTTTAATCACATGCTTTTGTAGATAACAAATTCAAATTCAGATTGTACTGTCTGCACACAATCCTGCTTATCAAGCGGCCTTGTAACTTCCCTCCTTGCTTTAGACATTCAACTGTTTTCCTGTTAAAAAAACTTTACTTCAGAACAAAACATACATTTCTCTTCTGTCTTTATATACCTCCCTGATTGGATCAACTTCAGTTTTTAATCATGATATTGTCTGTTGATTTTGCCTTATATACTGCTTTTAGTCTTATGAGTGAATGTAGTCTTGGTTGCAAAGAATGTTGTGAATATTGAGCAAGATTTGTTAACCTTGTGACTCAGTGTATATTGCATTTGATAGTTGATAATATTTCTATTACAGAACAGTCTAAATAAAACTATCCAATGGTTGAAGTGATACTGATTGCACAGTCAGGGAAACTCATATTAACTTCATACTGGTTGGTTCATTTGAAGGACTAAGAAAATGCAAGTGTGGCAATAAACCGGTATTGGTACTCTGCCAGGCTGTGTCCACTTTTACCTAACAGTAGCGCAGGTCCTGAACAGGCATCGGGCTTTTTGCCACTTCATTGGGCTATAATGTGTTGTTTGGCATTATGGTTACTTTCTTGAGGTTAGATTGCCACTTCATTGGGCTGTGATGTGTTTGGCATTGTGGTTACTTTCTTGGTTTTAGATTGCTACTTCTTTGGGTTGTGATGTGTTTGGCATTGTGGTTACTTTCTTGGTTTTAGATTGCTACTTTATTGGGTTGTGATGTGTTTGGCATTGTGGTTACTTTCTTGGTTTTAGATTGCTACTTCATTGGGTTGTGATGTGTTTGGCATTGTGGTTACTTTCTTGGTTTTAGATTGCTACTTCATTGGGTTGTGATGTGTTTGGCATTGTGGTTATTTTCTTGAGGTTAGATTGCCACTTCATCGGGCTGTGATGTGTTTGGCATTGTGGTTACTTTCTTGGGGGTTAGATTGCCACTTCTTTAGGCTGTGATGTGTTTGAATTTGTGGTTCCTTCCTTGGGATAAACTTGCCAGATATTTGGACATTGTTCTTCCTATGAACAGCATTGCCACTTCATTTGACTGTGAGATGTTTGATGTTGCAGGTTCCTACCTAGAGATAAGGAATTTCTGATTTGTTCCACATCAGCTAAGCTCTTTGGTGTATTCTAATTCCTTTAGAATACACTGGTTTTTTTATTTGTTTTCATCCTTTCTACTCACCTTTTCTGATTGTGTTTCTCTCTCTCTAGTGAGTTTTTGTCTCACGAGTGCTCAATCCTTTGGTGGGGATTACAAAAGGTGAACAATCCTATATTCTGACTTCTGGATTTTCTGCCAATGTTGTTTGCTAGCCTTGTATTAGGTAGGATCATTTGGGTTGGGTGCTTGATTGAGATTAAATACTTTGGTCTTTTCATTCCCTTTTTTTCAATAGCTGTCACTCAGTTTCAGAGTTCTACAGAATTTCCATTTCGAAAATTTGGCTTACATGGCAAAATATTTGAATGAAATATGATTGTTGAAGAGCACAAAAAAAACCAGTAAGGGAAGCTATCTTTATCTTTTGGAGCCTAGGTTATGATTATCTTCCTTTAGCATTTGGAAGGTTTAACCAGTGCTGAACTTTGTTGTTTCGGATTTATTAGTGTTGTAAGATAACTCTGTTTGTCATGGTAAGTGCTATTTTAAAAATACTTATTTTACTTTTAAAAACTTGTTGTAAGTACTTGTGAAGTTTCTAAACAAATATTTTATTTTATTTTATAAACATAATTTGTGGTAGCAGGTTATACAATTTACCTCATGATTGTTGATATTTCTCCACACCCTTCCCCATTACTTTTGCTTACAACCCTCTTATGTGTCAATAAAAATTTATGATATTTTAAATGTTGTTCATCTGCATTTAGCAGACATCAATAATCTTTTGCATGGATTTGAAATTGTATTCTGAACTTTGAACAGCATCATTAGCCACCAGTAAATAAACATGTAGATATTGAATTTTTTAACAATACTTTTACATTATTAACCCTTTTGCTGTCCAACTCTTCAAATCTTTGTACCTCCATTTCCTTGAGAATATTTCAAACTTTTCTTCATATGAAATTGCAACAAGCAATCGCAACCAGGTTGAGGGAAGGAAAGACTAGACCTAAATATCTCTGCTGTATCTACTATTTCTGTTTGATATGTTTGCTTTGGACAGACAAAGGGTTAATTATATTGTTGTCTTTAGTAAAAAAAACTAGCCAAAGTTTGTTGTTAACCAATTCCTTGCCTCCATGCATTATAGATTACAGAATTTTTGGAAGCTAATGAAGTCCAACGTCCTGTTACTATCCGTGCAAACACCTTAAAAACCAGACGACGTGATCTAGCACAGGTAAAGCAGTTTGTCTCTTATGGTCTTGGCTGCTCAAACAAGGTGAAAACAAAGTATTGTATGCAAAATACTGACTGTGAAACTTTTTCTCTCTTTTCTCTTTAAAATCTTTCTTGTAATTCAATTTGAAACTTTATTTCTTTCCACATACCCCAGAATCTTCCACTCATTGTGTGTTTGTTTGTAACATTCAGAACTGAGATTCATTTTAATGACATTTAAAGCAGTTGACAGTTAAAATGAATAAGGAAAAATGAGAATGACTAGTTAACTGTTGCTACATTGCTCTTGGTAGTTTATTTCTAAATTCAAAAAAATCAGATTGATGTGAGTTATCATGGAAGTGTATTTTTTAGTTGATAGACACAAAGGTGTGTGTTTGTGGTAAATATTATAATATTTTGATTAATTATTTTAATATTATTATAATTGTTTATGTATTTTTTCCTTCACATATGTTCTTCCAAATAATGTCTCAGCATATTTGACCTGTTTTCAACTTTTGAATTTTGTTAGGAACAACCTGAGCCACATCTAATGTTAAGCACACCACTGCATATGTGAATAAAAATCAAACAGTATAAACACATATACATTCTAAAACAATGATGAGGGGATTAGTTAAAATGTTGGCATTATTTGACACTTGCAGTTTATGTATTGCTTTTTTTTTTAATTACAGGCTCTCATCAACAGAGGCATCAATCTCGACCCTATTGGCAAGTGGTCCAAGGTTGGCCTTATTGTCTACGACTCTCAGGTGCCACTTGGTAAAACTGTTTTTTCTGCTTTATAGTTTTAAGAGGGAAAAAATTAATAGGTCTCAGTATTGCCATGTGCACTTTCTATAAAGAAATTGTCTAGCTGGCTGTGATTTATACCATGCAGAAGTTTTAAGAATTAAAGTTGTTGTAATATATCTGATCTAATTTTAAAATCAGAATGATATATACATTATTTTACTTGAAATTGATTTTCCTATCATTGAATACAAAAATTAGTAGAAATTTTAAATCTGTGAATTTATAAAAAAAACTTTATGTGAACTGTAAGTTGTTAGTTGTTGAATGAATATAAAGAATTTGTTTACTGTATAAATTTATGAAAATTTTGTTCATGCCTTTTGTTACTATTTATGTATATTGATGTAATTTCCTGATAATTTTTGATGACCAGTGATGTGGTATGCTGATCTAGATGTTAGTTTTGTTTTGTTTTTAATTAATAAAGACCAGTGATGTGGTATGCTGATCTGGATGTTAGTTTGGTTTTTTTAATTAATAAAGACTAGTGATGTGGATGTTTAGTAAATGAAGAACAGTTGCAGTAAGCAATGGGGATACTGGTCATGTTTTGTAAACAGAAAATAGTGTCAGTTAGTGATGGAGATGATTTTTTATGTTTTGTAAATGGAGAATAGTGACAATAAGTGATGGAGATGCTGTTATGTTTTGATACAGAGATAAGTGACAATAAACGATGGAGATGCTGTTATGTTTGTAAATGGAGATAAGTGACAATATAGGAACTGATGCCAATCTCCATGTTAAATTAGCTCTCCTTAAAAATTATTTTCATATTTGAACAGAAATAATAATTGTGAAGTTCAAAAAGTAAACAAACTAAATAAATTTTCCTTCCAGCAATAAAAAATTAAATACCAGTGCATATGTGTAGTTAACAATAATATCTCCATTCAACAATGTATTCTTTGAATGGTACTGTGAATAAGCTAAGCAGATGATAACATCTCTCAGTTTCTTGAGGAACTTGATGTTGAAGCTGAATACTGTTAGCCACAATATTGCCCAGCCTTCTTGATAGATATCTGAGTTGGATGAAGTATTGTCATTGAAGTATTTATTTACGTTAATGGATGTAAGTAATGTGTGTCCTTCCTAAATTGTGTACTTAAGGTGCAACTTGGTCTCTGGCAATGAGAGACTTGACTAGTTTATTTACAATGTGGGGTCTCGGTTGCACAGATCCTGGGATGATAACTGGGTTAACTCCCCTCAAACGTGTTGGTTCAACAACACCTCCAACATAACATTCCATCATGTTTTTAAGATAGTGGCTTAGGGCTCTAGTGAATTGGATTTATTTTTGTTTGTTAATTCTAGAATGAGCAGCACATATCAGCTTTGATATAACATTTTTTTTAAAATGTAGAATTAAATTTTAACCATTTAAAAATAAATAGACAATAAATATATGTATATAAATTTATTTGGTGAAAATTAAAGTTAAAGGTTAATAAAATAACATTGAATCTGAAATGTGAAAAATATGTTGGTGAATTTTATATGCCTGTAACATGTACCTGTAGATGCATATAATTTTGTAGTTTACAAGTATGTGGATATTGTAAGGTACATAAAATTTGCAGAATATAACTATTCAACAAATTCTATGATTGATATAGCTGATGTTCAAGATAACTATCATTAATGTCAACCTGAAATAAATGTCAACATTTTCAATGAAGGACAGATTTTCTGAGCACAAACAGCAATTCAATAACAATGATTGTCAATAAAAATAGTCTTATCTATTGTAAAATGATGAAAATATACACCTTTATAATGATGAATATTGCACATTTCTTTGTTGACAAAAGCTGGAAGGTGCTGAATTGGTATAGCATAATTCTTTGTTTTAGACCATTTTTGCAATGTAAACAAACACAATATAATGTTAAATGAACACTCCAGTATTAAAAATTCTGTAATGCAATAAAACAAACTATTGAATGTTGTTGTCTTGCAGGATACTCACATTTTCCATCCGGAAAATTTTAATTTTTGCAGAATATCTTCCTTTGGATTTCAGAGTGCTACAGACATATATTCATTCTGATCAGAAATAATTATATAAAATATTGTCATGATTTGTATTGACGGAGTTAGAATTGAACTTTTGAAGATCTCAATTCTCCAAAATTTGAAATGCATGACTATTTATTTCTCTAATTATTTTGCTTGTACAGATTGTATTAACTCATTTTTCTTATAGAATCTATAAACAATTTCTTTATCAACACCATTTCTTTTGGTGCATAAGTAAACAAGAAAATTGCTTGTACAGATTGTATTAAGTCATTTTTCTAGAATCTAATTTTCTATAAACAATTTCTTTATCAACACCATTTTTTTTAGTGCATATTGGTTGTACAAAAATATTTTTTCAGAACCAACCAGACTACAGAATTCAAAACCATTATAACCTGTGGATGTCCCATTCTAAAAATAGGATGTTTAAGTTGGTTATAGCTAGGGCTGTCAATTTTTTCTAAAAGGCTGCCCGGGTACCCGTCCAAATTTTGAACGGGTACCCATCGAAAATTAGCATAATCTCCATTGCAACTCGCAATCTCTACACAAAGCTACTTAATCATTGAGCATGCGCTCTATTTCACACACTAGCCAAAGGTATGCATCTAGTGACTTACTAATAGTTATGATCTTTATATGTGCAACGCAGACTTTTATTTTTAATATTATCAATCATTACATAAACTGAAGTAAACTAAAACTAAATAAAATGTCAACAACAATAACAATAGGGCATCAAGTTCAGTCGCCCTTTGCCGATAGAATTTCATCACACAGATCGCATTTCGTCGTGTCACTATCCAATCGCTTGGCGTAACTCCACACATACGATGTCTTCTCCATATTAAAAATATTACGTTATTATTTAATTTATTGACAAGTTTGTTTACTGAAGTCTCATTAACATCAATAACATGCTACACTTGTTAATGAGCACAGCAACCACGAGCGAAAAGAAAGGCGCGAACTATGGTGATTGGTGATCTATGTATAAATAATTAGATCTAGGTTCAGTGCGCAAGCCAACCCACGGCCGGCATGATTTAGCAGCTGCCATCTGTGGGTAGGAGGTGAGTGTGACCAGATGGGGAGTGCTAAATCGTGTATAGATATAAAGGCTGATTAACCATGGGTACCTGTTCTCAATTTTACTACCCGGGTATTAGCACGACAATGGCAACCCAGGCTATAGCCAGAGCTCATAGTACTCCCAAGTGAGAATTTTCAGTATGCGTATTGGTATTTGAACAATCATTTTCAGTTTACTGATTTTTAATATGCAATGTAGATGTTGGTCAAGTATATTAATGGAGATCAGTGATATAATATGCATTATATATTTGGACATGTTTTGTTAAAGAAAATAAAATGTTGATGTTGGTCATGTTTTGTTAGTGGGGATCAGTGACATAATATACAATATTGATGTTATATTTTGTTAGTGGGATTTATTGACATAATACACATTATTGATCTTGGTCATGTTTTGTTTGTGGCAATCAGTGACATAAGATGTGATATTGATGATGGTTATATTTTGTTAATGGAGATCTTTACATATATGCAAAGTAGATGTTGGTCAAGTGGTCAAGTTTTTTGTTGTTTTTTTATTTTTATTTCTTTAGTAGAAATCAATTCATTGTTGGCAATATGGATTTTGGTTATTTGGAGAATGGTGACTTGTGCTGATGTTGGTTTTGGAGATCAGTGACATAATAAATTACATAGATGTTATTTTGAGAATGGTGACTTGATATGTTAATGTACATGGTACATCACTCAAACAACTTTCCTGTTTACTACTGCAGGTGCCACGCCAGAGTACCTGGCTGGCCACTACATGCTGCAAGGGGGCTCCAGTTTTTTGCCAGTTATGGCTTTGGCACCACAAGAAGGCGAGCGAATTTTGGACTTGTGTGCTGCACCTGGTGGGAAAACCACTTATATTGGTAAGTTTTTCTCTTTTGCTCACCTGTGTCTGCTTCATTTATTTTTACAAGAGTGCAACATTTACCATAATATGCCACATTTTTATGACGATATAAGTGAAACTTTATCTCTAAAAAATGTTTAAGACAAAATCAATCATTACAATTTTTGTTTTGTTTTCTTAAAGGATCAGCATTTTTTAAAGGATCTTTGGTTATTTAATTATTTTTATTATTATATTATATTATTTATTTGTTCCATCGTACAATCAGATGCATGATAGGGTAGGATACACATTAGTATAAATTGACTAGGACCCATCAGGATCCACATAGACCCTAGAATGAAATGGTCAAAGATTGCTCAAAAGTGTATGGAAATAACCTCTCCTAATGGCTCCTAATTTTGTTTAGTTCTCTAATGTTTACATGAATATTAGGGCTTTGGAATTTTGAAGAACTTCTGAAGAGTGATGGCTTCTATTCCAATTTGTACATTGCTTTAGACTTGCTTTAATTTTGTCTTCCTCTTCGCCGAATCCTGAGTTGTGATCAGGTGTCTTTCCTTACTTTTGATTGGCCAACATCTTATTGACTCATTCTTAGTTGTAATTGTTTGTGTCATGGCTGATTTATTACACAATGCCTCGTGACTTCATGTACTATGCCTATTGACTTCATGACTGCCTTTTCTCCTTTTATAAATTGCTCCTAACATCAAATCACCCTTGTGACTTCTTATATCATACTTCAAAATATATTCTGACTCATATTTCACATGTGATGGGTTTGGGCTGCCAGAGTGAGAGACTGAATTATTTAAATAACTAGTTGAACTTATGCTAGAAAAATTAGCATACTGACAGTAGACAGCATCAGAATGACAAAAAGCAAAAATGAACAAGGGCAGACAGTTAGCTGTGCAAGCAGTAATGGGACTGTAATGAAATTAATCAAACATAGAAAGACATTTTAATGAACCTGGTCAAACTTTTTTGTCATGCTTTTCACATGATCTTGATTTGGGGATATGAGAGGGTTATTTTTATTTGATGGGAGGGTTATGATGAATGGGGGTGACTCTTGTACTTCACGCACAAATTGTCAGGTGAAACTGAAAGTGAACTTAGACTCATGCTAAGTAATACTCATGAAGTACACAATACACGTCAGCAGTCAGTGCTGCAAATCAGAGAATCTAAAATAAAAAGGTTATTGTCTCTTTGAAGGCTCATGTCCATGCACACGCTAAAATCAAAACAGATGGAAATATATGAAACTCTGCCAGAGGAGGCCAATTCACTGTGGGAGTGGCAAGTGGATTCTAACAGATAAAGCGTGCAACTATTCCAAACGTTTTTGACTGTTGGAGCCATTTGCATGCATGTGTGTATGTCTCTCATCCCTGTTCAGGCGTGGGAGGCAATAACAGACGACCTATGAGTTCTTCAGATAGTCTGATCAGGTCTTCAGGCGTCTTGACCTCTTTTTACACCCTTTCACTGACTGATATATACCAAGGCTCTGATTGACCAATTCAAGGTCCTTGCATGATATCAAAGATTCGATCTCTTTTACTGAAATAAATTCCGTAGAAGAGGTTTATGGGAATTAAAAAGTATGTTGCCTTTAGCGGCCATATTTAATTATTCTATCTTGAAATGAATGAAAGTGTAAGAGCTGTTGTTACTAGCATTGAACACACACTAAAATTGTCAGGAAGTTGTAAAAGGAAAAAAACCAAAGAGAAATATATGTATATTGCATGTAAAAGCTTAATATGCTTGGTACAATATGTAATAATTAAACACCACTAATTTGAGTGGAGATGGGGTTGGCAGTGCAAAAGAATCGTTTGAAATGTTCTGGTGCAGAAGGAATATTTTAAATATAACAACTTAGAAAAAATAGAATCTCAGATCAGAATTTGCCAAGAGTGCTTTTATAGAAAATCTACTTTTGTGTGTGTGTGTGTGTATATAAAGTGCCTGAAAGTCTTATTCTTTAGCTCAAGACAGAATGTTTAAACTGTGGTGGTTTTGTAAATGAAAGTGCAATATATTTTAAAACAGCAGCTAATCTTCGTCTAAGTCATCTCAGGTTAACTCTGGTAACATTTGTATTTGAAATGCATTTATGATTATGTAAAATATACGTATGTGTGCATGAGTGAATCAGATATTAAGTGTGTGCATTTCATTAGGAGAAAAAAATAAAGATACTCAGTTTTCTATTACTCCTTGGCGTTGAAGAAAACAAAAGCAGTATTTTATTTTTCTTAATCATCAATTCCTTTGTTTTAGCTGCCCTTATGAAAAACACAGGCAGTATTTTTGCTAATGATGCAAATGCTGAAAGAACAAAAGCTGTGATAGCCAACATTCATCGAATGGGTGTACACAACTCTGTTGTGTCAAACTATGATGGACGTACTTATCGTAAAGTAAGTTTTATAAATTTTATAACTTATACCAACATCATTTGTCTTTGAAAATGTCTTTGATGATTAGGCAAATTATTTTTGCTTTCCAAGAAGACTTGATAAAGTGTTTAATCTTCCTTGTTTTGATTGTAAAGGTATATTGCTTTTTAAATTGGGGAGGACACAAGTAACATGTCTATAAATTACATACCATTTCACTCAAAATTGCATCTTTCTTTGGCTGTTTTAGGAACAATCTTAATGTTATCTTGCACAGAATCTCAGTGTTTTTGTTATTTTTTTCAAATTTTTATTTTAATACTAAAATATTTTGCAAATATTGACATTGTTGCAAAAGTTAGTTTCCAGATGAAGAGAGGATTGGAGATACATGCTGTGATTTGGGTGTGAGTAGAAGAGAAAGTATAAAATCTATTGCATTTCAGAAAGCAGGGACTTTTGTTTACTAGCTTCTCTCTCTCTCTTTCTCTCGCCCTGCACCCCCTCAAAAAAAAAAAAAAAAAAAAAACCTCCAAAAAACAAACAAAATAAATAAATAACCAGAACAAAATTTCATAAGATTTAAAAAAAAATTTTTTAAGGTCATGAAAGGATTTGATCGTGTCCTCCTTGATGCACCATGTAGTGGAACAGGAGTCATTGCCAAAGACCCAGAGGTCAAAATGTCAAAGGTCAGTAGAATTAACATTGATCTTTTAAAAAAAAATATGTACGTGAGCCACACTACAATTTGTGCCATTGTACCATTACATGACTGTTGTATGAACTCTGTACATTTTTACTTGACAATTGTCTTTGCAGTTATAAAATCATTCTCTGTACAAGTGTATATGTGCTTTTATACATAATTTTCCACATTGAACAGTATTTACTCTAATTTTTCAGCATTAGAAAAATTACACATTTTTCTCACTTTAAACTTTTCACAAGCTTTTAACCATTTACTAAGTGTCCAGTTTTTAGGCAGAATTTAAACCATCAGCAGGAACAAACTAAGAGAACAAACTAAATTTGATTCACAAGTCGTATTGTTCATGAAAAATAAGATTTGTGTGTGTGTGTGTGTGTGTGCGTGCGTGCGTGACTTCCTTCCACGCTCAAGAATGTGTGCTACACTTTATGATACAATTACATGCTTTATGCTGATGTATGATAGGGTAGGATACACATTAGTATAAATTGACTAGGACCCATCAGGATCCACATAGACCCTAGAATGAAATGGTCAAAGATCGCTCACAAGTGTATGGAAATAACCTCTCCTAATGGCTGTTTTATTTTGCTTAGTTCTCTAATGTTTACATGAATGCTAGGGCTTTGGAATTTTGAAGATTACATTACTGCCTGCTGCTAGATAAAACCATTTAAATCTTTTCATTACTGCTATGCAGAATTAACATTCATCACCCCACCCCTTCCTCCCACAACAATATTGTCAAGAAATGTTTCCCATGTACATTGTGAAGGCGGCAGTGTTGCTCATTAATTTTTTTTTTCTTGTGTTTACAAATAAAGAGTTTTTATTTTACTGTTGGACAGTGAAATAAATGGATGGAAGTGAGTTGTGGAGAAGTAATAGATGATTATAAATATTAAGAGAGTAGTTTTATTTGGTTGTATTATAGATGCATGGTAAAGACGTGTTATGAATGCCTGCATTGAAAACACTTTGAAATCAACATAGATGTGTTGAGTTGCTGAGAGACAGTGAGTTAAAACAAGTATTTCAAGCAGTGAGAGTCTTCAAGATCGAACATCATGATTCTAGAACTTATTTTAGTTGAAAACGTTTAATGAAAGTGTAGTCACAACAGTTTATTATCTCCCCTTTGCAGAACTAATTTTAGGTCATGGCTTGCCATTCTGAATCTGATGATGTTTGGGGAACATGTCATTGTTTAGAACTGTTATTTAAAATAAAAAATTGTGCATTCTTTGTGATAGTTTTAATTTATATTTGAACCACTAAATTGTGTTTTATGGAATATTAATAGTAAGTATTCCATTCACTGTGTATTTTTGTCTGGTTCATAAGTTGAACACCATCATAAGCTGTTAGTTAAAATTGCAGTTCATATATTGTACACATAGAAGAAAACTAAAACCATTTTGCCATATCAAACAATTTCATCAAACAATTTCTGAACTAAAACTAGACATTCAGAATTAAAAATGAAGAACAAGTTTTATTAAAACATTCTGTGACACCATAGCCACTTAGTTAATAATTATGATTATTATAAATCAACATGTGGTTTTACATTTTCCTGATATTCCAAATTTGTAACATCACTTCATAACATTTGTAAACATGTGACATCATCACACCTGGCTTCATTTCAAGTTTTATGTACAAGGTTTTCCATGTATGATACTTCCATTTCTGTGACATATTCATTTTTATATTTGGGTATTTCTGTGCACGGATATAACTATACATGTGATGACATATACATTTTGACTCCTGTGTATTTCTGTTTCTGACATTTCTTATGCATCTAGGTAATTTCCTTGCATGGTGCTATAACCATACCAGTGTAATCTTGTTCGGTTTTAAATTCCCACAATTTATTGTGTATATAAATTTGTATTTCATTAGTTATGCCACTTTTATTTTAAATCTAAGCAAACTCGGAATCTCTTGCTAGTCTTTTTTTTTTTTAATAAGCTTATTTACTTTCCAAAAAAGACTTTCTTTTTATTTTAATGGTAGTTTTGAATTGTTTTTTTCATTAAAAATATTCTTAAATACTTACTATTGCCCAGTTGATTGATTATTCTTTCTAGTCAAATGTTCTTTCTTTCTCGGTGCTTGCTTGTGTAAGATATTGAAGCATAAAAAGCAATTTATAAAATGTTTAATAGGGAGAGAGTTTTTTTAAAAAAAACAAACAACTCTTTAAATAATTGTATATGGTAGCATTGCCTAGATAAGATTTATTGTTAGGTTAAGAACTGAGGTAAGTCAAATCCTCTTTTAAGTAAATACATGTATTCTAGAAAATCGGAAGGACAACACTTTTATTTAAAATTTTTTTGTTGGTTCTATCTGCAGGATGAAAAGGACATTCAGCGATGCTCCCACTTGCAAAAAGAATTGATACTGACTGCCATTGACTGCTGTGATGCAAACTCTAAAACTGGTGGATACATTGTATATTCAACATGTTCAGTCATGGTACATTGTTTTGCTTTTTTAAATTCTGCATTGCATAAATAGAATGCTTATCAGACACAATTTGTAGGAATCAGTACATACTCAAATCCTTTCAAAAAGCTGTAAGAGTCTTTACATATTCAGACCCTTAGAACTAGGATTTTCTTTAATGTTTATTATAAACATGACACTATGCAGAAGTTATACATAACCAGATCCATATAAGTTCATCAAAATCTGGTTCTCTTTATCTCAGAATGACATTAAGACTGAATCTTGCTCATCTCACCTCTTGTCTCGAAGTTACATTCTTACATTATAATCACTTGCAAGATTAAAACCTGAAAATAGCTGAGAGGGGCCATTATGTTTATACATCAAGTAATTTATTTACATCAAGTAAATGTTCACAAAAAAAAACCCCAACCACTTTATTTTACAACCAGGGATTATATATATATATATATGACGAATAGGAGATGAAGGACTTTTCTGTACTATATAAACAATTAATTTATGCTTGAAGGTCATTCAGCAAGATGCTAATAAGAAAAAACCAATTAATTAATTAAAATTAATACCAAGGAGCAGACTGAGCAACAGGGTCCAAAGAAAGCTAAAGATAGAATCTTAGAGAAAGTAAAAGGGACTATCTAACCAATGGTTCTGAGGACCACATTCCTGCACAAAGCTACACCTGGTGAAAAGACTGATTTGGGTGGAGGTGGGGAATCTGATGCAGTACTCTAAGCATATTTATAATCACTCTAAAAGCCAGGGTGATAATATTTGATTGCAAACACCCCAGCACTAAAGAGTCTGCACTTGTTTGACTTTAGGGTCTTGTTTTCATTAGGTCATTTTAAGAGCTCTTATTGGGTTTTGCATGCTAGAGATTATCTTTAGAAAATTTTTGGGTAACTGTTTGTCATGGTCAGAAAGCTTAATCTTAGCTGATAAAAATTGACCATTTATTAATTTAACCGACCAATTATTAAGAAATTCTGGCAGAATCCAGACAAAACAGGCAAGGCAGATTTTGCGGTAAGCTTTAAAAATTTTCTCTTTCTAATGTATATACTTATACCTATATCTCTTGGGGAGGAGTTGACAGGAAAGTATTTTTGCTAGAGATAAAAAAATTTATATGTGAATTATTAATTACTTGAAGAGATCTTAAAGTGACACTAGTTTCAGTATCATTCTACTTATAATAAATATTAATATTTTAATAACAAAGATTTTCTTTAAAATTTAAACATGAATGTATTTATTTATTTTTTGTTGTTACTTTTAGGTAGAAGAGAATGAATGGGTGATAGATTATGCTTTAAAACATCGCAGTGTTCGCTTGGTACCCACAGGATTAGATTTTGGACGTGAAGGTTTTGTCAAGTAAGTTGCAATTTTTTTTTTAATTTGGAAAAAAAACTAACTTAAAGAAATTGATACTACCAACACAATGTGATCTTTTAAAAAGAGTTAAGGCAATTGCAAAACTTTATGTATTTATTTATATTTAATAATTAATAGAGTTCATTGTGTGTGTGTATGTTTGTAGTCATAAAATCAAAATTTATCAGAAAATTATAGGATTGCCAACTTGTTGATTTTAAATACACAGTGCTTACTAATTTTGTTTTAAAGATACAATGCTTACCAATTAAAGTTCTTATTTTAAATATATTCAAGAAAATTACTTGCCCAACAATTCTAACTTCACTGGAAAGTAATATTTTGTCAGCATAAATATATCAATTCTATGATTACACTTTTGAATCATATTCTCAGAATATCTTATTTCAAATGGTTAAGATGTTCAGTCATAATTTACCTTAGATCCACCTGAGTTTTTATGAAATTTTATTTACAAGTAAAGTATTTTGGAAAGTTGAAGAGATATTTTTAATTGGATTTTACTGTAAACCAGTAGTATAATTGCTACCCACCACATTAAACTAGCAACCCAATCAAAATGTATAAAGGCAGTCATTAATATTTGTAGCTAATGTAGATCTAAATATATTACTAAGGTCAAATTAATACACATTTGAGAAGGAAATATGTCAATCTGTCTGGTCATTTACCAATATTGGCTTTGAGGGCAAAAATTTTTGAAATTTGATTAGTGACAGATTGGTGATAGTTAATAACAATAAACGTGAATTAATTACCACAGTTTTGTTTTCATTTTTTCTGCTGTTTTAATGTTAATTTAATGGAGATTGTGTTGTTTAAGTAAATGAAGTAATTGCTACTGTTAAATTTTAAAATTTTATTTTCTTTAAGCACCAGCAAAATACAAGTTCTTGTAATATGCAAACTATACTGCAACCATTTTTAAAACTTGCCTTACATGGTCATTCTTTAGAAATTTACCATAATAATAATATAAATTCGTTTTTTATCTTTAAAAACTTGATGATTGTATTTTGGTATTATGTAAGTTTTGATCGTCTTGATTCATATAGTCTAGGATTCAAATGGAATCATACCATTTTTCTGACAGAATTGTAGACCTGGAATCAGTTTGGATTATTACTTTAAAGTTTGCCATATGCATAAAACTGAAGATACTTGCATTGCTAGCAAATGGTCACTGTTTTATAGGAAAGGACAATTCATTAAGGTCCATTAAAAAAAAATTTCATGGTGACAGCTATATTTTAATTTGGCAAAGTTATATTCATTTATAGAAAAAGTCCATATTCATGATGCTTCATACCAGAAATTATGTAAACTGTAAAACAGAAAGATACAACAATGAAGCTTTCAAGAAAAACTTATTTCATGATGAATTATATTTCTTTAAGTAAGTGATATGAGCGCAGAGGCTTAACAATTAAAAAAAAAAATACATATACATCCTCAAAAGTATACAGTATGACTAAGTAAATAAAAAGTGGTGTATCACAAGTTCTCCGTATTTTATAGTTTGCCTGTCTGTATTTTTCCAGTGACTAGCTGGGCATACTTAGATATTAGGTATAAATAATACTTTGTATTGATTGTATGAGTGTTTAGTAAATATTTAAGTTATGGGATATTTTTTTTTTTAAATGCAGAGTGAAGAAATAACGTGCACTGATTTGAGGTAGGGGAAAAATTGAGAAGTGTACAACAAAATTGTTTTCTTTTTCAGCTTTCAGCAGCATAGATTTCATCCCAGCATGAAACTGACACAGCGCTTCTATCCACACACGCATAACCTCGATGGCTTTTTTGTTGCAAAGTTACAAAAATTCTCAAACAAATTACCAGGTGGTAAGTACATATAACTGGATCAAGTTAATTTTTGACTAAAGTAGGGTTTTTCTTAGAATCTTGAAAACAAAGAGCAAGAACACAGTTTCATAGAGGGACTCTTCATTTCTAGCTGTGACACCAATGCCACGTAGTTAATGAAAATTATTATTATTATTAATTAATATTTCATAACTAATTACACTTGATGAGAATCTTAATTTATTTTATTAATGATTCTCCAGCAGACGCCACTTGTCTCTCTCACTTGGATATGCGGGTGCTGTAAATATCTCTCTTCCACAACATTAAAGATAAATATTTACTGTCACACAATGTTCCGTAAGTGGAAAACGTTTTACTATTGGAGAAGACAAATCCGACTTTAATCTATATTTAGCAAGCCCCCATCCATCCACTTTCTTCTCCAACATAAGATTATCAATATGTGTAAAAGGTCAATAAATTTAACAATAAACTTATTAAATCAACAATCAAATATACATATGACATATACAATGAAATAGATTACATATATATTTCCATGAACCCACGTTCTGATAATTTCTGTGAATCACAGCCTTATGCATAAAGTACAATTCAACAGTAGTCATTACAAATCACAGGATTGTCCTATCAGAGAACAGTAAAGGAGTTATTAGAGATATGCAATAATAGTCTTTACATAACCTGGTTCAGCACGGTCTTAACAGTCCTTCACCCGCTTTGCCAGTGTCACAAATTATAGTTCAGTTCAATATCCACCTGTTTCTGTCCTCACGTTGAAATAGAATTCACTGCTCGTTCTCAGAACAGCAATTGTAGTAATTTCTAGTACTCCCACGTACCATAAGTTTTCTCAATGTAGTGAGCATACTTTGCCACCATACATCAAATAGAGTATAGTGTATCCGCCTTAAACTTACACACACCGCAGCAGACAATTCCTGCGTCTCCCCAGTTGCAGTGGCTCACAGTCAGTGAACCAGTAGACTCAAACAACACATGAAAATAGGCAACTGGAAAGGCTGCATGCTGACTGCAAAATATAATTAAGGAGCAAATGTTAAGCTTGCAGTTCATTGCTTTATAACTCCATTCTTTCTTACATTTCTGTCTCAGCTTGCAACTTCCTGCAACGGTATTTATTAGCTTGATTCACGCACACAGCATAATACATACAGCATATCAAAACAATTTCAAGTTTGTAGCAGACTACATGTGAGCAGCCTAGTTCAAACACTTGTAGAAATAAAAGTCAACTCATATGTAGTACATTTCTACATAAAACATGAGTATATCATATCAACAGCAAAAATGCATGAAACATTTTTAAGTCCATTTTCACTCAACCAGTCAACTATCAAGATAACAGCTGCCTTTCAAAACCGGACTTCTTCTTGCCACTCCAAATTCAAAGTGATCAGAGAATAGAATTTTTTACAGCAAGTAAACTTTTTAATTTCAGCCCATTGGCTGGTCTCATTCTCGTAAATCATAACCATTGGATAATAAAAACTACTCACTGGTTTGCATTACGTCAGCAATTCTAGAATATTCTTGCATCAAGTGTTTACTTAACTCATTTTCAAAAATATGATCATAAGGAGTGCCCAAGGTCTGGTTACTCTGACACTTTAACAATTTATATAACGATTTAATTTTAAAATAGGAATAGGCAAATTTACTCTGCCTCACTAGTAGTATATTTGTTGTGCTTTAGTATATCAATCGAAAAATGTATTTTTATATTACCTGATTTTTTTTAAAATGTTTAACACTGGAATTCAAATTGTTGGTTGTCAAATTGCTATGAAAATAATTTATCTTTTTTCCAAAGATGATTTTGCTGGAAATGATTTTAATAGTATGTTAAAGATCTAAAATTATCTTAGAGTGAATTCTTTGAGACTTTTATGGAATCTTTTGAGAATTGCTTTCTTCAGACTTATATTTTACACTCTTGAAGATTTGTAATGTTATCATTATAGGTTACAAACCACAGATCATCAGGCTAACTTAGGTCATTTTGTATATTGGGTTTTATTTTTTGCTTTTTGTAAAGATAGTATAAACATCATCTACATGATTATATTTAATATTTTCATTCTGTGGAATTTTGCTCTCTGCTCACTATTTTATCTCTTATGCTGTAGAACAATACAGTAAGCAAATCTTGTCTGTTCACAGAAGAAAAGAAAAAGAAAGAAAACACAGATGAACAAGACATCACAAAAGGCGCACCAGAAAATTCTTCACTTTCACCATCAAAACCACAAAAACAAAAGCTTAAGTTAGGCAAAAATAAGAAATTCAAAATGGATGGGAAAGTGACCCAGAAAGATACGCCTACAAACGTTTCAAATACTTCTACACCTTCATTGCCTGGACCAAAACTGTTAAAACCAAAGCCAGGAAAAAATAAGAAATTCAAACCCAATCCTATGAATATGAATGAAAATAAATCCAGCAAAACAATTTTTCCTAAAAAGGATAAGAAGGGAAAAGACAGACAGAAAGGGATTTTAAAGAAACAAAAGTAATAACATTAATGTGACAGTGGATAAATTCAATCAGGGAGTCCATTCTCTTGTTTTCACTTGACCATTTTACTGTCAAATTGAAATTAAAGCACATTCACATGAAAAAGAAATTGAAAGCAAGAAAAAAGATTTATGTGTTTATTTGTGACGCTCTTTGGTGGATTGAATCTGTTTTGAGTAACCAGTTAATTATTACGGCAGCTTTTATGATCAGTGTCCTATGAAGAAGGTGTTGTTTCCTTGAGCTTCTTGCAGCTATTACTGAGCCAAGAGTTTACATTTATTTTCTCAGGAAAACTGCTTAAAGAATTTAGTAGCACTGATTGTCAATCTTCAGAAAATAATGAAAATAGACTGTGATTAAAATGTAAACAACTAAAATACAGATTTCTTGGGTTTTACTTGTTGTTTTGTTATGTTGATATAGGTTGGATGGTAGAGTGATTGGTTAAATTGTTATTTCTCAGACTGAAAGTGCACACCATCAGATTTAAGCAGGCAGAAACACTTTTCTCTTTCATTTTAGCTTTATATTATATTCTGATGCCTTGTAATTGTGTGTCTTTAAAAATACTTAAGTCACTTTGTTCTTCTGTTAATGTGCATAGATAGCAGCTTTGCTTGCTTATACTCACAACATTCTTTCAATCACTGAGTGAAAATATGACTAAGATGAAGAGATTGTGCTTGTCACAGAGGAGAAATATAATTTTCAGATATTCTTTCTTTGGGGTAAAGATATGATTTTAAAGATGACAACATTTTTGTGCCACAGTCTAGAAATATGATTTTAAGACGACGACATTCTTAGTGTCACAAAGAAATATGATTTGAAATTGCCCAAGGAAATTTCAGCATATTTATGTATTGTGTAATGTAACTTTATTTTGTAAATCAAAATTGATAATTAAAGGCACAATGACTCTCCCACAAAGCACCATATTAATTTTTCAACAGTACTCTACCTTACATCTGCACTTGCTTATTTAATTACTTGTAATGTATCAATCATTTATTGTGGCAAACAAACTAGCAGACAATATTATTCAATCAAATGTTATTTCCACATCTTACAGAAAGATTCCATTTTTTTCTAGTAGATCCATATAGGAAGATATGTGTGTTTTACTGATACATATTACATGTATAGATAGCACTGAGAATACATTTAGTGTTGTGTGTAATTTCAGTGAACACTGGGTTATATACCAAAAGTTGTATGTAGAATTCTATTGCAAACATAAATGCCATTTAGCATTTTCACTATAGTGTTAATTTATTTATAATTCAGTATTTGTAACTCACTGCCTTTCAGTTTGTTTATAATTCAGTGTTTGTAACTAATTGCTTTTCAGTTTATTTAAAATTCAGTGTTTGTTTGCCTTTCTGTTTACTTATTTATAATTCAGTGTTTGTAACTCTGCCTTTCAATTTATTTATAACTGAGCGTTTGTAACTCATTGCCATTCAATTTACTTATTTATAATTCAGTATTTTTAACTCACTGCCTTTCAATTTACTTATATATAATTCAGCGTTTGTAATTCACTGACTTTCATGCTCATTGTAATCAGCCAACTCCATGAAAAAGGCTCTTCCATCAAGCCCTTCTTTGTTTCTTAACTTCAGCAATTATTGGTGACAGTGCTATAAATAGTTTCATCCTCTTTCGGAGTAAGTGATGTCATAAAAAATTAATTTCTTCCATGCATACTATTAACACTGACAACCATGTGATTTATTTCTATGCATTGCTTCACTTCTGAAAGTTATATTCATTTTACGGGCTAAAATGTGTTCAATTATCAAGGTTTAGTTTTTTCTTTCTTTCCATCATCAAACTATTAAAATAATCCATGTTATAGCATACTATAAACAAATGGAAAAGCTGCTGTGCCTTTTATAATATTTACATATACTTATTTAGGTAAGTGCCAATAAACAGGATATTACAATAATGTGGTGAACTATATTACCTTCTGCAAGAGGGGTCAATGTTTTCATTATTTTCTGAATTGTTCTCTTATTGTTTCCCAGCATTATAAAGTAAGAGTCATTATGCCTTTATCTTACTTGATGCACTGTTAAACACATTAGATTATTAAAAGCAAATCAATGTTTCAATCACTCATAGTCATACATTTCTCCAGTGAATTACTTATATAGTTTTATTCCAGAAGCATACTTCCACAATATACATCAATTCATGTCTGTACCACAACCCAAATAATAATGAATGAAGAAAGGAAAAAACAATCCTATCTCATAATAAAAGCATATCACTTTTTAAAGTTATATTGAACGTTTCTATGGTTCAATGCCTGTTATAAAAACAAATACAAGTGGTTCCCCAGCCACATATGTGAAAGAAAACTTAAAAGTAAGCACTGTTCTGGATACTACTTTTTGTTTATTACTTATTTATATATGCTTCATTAATAAATCTAAAGATGTATATTTGAAATTAAAATTAATTTATTCCCCATCTAATTTTACAGAATAACCTCCAAACCTTTCCAGAACAGTCTAAAAATAGTGAAACTAGTTCAATTTTCCTTTTTATCAGTGGTCTTGACCTTCACAATAACATTATTTTGATGCATTTTTAATTGTTCTATGGAAGTCAAGCAGTACAAGACAAACCTTACACAGACTTAAACTGTACATGGCTCCAATAAAATAATTCATTATTTATTTATATATATATTAAAAAAATCATTTAGACAGCACAAATTATTATTTTAATTTACATGGTAAATCATATTAACATGTCCCTGAAGTTCACATTTCAAGTATGGGAAATTAATTTAAAACTAGAGACATCCTTTAGCTTTAACTAATAGCTGATAGAAAATAGTTCATTATGAATAAATGTGATAAGTTTAGTGATAGACTGGCATAAGGGCATGGGGAAATTAATACAATCAGTGTTAAGAAAAAAATTCAACAAGCAGAACTAGTAATTTTAAATAAAATATTTTAAGTAATATAATAACAATGAAATGAAGGTGAAAAGAATTAGTCCCATATCAAAACAGGATATTACAATATAGTACAATATATAGTACAATTTCATACAAGTGTTGTAAATTAAAATAAAATACTTAACAACAGGAAAAGATATTACAGTGCAGATGTTATATATTAAACTATACACAGGAATGAACTACTTGTACAAAATCTTGCAGATGAAAAGTTCATAAATTTTCACCCAACACCACTAACACAATGCATACAAATCTATTCTGAAATATATCTTAGGTTCACAATATTAAGCCTGACTCAATGTTATCAAACATCAGCTGAGCATAGCATGATGATGCTTGATGTAGAATAAAGTTAGGATCCTCAATAGCTTCGAAAGTTTTGTGTTAGTATCATCAAAATTTGTATGACAAGCTTAAAACATTATTAAGGGCATGTATAGTTCTACTTTAAATATGTACATTTACACTGTCCTACAATCAACCTTAGATCTTTTTACATACACACACGTATATGCACAAAACCCAACAAAGTCTCAGGGTCAGAGATAAAATTAAGTACTATTACTTAAAACCCTGATTAAAACACCTCAACAGCATCTTATATCACTGAGAGAAAACATTTATCACACTCCTTTCAAACAATCTGCCAAATACAAGAGATGAAAATTCACAAAAGTTCAACAGTAATTCAATTTTAAAAAGTAAGAATAGAATAAAATTCACAAATTCAATGGTGATTCGATTTTTAAAAGTAAGCATAAGATAAATTCACACAAGCTCACTGATGATTCAATTTTCTCCCCTAATAAATGGAAGTATGAATGTCTATATGCAATGAGATGGGTTAAAAAAATAAGTGTCCAGTACATGACTATGAATAATCTAATAGTATTTAAATCGGGGGCAAGAAACCCAAACTACTGGATATTAAAATCTAAAACCCTGACACCACTCATGTGAACTTGGTTGTGAACAAGTGGCATTAAAATAAATAAATAGATGATAATTCCACAGAAGATGGAATGTACATCTAGGAAAACAAGCTTCTGCCTGCATCAAGTACACTGGAAAAGGGGGTGCTAATTGAATATTCTTTTCTTAATATAAAATGTCTTCTTGAGAAACATTGGGGGGGGGGGGGGGAGTGTAGTTATAAGGAAAATCGAAATTAAGGAATTGTAAACATATAAGCAAATCTTCTCACAGACACCTAGACAAGCATATTCACACAGATTTAATCTTCACAGTATACGTCTTTCTTATGTGTAAAGAGTTAATAGACAATATTTGTTACCAAAATATCATTTGTTCAAGTGAAACATTTAGATTGCTATGTTTTGAGTTGTTTTTCTTGTATACATTACTCAGCACCATTTACCCATCATACAAAGGGCCTGTATATAGGAATCTGCCAGCTTACAATAAGATAATAAACACCCAACAAACCCATGGCATTACTTTTAAAAGTATTCACAAGAAAAAGGCAATTACATTTTCTGAAATAAATCACAAAACTAAATAATGCTTTTACTTCATTCCTCAGATCTGTAGGTCTGAAAAGGTTTCACAAAATCTTTAATGATTATTATAATATTAAAGTACATGCTACATATACTTATGTATCTGACAATTTTCTTTCAATGACCCTGTATTTTAATGCATTTGTTTTGTTTTTTAAAATTAAACCCATCATTTAAAATATATATATATATTGCTCTTTATAAAGTGAGTGTATAATATTCGGATTTCATGTGCCAGTAGGCTTAATTAAAGCACAGATGCTTACTACCACTCTTTTTACAACTGAGCATGTTAAATATGTGCAATATAGATCTTAAGAGTAATACTTCATTGTGATTATAACATGTTTGTTTAGCTTTTAGGGAAATTTTAAACTAAAATGTTTACTGAAAATATATTTTCACATTTCTGCTGTTATATTACAACACACAAAAAGCTATATATACAAGTGTAAAGTGCAATTACTGAAATTACAGTGTCACCAAAAATGTAGTCAGCTGTTCCTCCAAATGGAATTGCTTAGACCTAAAAATTAAATGAGATTATTAGAAGAAAATGGAAATGTTTGAATATAAAGAGATCATGATATATAATTTAAAACTAAATCATGTTTTTTAAGTAATGCTTTGTTTCATTCAATCAGTTAGAGAACTTGCATATACCTTCCAAATACTATGAATGAGCAAAACTATGAACACACATTTACTGTAACTGGGTCCATAGAGCAAGGGTTAAACTACTTTAAAAATCATGTCTTTAGTTCCTCTCATTTCCTCAAACAATAGAATATATAAACATTAAAACAATGAAAACTTCAAGCAATCAGAAAACAATAACTATCAGAGTAACTATCCAATTACATTGAAAATATCTAGAGATCAACTATATTTTTACGACTGTTCTGGCTTGAAAAACAAAATTAAAATTAATTTTTTTGTCATTTCTTAAAAGCACACAAGGTCTCTTATTTTTTTTTTACATCCAACCCAATTACAGTTTATTAAAATACATAAAATCATTAGAACTAATTAATCTGTATGTAGAGCATAGACATATTGTGGGTAAATTAGCACAACTATCATAAAATAATCACTTTCTATAAAGCTACACAAAATAACAAAAAACTGAAAAGTCCTAATTTGAAAATAGTCTGATCTAGTGTATTTTTTAATTAAACATTTATTTAACAAAGTTATATAGCACTTTATCAATCTTTCTCTTCATACACAACAAAACCTTGATATTTATGAAAGGTCCATGAAACTTGATCACATATGATTTTAACTGTAACAACAATAAAAAAAATCTGTTTGCATTAATACTAAACAGATGTCCCAATTCATCAGAGTTTTCTCTGATAAACTTTACAAGAGACCTTATGTGACGTAAAATCAGGCACTCACAGACATTCCTTACTAAAATCACAAATATGTTATCAATAAAGGCACATACATTGTATGCAAAACTAAAAAGAAAATCTGAAAACGATACATTTTAAAAAAGCAAAAATCAATGATAATATTTTTTCTTAAAGATCTAAATGCAAATGAAAAAAATTATGCTGCACCATTTATAACTATTCCCACAAATGCATTAAAATATTTTTGAAAGGTACAATCATACCTATTTAAATTAAAACGCAAAAGCAATTTTACAAAATTTATAACATTATAATTTGAGACATGCATAACAAATAAGAATAACATAAGATTATCAATCCAATATAGCACACATATTTTCCAAGCAACAAACGAGTTATACTATACATTATTAAGGTGCTAGTCTTATTACCATTGAGGGTGGTGGTGGTGGGGAATTAACAGACTAAGCACTGAAATATGTCAAATAAAATGTAAACAAACCTAGACTGGAGTAAAATGCACATATCTATGTGTTAGAAGAGACATTCAAAACAAAAAATCTGAAAGTTAAAAAACATGTATACTGCATACATACTAATGTATGTACAAGAATAATCCCAGTAGCAAAGGTAATTAGCCAAGGCATTTGTCTAAGACAGCAATAATATTAGAGGACCAAATATAACAAATGATGGAGAAGCTGCAGAACTATGTCCATAAAACAAATTTGTTGGTGAGCCTAAGCACATTTATTAAAAACATCTATGAGCCTAAACACACTATTTTTAAATGTCTGTGTGCCTAAACACATTTATAAAAATTGTGAGCCTAATGACATTTACTAAAAAATCAATTACCTTTACTTTTGGAATTTCTCTTGAACATCCCACTGTTAAAAAATGGTCATAATACTCACATTCCGTATAGTAAGTTCAAAGAGATTTAACAAATGTTCATGTGAAATTTTAACAAAATGAAACAAAACTTGCTGAAGGATGCCTTTGAAGAAAATGTCAATGCATTCATTATATATAATTAAAGGTCTTAATTTAAACTAGTAATAATAACTATGAATAATGAATTTTACTCAATTTTGACCTTTGTATTAGATTCTAAGAAAGAAATTATGAACTGAGAGCAAATGCTGCTGATCCAGACTCACCCACAGATAATCACTACAATGAATAATATATGGAGTTGGTGAATTAAACTCTGTTTATTTAATTTGATAAAAGAATTCTTTAGATGTGCTTAATTTAAACATCAGTTTTACAAACATTTTTTCCTTGAATGTTATGTTAGAAATCATAAGTTCAGTCTACTTTATCCTATAATTACTTCATCTGAAATTAGATTTATTAAGCAAGTGCAGTTTAAAAAGAAAGGACCTCACCACAGTGCAAAACACAATAAAAGAATGCTAAAATATTTTATAAAAAAATACAGATATATTTTTAATTGTAAAAAACCCCAAACGTATACTTAGTGCATCAATCCAAATATTAAATGCAAAACTTATCTACACCCTACTCAAAGTAGAAGTGGAAAAAAAAAATATTACTATGACAATGGTCTATGCAAATTCAACATGCAGCATTATTAGTGTAAGAGAGTTTTAAAATTTGCATCTTAAGGTAGCAAATTTTCTAGACAATCAAAACTATTCACATTAGCCCTTATTAAAACTTGGATATTTTCTGATTTATTTTCTCTCTTTGTGATAGGCATGTTTGTTTCTGAGTGCAAACATAAATTAGTAGTCTTACTACCAAGCCTGGTTTAGAAACCTCCCTGGGGTGCTACAGGCATTGCATCGTGAAGTTTTCCTGAAATAGATTTCAAGTATAAAAAAAACAATTAAGATTAATGACACTGATAAATAAAATGACAGGAATAGTTTAACAAGTGAACTAAATATAAGCAAGCAGAAAAAAAAAGTGAAGGCAAGCAACTTTGTAATTAGATCTACGAGGCAATTCAAAGATATATACTGTTTCAATCTGACTAAACCAAATACATCCTATGACTATATTTGATCTAACTTTATTAGCATTGATAGGACATAAAATGTTACCTCAAGCCAGGAAAATTTACAAACTTAGTTAAAATACAAAATAACCTAACCTCACCTAGGAAAACCAGTGCTATTACTAGAAGACAAGGAAATGTATATTTAAGTTATTAACTTCAAGCACTCTAAAAGCAATCTAATATTGATCTTTAGCTTTCACAAAGACTTTTACTTAGGTGGCATTATTTGGCTTTGATTATCTTGGAGGTAGGGGCATAAGCACTCTTTCTAAAACAGCCTTCTTTTTTTTTTAACTCCACACACTAGGATCTGGTCTGTGATATGCATTTGCCCCACCTCTCGATGTCCAAACAGGCATTAATTGCTTTGTTAATTATTAATAAAATTTATCCCTCAATTAAGAAAGATTGCTTAGAATACTGCATGAAAGAAAACCCTGTAAATGAACAATGCCAATATCCCGTCCCATCCTTGTTACACACACAATATGTAAAGGAATTATTTTTTTAAAATACAAAATTAAACTTTAAAAAAGTTTTCTTTTTGTTAAAAAAAAAATTCTTCTATTAACAAAAAATCTCATTTATAATTATAAGATAAATGCACACCAAAAATATGAATACTATTTTGAATAAATAGTTAAAATAGTAAAGAAAAATATTTCATGGAGAGTTTGACAGTTTATTTCTCCCCATGTTTTAGAGCAGTGCTGTCCAATCCTTGGGCCCCTTCTAAGTGGCCCGCTGAAGCACTTAAAATATTTTTAAAATTTCAGTCATGCAAACTTTTGTCATAAAACAAATATTTTATTTAATTTCTTCAATTTTTCCCCAATAATTACTGTATTAATTCTTAGTTTATTTGAATTTAAGTGTTAATTTTAAATATTGCACAAAATAATAGTTTCTAAAAAAATTTAATTCTAAAAGTATTTTAGTGATCTTACTTGCTAAGATTCACTACTGGAAATGAACATTCTTTTGTCAACAATATGTGCAGACATCATTGTTATTGAGTTCAGTTAAAGGTTTTGTAAAAAAAAAAAAAAAAAAAGTAATATTTTTAAAATTTTTAATTTTATTCTATCTCTAAAAAATTACAAGCATACCACATAAAATGGACAAACTGGCCCCAACCTATGGACAGTTTGAACCAGTCAACAGAAAGTGGAAAGTTAAAGAAGAAAACCGTATGCTTAATCCATTATGGGAACGTGAATTTTTGTTCACAATGCTGGGTGATAAGCCTTTGTGCTTGCTCTTCCAGAATTTTGTAGCTGTTTTGGAAAAAAGCCAATCTGTAGAGACACACTTCACTTCCATGCATAACAATTTTGAAGAAAATTATCCAGTTGGTTCTAAAGTGAGGAAAGACGAAGTAAATTCTCTAAAACGAAATCTACATGTCCAGCAAAATAGTTTTCGAGACAAATGAGTGCAAGTGACTGTATTACCGAGACATCCTTGAAAATTAGCTGAGTTTTAGCAGAAACCATATTCAGATGGCAAAACTTTTAAAGAGTGTTTTAAAGAATGTGCCAATTCTTTGTTTGCTGAGTTTAAGAACAAAGATGAAATCAGAAAGCAAGTTTCAGATCTTCAGTTATCTCATCAGACCATGACAAGATGAATTTCAACGCTATCCAGAAATATATTTGATCAGTTTGATTTGAAGAATGCCTCTAGTTTTAGTTTAGCCTTGGATGAATCATATGATGTTACTGACAGAACAACTGATAATCTGAGTTGGATTCAATGCAGAGGATACATTTAAAGAAGAACTGTTAGCACTGATACCACTCAAAGATACAACCCGAGGGGAAGACCTTTATAGAACACTCAAAGAATGCTTGTTAAAAATTACATTGACATTAAGAAGTTAATTTCAATTATCAAGGTTGTTGCCCCAGTAATGATAGGAAAGAGAAGTGGATTGATTGGCTTGTTAAAGGAAAAAAATGATTTTCAAGATTTCTAAGCCCACCATTGCATAATTCACCAGCAAGCACTTTGCTCAAAAATGAAAGACAATGAAATGAAAAATGTCAGGAATGTTGTAAAAAATTTGAACTTCATTCGGGCTAAATCTTTAAACCACCAACAGTTTAAGACACTTATTGAACAGTACAAAACCAATTACGGAGATCTTGTTTTACATACCAATGTTCATTGGCTAAGCAGAGTTAAGATTCTGAGATCTGAGGTCAAACTCTTCCTTGGGGAGAAAAGTAAGGAGGAGCTATAAATTATCTTCAGAATCCAGTTTTTATCTGTAGACTTGCATTTTTGACTGACATTACTCAACATCTTAGCATGTTGAACTTGAAATTACAACAGGGCATCACCAAATCATACCAGACTAATTAAGGAAGCAAAGTTGGATTTATTTATCAGTCAATTACAAAAATATAATTTTACACACTTTCCTGCACTTTCTAAAGTTGCACAAGAAAATCTTGATTTAATTACTTGCTTTCAAGACATTCATCCTTTGACTCCACTTGTGCTTTTTATTGATGTGGCTGCAAATATGCAGATATTGGGAGGAGATGAAGGTGCAGTGGAGCTTGGTATAATTGAAATGCAGCATAACACGTCTCTTTGAGACAAATGCAAGGATACAATGCCAACAGAGTTTTGGATGAAATATGTGTCTTCTGATGAGTTTCTGCACATCAGAATGCTGCAAAAAAACTTTTGACCAAGTTTAGAAACACTTAAGTTTGTGAAGCAGGATTTTCTGCAATGACCAACATCAAGGTCAAAGAAACGAAATTCTTTGACCTATGAAAATTTAGAAAACATGATGAGGGCAGCTTTACCTCAATACCAGCCACAAATAAAAAAAAATGCAAATTTACTTCAGTCAGATTTTGCACTGAAGATGTAAACTGAGGCTAAATAAATTGATAAGTTGGAATACTGGTTTCGAAACACAAATTATACTGTTACAGTGTTAGTAATAATAAACAACTTTAGATTAACCTCAGATAATTCATATTGGAAGCTATTGGGATTTGAAAAACATTGGATGACACAAAAACATTTTAAGCTCCCCCCCCCCAGCCCCATAGTCGTAAGGGGCTTTGTGCCCAGGTGCCTTTGGCACCCTCGTTTGTCCACCTGGCAGCATCTCAGCCTCTGGCCTCATGATATTTTTTTTTAACTGGCCCACAGCCTGAAAAAAGGTTGGACAGCACTATTTTAGAGTCTCACTTACACAACTGGTCAAATTAATTTAGAGTGTAAAATGTTTATTCTTCACAAAAATGCTGTAGATGTGGCAGTTTATGTGCACATGTACTAGCTAAGTGCAGGATTTGTAAACACTATACAAAACAAAAGGTCACACACACACACAAAAAAAATAAAAAAGAGTCTATGCAATTCATAAGTTAGATCCATTTCAAATTATTATTATTTTTTTATTTTACAATTTAAAAAAATTCTTTTAATATTTTACAACATTAATAAATTGTAAATAATACTGTCAAAATAAACAACCTAGGACACCATTTAACCACTTGCTGATTATGAAAATAAATAAAACTTTTAAACTTATCTTACTTTATCAATCACATTATCCTTGATAATTAATTACTCTGCCTTAGCACTGAATTGTGAGTTCTGGAACAGTCATCTTGACAAACAAGATGATTAAATGATTGCTATGAAGAGTTGTGTACAATTCTGACATAAGTAAAAAAAGTAAATAATATCAAAATTGAAGCAACTGCCTTTAACAGATACAAAAGAAATGCAAAGCCTAAAGAAAACCTCAAACATAACAATGCAAGGCAAGGCACTGCTTTGAAAGGATCAGTTCTGATTGTTACTTGTATTAGTCTGCACTACACGCTAACATACAGAGTTAGCAGAAGCTGCCTACACACTAATGACACTACATGCAGTTACATATTCTTACAAAAAATTAGTACAACTACAAGACAAGAAAGCAAAAGTTCCAGCATCAAATAAGAAGTGAAGTGCTCTCAAGGAATGTAGTCAGGGAAAGAGGCAGTAAATGTTTAAGGTTACTTTTGGAGTTAAAAAGTTAACTAAAATTTACATCTGGTGTTCCAAGAATAAAATTAAAATTATTTTTAAAACAGTATCCTTCATGCACAAAATAAGTAAATTTAAAAAGAAACAAAAACAATCAACTAACATTAACATTTTGAATAGATTATCTTACAGTAATGGTATATGAACTGAGAATGGTTAAGATATGCTTCTAGTGAAGAAGTTATTTTTACAACTGCTGTGTATCTAGCATGCCTTGGTAATGGTAGTAATGCAATGTAAATTGATATCTTATTAATGATAAGACATATGCCAGGATACACAGATACAGAGTCAAATTCTATATTTTATTTTATTTATTAAGAAAGTCAGTGTGAGTCAGTTAATTAAAAACATCCTATTAAAGTAAATATGACATTGCAACATGTAAAAATAAACTGTCAGCCATTTCTTTTAATATTTTCTTGTTTATATTGAATTTGCCAATTTTTACATAAAATAATAACCCCTTGATATGGATATTTTTATAAACTAGTTTCAAATCTAAACAACTTCACATTGGAAATGAAGCTTGAATGCATTAAACATAAATATTTAATTGAATTATTATCAGTTCCATAAACACCATTTGGATGATGCCAATGCATGAAACAGCTTGTCTTCCCCTCTGAATCACTCACAGAATTTAGCAGCCCATGTACTAGCTGATGCATAAATATACCCTTTCAAAGAATTATGAGAAACTTTTTGCAGATGATTACATCTTAAAACGATAATTAATTTGTAACTAATAGGTTTACTCATTAAACCTAAGAGAATATAAACAATGATTAGCAATGGTAGTCAAACATTGAACTGTATAACTAAGAGCTCTTTTGATATACACCTATATGACAAATATATTACATAATCACTAACATTTGTTTAAATACAAACAAAATTCTTTATGAAATTTTCAGTCTTTTTAAAAAAAGAAAACCCAACTGATTCATATTGTATGCAATTCTGAAAACTTCAATATCTACAAATAAGTAGTATTAAGTAGTGAATTTTACAGGTATGTAAAACTTATTCAAATATACAGCTTTAAAAAATAAATTAGATTAATAAATTACATTAAATCTATACAGATTATAAAGCAGATAAAATATATTCAAAATTATTTTATTTTTAAAAATAAGTTTGATGAGGAAATGAACTTTGCATTGGAGCAAATACAATGAAGCCACAGAAACAAAAGCATGCAGTCAGTGGCTTGCAGAGAATTGCAGGCTTAGGTGTGCGACACAAAAATGGATATAGGCAGTGACAACACTTTAGAATGAGAACAGCAACCTGTCAATTCTGTCAGCTATGCATAGTCAGCATCTGGATTGTTGATATGGTTGATCTGAACGTTGTCATTGTTCTTCTCATTGTTGTGATCATCAGCATATTTATCTTCATGATAATCATCACCCTCTTCCTCCTCCTCCTCTGAAAGGTTCAAAACTCATTGTTGACTTCTACCATCCATAAACCAACTGTTTTCATATTTCTGCAGCTAACAGGACAGGCATTTAAATATAAATCCATGCTATAGTGTTTTCACCATATTTTAGAGGCTAACAGGTCAGGTACCATACCAAGTAAAAAGAGTGCTTTCAACTTGATATACAATTAGTTATTTAACTTATTATTTTTTATATTATTTTATTTTATTCTTTATAACTAATATACCTGTTGTGCAATCATGCAGACTGCATTAACTTTAACAAACAAATATCTAAGATCACTGAATTTTGAAAAATATAAAGAAAATGCTTAAGCCTAGAATGTTTAGGAGTGGTCAAAATTTAAAACTATAAAAGAAATGGGAAAATTTGTCATTTGAACACATTTCTTTTTTTAAAGACGGGTATTTAATTAAAACAAATTAGATGATGACCTCAGATTTATAAATAATCAAAAATAAAAAGTGAAGAGAATAATATCCAAAGAACACTTAGAATTGATGATTCTTTTTAAATAAGTGGGAACTGTTTTAGAACACTGAAGCAAGGAAATAAAACCAAATTCATTATAAAATGTTCTGACCCTTTCAAATGCACATTAGAGAAATTTTTAATTCAGTAACTCCTGATAACTTTAGTCAGGAGGAGAGTCAAAAACATGCCTAATTTTCTAGAACTTTATCAATTATGCTTGCTTTATTTGTCAGACTTATAATATTGTAAAAGTGAAATAAAAAATATGCATTCTTAATGCTACAATGGATTTTTCTATCTCAGCCAAAAAGGACCAGAAAGAGCTCAAATTTGGTACACATTGATTTTGAACTTTCACAACTTGGATAATAATTTAATTAAATTCTGATATCTAGCATGCAAAATGGCACCTGATAGTGAAACACATGACAGAGAGAAAGAGAGAGAGAGAGAGAGAGCTACCATCAACTTCCTAATGGCTGTGGGAGAAGAATATTCAGAAATGTCTATAATCATTTAAGGAGAGAATGCCAAACTGGCTGATATACCATGCAGTGGCCATCTGAGTTCAGGCTTAACAACCACCATTCAACATCTGGAGGATAGAGGTGTCACTTAGAAGAAGCTATCAAAACTGCTCAGAATTGAAGAAGGAAGCATGAATGCAACAATTCAGCAATTGGGGTATTCAAAAATCTTTGTTCTATGACCACTAACACCAAAACGTGAAATCCAAAGGATGCACACTTCTGTCGAGTAGCTGGTTCCATATTACAAGAATGAATTATTTTCATAAACAGTGACTGGGATATAGATTCACCACTCTGAGCCAGAAATGGGAAGGTAATCAATTGGCTTGTGATCAAATGGCTTTGCCATGCAAGAAGGTCTAGACAGCTTTCTTTGCAATGGTCAGTAAATGTCTTTTGAGACTTAAATTTGGAGAAAGAAAAAACAATAAATTTTGAAGCATAGATCACTATCCTGCAAAGACTTGAGAAACACATAACAAGTTTGATTTCTCTTGCGCAATTATGCATGATACATAAAAGTATGAGAATAAGATAAACCACTATAGGGCCTTTTTGGTCCTATCAGACTTCCATCTGTTTGGACCAATGAAGAATGCCTGATGTGAAAAGCAATTTAGGGATCCTGAGAAGTATATCAAGGAGTTGAAAATATAAACTCTTACAATACCTTAGAGTACATTTATTAATAAGGAATACAGGCCCTAATTTCCATGTGGTAGAAAACATTTTTTTATTAAGGATGGGAGTTTTGCTATAAATAAGCTATAATACTATTCCTACACAGGATTTCAGTTCTTTCTGATCATTTGACCTAGATAAAATGTGAGGCAAAATGATTTTTGAGTGACCCTCACAGAAAGCATACACACATTTCAAGCAATATTTCAAAATAAGGGCTGCAAAAGATTACTAAATTTAATAACAATTGAAGAATAAGACATTCTTTATTTCAAAAGCTCATTCAATGTTAAAATAAAACAGATTCTGATCATTTTGAAGAAATGTATATTATACAAATGTCATGCATTAGAATAGTCAATGCATCCATTAAAACAGTGGTCACACTTCCACTCCCAACATGCATGAGTAAAAAGAAAGTTGCTCTAAAAATGCATAAAAGCAATAAAAAATTTTATTTGCAATATGTTGCAAAGGTTATTATAATAATTAGTAATTCCCTTTTCAACTAAATCAAAATATAAATCTCGTATAACAGTACCAGTAAACTGATTTTACAACAGAAGAATAAAAGAGAAAGCAAAAACTCAAAATATACAATTAAGTAAAATAATATTGTTTTGTAAATTCATTAAATTGATTTAATATAATGACTGAATAAAAACCAAATGTTTAACTAGAGAAACTCACCCAAATTAGTAAAGAAGTGTAGTCCAGTACAAAAATAAGGGAGTCAAACTTATGAGCATTTAAAAAACATAAAAGTGTCATCTAGGCCTAAAAAGAGGGAGTAAAACAGATGAGCATTTAAAGAACATAAAAGTGTCATCTAGGCCTAAAAAGAGGGAGTAAAACAGATGAGCATTTAAAGAACATAAAAGTGTCATCTAAGCCTAAAAAGAGGGAGTAAAATAGATGAGCATTTAAAGAACATAAAAGTGTCATCTAAGCCTAAAAAGAGGGAGTAAAATAGATGAGCATTTAAAGAACATAAAAGTGCCATCTAAGCCTAAAAAGAGGGAGTAAAATAGATGAGCATTTACAAAAAGTGTCATCTAGGCCTAAAAAGAGGGAGTAAAACAGATGAGCATTTAAAGAACATAAAAATGTCATCAAGCCTAATATGAGGGAGTAAAACTGGGCATTTAAAGAACATAAACGTGTCATCAAGGCCTAAAATGAGGAAGTACAACAGATGGTCCTTTAAAAAAAGAAGGAAAAATTGATTCTCCATGATTGAAAAGTATATTACTTTTTAAAAAACTTTTTTAAAGGTTTAATGTAACAATGAATATAAATCACTGTGATCTAACATTCAGTGATTTGTAACTGATAAAATCATGCCCATTTTTCATAATACTGCTAGCATATTGGCAGAGTGATAAACTCATCTCTTGGAAAGACAAATAACATTATATGCAGTACTATTTATAAAAGTGTTCTGCTCTATTGAATTCCATTAAATATGAAAGTAAATCAATGCCACCATTAACAGTTAAATATCTAATCTGCCATTTTTTTCAACTTAATTGCTTGTTTTAAAAATAAAAATTCACAAGTTGAATATTCAGTTAGTTTACATCTTGTGGGAATTCAAAGTATTATGATAACCAATGTAAAAAATTATAGATACAAAAGAGACAAAGATGAAATTCAAATTCTCATAATATATTTATTACAACAGTAGAACTAGAAGAAAAACATGATGAGTTCTACCACTGTAAACAAGCCTTCTATTAAGCCATCTGAGAACCAGTTCACCCTATCCAGAAATAAAAGAATATTTTAATCAGAAAATAATTAATTGTGGACAATATTAATTACAAGGCCTTACATTGTAAGTATTAAACATACATCACAACTGAGTGAAATCTAGAAATATAATAAAGAGACAAAGATGAAATTCAAACTTTCAAGATATATTTATTAAACAATAAAGAAATTAAACAAGGATTTTCACTATTATAAACAAGTTTACTATTAAGTAAAAAAATAAAACTATTTTTTTTTAAAATGAAACCAATTAAGATGATTTTAATTGTCAATGCATAATTTTGCCAGTCAGTCTTGGATAGGTTGAACAAGTACAAATCAATTCCCATCTAGAGACTTTGTTAGACAAAACTTTTAGCACAATTTAAATCTACAATCATACTGGATTATTTTTATTATTTTATTTTTCTGATAGCCAAATCTGATATTTTCTTCAAAATCACTTACTTTATACTTAAAGCATTTCTTCGTTAGGATATTAATACATATGTACACATTCAGTAACACAAACACACAAATGCAATCACACACACCACTGAATCCTTGCATCATGTTATTGGTTAAATAATAACTATAGATTTAATCATACCTTCAACTAAGAAAATTTGTTCATTAAAAGCCATATACAGCATGATCATACTTGTATTCACAGGTTTTACCATTATTTTCTGTTTGCAGTGAAATTATTGTTTTGGTCTGTTTTTCAACATTATTACAATGTCTGACTACACAGATATTCCAAACTCTTGAATGGATATCTTGTGTCTGGCTATACTTAATGTTACTTGACACAAAGGTAGATATATCTCCACCATGTAGGGGAGAGTATCTAAGTGCTAACTCATACCTATTAATATCTGCTTATCATTTACAAGATACATATGTTCTTTCTAAAAAGAACTACAAAACAAAGAGAGAAATGCAAAAGTGATAAAACAGAAAGCTGACATCAAAGAGGACATTTGAAATATACATTCCTGGTATGACAAAGAAGCCTATCGATAAGGAAGTAAAAATGGTACTAAGACAACAAGGAACATAATACTAGATTAGCTCTTTATCATTTATCCTACTAGGCTCTGGTTTATGTGAATATGATCCCCGTATGACTGTCTAGCAAGAAGCTGTTTATATGACTGAAAGCATACTTTGAAAGTGATTGTGGCTTGTATCCATTTTACTTTTGTAGTATCAATATCTTATGCTAAACTTTAGGTCAGATTATCTTTGCATTTCATTCTCTAAAGTTATTTAAAATTTAATAGCAAGTACACATTGCACATGTGCATGCAAAATACAGTGAATGTTTTGCATAATTAATTAATAGATAAGTGTTTTTGAAGGAGCTATATGAATTCAAATTCATATAACAAAGGGCAGCCATTTTAATGTGCAGATTGGCCATACATTTTAAGAATATGCAGCATAAGCCAAAACTACAAAGATGCTAGAATATCTGTCCTAAGATGTAAGAGATGATGATCTGTTTACCATTAACTCAAATTTCTGCTTTCAGTTCCCCTCAACAAATAATAGTGAACATTTACTACATTTATGCATACATACTTGGGATTAAAAAAATGATAAAGACTTTGTTATAAAATGGAGAAAATAATACACTGTGTGCTGGTAAATCAACAAATTGTATAAATTTAACTGAAAAATTTGTTTCTAGTGACAAATCAACAATTTTAAATAAATGACTTTGCAAATTAGGTATAAATATCATTATTAAAATCTCTTTCATTCAAATAAATTAGAAGAAAAAGTCTTTCAGTTTATATTCAGGGTGTCCCATGAACCTGATTTAATTCTGATTAAACTATGATTTATAAATTATATATTACGACCGTATGGCACACAATAATAAACTATGACTGATAAGTTATATAATAAGTGATATATAAATAATAAATTATGAACAGCAAACACTATATTACTTATTCTCTGTGTATATCCTACAATGAACTGATTTATACACTACACATTAGCAGGACTGTGTAACATCAAACTTCAATAGACTGTTTAGAATATTCCTAACAGTAAAACCTACAACAGACTATGATCATTACAACCTGAATGGAATTAACATGATAAATTTTATTAAAAAAATCAAAAGTCTTAACAATTGTAATTTTTAAAATTTTACATACCTGCTGCATTTTTCACAATATTCTGCAAAAAGAAAACAAAACTTAAATCAATTCTTGTTATAAAATTTTATGTTTACAATAAGATTATCTTAAAACGTTGAAAACTTACTATTAAAAAATTCTAAATAACAACAAAATGGATTTATTACTTATTTCAAGTTTGAAAATATGGTTACATAGAATATTTTAAAAAACAGTAACTTAACAAGTATACTAATCATCATCCAAGATTTATAGGAAAAGCCGTGTGACAATCTAGAACTGCAAATAGCATTAATAATTTATTTTATATGGACTGCTATATTCATGTAAGATATTTTTTCTGATCCATATTTTGCTTTACTACTTATCTGTCTTAAGGAGTGTTGTTTTCTACTTATCTGAATGTTTCAGGAGTGTTGTTTTCTACTTATCTGATTGTCCCTGGTGTGTTGTTTTCTACTTATCTGACTATCTCAGGAATGTTATTTTCTACTTATCTGACTGTCTCAGGAGTGTTGTTTTCTACTTATCTGAATGTCTCAGGTGTATTGTTTACTACTTTACTGAATTTTTTTTTTCTCCTACTTTATCTTACTGGCATCTTAGGTATGCCGTTTTCTATTGTATCCGACTGGTATCTAATGTGCGGTGTTATCTATTTTATTTTTCTTTATCATGGCATGTATATGAACAGTCGTGTTTTGAGTTTTATAAGCAATGTATTATTACCATGTTTCATTTGTACTCTTGATTAACTGGAAGAAAGGGATAAACCATTATAGACAACAGAAACAACAATAAAAATCAATCTGTATGGTTGCACATGTGAATAAATGCCATCTCTATGAGACTGGAGTGTCCAATATGTGTCTATGGGCCACCTGCAGACCACCAAGTCATATTCTGCAGTTCTCCAGAACCACATTAAACAATAATAGAATTGCTTTTAGTTAGAATAAATCCACAAACCCAACCACTTTGCTTTAATCATGAAAGACAAGAAAAAACCAGTGGCAGTGGGTAGAGGTGGAGGGTGGGTTTGCAGCCAGGGAGACTTTCTCTAGTTCAAAGCAACTAAAGCTACTGTGGGATGAATGCTGCATCAAAAATGGATACAATTTGAAAGGGACATAAAACTCCAACCAAACAGCCAGCAGATATCAGCAGGACTTGTTTATTTTGCACGATACATCTTCCTTGGGGAAGGGGCAAAACTTTGGTACTGGACTGCTCACAACTTTTTTACAGTGCTGTCCATTTGGAACAGACCATCCCTTTGAGGGTGAGGTAGGCAGTGCCTTGTTAAATTGACCTACCTGCCAGTCAGAAACCTTTTTACTCAGTCCTGGCTGATAAATGATCAGCCATCTTTAATAGCAGTAGCTTAGTATGAATAGTTTTTCTACTTTTACTGACTGAGTTTGGGGCTGTTCACAGAGAGTTGGTTTATTTTAGTTCACTTTAATTAAAAACCATGGTTTCAGAATTAAGTAAGGAAAGAAATTTGTCAAAGAATGTAGAAAATTTCAAGCAAGGTGGTCATACCCTATACTTTAAAAAAAATTGAAATGAAGATAAAGTCAATTGATATGCACTGAAAGGTTTTGAGTTCTTAAGTAGTTTAACATGAAGAGGCATTACAACACTAAACATTCATCTACATCTGCCAAATTCATGAAGACATATAAGTGAAAAGTAAACTGTTGGGACAGCAATCCTTTTTGAAGACTATATCTTCTCAGACGGAATCATTGGTCAAAGCAAGTTATAGATGGTGGTCAAGAGAATTAATCAGACTAGTACATCTGATGCTGACCTATTATCAAAAACAGATTTCTACTTTGTAAATGTCAAAAGAGCACACAAATGAGACATCAGTGAAATGAACATTAGTTAAAGCAAACTTTAGAAAAACAGGTTTTATATTCCAAACACCTTATTGACCATGAAGACACCCATTTGTATGCTGTGACACTCTGGGCATCCTTCCGCTTGGATGCAACCCTTTAAAGGCCTACATCAGTACTCTAGAAGAATACCACCCTTTAAAAGACCTAAATCACCTTTTAGTAACCTACATCAGGCACTCTAGCAGAATGCCACCCTTTAAAGACCTAAATCTAGAAGAATACCACCCATTAAAAGGCCTACATCAGTACTCTAGAAGAATACCACCCATTAAAAGACCTAAATCAGGTACTCTAGAAGAATACCACCCTTTAAAAGACCTAAATCACCTTTTAGTAACCTACATCAGGCACTCTAGCAGAATGCCACCCTAAATCTAGAAGAATACCACCCATTAAAAGACCTAAATCAGGTACTCTAGAAGAATACCACCCATTAAAAGACCTAAATCAGGTACTCTAGAATACCAACCTTTAAAGACCTAAATCAGGTACTCTAGAAACATGCCACCATTTAGGTACTATAACAATATGCTAGTCTTCACATGCCTACAATCTAAACTTCTAAATTTAAAGAGTACCTCACTTTTTGCTATAACTGGTTTATAGGTGCATTTAATTAACTATTATGTACAAAATTTTAAAAGATTAAAGCATACAAGACAATACACTAAATGAATCAACAACAAAAATAAAAAGAATTTCACAATGTTTTGTGTTCAGTAGACTTAGCAAGTATTTTTTTAATTCAGTTTTTAAAAAAAAAATTCTTTACAATGTTCTGAAATGAAACTCACATTGTCTTCATTGATAGGAGGCCTCTGCTGCATAACTTGTCCTTCATTATCATCCTCTTCTTTATCACCCTCTTTCAAGTCTGGCTGCACAAAATGCCTCAGTGGAACTGGACGATCATGTTGTTCTTGGTGTTCTCCCAATCCAACAGCACCTTCTGGTTCAAAATCTTTGCGAAGTGCATCAGCATTCAAGTTTGGTGGTGCCATCTGGTGGTCTTCATCTTTGGCCTCGATCGGCTGTGCAGGATGTACCTCTACCTAACACCCATAAAGGAATAAATAATGCAAATAAATGAACAAGTTAGGATGGGATCACATTAAATGGATAGATGAACTGATTTACAGGGCTAGGATTCTGATGCACTGCATAATTATAGTTTTCTTCTCCTCACCGAACAATCATTTGTGAGCTGAAGATCTTAATGTAATGCATAAATATAGTTCCCATCTATCCCATCATACAATCATCTTTGTGAGCTGAAGATCTTAATGCAATGCTTAATTAGTTGTCATCATATAATCAGAAGTGCAAACTGCAAGAGGTTAATACATACATAGAGGCCAAAGGGTAATATTCAAGCTCCAAGTCCAAGGAGATATTAAAGATTAAGTTACTCATTGGATAGAATGCCCATTGATGAGAGCAATCTTCATGCAGTACCTTTTTCCATTTCAGTAAGTTATGGACATGTTGCAAGTCACAGCTGTGAATTTTGCAGACTTTCTTCAGGATATGTCAGTGTTACTACAGGTTTAGTTGTTATCCATTTGTCTGGCTCCAAGTCATAGGAGGGCACATTGTTTAAACTTTATACTAGTTGATACCTTTGCTGTTTGCTTCCTTTGTTAATTTGATAATGTCATATCTTTCCTTTGAATGCAATGGAATTAAAAATGAAAACCTCCGTTAGCTAGTAAGTATATTGTTGACTGGTACATGCTTACCCTGACCTATTCAAGAACAAACTGATGATAAAGTGTCGATGATGCTCCAAGTCCAATTAGACTTTATCAAACATTTCTTGCTATTCTGATGTAGGTGTATGAAAGAGCAGTCTTTCTGAAGGCTTGCATTATGGTGAGTGTGATGGCTCTGCACCTCCTTAATAAGGTCATTTTGGAAAAATCCAAGAAGGCAGTAACCAATATGCCACACATTACTATGTTATTGAAGGGTGTACAAGGACATCTATGAATGAATGACCTAAATATTTGGTCTCTAGTACCATACTTCTGGGTACTGTGCTGCCTACTTCACATTAGAGAAAATAGGTGACTCTAGGGAATGGGTATTTTGTCTCAGCCAACTTGTGCACGCCCACATATACCGAGGTTCTCAAAGTGAAGAAAACTTCATAAAATGAGTTTCCATCTGGTAATAGCAGCTGCTGTTTCTGATCAATGTCTGTATGAGACAGGTGATATCGTCAACTCCACCCATGTTCCCAACTCTCACAAAATGCCAGTGTCATTTGGGTGAGAAAAATATTTTGGTAGTTATATAAAAACACCTTATTCAACTTAAAAATGGAACAGAAGTGAGCAAGGTTCAAACCTCTGCATGAGAATGTTTAGCCTCACTGTTCAAGAGGCACTACTAAGAGCTTATATTGTTGCCAAGAACTGATTGACATTACCACCTCTTTGGACAGAATGGGAGTTATACAACTTTTGGGGATTGCCTTGCAACATGATTCATCCAATAACCAAATTGTCTCAAGTCAACAATCCATAAACCTGCTCTCATATAAGTTCTCACACAGACTCAGTGCATGAGGACAGTCATGGCAAGAAGATATTACTGCAGTAGTTGTGGCATATCACAGTAGAGGACCCTCCTTACTACTTATTGTACCCCAAGCATCTTCTGTTGCTTGCATGTCTATAAAATTTTATTCACTGATTGCATGAAACTCATTTCCACATCTAGATATTTCATTTGTTCACATAAACTAGACCTTGTCAGTGAATAGACCTTCTAAGTTCCCCTCTTTATTTACTCATTTTAACATTTTTTCATGGCTTCATCTAAGATGGATAAAGACACTTTTCGACTGAATATCTGTGATAAGGCACAATCCATCAAGCTGAATATGCATTTTATTTCACTCATTAATCAAACAGTCAACTGGGCAAAGTGCATTGATCCCTCCACACCAAGTTATTTTTGCGCAGCATGACATGACTAAGGCACTCTCTCTGCTTGCAGGTTTTATCCACAGATCATGTGGTAAAACACCACTGCAACCCATATTAACATTTTAATACTGACACAAACAGCTGCATTGATGAACTCAGTTCTTCCTTCCTTTGGTTAAGGACAAACTGATTTTGCTTCCAACTTACAAACCATTCACTTGTAAAAGCAAAATTGCTGTCAGTTCAAACCAACAACAGTAAGACCTTTCTGTCATTCCAAACAAAAACAACAATATGCCCTATCTGTCATTCCAAACAACAGTAAGATCATTCTGTCATTCCAAACAACAGTAAGATCATTCTGTCATTCCTAACAGTGAGACCTTTCTGTCATTCCAAACAACAGTAAGATCATTCTGTCATTCCTAACAGTGAGACCTTTCTGTCATTCCAAACAAAGAACAGTAAGACCTTTTAGTCATTCCAAACAAAAAACAGTAAGACCTTTCTGTCATTCCAAAGAAACCAAAAGATTCCATATGGAAGAGTATAACAAACAATAGTTTGTCCTTTCTGTCATTCAAATAAGATCTTAAGATTCCATAAGGAAGAAAATAAAAAACAACAATATGATCTTTCTGTCAATCCAAAGAGACCTTAAGATCCCATAAGGAAGAGTAAAACAAATGTAAAACCTTTCTGTCATCCAAAGAAACCAAAAGCAGGGCATGCAAGAGATAATTGTAAATATAAGTTAGGTGAGAGAGGTATATATATACACACTCTCTCTAATTGCTCACAACTGCCTGAACCAGCTAAACTTACTACATCATGTGGCAGCATGGTGGGAGCAATAAGATCAGACAAAGTTGACATTATCCATACAGTTTTCCCTTATCAGGGGAACACATAGTCTCCAAATTACTCTCAGATAAAAAGAAAGTGTGTTTGTGTGTGTGTGCATGTGCATGCATGCAAGGCTGGAAAGGGGAGAAACTGATAAATTTTCTTGGGAAATTGTGCATTGCCTAGAAAAATATCAAATATCTCAAGGTTTCTTTCAGACAATTTCTGGTTTTAAAAGAAAGTCATCTGCAAATGAAAACCAGTTATAAAGTTTAAACTTTCTAAGTTTGCTCCATTGCTTATTTTTTTTTTTTTAAAGATTTTGTCCAAGATTATTCACAATGCCATTTTACCAGGAGATCATGCCATGAGCCCAGATCTACAAAATTATTATTTTTAAGTGTTCAGACACAAGAGATCCTTAAAGAATCTTCAGATGACTCCAGGAAAAAGTGCTTCCAGGTTTCTACAGTTCAGCCTTTCCACATATCAATGGTGTTTACTTGTATCAAAAGGTCAAATTTATGGATGCAATCACACTTTTTCTAAAACAAAGAATGGCTAGATGATTTCCAAGAGACATGAAGGGACTCCAGCAAGTTCAAAGTTTGCAGATAAATGCAGAAAATCAGAACTGACCCCACCTCAGATTCTCATTCATTTAGACATGCTCTTCAATACTATAAAAAGCAAGATCTCATTCACAGAAGCTCACATGCTAACATCATGCTGTCTGTGAAGACACAAAAGCATGATACACAACAGCCTTAGATATATGCTGATTGGCAGACTTGACAGTCTTAGATTAATATGACAGACCTGTTCATGTTTTTTCCTAATGTCTCCATGGAAGTAGAGTCGTATGAAATTAGAGACAAGTCTGACAGATGGTTCTCATCAGAAAAGCTCTCTCAGTATGATTAATCAGAGAATGGATGGGAACAGGAGCATGCCTGTCTTTCCCACCTCCCACTCAATCCAAGTCACCAGGTACAAGTCAGTTAGGGTGAGGGATACTGCTGTTTTTGGACTTTTTGATCACCCTGGATCTTAGTCCCAATGAGAAAAATCTTTACACATATTTTGCTTGAAAATGATTGCAATCTTCTATGCTCTCAAGATGTATGATAGCTTTATTTAATTCAGATGATACAAAAACAGAAATTATTGTGTTTGAAAATAGAATTATAAGTTGGGTTAGTTATATATTGAGATGTACTTTATTTTGAATACAAAACTCAGGGCTAATTTAATTTTCAGTTCTTTAGAGAAAGCTTTTTTGTAATTATAAAGAAGCTATAAAGAGGAGTTTGTTGGAAATACACCAGAGCAAAGATGAATATCTTGGAGGTGCATATCGTCTAACCAAAGTGGGAATGCCTTATATGCAGATCTATATATATAATACATCCCTAATCTTGATGGAAGCAGTTTGAAGCTCTGTATAGGTTAAGAAAATGCTCTGTATGAGTTATGCAAAACAACCCTACCACTACCCCAATAAGTATGTAGTGCATGGTGGATATCGCAACAGCTGCCATTCAATATGAAGCAGACACGGATGATCACAGACCATTTTCACCACTTCAAATCTAGAAACAATGGGTTGGGAAGTGTTAAATCATTCCCTTTATTTATCCAATTTATCACCTTGTTATTATTGTCTCTTTGGTCCCCTCCCTCTATGCACTTCAATTCTATTATGCATGCACATATACACTTCAGTGTCAAAAGAAGGAATGTACTAATGTAGAAGGAAATTATACTGAAAAATAAACAAGCTTGTTACTAGCTTTATGCAGTTTTATTTTGGACAACATAAAAGTGCAGGTGAGCCTTGAACTACTCTCTGGGCACCTTTATATTCAATTCTGACAATCTGCAATCTGATATATAAGCTAAGTTAAAGCAAATAAAAAAGACACATCTTTTTACTCAAAAACACTCAACCCCAAAAACATTTGGTTTGGGGGCGAAAAGGTTAACACTGAAAATTTGTTGTGTATGAAATTCTGGTATATAACAGGCAAATGAGAAGATTCATAATGAACATTTTAGGTTTATCACTTAAATATTACAGTTATTGATGAAAGAGGCTCACATTTTCATGTGCTTGACCATCAGGGATGTGACCTTCAAGCTGCTGGTTATTGGGTGGTGCCATCTGATGGTGTTCATTGTCAATAACTTGGTTTCCCCCTCCTGGGCAAAAATAGCCAGAATATTGACATATAGATAGAAAAATGTTGGAATTAAAAAAAACAACAACATATTATCCCATGAATGAATGAAATTGGGAGGAGTGCTTCCAGGCTGGGCCAATTTCATATTTAATATTTACCTTGTTACCTGATTCCTGCCATCTGGAATGAACTGGGTTTTGAAATCACAATTTCAATCTTCAAGAAAGCTCTTACAAATCTTAAGCACTTTTTCTATTTTTTCACCCTTAAAATCATTACAATCTTCTCTCTCTCTTTATCTGGTCTACCTACAACTGTGCTTTTAGTTATGTCTTTTGTTACGTGTGTGTGTGTGTTTATTTAGCGCTGTAAACTGTTTATTAAGCACTCTTTGTAAAAATTAGGTAAAAACTACTCTAAAAAGTAATTATTATTATTTCTTTAAAACATATAACTTTTGCTGATATGCATATGTATTATCAGTTCTACACTATTTCAAATCATTCACATAATAACATCTCCAAACAATCAAATACTCTCTACTAGTCATTTATAAAAATGTGCGCTATTTATAAGATCACATCTGTCCTAATTTAATTTTACATATGCATTTCAAATTCAGTAATCTCTTCCTTATATTTTTCACATCTTCATTTTAATTAACATCTACATTCTCTTTTATTAACTATTCAAACTATATTCAAAACTATGCTGTACAGACTAGCAAGGGAAATAACTCAAACTGGAACACATGTGACAATGTCTGAAGTAACTGCTGATTGGTAATGTAAATGACATCGAGTCTCGATAGTTTGAGTACAGTCCATTTAGTCCACAACAACAAATGCTGTAGTCAAGACATTTTTTTTTAAGTTAAAGTGCATGACTCATTGCCTAAATGCAATAAATTTTGTTTCTATTGAGTTTTGTTTATTACAGTTGATTTCTAAATGCAATAAATTTTGTTTCTATTGAGTAGTTACAGCCATGACAACAAAGAAATCAATAAATACAAATTTCAAAAACAATTTCAACAGCAAACAAGCCACACAAGGGTTTTCATTAAAATCACAGGAAATTATTTGACATTTTTAATAACAAAGTGAACATGTATATTGTAACATTATTATTAAATTAATAAAAACAAAAACATTGTAAACTGTCTTTATTTTGCTATTTGTTGGGGGGGGGGGGAGGAGAGGGTATATTCCACAAAGTCTGGGCTTTTAATAATTAGAGATGATTTTGATCCTTCACCTATAACTACCAAGAATCTTCTATACTTTCAACTTTTCTTAAATTTATGCAAGGACAAACCTTCCATTAAAATTTATTTTCTCTGAAAGACAAAGATCTATGTGGGAAACCTGTACTTCTATAAATGTAATCTCTGCCTGCTGGTAATGCAAGGCACATATCATGAACATATGACAAGTTATTAATCAAGAAATAAAGGGTACATATTCCAAAGAAAACTGCAGTCACACAGCAGTTAACTTTGTCTTCAAAACTGACCCCTCTGATTTTAGACATTTCTAATTCATCAATACTGCAGTCTCAATTCACTATTTTATACACAATTGTAAATTTATCACTTAATGCACTCTTTCCATTTCACCTAATACACCACAATCGATTCCATTTCCAGTGAATTGGACCATCAATTAATCAGGGCAGCCTTTTATCTGAAACAATTTTGTATGTGGTCTAGCTCACTTATTAGCTTGTAAATAATTTTGTTCAACTGCAATCAAATCAAGAGAATGGCAGAGTCACTCAATACATTCATCCAACCTCAACATGCCTGTTTGATAAACAGATTATATTGAAATTGTTTTAAAGAGTAAACATTTTTCTTTATCTGTACCATTTGTGCCAGAATTTGTTTAAAGCATTTTTTATTGTTCAATAAATCATCTCAATAAAGGCGAGTTTGTCTTTCACTTTTTGCCTTTTTAACTCTATATATGGAACTTAACATCAATGGAGCAGCTGTTTAATTAGACCAATGTGTTCTATTCCCATTGTTTCTGAATTAACAAGAGTCTTGTGTACTCTCTTCTTTTTAATGTAGGGGGTGCTTCCGGCTTCTGCTGCTTTCAAGCATTGTGTACTCTCTATTCATACACTAATCCCAATTCACCACTTAATACACTATTCTGAATTTATAACTGAATATGCTTGTTCCAATTTTCCAATGTAAATTTGTAACAATTTGATAGGTAGATGTTCAGCATTGCATATAATTCTCTAGGTATAGATCATTCCCCTAGGCCAGGGGCAGGCAAACTTTTGAGAGCATGGCCAGATAAAACTGCTGGAACAGTTTGCAGTCTGGATAGACAACCAAATATCACAAGTCCATCAAGTTCAGAATAAAGAATGAGAACAAAAATAATTTTAGGAGAAGTATTTATGTAAAGTAAAAAAAATAAAAAATAACTCAGTTTTCAATGAAAAGTTAATGAGATGGATGGTGTTGCTTATAAAAGTCAACTAACTATAAAGAGGTGCTAGTGGAATATACACAACTGCAGGCGTAAATTATACATGCGCGCACGATTCTGTGTGAGTAATTCAAACTGTTAAAATTACATGTAGTCTTTAGACTAGTTTAGAGCTAAACAGTAATATCAGCCCAGCTTTGGCTTTTTGACAGTGTATATAACAATGCTCATATGTTTTATTGACTTTTATTTTGTCTCGCGGGCCAGATGGCAATGTTAACTGTGAATAGCTTGGCAGACCAAACAACAAAAAAAAACCTTCATGGGCCATAGTTTGCTTGCCCCTGCCCTAGGTGGTTTTCTATCCCTTTTTATTTTTATTTGTTGTGAATTCTCAATTAGTAACTTTTTTTTTTTTAATTTACAGACCTGCCCATATTCAAAATTTCAGTTAAAAGAACACATTTGCATTAACAGTTTAAGGTCGATTTTCAGTAGTATGACCATTCTATCAATAAAATATGCACAATAAAATTTCACATTTTGCTAACAAATAATAAATCTTGTGTGCTAAATAAAATCATTCTAAGTAAATGGGTGGAGCATGGATTATATCAATCTTGAAGGGGGGGGGGGGGAAGGGGAACATATGATTGTATGTGATGTGCATGTATTTCAATTGCCTGTAGCATTTATGACAAGGTGGCTGTTAATAGATATGCAGTTATGCACAACTACCATATTTCACTGCAGCAGTTATTGTTAGATCATAAGATAACTCTAATAAACCAGTTCCAGAACAGACCATAGTTTGAAGTATTTGACTGAGCACATTAGTTTAAGAGGGGTTTACTCTAACTTCTTGGTGGTTTTGCTTATTTCTTTTTTTTGTGTTTTTGTTTTATTGTTGTTAAAAGATGGAGATGGAAATGTCTGAAATGATTATTTAATTAATATACATATAACAGAGATTGTTTAAAGCCCTATACATATGACAGAAGATTACATTTAAGGCTATTTGTAAAAAGAAAAATTACTACACTGCTAATTAAATACTAACACACATTTGTTTGGAAATTAGAAGTTTAAAAAATTAGCATTACATGCATGTTACAGACAGGTTTAGGTAACTGCAACTAGAATTTGTAAAAATAAAAAACATTTCAAAATAAGTAGCAAAATAAGTTCATTATCTGTAAGCTGAAATCATTCATATGAAATATGTGCACAATCCAACAATTTCAGCAAGCAAACATAACGACCAAGCGAAGAGGAATCCACATCCTGCATAAAACCAGCTAATAAGTACAAATGTTTCAGAAAAGTTGAAACAGTCAATTGTTAGAAATACTGTTTAGTATTAAAAGTCCAACACAAATAAAAGCTTTCAATGATATACATGAATGGCTTACTTAGGCACATAACAAAGCCTAAATGTCAGTATTTTATATAGAGCAGTGATAACTTTCCCTGATCAGCAACAGATCTTTATTAAACAAATTCTGTAAAATGTACAGTTATCTTTATTCTTACTTAATATTCTTAAAATTTTATTGAGCATATAAGCAATGGAAAGATCCACTACCACCACCCACTCCCAGAATTGTCATTGCCCTCCTTTGGACATGATGTGTGATGTTTTCATAACATATTCCTTTACTCAGTGAGCATTGGTCAAATCAAAATTTTGTGGAAACAAGCCCTTTTAATTACTTTTTTGAAAATCTTTATCAGGACAAGACACTGAAACTTGCTTTCTTATTCAAAGAAACAAACACTAGTGATTTAATTTAGTTCCAATGCTGACCTAGATTCCTCTTCACATGGTCTTTAAGACAACTCACTTTATACATGTCCAAGAGAAATTCTACCTGAATAATGAACAGAACTAGGGCCACATCATGGCTGGTTGCAAAGAATTACATAAAAAATAAAGGGTTCCATGCTTTCAATACAGTTCTCCTTTAATGGTCATTATTTACACATATGACTACATTAATGATGGTCATTTTTTTTTTTACACACATGACTCACAAACTTAAAGAGAAACAAAATACATTTCTATAATTTTTGACACCTAGAAGTAAAAATACAATATTTTTTTTCTGAAAAGAACCACACACATGCACTCTATAAACTTTAAACTTAAATAATAACATGCTTTAAGAACATTGTTTTCTACATTATGCTCAGGACATGTCATTTGTTTTTTAAACACTGTTTTCTAAATTCTGCTCAAGACTGTCATTTTATTTTTAATCAATCAAAATATTATTATTTTTTGAAGATACAAAGAAAGGCAAGAAAAGCACTCAAAATAGCAGGAGAGCAAATATAACTAAAGCTGCAGGAGACAAGGAAACTTCTTGAAAAGGCAAAATGCAATTATAGAATAATCTCAGCCACTGGAAAGAATACTGCTGACTGTGAGGAAGAGTGCAGCATCGATCACACAGTTGGATCAGCATACAAAGCAACAGTCCACTAGTGGACTAATAACAGCATGGAAAGAATACTCAATGCAGGATAGGATCGGGGAACACCATACCTGTCTTACTTAGTGCCCGACTTTCAGACACCATGCTGCCATGGACACCACCAGCCAAATCACTCTCAGCATGCAATTCTCCATTGGAATTACTGCTGTTAGTTGCTGTGTCTACAAGACTACCATCCATACTGCCTCTAGGATTGTTTAGAAGATTGTTGGAAACAATGGTGTAGTTTGTGGGAGAAGGCCTATCATGCACATTACCTTGTGCTTGGACAGCATTCAGACTACCACCCTGCGGCTGAAAGTTAGCATTGAACTTGCTATCTGCATTCTGAAACAAACAACATTACAACAATTGAGTTACAAATTAATAATTACTGTCATTATACACAATACTGCCATAATTGTCAAAATCTTCTACAGTTTTAAAAACACTTATGTTTCATATCCTGATTAAAATCTTATTTCATTCTGGTGAAACTAATGGAATTATGCATAACTGCTTTGTTTGAAAATGAAATTTCAAGTCAATGCTTGCAAAGTACATGTATTGCTTATAAATGTATGAATTCAACTTTACCTTAAGTTCAAATGCATATAAAGGTATGGATCTCTTTACCTCTATATTCACTTTTAAAAAGTACAATAACAATTAAGCGTTCAGGCTAGGTAAGAGATTTAAAACTATGTAATATGTTTCAAACCTGAATGAATAGAAGCCAGATTTCATGCATTTAATTAAACTGTTTAGTTAACTTGTTTGATTGTTTTAAAGTGCCAGTAAACTATATCATCTGAAAAGGTATATTACTGTGATAAGAGCAGTATTTTTCTTTTGTTTTTCACTGTAGCAGTATATTATCTTATAGAGCTATTTAAAATGTTGAAAAAATACTATCTTAATTTTAAGATAAAAAATTTAAACCATTCACAGATAACTTCAGTTGTATAATCAAGATGTCAAAGAAGTGATGATGCTATGACATCAAACAATGAGCAATGTGGAATGATAAGACATTACATGAATCATTATATCCTAATGTATGTGGATTGCAGACAGGCTTGGTGCATTTTAGTTAAAGTTAAAGTTAAAGTCTCAATATGGGTCCTGGAGTATTCTTACTTTTGTTCATAATCCTCTAATTTAAAATGATTTCTTATTTATTTAGTGGAAAAGCAATTATATTCATGGTAAGCAGTGACTTCTTTAATGCATTATTTACAAGACCACAGTAAATGCAAATTCAAGTAAACTATTATCATGTTACAACCATTAAATCTATTGAAAAATTACACACCTATGAGAAAATTCACTTATTTTGATGTTTTTAAATCAGGGATTTCAAACCTACAGATCCTTCCATCCCCCAACTCTTCTATCCAGTCTGACATATATGTCCGATGATTTGACTTCTTTTAAAATTATTATTTCTCATTAAGTTTCTTTCTGAAATGAATTCAACTGTGACATTGAATCTGGTGATCTGATGCCCTCTGTAAAGAAGAATAAATCAAAAACAAGTGTATGCACATGCACAACACACAGTAACTTCATGCACTACTGAGATCTGAGGAAATAAGTGAACTGTCTTAGGATAACTCAGGCTGCTTTTAGGAATTGTTTATGTTCTCTGTGACCAACTTACTGTTATTTTGTCTGCTTTTAAACACAGAATGCAGCTGATGATTGGTAAATTGTTATACTTAGCAATATTGTATCCATTAATGTGTGGATTGAATTTTGACACTCCAATAAAGAATTAGCAATAAATTTAGTTTCATTTGACCATGGTTTTATGTTAATGCAGTGAAATTTGGCTACTTTTGAAGATGGGGGCATGATTTTGCTAATCAAAAACAGAAATAAATTTCTCAATTTATATATGAGTTTGTATTGTACTTTTGATCATAAAATCAATTGTATTACCATGTGAAATTATATTAATTTATTTTCTGATTGTAAATTAAGTAGATGCTTATATAAAATGAATAAAACAGTATAATAAACAAAATAAAATGTTTCAATATTCAATGTGCTCAAAGACCATGGATTGCACAAGATCATGAAGTAGATATAAGTGAGTGGGAAAACTATTTCTGATATATGGACTGAAAATTATTTTTGAACGAATAAAGTTGAAAATAAATTATGAAGTTAAACATACAATGATCTTTAAGACTCAGGTTTGGTAATTATTTTATAAATAATTTTTCAATTCATTTTTACAAGATCTACAAGAAAAGGTGTTAAACTTACTGAAACATTTCCAATGTAAATAATTACAAAGCACACTAAGTTATATATAAAAAATTAGTTGTTTTACAATTCTTAAACTCTATAGAATTTCTGCTGCATGCAGTAAAATCCACAATAAAAGCAGAGATATTCAGAAAGTAAAAACTTTGTTAATTATTTGGTTTTGTCAGCAATATGGATCATTCACAGATTAAGGGCCATAAAGTGCAAAGGTCAAATAACATTTAAAAACTATATATTTTTCAGAAAATCTATTAAAAACAACAAAATTAAATTTATGAGAATAATTTGCATCAAATAAATTATGATAACAACAACCTATGTTGCAATAAATACACATAATCACTCTTAAGTTAACTGTGTAGGTTTTCTCTCTGTGAGATTTGAACTGGAATCAAGACAATGTGGGATGCAACTCAGCAAATACTAGCTTGGTAATTTTGCTAAGTAATCTTTGCACTTTTCGATATGTTTTAAACCAAAAGTCACAGTTTAAATATTTCTGATTTAGGAATGTAAAAGAAATACATCAAAGTTTAAACATATCTGAATTAGGGTGTAAACTAAATACATCAAAGTTTAAACATTTCTGATTAAGAAACGTAAACTATATTCATGTGCACCATCTTTCTCATGCTGTTAACACAATGACTCAAGAAATGCAGAACCATTAAAGTGAATTGTACATGATTAAGATAGAAGATTATTTATATAAAATTCTGGAGATAAAAATCTTAGTAGTTATATGGTGCAAACTGATTTTATGTACCCCAAATTGACCAGCATTCATGTGCACCACCTGCTGGCCATTTCCTCCTCCCTGCTGCTGTTGCTGTTGTTGTTGAAACTGTTGCTGTTGTTCTTGTCCCAGTGCACCATTAATATAATGTCCTTGCTGTTGTGGCAGCCCATTGTTGATTCCAAAGTTCTGCTGCTGTAAGAGCTGAGCATTCTTGGCTTGAAGCTGTTGCTATATAAGGAAAATCAATTAGAGATTAAGGACTAGAGGTTTAAAGAAACAAAAATTTTCAGTACTGCCAATTAAGAGTAATGATGAGGTTATATGATATAATCAAAAACACAAATAACAAAAAGTATGGAATACAGTACACCTAGAGTTGAATACAGATGATAAAGATTGGGGGGGGGGGAAACATATGGTGTAAATATGAAAGAATGATATTTATTGCAACAATAATATTAATAAGTAGCATCTATAAAAACAAGATTAAATTAAGAAAACATTAAAGAAAAGAACAATAAGTGAAAGTAAATGATACTTTTACAAGTGAAACAGACTGAAGGGAGGTAAGCTCAATATCAAATTATCATTTACAATTCCTGTGCACAGAAATGTCATGACTGTCATTCAACTGGGATTTTGATGCTTTGCATCAATGGAATCAATTAAGTGATAAAAATTAAGAGTCAGATGAAAATCTCATTCAGATTGTATTAAAACAATAATAAACTGTGATGATTAAAGTTTGTAAAGTACAGAACACAAGATGGCACATATTTTGCAGTCTTTATCAGTCATAAAGTCCAAATTTATAAACTAAAAATAGTTTTGCAGCTAAGTTGTCCTTATATCATTCACTCAACTCATGAAAATTAAACTTTATCAATTATGAAACCTAAATGAAAAGAATGCCACATAATTTATAATCAAAATTACATAACCATGCCATAAATGCATATATCTCTAAACTATAATATATATGTAAATACAACAATAAGCAGATGAGCACATTAACCCAATTTTAACATGTAAACCAGCTCACACATGAGCACCATTTAGTACCAAGAAGATTCACCACCACCACCACCACCACCACCACCACCAACAACAACAACAACAACAACAACAACAACATAATAATAATAATAATAATAATAATAATAATAATAAAGCAGAAAATTATCTGAAATAAAGTACAAATTTTGACCCAGATCTAATTCCGACAGAAAAGAGAACAAATAAAAATTAATTTTTAATGCCTTCTTTGTAGTTTCAATTTGAATGCCACCTGAAGTCAACACTAATGCTCTTTGCTCTTCTGTCATATACTTTAGGTTTATTGCTCACATCACTAAATATAAAATCACTTACAAAGACAATTAAGAAATGCCCACAGAAATGTTGCAGGTCAAAAGTGGGTGAAAATGGAAAAAAATGAGCAAATGCAACAGGTGCAGCATTTGAAAAATAAAACATGCCATGAAAATGAAGTAAATTACAGAGGTCAGCTATGAATGGAATTCAAGTAAATTACAAAGGTCCAACTGTGAATGCAATTCAAGTAAATTACAAAGGTCCAACTATGAATGCCATTCAAGTAAATTACAAAGGTCCAACTATGAATGCAATTCAAGTAAATTACAAAGGTCAACTATGAATGCAATTCAAGTAAATTACAAAGGTCCAACTATGAATGCAATTCAAGTAAATTACAAAGGTCCAACTATGAATGCAATTCAAGTAAATTACAAAGGTCCAACTATGAATGCAATTCAAGTAAATTACAAAGGTCCAACTATGAATGCAATTCAAGTAAATTACAAAGGTCCAACTATAAATGCAATTCAAGTAAATTACAAAGGTCAACTATGAATGGAATTCAAGTAATTACAAAGGTCAATATAATAGATTATTTGAAAATGTTTGACTAGAAAAAACTGGCAAAGAATTCAGACCTGAATGTAATTGGTGATACATGTAAGTTAGTTAGGTATCTAAATTATATAATTTCACTATTTCACTAATGATATAAACATCTATCAGAAACTGATCACTTTTATCATTAAATACCAATCTGAAACTTGTACAGGAATAATATTTGTCTGCAATTTCATCACTTGGTACAAGATAACAACATAATTCCATGTTGTATCTAGTTATGTATGAAAATATATTTTATAAAAGTAAAGTAATACATATTTACATATTTAATAAATATTTCTGCTTGATCACTTCCAGCAGTTATTTCAGGAACAAAAAACAGACATAACTTTCTTTTCTTGAAGGTCAAGATAAATTCTGAATTTTCTACATTCAATTCACTGCAGTTCTACGCAACTTTTGCAAAATAGAAACATTTCAACTAGCCTAAACTGGCAACTTTTGCAAAATAGAAACTTTTCAACTAGTCTAAACTAGCAACTTTTGCATAAGCAGAAATGAATTAATAATATATAATTTAAAACTAGTTAACATTTGTAAGCATAAAATGAAAAACAAGGACATCACATTCAATGAGTAAAAGGCTATTTATCTAGCAATAGTAGAAAAACAATTATTAACTTTTAATGATTAAATAAATTAAATAAAAAAAAATAAAATTGTGAAAAATGATTAAGTAATGAATTTTTTAAATTAAATCAAGGAAGAAATTTCTGGGGGAAAAAAAGGACACTATACTGTTCATATATTATTAGATTAGTTATCCAGATAAAATCTACAGGGGAAACTCCACAGAAAAATTTACAGACAATTTCTAAAAATAGATTCTAAGATAGTTTTAGATTATAGTACATACACCAAGTTAAGCCTTATTTTAAAAAAAAAAAATGTTTCTATTTTGGTTTATAATAAATTCTTTTAAATTTGTAATGATGTGCATGCATACTTACACAAGCATGTGTGTGTTTTGCTGTGTGGTTTTGAAGAAAAAAAAATCACTAAAATTCTATTTTAGACCATGATAGTGAAGTCATTAGAAAAATAAATTGTAGAGGGAAGTTTCATTTGTCCAATAATGGTAGAAGTGAATGCATTCATGAATGTATGAAGGAAGAAATCAGAAGGAAGTGCAATGTAGACTCAGTATAATGTAGTAGATGGGGTCCATTCAGAGGACTCAGTATAATGTAGTAGTTGGGGTCCATTCATTTGACCACTTTATAAAGTCAATGCTGTGTCGAATATATGCATTTTAAGTAAATACCTAATTCATTTCTCATCTACTGATATCATATAAGGGGTAGTGTTTCACATATTAGCTTTTTACTTGGTTATTTTAAATTAGTTATACATACTTGCAACATATTTGTGAAAACTGGTGATGATAAAAAGAAAAAAATAATTCTCAACTGTAATTTTAAATTAGTCACAACGTTCTTCTACAACCATAAAAAATTAAAATTATGTTAACCAACATTTTTATAAAGTCCAATTCTTGACTTATTTTATGGGATCTTGCATAGCAAGCAAAAAAATGAAGTTCAATTGTTGACCATGTTATAAACAATTCCATATTATATCAAACCTGCACTGTATCACATCTGTAGTACATTATCAACAAAAACCTCCATCTGATTTATGCCAAATGTTGATTTTGATTGTGTCAGTTCTTACTTTGCCAGTTTCCATTCCTGAGGAAGCAAGATTTGAGCATGCACAGACTGTGCCTACTTCACAGTCATTTTGAAAATCACTTCTGAAACATTGTCAAGCGCAAATAATATGAGAACTTTCAAAAATTTACAGACGCAATTTGTGTTTGTTTCTGTAAAATAATTGTACAAGATGATGGAATATCTAGTTTCTGTCTTTTTGGTAGTAAATGTGGTTTTAAAACATATTGTAGAAAATTTATCTGATAACAATATTTCCATAATATGTTCAAATTAAAAATAAAATACTTAAACTAACTCTTTAATGTGTTTTTATTTTGTTTATTTTAAAGATCTCACTGTGGAGTCTCCCCTTAATAATGCTTATTTGAATAAAATATATAATTTTAAATCAATATTATTAAATCTTCTTTTATATACTCTACATCTGTGCAACAATTAAATCTCAGCATTAAACAAACACATTAAGAGAATAACGAACACAAGTTGTCAATAAGAAGTGTAAAAAAATGTTTAGGGAAGAGAAAAGTGAACCTTTAATGATGCGATTTCTGTATTCAGGTTACGGACGACTCCTTGGTCATATTCAATCTGGGTCTGTTAAGATGAAATTAGTAGAGGATCTAATTTAATTTAATTTTTTTAAAACAGGATCTAAATAGTAAAATTAAAACTCAAACTATTTTATTTATTATACTTTAGCAACAATGGCATGCAATATTTGGAAATATTTTCCTAACTCAAGATATTCTAATTTAATGAAGATTGTAGGATCCCCTAATTTCTGGTACTAAAGAGCAATAAGCACAGTGAATAGGCATGTATTTATTAACACCTAAAGAATATTACATGAAGAACACTATTATTAATGCTAGTATTTGAAGAGCTGCAGATATATGACTGAGCTGAAGAAATAATGATCATCTACCTAAATGTGATCAAAACAAAAATCATAATGATGAGCAATCCATGATAAAATGTTTTAAAAAATGTTAAATGGTAGCTCTAAAGTGAACTCTCAGAGTACACGTTTTTTAAATTCATCACAACTCTGCTAATTATTTTATAAGCCATCAACATACATCAATTAATTTTATCTAACAGCTGCAAACCTACAATGATTACACAACAGATATTATTATTATTAATGACTTCTCATAACTTCAGTTATCTGTTGCTTGATTGGTTGGATGTGAACCTTGTCTAGCAATCCTGAAATATTTCGAGACCAAGATTTTATACGGACACCTCCAAAAAGTTATATTTTTACAGTGGAGAGTCTGTTTCATAGCAGCTTTTTCAGATAACCTTTCAGCTCATATGGTATGTTTCTCATTACTATGCGTATTTCTTTTGCTTTTACATTCCAGAGTCAGGATTTTTAACCATAGATTTTTCAATCTTTTCCATCTCTTTTGCACTTAGTGTTTCTATCATTTATAGCAATAGCATGAATGATTGCGGCTACAATGTTAGGTCTTTGAACTACAATGTTAGGTCTTTGTGCTGGGATTGTATGGTCCATTATTATTTCAAAAACCAATAATTACTTTATAATTTTCAATAACTTGCTTCATATATCCATACTTTTCTGGTGCTTCTGATTCTATAGTACTCACACAGATTTTTATGTATAATGTTTTCACTTCACTGTTATCTTCTGATATATTCTATTTAGAGTTTGTTATCCAGATATTATTTATGTTTGATTGTTTTATCATTACTCTTGCAGAGCCAAAATTTGGAATCCTTTGATATCTTTAATTTTTGCTCTGTGGGATTTTGTGTGTAGTATTTGATCTTGTGCAATAGCAGAAATTGCTTCTATTTTCAGCTTTTAAAAAGATCTCTGTAAGTCATAAGTATTTTCACTACTTATCTTACAAAGTGACCAGAAAAGGGTTTCAGTTTTTGCTGATTTGTGTTCTTATGCTTTTTTCTTCTTCTTTGATTGTTATCTGTGGTAACTGACATAATCTATTGAGTTTTATTACTTCTAAGAGCAACTCTTTTTTTACTATAACTCTAGATATTTCAGCTAGGTCTACAACCTCTACTTTAATGGACTTGATTTTTCTGAGTCTCCTACCACCCCCACCCCACCCACTTTTCTAAGATAAATATAGTCTGCCTACATTTGTTTTAGGGTGTTGTTCATGATTTTCTTGTTATTCTGTTCAGTCACTAACCTCAGCTAATTACAAATGTTACTTTAATGTCCTGTATTTTTAATACCTTTTAGTTTTGACTTAAGACTCCTGACTATCCTTTATATTCTTTGTAACTGTTGTATTTATTTTGGTCTGCTTATATTCTTAGTGTTGAAGTATCTAACCACAACTATTTGTATCCTTTCACTTACGCCCATTCATTCTCCAATGTCAAGTTGTCTGCCCTCTCTGGACTTATTCTTAGCTGTCTTAACAATGAATCTTTCAAAGTTTTCAAGTCATCTGAAAGTCCTACCAGAAAAATCTTGACACTATTATTTTTGTTATTATGAGTTCGGGCATAAAAAACAAAAGCATCTGATGAGGGCTTACTTTTATAGGCATAAAACTGGGTATTCAGCTATATAAAATAAAGTTACATGATCTAACCATAAAAAAATACAAATTTTTTAGACTAATAAAGTGACAGTTTAATTAATATAAAGCTGAAGAAACAGTTCTCTGCAAAGCTAATGCTGGAATACAATGTTAATTCCAAATTGATCAATCAGAAACAAGAAGAGAAAACTGAATTGAATCAGGGATTATATAAAATACACTTATGATGACAGGGTTAATGAAACTTGATTTGTGAACATTTCTCTCTGGGTCAATGAAATTTTATATGTGAACATTAGATATTATTATGTATATTTAAAACTTTTGAATTTCTTTTATTATACCTTAAAAAAGCAGAAAATTTTAATTACAAGCCAAAGTAAAATGTTCTGTATTGTTTTGCACCATCCATATTTTAAAAGTTATTCAAGCTTTCATTATCAATATTTTCTTTTGTTTTCCACTCCATTATTACAAACTGTCTTTGCTTGCTGCTGATTTATATAAAATACTTTTTTAAAAGTGGTTCTTTTTTAAGTTTTAAATTGAAAATAAGGTTACAAAACTGGTTAAAGGTAACTTACTTCTCTCAAAAAATAAAACACCAGCCAGCACTTTAAAAATATATCAGATGAAAAAAGTGGCTGATCAGGGTTGGTGCAATAAATGAGCACAAGAAATTTCATCAGAATGAAAGCTTATACACATAATTTAACAAAAAACTGAAATTCAACAATAAAAATTAAACAATAAAGTACTGACACACATAAATGAAAAACTAACCAAATAAGTAATAAGAGTAATAAGTGTAAATAAAAATTTGGAAAAAATAAGCCAAGCATTCTAGTTTCTACTAAGAGCAACTACAATATTTCTCTTCAAAGAAAAAAAAAAGAAAAAAGAAAAAAAAAAAAACAACAGAAGAGAAATGAAAAAATACCAAAACAATCATCAACAAGTTATATAGTCTCAATAACTAGTATGCAAATAAGTGTTCTTAGCGGTTAGCTGATCAGTGTACAAAATATTCTGCGTTCAATTTCAAGCAGGTTAAAGTAAAATGATTACATACAATGAGAATACCAATTACTATATCTCAAAGTTATTGTGAAAAAGTGGACACAAATCTTAATAATATGCTAATAATAATAATATGCCATTATCAGGTTCAAGAACTCACAATAAAGAGTAAATAAAACTGTGTTAACAGGTGTGCAATTTTAACAAAAGCATCAGAAGTGACATATGGGAATTCCTCGAAATTAATTGTAATGCTTTGTAAGTTCAGCATACCACAAGGGTACAAAATCCATGCATTAACACAAATCTATTACAGTATTAGTATAAGGTTACTGTTACTTTGTTAGTAGTACTCTTGAGCTACTAAGTTGTAAGAAGTTAAACTTTCTTTAATCTGAAGCTTGAATTTAATCAAATTAAAATTATGTTTTTGAGTATAGTGTAAAAATTTATGCCACAGAACCTAATAAATAAGAGAAAATGTGTGCCTGTCCATATGTTTGATTTATGGCTGCTGGGAGAGAACTAAGAAACTAAATTTTGTGCAGAGATGTGGTTTATTCTCAGAATAAATAGTGGTGTCAGGAACTTTCTTTGACCTCCAGTGCACTTCCTCTGCACAATTTATAAGATGGGTTAATAAGATTCACAGCCACAGAGTCAGAGAGATAGGAAACAATGAAATTTGCATGGAGGTGGGATTTACTCCTGGGATGGACAAGGGCAGCAGGATGCCACTATGTGTCCCCAGGGCAAGTTAAAAAATTAAATTATTTGTGTTTATATCAATTGCCTTTTACACCCAGGCAATGCCCATGCTTTCTGTCTTTTGCTTTTCTCCTCATTTGGGTTCTTGTATATAAGATAAGTAACCCCTTATTCTCCTACTGTATAGTAATTTGGTTTTATGAAAAAACAGATAATAAAATTAAAATTTTACTTAACATTTAAAAGATATGCATATTCATAAGCCCTCCAATCCTTCATGCTTTTATTCAGTCCATACTTCACCTTGTGCTACTGAAGAATATTATCAAGTGCAAGCTATTCAGAGAGCATGTTTATCTTTTATATGGGACCATAAGCGGGCCCCTAGACTTGTATGTACGCACGCACATGCGCACACACACACACTCTCTCTCTCTCTCTCTGATCTGTTAAACTAGAATAATTTGAACTGAAGAACCAAAACATGAAGGGTACATAATATGGCATTTATATCTAAATTATTATATAATGAAAGGGACTCTTTAGCAACCAACTTTGGACAATATCAGTTTCTTCAATCATTATAAAGATTAAAAGCAAAGTGCAGGAAATCAATATTAATATTTATGTTCAAGATTCAAGAAATGTAAATTGAAAGAAATTCACTTGTCACTAAATTTCTATAGTGCTAATGACTGGCATGGATACAAATAAAATGCATTCATATAGGATTGACAAAGTTTTGTAACTAGCTATGAAAATGCATTTAAAGAAAAAATGCCTGAGTGGCAAGGAACACTGCTTAGTTTGTAGACTTATCAATCATTCTATAAAGTCAGTAATAAAGAAAAAGTAAATTATAACCAGTAAAGTGTCAAATGATACAAAATTTGTAATTATTATAAAAACAGAGAAAGTAAAATATTCCTTTTATCAGTAAACATAAAAAAAAGAATGTTTACTGTGTTTATCAAGAATAAATATGACCAATTTTAAGAACTGAAACTTTACAAGATTTTCAAGCAAACCTGTCCATTTTGAAGCTGTGTACGTAAGCTTGAAATTTCATTCTGCAGCTGCTCATTTTGCCGCAAATAGTTTGCAACTTGATCTATTAATAAAATCAAAACAAAAATCAAGGCCTTAAAAATCTTAAACTGATTAAATTTCAAAATATGATTTACAAGTGAGTTTTTATCTGGAAGGTGAATTTATGTTGCTGTTTCTTTTAATAGAAAAAAGCATTGTGATGTCTGCAGAGCAATGACCACTATCCAACATTTTTCTTTAATTTTATTTATTATTTTTATTTCTTGACCAAGTATTTCGATTGCAAGACTAATCTGCAAACTTAGATAATAAACCCCAACACACTAATACAGAACAAAAACATTTCATTCCTTCAATATACCAGTAATGTTTTAAATGAGTATATACTAAAATGTGGCTTCTTTTGCTGCTATGATGGTCTGAGTGTGCAGAGTAGAAAAATTGCTGGAAAAACTAATAAAATGCAAGTGGGAAAGTAAGTGGCAAAAGACATAACAATTAAAATCCTTGTGATTTTTGACAGAAAGATGAAAACAAGACATATTTAACTGTTTCAAGACAAAAACACTCAATCATATGTACCTTTCAAGTTTGAAATCTCAAGATCTTTTTCTGCTTTTAACTGTTGATATTCTTGATTGTGCTGTGCTTGTATCTGACTAAATTCTTCTTTTAATCGTCGAGCTTCCTGTTCTAGCCGCATCTGTTCCACTTCATGCTCATCATACTGACTCTGTCAATGTTGAAGAAGAAATAACAAAGTATAAAAAATGAAGTATCATGATGTAAAATGATAATTGGTTTGTTCAAAAATTTGTTTTTAAAGCAATGAAAATTCAATTTATGTTTTATCATACAAGTTAAGAAAGGTTCAAAATTGCTTTATATAAAACTGGCTCATTATCTAAAGACAACACTTTTTTTTTTTACTTCCTTTTCCTGGCACAATCAGTAGAATTTGAATGTCAGAAATGTCTTGAGATTTAGAGATATATTGTTCATGATTAAACAGTGAGTTCTTTAGAAGTGTTCTGTTTTACTATAGCTTACCTTAAGCATTTTGTGTTGCTGATTAAGTGAATTCAGTCGATTTGTGAATTCATGCTATAAACAAATGAAAATAAAAGTCTCTAATTAGTATTATGCAGTTTACTATAATTATGTACAGCAATCAAGGTGATACAAATAAATATATTATAACTAGCATATTTTATCATTCACTAAGTCATGGATAAAATATCTGGTCAGAATTAAAAAACCAAAATCCCACATGATGCAAAACTGGCAAATAATTTAAATTTCAATGATATTAGTTGATAAAACTGAAAAGAATTAAAATATTTATATATATACAGAAACATGCAATATTAAAATCTATGCCAGTGCATTCTGCAAATGATGCACTTTGAAAGTGTTGCACATTAATAATCAGTCTTTTCAACTTCAAGAAAGAGATTGTGTTTATTTACATTACTTGACAGTGTATTTATCAAAAAAACTTGCAAGTTGGATCAATAAATGTCACATTCATGTGGAGACAATTTTGCCACATTTACTAAATACCAATTCATTTTGTTACTTCCCTTATATCATTACATTCTTGTTTGCAAGAAAATCTATTATTGTATTTGTAGGCATAAAAATAGACAATTATGTGGGAATGGAATTAAAATATCAATAAATCCCAGCAACGAAAGAGTTCATCTGTCAATATCAAAATCTTCTTTAACAGAAGGTAGAGAAGTTGGCTAGATATTGTATTAACTTAAATACACATTTGTGAGTTTCTACATGAAATTTGTATTAATATTATTCTAACTACCAACTCATTGTTCTCCAAAATCATGATTTGCCAGAAAAGAATAAACAAATCTGAAAATGTAAGAATGCCTAAAAATGTAAATGTGTTGATATTAAAAAATAAAATAGTTATTTCTTCCCCAAACATAAAAGAAATAGCTAGTTATTACAATTTACAATCAACTGGATAAATATTTTTGTACCACAATTTCTGCAGCCAGAGCAACGCACTGGCAAGGAATTTGCACAAAACACATTAAAGTGCTCTTTAAATTTTGTTTCCCCTACAGATTCATTCTTTTGTTTGTAATTATAGCTATGGTATTCAAAGATTTAAAGATTCAAATTCTGATTTATTAAAAACTAACATATCCGTATGTACCAAATTATACACATGGCTGTTTCCAAACTGCTTTAAAGTATTTTAATTCTACTAATAATTACTCATGGAATATTATATTTTTTAAAAATTAAATAAAAAGCTTTAAAATGCTTAAATTAATTTAAACTGAAACACATGTATAAAACTAGTTTTCAATAAACACTGGAAGATTAATCACAAATCAAATGTGTTGTATACAAGTGTAGTTATGTATGCATGAACATTTAATGTGTTCATGTATAAGTACATTTAAATATATACACATGTATGTATAAGAATTGTACTTGCCTTATCATTGTCACATTTCTCTTGTAGTTCATCTTTGCTCTTTATCATATCTGGGGAAGAAAAAAGAACTTTTAAAATCAAGCATATGAAACTATGGAAAGATCAAAGTAACTTATAAATGTATTTTGAGTATGTGTCTGTGTTGACAAAACAGTATGACTACTAAATCTGACCATTTTTTAAATTCTATTTATATTAATATTACAACAACAATAGTACTCTGTAATGCTAGTGAAATATATTTCAATGACCTTCAAAACAATTGTAAAATAAGTAATAAAATAAAGTCACAACGCCAAGTAATTAAAAAACAGACAACAAAAATATATGTATGCAAACACATCAAATTATAAAAATAAAAAAGATAAGTTTGCATGTGTTCCGTAAATGTTATATGATTACAATTATTATATAATTATATATTCAGTTAAATGCTTTTAATATACATTTATTATTTATAATTATACTATTCTAATTATTACAGATAACTTTACTATATATGCACATATAAAATTGTGAAGTATGAATAAAATAAATATACTATTCAACTTCGTAACTGCTGGAAATTTTTTAATTTAATTTTTTTTTTTTTTTTTTTTAACAATCATGTATAACTCTCTTAGTTATCATGCTTTTATCCTGAATCTTAAATCTCTCCTGGACAAATAGGTGAAATATGCATTTTAATTAAAATAATATTAATAACTATAACTTTTGCTATTTTAATTAAGCAACAACAAATTAGAAATTTCTTTGATAAGTCTCTTTTAAAAAAATAAAAACATATTTCTGGCACTGGAGGCTTTAAATTAGTTAAAATCTCAATTAGCATTTTTTCATTTCTTGGGTGCAGACTCAATACCTGTAACAATTAAAACAGAAGCAAAATGTAACAGATTAATAATATCTGCAAAACAATGAATTGCACTATGTAGCAAAAGTTGTAATAATTTTATCTGCACCTTAAAGAAAAAAAGAAAAAATATCAATAAATGAGTGAATATCAACTTGCATTTAAGAGCAACCATTTGCAATTTCCAAGCATCCTAATTAATTAATACCAAGTACCTTCTTTTCATTTGAAACTTTTTCTTCTTTTAACTGAGCAATCAACTCCAGAGTGATTGAAATTATCAAGAGAATTCAACAATACTCTAAAATTTATTAATGTGTACATTGATCCAGTTTTTTTCCTCTAAATATTATTAAATAAATATTAAAAACAGTTTGTATATGATTATTGATACTATTAACAAAACACTAAGAAATTTTTTTTAAAGTGACAATGAATGCCATTAGACAGAATAGTGATAACACCTATCTTATTTATCATAAAATTTTGATTATAACATGCATCTACTTACACAAATTCAACTATATCATGCGCTGAGCAAAAAAATAAATATAAAGAGTAAAAGGTTGATTCCACCCATATGTCTTGGAGTGAGCAAGAGATGGAAACACAAATCTACCATTCCCTCAGTTGATTTCAGTTCCTATGTGATCATCTTGCCAAACTGTATGCAACTCTAAGAGTAATTCTGACTATATAGTATATATACTTTTCATCTGCATTGGCTTTAGAACTTATCCGTGCTTAAAATGTGATTCCACTGTATCATGCGTTCTCTGACTTGAAGTTTAACATTAAGGAAAAAATATATTATAATTATAAGTATTTACAATGACTTTACCCATGTTTTAGATTAGTGCCCAAGTCTTACATTACTGGACTGCCTCTAAGTTATGTCACTATACTTGAAATTTACTATTTCTTTCTTTCTTTCTTCCACACTAGTGTATATATTCAGTCAAGCAAATGAAAAATGATAATACTTATTAATAATAATACTGATTCTTCACAGAGTTTATCAGTAAAAAGCTGTTCTGAGGACCACCAAACTCAGCCAGACACTATTTTGAATACATAGTACATTTTTATTTTATTTTAGGGTATGTAAGGTGTGCCTACTTGCAAAGACCTATTCCTCTGAAAATGGATGAGTAACGGCCAATGGCCATCCCACCCTTGCAATCAGTCATATTTTTACTTTTAGTATCTCCCTTGGCTTAAAAGTAGCAAAGCTACAGCATGTAGCCATCCTGTACATGCATACATACAGAAACAGATTACCATCCTTGATTTCAAAATTCAAAGCTGCAGAGAAATAACCTATGGCTATCCTGCTTACCTCTCCTTGTCTGAAAGTGTGAGAGCAGATCAGTTTAGTTCCCTTCATTTGAAAACTACACACACACATACTCTCACAGTTTCATTTCATACCATATATACACATACACACATTAACAATAGGCAGTTTAGTTGTTTTCATTTGTTTTCTTAAGCTAAAGTTCTCTTAAAATTCAAAAAAATTGTAAAATATGCTATTCAGTTGTAAACTTGTAATAAAAGTTATAAGAAACATACAGCTGCCATGAATGTAAAAACCTGTTGTTTGCTATGCAACAATCTACCAATGTTTGCACTCATGCAAATACTTTTTATGTGATAGTTGTTTTCTTTTTAAATACACTGTAGAAAAACAAAATAGAATGAGTAAGTGCTATAGATTTTATAACCTTTATGTGTGTAGATTTTATAACTTTTAATGTTAATAACATTAGTAATGATAATAATCTATATTGTTAATAACATTAGCAATGATAATAATCTATATTATTAATAACATTAGTAATGATAATAATGTACATTTTACGAGCACTTTATATCCTATGATCTTTAAACATGTCCAATTCAGCTGCTGTGCTGAATCTAGAACTAGAATAGTAGAAAGAAAGCATGATATTATAAATACTAAAAAAATTTCAACCTGGGTGGATCTCAACACATATAAATTATAATGCTTTTATTTTTTTACAGATTAAACAAACGGTGCTGAGTGATTCAAAATTTACTAATCTAAACCAGTTAATATTTGTCTAATTAAAATTTGAATTCATGACAACAAGGTCAGTTATTTAAGAGTTAGGAGTAGGACTATGTATCCTAATGCAGACAATGAGATATACAATTTTTGGTATATTGTAAGAATTATTTATCATGGTTATATGATTGTTGTTAATATTAATTTTGTATAAGTTAGTGATACCAAAACATTGATTACTATTATTTGTATTAAATCAATTAGCCTACAGTACAACAACAACTAGTACAACTACAAGCTATATATGTTAGTGCTACTGGCATATTAATTATTATTACTTAGTCAATATTCTCCTTCATTTCTTCGCCCAAACATCCCATCTTAAGTTCTAATATCTAAACTAAATTTTATATTTTCTTACGATATTTTTTTAAAACCAAACTCACCTTGTAACTGTGCTACTTTGGTTTCCTCTTCACGTCTGTATCGCTCTGCTGTCGTTTCTGCGTCTCGCAGATGACCGAGTGTAGTATTGTATATATAAAGTAAATATATCACTCCTAATATAAAAAGCACCGAAATTGCGGTTCTCATAGGAAATCCACCCCTCTGCATTGTGTTGTATTATAAGACTCTAAAATATCAGCTCAAATTATTTTAATCGCCACCCTAACAAGGAGTTCACAAGTTACCTTGTTGTTACTGATAACGGCAACATGGCGACGTGTCAATTTGGACTTGGCTAACCAATATTTTTTAATTTATTTTATTTTATTGTGTTTGAGTTTGAGTTAACCGCAGCATACCGTTACTGTGATTAGGGAAATCCTATTATTAAATGTCATAAATTATAATTTAAAATACAGTAATTAAATGTTTCTCTCCCACACTTGAGTCTGGAATATTGCAGAACTAACAGGGCCACCGAACAACTGAGTATTTTATTTGATTGAACTAAATGGTGTCGCATGCTAGATAATGGGCAGGCCACTGACTGGAATACAGGTGTGCACTCGAATACATGTACTATAACTATACTAAGCAAATGCAACACAAAACAGCGTGCTATTGCATTGTAATGCGTGCATATGCTGTGTGTTCACGTTTTTTCATTCATCCAAACGCACATATTATTAGTATCGTTTGTTAGAGTTCTACATCGTTCTCTAAAGTATGTATAACCACTAATATTGACCTCTTAGTAAATGAAGGTAAGAGATCAGTGCAACTCACTGGCATAAATATCCATGCAGTGGCGGATTACCACATAGGCAGAGTAGGCACTGGCCTATGAGCCCCACGACAACGAATCAAAATAATATTGAATTGATTTGATCTTGAATTTGTCTCTTAAAAGCTTATCTTCTGTCAGCTGTCAGTTTGTAAAAAAAAAAAAAAAATCGGTGCAACCTAAGTACGTGTAAATGTGTAATGTACAGTAGTGATGATCATCTCCATCTTGCGGCCGACGTGGACACTACTTAGAGGTGGTTATGATAACATTTAATATCTCCACTGGAGCTTTCATGGATCATTTCATCATAAGACGTTCTCTAATCTGTAGTGCTCCAGTAGAACCGGCTCCCCTCACGAGTTTTCGGGAAGTGCAGGCGGTGGTGTTGGGAGTTGGAGGTTGGTTTGTGCTTGCTCAAAGCTGTTGTCTGGTGCTGGTGGTGTTGTTGGAGTTTTGTTGCTTGCTCGGCGCTGGCGCGACTGTTGTTGATGTTTTTTTTAAATAATAATTTTAATAATGTTTTTGCCCATACAGTGGTGGAGTGTAGAAAATTATTACCGCTGTCGGGATACGTGATATGGTGGTCCTATTTTCACAGCGGTTTCAGACCGGAACCGACCTTCGCCCATGGAGTAATGGCGCGTAGAATCGAACAGTTTCGGACATTTCTGTACCTCAGGGGATATTCCACGAATCTGACTCTTGCAATACTTTTGCCGAGTTGCAACTGTCCTCAGATTTCCTATTTTTGCACCACCGGTTCCCATAGTGCGTTGGTTGAGATCGGCCATCGGCTTCCGTGCTGGCGGTTGTGTTCGGTGGATGTGTAGTGTGTTTCATAGGCTTGGTATAGCTGCCACGGGAAGTTCATTCTCTATTTGTAGTTCGATTAATTTTCCTTTTCTTTCAGAGAGATAATCCCCAACCCAATGTGCAATCGAACTTACAAAATGACGTTGACAAAGGAATCAAACATACAAACAAAAATATTATTATTTTACAACAGATATATTAATAGGTATACTTGTGGTTTGATCACTAAAATAGCATAATAGATTTCAAACACTATAAAATAAAAATAAAAATGTACATAATGTTTAAATTAAATTTTCAGGAGATGAAGTGGTCCACACTGTGAATGCCCACATTACTATGGACAGTCACGTGCTTGCTCTCGTTTGTCGAAAGGATGACACATCTCTATTGAAGCAAGTGAAGACACAATCAACCTGACAGCTGGACATCGCGTCCAAGCTATTTAAATTTCTACAAAGTAATAGATCCTATCCCTAAAATAATGACACGTGACTGGTTGTCAGAACATCGCCTATTAAAGTAAAAATAGTAAAAATATCTGTAGTCTTCCTAAAAGAAAACCAGCAGAACAAAGTAGAGCTCACGGTAACTACGAATGCAATTAAGGCAATGGCAACAGAAAATACAATTTAATAACTAAAAATTATATAAACTATCTATTATAATTTTATTTTTTAATAAACACCATTCCTTACGTCTGCGAGTCCTGTCAAAAGTCTTCTCGATAGCTCAGTGGGTTTGAAGGAAACTTATTCATGTCTCACAAAGCAAGAAGAATGTCATGAAACAAATTAATATGAATTTTTTTCCACCTTAATGGAAAAGAATTTGGTCGCCTACTTTGGTGTTCTCAACCCTTTGACCGACTGTTTCCACTGACAAATTAAATCGTTCACCCATGACACTGATTATAATTACACTATCCAATCGATTTATTTAGTTTCCACTCAGAAAGGAACATTTATTGTAGCGTTCGGGTAAACAGACAGCAGCTACATTGACGCGGAATCGCGGCCGTTACATATTGTCCAAAATCCAAATGATTAAATAAAGACGAGTGCGGTTTTCATGCATCCGCATGTACCCTTATTACAAGATTAAAGAATGCATGTACCCTTATTACAAGATTAAAGAATGCATGTACCCTTATTACAAGATTAAAGAATGCATGTACCCTTATTACAAGATTAAAGAATGCATGTACCCTTATTACAAGATTAAAGAATGCATGTACCCTTATTACAAGATCAAAGAATGCATGTACCCTTATTACAAGATTAAAGAATGCATGTACCTTTATTACTAGATTAAAGAATGCATAAGAAGAAAGAAATTAGTGCACAAAAAAAATCAACAAAAAGTGGGTTTCCTTAAATGTTTCTGTAGCAGTTACAGCCATGACCTGAGCGAAACTCGAGATGAACGTCAACGGATATTGATGTCATATTTTTGCTTTTTAAAAAAAATAATGACTATTGACGCTGACAGCATGCCACAGAATACAATCACGTATGTTTTCACATTAACGACTTGTCTCTAACAATACTGACAACAAAAATGAAAGTATGGCCAGCCAGCCCACTGCCCTAGCTGATCAAGACCGAAAAGAGATGGCTAAAATTCCAATGTTGGCATCAGCCGATATAGGCTGCTCGGTTCTTCCATTCTGCCTGATAATCTCTGCAAATTCTGCCAACTGCATTATCAAGATAGCGGTTTCTAATTGCCAGTGTTCGTGGTCAGTGATGTGGAAACGAGAGTTCTGAATCAGGCAGACATGTTTACATTCAATTGATGGAAACGTCGGTAGAGGAGAAAACAAACGGCGGTAACTCTACCATCAACCCAGCGATTGCTTTTAGTTGTAAACTGTTACGTAAATATAGGCCAAGAGTAAATGTAAGATAAGAGTAAATATAACAAACGGATTCGAAATACTATTTGCAGTCTTTTCTGAAAACAAATAATTAATATTGATGGACTAGTTGTAGTAGTTTTGACATTTCTAAAATACGTATTGTATATCAGGACCTGTACAAATTTATACATGAGATTGAATTTTTATTATCAACGAAGTAATAAGTTGCAAACACATAAGAACACATTAAGACAGAGCTTTCCGCTGCATCATGCCTTGTTGGGATCTATTTACATTATATAAACTTAGCATATATATACACACAGACACATACACAAACTTCCACTCACACACATGCACGTTTAATTGCAAATGCACACTCATCATACACAAACACTCTATATAGTCACACACACCACTTATACTCACACATACACACGCATATACACACAATACATTACTATTGGTACAGCGCATTTAAAAAAAAAAAAGATCATCAAAACAGTTTTGCAGTAATAGTGAAACATTTTTTTTTTTTACAAAATGCAAAACTTAACAATCTATAAGCATAACCGGCACTTAATAACTGAAGTTTGTTTGGTTTTATTGTGTGTTTGTTTGTATAAAGCTGGAAGTTATTTCACAAGTTTATAGTCGGGAAATATAAACTGCACTTTATATACAGTTAAAAATTAAAATATGAATAAAAATGCTTTAAACCAGGGGTTCTTAACCTGGGGTGCACGGAACCCCAAGGGGTCCATGGATTGGGATCCATGAAAATCAAATATGAGGCAATCACTTTTCAATAAAATAAAGTATATTCATTGCATGCAAAGTTCTGCTTATGTGCATTTTTCTAGGGAGGGATTCCATAGCTTTCACCAGATTTTCAAAGGAGTCTGTGACTCAAAAAACAATCGTGAAAGGAGTCAATGACTCAAAAAAGGTTACAAATCATTGCCTTAAACGGTTTACACCACATATAAACCAGTTCTGTGTGTCAACAAAGGTATTTTTAAATAGCATTACGTTTAACTGCAAAAACGCATTTCCTTTGCTTTGACGGTACATTAAACAATCAATAAAAATAATATGACATGGGCTAGCATTATTTTCTATTGTCAATCGATAATGGACTGCCTGTGTTTGGAGATTGCTCTCCCTTAGATGCGGAGGACGTCACGATTCCATTGCATTATTAGCGAACATAAAGCACGCACAAACTGCCAGTAGGCCTATAAATAGTCAGGTAGGTTCTTCATTGGAGAATATTTCAGGAAGTTTTCAGTTTGTCTATGAAAACGTACATCAGTCTGCAACAAAGATTTTCATTGATTCGCTTTATCCATGAGTACAAATGAAAGCTACAATCTTAAAAGGTATCACAGCCACAATTTTAAAGAAGTTTTGTGGTGGAGTTAGGGAGGACATTTTAAACTTCTAAAACTGCAACCACGATGTTTGGTGAAAGAACCTCGACTTGTCTCTTCTTCTCTTTTTTTTTTTTTTTTTTTTTTTTTGTGTGTGCACGATAATCAATTATTTAAGACTGAAAGCACTAGACACTAAAACACAAGTTCTACAAGATGTGACAAAGTGAATGGTTGAATTTCCATTGTTTTATAGAACGTACAGGAGATATTTTCTGAATAATGACACTCAGTCATGGCATGATAGGTGCAAACACATTTTATAGAATGAACAGAAGAGAATGACGAACAACTGGTGACATTGAAGATATAACAAACAGGAATATATATATATCAAAACAAAAGACATGACAATGTTAGTGTTGATACAATAGACGTACATAGCTTATGAAAATAATTCTACATCAATTCTGATAATGTAGTAACAATTCTTTTTATTAAGTGATCACAGATTAATAAAGTCCAGTAAGTCTGCCCTCTCCTAGCATAACCGGAAGTGTGTAATCTCCACTAGTGAATATTCTACAACAGTTGTGTCGCGAAGTAAAGACAAGATCTCCTCAGGTTCGAATGATATAAATAGTTTAATATATAAGATTAACCTCAATAAACAGATAAATAATCTCACTTTTAACATCCACTTGCAGCAGAACACTAGTTTGTTTATTGAAATTAACATAAAACAAATAGTCCCTTACTGCCGATATCATTTGTAGAGGAATCCTTACTAGTTTAGTTAAAATTAAATTACTGCTATTACTATCAGCTTCTGGACACCATTTATGTAAACGAATTGTCGTGTGGGTAACTGTTTAGTTACCATAGCTGGATCACTCACACATACACGGGATTTTACACAAGATGCTGTTGTCAGAAGTTTCAGTAGGGACGACACCATGTATGGCTTGTATGCAGTTGTGTGAGTATTCCGTCTGGCGGTTGAACGCCAAGGCCGAGCGTGTACAGTCTGTCAGCTTTCTCGCACACCCTTTCTTTCACAACATTAACGTTTGACTACACCATTATACTACATTCACAGCTTCAGTCAAAACCTTTTACATAAACAGTTTATTTACAGAATGGCAACAGAATTGTCAACTCAGGACGTTGTTTTCATTTTTTCTTTGGAACTTGGTTGACTTCGCAGCAAACCGGAGACCTTGTTCACTGCTCTTGAAATTAGAAAGGAGATGTTTTGTAGGGCCCAAGCTAGTAGCCCTCCAAGTCTGCATTTAGTGGGTACAAACATCCGGAGTGTTCACCCCCCAGTCGATATTGTTGTTGCCCATCTTGGTGGTATTTAGAACTTACTTATGTTTACTGGATGTTGTCCGACTTGATGGTACTTATTGATGTTTACTGGATGTTGTCCGACTTGATGGTATTTATTGATGTTTCCTGGATGCTGTTGCCTTTTCATTTTCTTGTTCTCCCTCTGACCCCCCTCCCCTTCCCGGTTGTTCCCGTTGATCCACTTGTTGCGTCTCCAGGGTGATGATATAAGAAACATGCATAAGTTATTGATAGTAGATTGAAGCATATCTGCAAAGGGATGACTGTAGTATCCCCAATAGCTCTGGCGGTATTTAGGTTACTATTGTTTTTGATCTGTTTAGAACAGCGCGAAAATTGACCTATGCTGGAAGCGCTCCCCATAAATTAAGAAGATGTCTAGACCAGAATTGTCCCCATCCCCCTGCAGCTGGTTCTGGTACGGCTGTGTTGTCTCCGTTATTGCTGCTAATGGTTTCTGATGTGTGGAGGTCTGTTTCTCTTTGGTTTCTGTGTCTGAGAAGCAAATGCTATTTTCAGTTCGTTTGCTACTTTAACATAATTGTTTATTGGGAACAGTGTCTTTAAGTAAACTTGATCTACTTGATGCTGTTGCTTTTTTTTTTTTAAAGTTTAAGACTCTGTGGCTACTGGCACAAACTGATGCCTCTTCTTTCCTGGCATCTAAGATGGGTACGAATATTATTATTGCTTCTGTCTTTAAATCGTCATTTTACTCCGATGCTATTTATTTGCACAACTGACGGGTGTCAGCAAATTCCTTAATTTATCGGCCATCATTGGTATGAGTTGCAGGGTTTTGCTGACTATGAACAACAACTCTACTGCAGCCTACTTTCAGGATGTCCGGTGTGAAGACTTTCTGGAAGCCAAAGCTCCGACTCACGTCACCAACTCCATACTTCACACTTTGATGATTGCCTCATTCATGGCACTCTCCATTTTCACAGTTGTGGACAATACTGTCGTATTCTTGGCCTTGACCTTGGGCAGAGGACGACCTTCAAACTTGACCTTGTCCATGGTGATGACATTGTCGCTGATTTGTGCAGACATTACTTTAGCGGTGTGCGTTGAGCCTTTCGTAATTTACGAATATATTGGGGAGTCATGGCGCTTGAGAAATACCTTATGCATGTAAGTGTTTTAATTTAACTCTGGCTATAAATAGATTAGAAAATGTAAAACGTGAATAACAGTAATAGCCCTCTTGGGGATTCAGAATGGAGTGTAACCTTTGATGACCATAAACTCAACATTCGGATAGAGATCGACTTGTAAAAAAAAATGTTGATTTATTTATTAATAGGAGGAGGTGTTATTATTATTATTATTTCCAAATAAAATGTCTTGCATGTACTTGTACAAACACAAATATAAATACACGCATAAATAGGAGTGAGTCAATAATTATCCTTAATGGGAACACATTATCTGAGCTTTGGAAATTCACTTGAATAAACTGCCAGGATTCATAGACTTACTTCACTGCTTCAAGCAACACTTCTCGGAAGTGTCTTCATCTGCCCTTCATCCTTGAAACTCCCAGAGTCCTAGCAGGATTCCGAGATCAAAAGGTTCATAACCCAGCAATCGACAGATAACAGAAATTGTGGGAATATTATCAATTAAATAATTAGCTATAAATGTTGTCACTTTTGTCATTTAACTGACACACTTCATAATAATATATCACAACTACTCAGTTTCACTTTGCAAGACGGTTCTGTCAGTCATCACACCTATAATTAACATCAACCTATAATGAACAGATTTTTAAAATTCAATAATTTATATTTGTATAGTACCACTTGCTTTGTAATAATTGTTTTAAAATATTGTGATGGACTCCATCACTTTTGTGTTTCTTGTTTAATTCAGGGCTTACCAGAGCGTTGACATAATGCTCTCTTCGTCTTCCATTTTTCATCTGGCGGCTTTGGCGTTTGAACGGTACCTGGCTGTTTGCAGACCGATGTTCCACCGCCGCCAGAAGAACAGTTTTGCTGGCTGGATCTGCGTCTCGTGTTGGCTCCTAGCAGCCTTCACGACATCTGTTCCACTCATGGGTGGCTTTCAGGTAAAAAGAAACATTCTCTGTGTCAAGGATTTTCAGATCGAACTGAAAGCAGTCCGAAGTCTTTAGCTCGGTGTGAAATTCGTCCTTAGTTTCAGGGGAACGTTGTCTTTAGCTCAGTGTGAAAGTCGTCCTTAGTTTCAGGAAAACGTTGTCTTTAGCTCGGTGTGAAAGTCATGTTAGTTTTAGGAGAACGTTGTCTTTAGCTCAGTGTGAAAGTCGTCCTTAGTTTCAGGAAAACGCTGTCTTTAGCTCAGTGTGGAAGTCGTCATTAGTTTCAGGAAAACGTTGTCTTTAGCTCGGTGTGAAAGTCGTCATTAGTTTCAGGAAAACGTTGTCTTTAGCTCGGTGTGAAAGTCATGTAGTTTTAGGAGAACGCTGTCTTTAGCTCAGTGTGAAAGTCGTCCTTAGTTTTAAGGGAACGTTGTCTTTAGCTCGGTTGCATATTTTATTTGATTTGAGGTTATATGTCTTACTTGCTCCGAGAAGGTGATGCTATGTTCGACCATGATTCCCAGGAATTTAGTGATTCATGATTCCCAGGAATTTAGTGAGTCTGAGTAAGCATTGTGTGACCCTTTGATTTTTAGTGCTGGTTTTACTTTGCGTTCTTTTGTGGAGAAGTGCGTGATGTTTTGCTGGGAGATGGAAAGATGTTAATTCTCCACCACCTTCGGCCGCTCGTAACCTTAGGCTAATCCCCAAAACACGCTTCTGGCTGGCCACACGTGAATGATAGATAATGTTGAATAGAAGAGTGATAGTTCTAGAAGATAGTTTGATCCCCCTGATACATACAGACAGGATAGCAGATAAATACAGGTGACAGACTACAGCATGTAACATGTGAGTTACGCTAGCACGAGTGGTCTAAGTATCACCAATAATGTATTCAACAAGAATTGACATAAGCAGTATGGTTACATTAAGCAAATAATTCAACAGTTACAATTAGTCTTTATGTAATATTATTTAAGTTCATAATCATGACCAGGTAGAGTCATAAGAGAATGTCTATTTGAGTCATATGGCACTGTAGTAGTTACTGGGTTCATGTGTATTAGCTAACTATAAATGAGTTTATAAGAGAACACTGAATGTTTTTTGAGTGTACTCTAGAGTAATTTGGTAGAGTTTGTCTACAATTTGTCTGAAGCTGTGTGGTTGTGACTTTATAAATACATAATTTTAGGTCCATCTGATGAGTCATATGGGTCCAGGATGTCATTAGCAATGCTCATTTGGTCCATTGAACCAGTCCTTGTTCTGCTCTGGTGCTGTTTTGTGGTGCAAAACACATCAACATCCAGGATAAAGTGGTTCTGTTCTGGCATTGTCTCACAGCTCTACGCTCATCACACTCAGTGTCTCAGATATTGTAGATAAAGTGCCAGTCTGCCAGTAAAATACACAATGGCTAAGAAATTGTCTGCATGTGTTCTCTGACAGAACACTCTTACTTATTTGGTCATCATACATTTTAATATCATGAGCGAAGTATAACAATATAAAATACGGTTATTGTCAAAAGATAAACATGAATATAATATTAGTTAGGCAAGCAAAACCACATACCTTCGGCAGTAATTTATACACAGGATGATTTCCTGCTATGTTGATAACTGGTGATAAGGTTAGTAGTATGATTATACTTTGTTAACACTGTGTGACACACATGCCACTTAGTTAATGAAGATAGTTATTATTATTAGTTAATCTTTCATAACTAATTTCAAGTGATGAGCATATTAATTTTATTTTATTAATGATCCTCCAACAGACACCACTTGATTCTCACTTGGTAGATATTTTGGCATTGTAAACGCCAAAAGGCACTTTCCATTCTCAAACTTAAATTCCTGCATAGTAATTAAAAACAATTAATCACAACACTGTAAAGATTATTTTCAAAAATCAAATTGGTTTGATTTGTTTAATCAATCGTCTTATTCTTTCTGTTGTTTGTTTAAATTTGTTTAGATGCAGAGCACTGAAGTGGACGATGACTCTAAAAATAACTGTCTGCAAGATCAACAGGAGGACGATACATGCAAGAACCTATTCAGTCCACACAACCAGTTCATCTCCATGGTGTTATCGATCGTCTTCCCTATCTTCTTGACCATTGGCTTCCATGTTCGCACCTTCATCCAAGTTTATACCAAGCGGTACACCCACACCAAACCGGGTGTCCTAAAGACTCTTACCAGTCTCGATACAGGACGCCCAAATCATATTAGTTTGAAGAAAGGGCTACGTTATAACTGCTGCCAAAACCTTGAAAACAGTGACGAAAGAGGTGACGGAGAAACCACTGTCTATAGTCTTCAGCAGGCTGGCAAACCAGAGTCATTACGTCTGCCACTAACAAGTTCATCTCCACTCTGCTCCAGTACCGGTCACCGGGCTGAGGTCGACCCTTGTGCTGACCCTCGATGGCGAAGTGTTGTGGCTGAAGATATCCAATCAAGAGTCAAAGAAGCACAAGATCTCAAGTTCAGCACACACGAGTACCAGGCTAAGAGAATTCCATTATTTCATCCCAAGCGTCATTGCCGAAGTCTTGACTGTAGTTGGACTGACCAGCCTGTAAGTGAGCAGCTTGGTGTCAGAGTTCCCAGAAAGATTCAGTTCACAACGACTAATACAAAGGGCTTTGTGTCCAGAACTCTTAGCGTAACAGATGCTAAAATGCTTTTACAGTTGCTGGATGCGGTCCCTATTTCCAGATCTATCAAACAAAAAAGAAGTCCAAGCAAAATGGACATGGACGGTTTACTGTCCGGAAATATAGATATGATGTATATTTCATTGCTCCTGAAGTCTCATGGTGCGACTTCAAGATCCACTACTGCAGTACCCACCCAAGAAGAAAGATGTCCAACCATCGCTAGTGCGAATGATTCAGTTTCCAAAAATCTGGACCTGACAGACACTTTGCTGCCGCTGAAACCGTTCAATGCGACTTCAAGATCTGATGTTTCTATATCCAAAACTTCAGCATCACTGCAGCAAGTCATAGGCCTAACCACTACTAACAAGAATGATGCAATTTCTAGAAATCTGAATCCGGTACACTCCTTCCTGCTTGAAAAGTCATCCAGTGCCGATTCAAGATACCATTATTCTGCCTCCAGTATTTCAGCATCCATCCAGCAACTCAGTGACCATGCCATCATTAGCGTGGACAATTTAAAATCCCCAGATGTCTTAGTGTCTAGAGATTCCAATCTATCAGACACAGCAGCGATGCCCACAAAGTTCTACAGGATGCCTTTAACATCCACTACTTCAACTTCCGTCCACCAGGAAACAGAGTCAGCTATCATTAGACCAGACCATTCAATGTTCACTCTTCTCAGTCAGAAAGATGCGTCGCTATCGCTCACTCCGTCAAAGGCAATCTTTGCACCAACATCCACGCCACAAGAGACGGACCTTGACCATATTACTGACCGAAAGAATACAGCAACAGGAGCTAAATTCACCCATGTGACACCCACCATGGTGCAAAAGAAATTCAAACGCTGGGATCGCGCTACAAAGACAATCCTGTGCCTCCTCTTGAGTTTTCTTCTTTGTTGGCTCCCGTTCTTCATCGTCTGGGTCGTTATGAATTTCGGCAAAGTGACCCTCCCGACTGACGCCACGACATTCGCCTACCGGCTAGGCTACTTGAACTCCATGCTAAATCCCATTTTGTGCTATTGCTTCAATATGACGATTCGTTGTGCAGTGCGCAAATTTCTTCATTTAAAAAATAATGACAGGTCTGTTATCAGCATGGATCAGACTTGCAAACAGGTCAAGGACCCGAACTAGCTGGGAGTGGGAAAAATAAGAGGTGGGGATTTGATGTTAGCTCGAGGCAGGTTTAACACCACTTTCCGTGTACCTTGATTGGACTTTTCTTTTCTCGCTTAGCAAAAGAATTTTTTTTTCAGCTGAAACCTAGGAGTTTTTTTTCTTCCCACAACCTTAGGTACTGAGCTCGATAGTGGTTTTCTAGAAAGAGAAATCTCCTTTTCTGCATAGCAATTAAAATTCTTTTTTTTTAAGGTGAGATCAAATGTTGGACTCTGGGGACTTTTCCTTTTGTAATTCTAAGATGTTTTAGATTCACTTGCCTAGAACTTCATAACTGGAGTCTACTTCTGTTTGCTATGAATTTCTTGCTCCTCTAAGAACATTGTTATTAACGTCATGAGACTTGTTATCAATTTATTTATTTTTTAATATTTTGGGGAGGTGAGACTTCAAGAAATATCCCCACAAGTTATTTGGATATTATACTAATGTCAACAGACTTCATTTGCAAAACTGAACTGATGCCAGAGAGAGAGAGAGAGGTAGGGGTGCAATTGAAACTAGATCAAAATAAGCAGCTAAAAACTGAGGTTTATTTAATATGGAAGATTTCGAATTTGACCCCAGGCCACACTGTCATTTCTGGCGACGTGCACGAAGTTTGCGCTAAAAGTTCCGTCCCTTTGCACAGCTGATTGTCAGAACAATAAAAGTGGATTATGGAACGGAGTGAAAATGAAGTCGATAATGCCTCTGCTGGACTTGATAAATGTTAGAAAATAATGAACATAATTTTTCCTTCGAAACAATCTAGCTTATTGATTGATCACAGCTTGTCGGGTAAGGTACGTGACTGAATTATTGATCGGTGTGTTTATGAGTGCATGTACAGATGTGTACGTGTGTATGAGTGTTGTTTATAGTATGTTGTGATTATGTATACGTATAAATACATATATATATAAGTGTGTGTGTGTGTGTGTGTGTGTGTGTGTCTGTACACGTGCATTTTGAAAGTATGTGTGTGTGGTGTATTCATATATGTGTGTATGTATAGATGAGTGTGTCTATGTGTGTGTGAAATATATAAATACTGTTTGTATTCATGTGTGTGTGTGTGTATGATTGAGTTCAAGACTTTTAGAAATGATGTGTGTGTCTGTGTTATAGAAATAATTCAACTTCATCCTTTCTATCGGGCATACCTCTGGGCACCCTTCACTCGTTAAAATTATTATTTATTAATTAACAAGTGATCCAGAGTCTTAATTTGCAATTATTAATATATAATTAATTCTCCCACAAAACCACACGTCTCACATTCGGCGGATTATAAGGGTTATAAAATTCTACTTTGCTCTGTCACACTCTCTATGTGTTTGTTTTCGAAAATATTATATTTATTTCTTATTCACATTTTCTAAATATATGTATTTAAAGTGGAATTAGTATGGAAAGTTGTGTTGGTGGAATGTTTGCTGAACAAAATAAACAGCTTTGCATTGCTGTTAATTACGAGAGAGAGAGAGAGAGAGAGAGAGAGAGAGAGAGAGAGAGAGAGAGAGAGAGAGAGAGAGAGAGCAATTCTATTTCATAAATGTGGTAAGTTCGCATGCTGTATGAGAGAGGGAGAGAATGTATTGCTATGACATAACTCTGCTAACTTAGACTGCAGTGAGAGAATGTAATATATGATATAAATGATCTAACTTCGCAAGCAGTTAGAGACAGACAGAGAAAGTAATTCTATGAAATAAAATGTGCTAACTTCACGTGCTGGTAGATAGAGAGACATAATGTAATGATATGAATAAAATGTTATAACTTCGATTGCAGTGAGTGGTGAGAGACAGAGACACAGAGAGAGAGAGAGAGAGAGAGAGAGAGAGAGAGAGAGAGAGATGGAATTTAATGTTATGGTATAAATGTGCTCGCAGTAAGAGAGGGAGTTAGAGAAAGAGAATGTAATGCTATGATATAAATTTTCTAACTTTGCTTTCTGTGCATGAGAGAGAAAGAGAACTTCTATTATATAAATGTGATAACTTAACTTAAAATGAAGTGTGTGTGAGTGAGAGATTGAGAGAATGTAATACAATGATATAAATGTGCTAGTGAGAGAGAGAGAGAGAGACGGAGAATGTAATGCTATGATATAAATGTGCTAACTTCGCTTGTGAGAGAAATAATGTAATGCTTTGATATGAATTGCTGTGTGTGTGAGAAAGAGAGTCAGAGATAATATAATGCTCTGATACAGATGTTTTAATTTCGCTTGCTGTGAGACTATGTAGGAGCTAGTCAGCTCCAGGACTTTTGTTGTTGACATTTATTAAGTAATCTTGCATTTACTGATAGAAGCAGTTGATAGCGGAAGTTATTGCATTGTCATGTATTCTGAACTCGTTGTTTTAATCATCGTTCATTGTTTAGAAGTTATCCCTGTTTATGATGGATGATTTGAAGTCTCTGTATGAGAGAGAGAGAGAAAGCAGTAAGATAATAAATTTTATTCACACTCGTCAGAAGACAAACCTCTCGTCTGCTATTGTTTTGAGAGGGGGTGAGTGCGATTGTTTGTGTTTGTTTTTCGTCCTGTATTGTTTACATTTTCTTTTCTTTTCATTTCATATGCACTCTCACTGGAGACACGTCAATAAAACGTAACCCTTGCATGCACAGTAAAAAAAAAAAGCATAAGAGACATCAATGGTAGTGTGCATGTGGAACTCTGTGACGGTCATCCTAACATTTCCTACGTTTACACTGACAACTCACAAAAAGGTAGCAAGCCGCTGGTTCGCCGGGCTTCGTTTTCTTGCCCTTACCAATGCCTCTTTTCTTTTTGTGACTTTTTGGTGACAGAGAGAGTCAGAGATAATATAATGCTCCGATATAGATGTTTTAATTTCGCTTGCTATGAGAGAGAGACAGAGAGAGAGAGAGAGAGAGACACACACACACACACACACACACACACACACACACACACACACACACACACACACACACACACACACACAGAAACTGATATAATATACTGCTTTGATATAAATTTGTAACTTTGATGTGGTGAGTGAGAGATGGGTGGTGGTGGTGGTGGTGGTGGTGGATTTAATGCTATGGTATACATGTGTTGTCTTTTCGTAAATATGTTTGTTGCTTCGTATAAGAATTAGCACTCTGCGAAGTTATTATTATTGTTATTGTTGTAGCACGTTAGAGTTTTTATAAGAATTAGCACTCTGCGAAGTTATTATTATAGTTGTGTCGTTGTTGTTGTTGTTGTTGAACATTTACATGCACTTCATAATCGATTTATCCAGTGCGGACCGTGTGTAAGACTTCCCTCTATCGATTGCATGTTGATGGTATTGTCAGTGGCCCATAATCGCTGTTTAACGGTAAAGTTCGTCACTGAAGTAAAACCTAACGGTAAAGTTCACTACTGAAGTAAAACCTAACGGTAAAGTTCGTCACTGAAGTAAAACCTAACGGTAAAGTTCGTCACTGAAGTAAAACCTAACGGTAAAGTTCACTAGTGAAGTAAAATCTAACGGTAAAGTTCGCTACTGAAGTAAAATCTAACGGTAACGTTCGTCACTGAAGTAAAACATAACGGTAAAGTTCACTACTGAAGTAAAACATAACGGTAAAGTTCACTACTGAAGTAAAATCTAACGGTAAAGTTCGCTACTGAAGTAAAATCTAACGGTAAAGTTCGTCACTGAAGTAAAACCTAACGGTAAAGTTCGCTACTGAAGTAAAATCTAATGGTAAAGTTCATTGCTGAATTAAAAGAACAACAACAATACAAACCCACACAAATGTCCCCTCTTACCAATCCGCCCCCTTAATGAGATCGTACCAGACTACATTATTCATAATAAGAGTAGTGGAAAATGCAGATCTGTACATATATATATATATATTGAAAGTGTACAACACCTACTTGGTACAGCGCGAAACCGGCGGAAGCCGAAAGCGCCCCCCTTCATTAGCAAGCAAACACCTGCTTGCTCACACAAGGGCAGATAACTTGGGCGGGAGTGGGTGGGATTTTTTCTTAAAAAATTCCTACTGATAATGACGACGGGCTTCTTTCCACGCCATCTAACGGTCGTCACAATAAAGGGGGTCCCGTGTGCTGCATTCCGTGCACGTTAACTAGAAGCCACAGTTAACAATCGTAAATACTAAAACATAGGACACTGCCGATCCAGAGATACAGAGAAAAATGATTGCACCTAAATTTAATGCACAAGATTAGCCTACTCTCAATACACAACGTTTGTCCTTTCAGAGCTAAAATCTTCCAAAGCAGCCGCTTGCACCTCTCTGCAAAACCAGCGAATGCTAAAATCGACGCGATCCATTAATTTCGAAAGACAAGTCTAGACCTGCCGTTTACCTTCTATTCTTGGCAGTTGTGCTCTTTAGTATCACAGAGCGCGCAATAATTTATGCTCTCTACTACGATAAGAAAGAAAGGGGGAATCCACCCACCCAACCACCCGGTGAAATTAGTAAGCGTCTTGAGTAACTTTGCTACCTGGAAATTAAATAATCCCTCGAACCACGTCGCGATAAGTGTCAATGGAAATCAGCACTGCTGACACGACACACCCGCACCAGCAGATAAATTATACGTGAGTATTCCCGTTTGTTGAAATTATACATTTATAAGAAATCAGGTTATGGGCGAACTAGATCTTACTGTAGTGTTACGCGGTATAAACACGCAGAGATTCACAAACCACTGTTCTCAACAGCAACAAGAACCTGAACTGTGCAAGATTTTGAGAAGTCACGTCAGCCTTTATTCATGGCCGCCTGCTGGCATTACTTGTCCCGGGTGTTTAGTGGTTATGTTAAATGAAATACGAATCACTGAAGCGACAGCTTCTGGAGGAAAAATCGTTAGTGTTGATTTGAAGTTTAATTCTCCAAACAACAAATAGTTATTGTGCCATCGAACAACGGTGGGTTGGGGGAGGGAGGGTATGCCTGATCTATTGTTCCTCTCCTGTCAGTCCTAAAAGGGACTGACTTACCTCTCTTTGGCGAGCACATACCACACGTAGTCACACGCAAAAATACACCTTTGACAACGCCGCTTTACAAACACTACTGACATTTACTGAGGGACATAGATACAAAAATAAGTATATAGCACTCAATCAAAATTCAATAGCGCATTCCTTCACACATTAATGAGTAAGCACACACACACACACACACACACACACACACACACACACACACACACCACTGAACTTATAACTTACACATCTGAATAACAGTTTCAATAATTAAGCGATATCTTTCGACATTTCGAAAGCAAAGTATTCGTCATAGGTCAAAGTTCATTTGCCTATCATGGTGCGTCCACCTGGAAAGCGCTGCATTTTGAGCTGACACCAGTAGACTGACCATTTCAAGACGGCTGTCGTGACACCAGTAGACTGTGACCAATTTGAAGACGGCTCTCGTGACACCAGTAGACCGTGACCAGTTATAAGATGGCTCTCGATAAATCATTTTTTATCAACAAGAATACCGCTGTTTCTTTTGTGCTAGTGTTTATTAAAAATATACATTTAAAATTAATTTTGTTTACATATAATTTACAAATACATTTACTTGTTTTACATTGTTGGTTGCTTGTTTTTTTGGATTGTGGATTCATAATTTTGTTTTGCTATATTATCGATACTTAACAAAACTGCTCAAAGGTCAGTGCATGAAATTCTGTAGGCTTAAAAGTCTTGAACTATTCAATCTCTGTATGCAAAACAGTTTCTAGAATCAAGCAAGCAAGCAAACAACAAACAAAACCATAAAACCCAAGTTCTCTTAGAGTACATTTGCATTTAAAGACACATCTCGGAATGAGGCTCTGTGTCCGTAAATATATCACTGTAGAGAGAGTCTGAAGTTTTGAGGGTTCAAAATAAATCTTCAGAAAGACACATCTCGGAATGAGACTCTTTGTCCGTAAATATATCACTGTAGAGAGAGTCTGAAGTTTTGGGGGTTCAAAATAAATCTTCAGAAGTAGTAGATTCTTCTCTCTTGGCAGAACAGCAATTAGCAGGAGGACAGGCAGACAAACGGAGATGTAGAGTCATACAGTTCGTTGGAGTAGTAAGGCAGTGCACTTGAATGACCCTGACGAAGACTTCGGCATCTCATTTCAGCGGAGGCGTTGGTGCCGACAAACTCGCTGCCAGACATATAGCTAGCAGGTCTTGGTTTACCGTGAACTCTAAATCACTTCTTCAGTATTGCGGCTTTGTATCTAGAATAGTAAAAGAAAAATTTTCAAAAGCCTATTTTCGAAATATACATATTAGTATTATTATGTAAGTCACAATATAATGTATTAATGCATAATTTTGAGTCATTTTGTCTTCTAGATATAAATTAAGTCACAAGGCCTAAAGCTCTTTAAATATGTTAATATCTGGAATTAAGCTTTTTTTTTTTTTACTTAATGTACTGCGTGTCTTCAATTTATCTGATATCTGACTGTTTATTATAATTTCGTTTGTCTCAGTGCACAATGCATTAATGACTTGCGGAATTCCCATGTCTCAGCGCACGATGCATTAATGACTTGCGGAACTCCCATGTCTCAGCGCACGATGCATTAATGACTTGCGGAACTCCCATGTCTCAGCGCACGATGCATTAATGACTTGCGGAACTCCCATGTCTCAGCGCACAATGCATTAATGATTCGCGGCACTCCCATGTCTCAGCGTATATGCATTAATGACTTGCGGAACTCCCATGTCTCAGCGCACGATGCATTAATGACTTGCGGAACTCCCATGTCTCAGCGCACAATGCATTAATGATTTGCGGCACTCCCATGTCTCAGCGTATATGCATTAATGACTTGCGGAACTCCCATGTCTCAGCGCACGATGCATTAATGACTTGCGGCACTCCCATGTTCAGCGCACAATGCATTAATGACTTGCGGCACTCCCATGTCTCAGCGCACATTGCATTAATGACTTGCGGCACTCCCATGTCTCAGCGCACATTGCATTAATGACTTGCGGAACTTCCATGTCTCAGCGCACATTGCATTAATGACTTGCGGCACTCCCAACAGGTGAATGAGGATCACATTAACCGAGCAGAAAGTTCAGCTTGCCTTCAGTTGCTGATCCCCCTTAAAACTGTATCAGACTCTTGATCCAGGGATTGGCTCGAGTTTTGTAACAATCCGACTGACTTAGTTACACTCTTCTTCAGTTCGTAACGCAAGTTTTATGTCGGTTACACCGACAAGACACATACTCAAGCCCTAAGTCGAGACGCGTCACCAAACACTCCATGGCTCAAGGATTAATCGGCCTGAGGGTTCTCCGGGGGCCAGACTGGAAAGGTGGAAATGCTGATGGAGGAGAAGGCCATCTGGGAACGGTGGTCGGAGTCTTAGGGGACGGGCAGGTACAAGTTGTATGGGACAACGGAGAAGAACAGAAGTATTGCGCAGGGCCTGTCGGGAAGTTTGAGCTACGAGCGTTCGACACTGCACCGATTGGTGAGTTTAACATTATTGGGACTGGGTCAGTAGGTGAGTTTAACATTATTGGGAGTGGGCCAGTAGGTGAGTTTAACATTATTTGGACTAGGCCAGTAGGTGAGTTTAACATTATTGGGAGTGGGCCAGAAGGTGAGTTTAACATTATTGGGTTGCGCCAGTAGATGAGTTTAACATTATTGGACTACACCAGCAGGTGAGTTTAAAATTATTGGACTGCACCTGATGGTGAGTTTAAAATTCTACATCCATGCTTCTAATTGTAGCAATTCAAACAAGCACAAAGCTAAAACAAGAGCTATTAAATTGCGCAAGTGTGTCCAAGTGAAAGCGGATATAGTAGAATAGCGTGTTTTCGTTATTTTTTTATTTACTGTGTGTGTGTGTGTGTGTGTGTGTGTGTGTGTGTGTGTGTGAGTGAGAGAGAGAGAGAAACAGTAGAGTGAGTGAGATTTAAAAAAGTGACTGTCGGGTGGGAAGATCCGGTAACTGGTGTTTAACTCAGTCACTGAGGTGAAGAGAAAAATACCTGGCTTGCCACATCTTGAAAAGTTAGACGTCATGATTTTTAATTATATTATGTACACACACATACCTATGCGTTCACACGCACTCACACACACACATACTCATGCTCGCACGGTCATATACAGAACTTTTAGAAAAATATAGAACTTTAAAAGTTGGTCTGATATTCAATGAAATCTAACAGTCAGAAAATATGCACACGTAAAGAATTTACAACATATGCAATATTATAATCACAATTAATGCTCACAAGGCAAATAACATTTATAGAGAGAGTAGTGGGGAAGGAAAAAATATATACAAGAATATCTCTTCTTAGAAAAAATATATGAAATACAAGAATATCTATTCTTAGAAAATAAAATAATGAAGCACGAATGCATTTGACAAAAGACATTCCAAAGTGAACAAGTGTAACTATCCCATGAGACTGTTCCAGAGTGAACAACTGTATATCTATCCCACAAGACTGTTCCAGAGTGAACAAGTGTATCTATCCCAATGAGACTGTTCAGAGTGAACAACTGTATCTATCCCATGAGACTGTTCCAGAGTGAACAACTGTATCTATCCCATGAGACTGTTCCAGAGTGAACAATTGTATCTATCCCATTGAGACTGTTCCAGAATGAACATATCAAGAAGAATGATAAAATATTTTGCAAGGAATTGAATATATATGATAATATCATTTTAGGAGTAGAGAAGACAAGTACTTTTAATATTGCTAAAATATAGTCAATTGACAGAGGACAGAATGATTGAACCAGAAAATATAAGGAAGTTCTATTTTTCTTTATTTGATATATTTAAATCAAATTTTGGGTAAACTAGCATTGATAACTTTAAAAATTAAAAATTAAAAATTAAAAACGTTGTGTGGTGATCACAATGCAACTGAAAATTATTTGTAGGTGCATTAAGATTAAAAGCTACATTAGTATAAATACGCCTATCTATCTATCTATCTATCTATCTATCTATCTATCTATCTATCTATCTATCTATCTATCTATCTATCTATCTATCTATCTATCTATCTATCTATCTATCTATCTATCTAACAGTGCCGTCTTAATGCACTGGCACGCTGGGCAGTTGCCCGGTGACCCCATGTATGTCTATGTATGTTGTAACAAGCTGTCAATTTTTGTTGTGGAGTGGTTGTGTAGGTAGGACTCCAGCCCACTTCTTTGCTCGTGAGCCTATAATGCTGTTAAGACGGCCCTGGATAGAAATGTTAATATTATTCTACCTGTGTACATTTTATTTTCTCTGTTATTTTTGTTCTATTTACCGGGTTAACTGAAATTATTTAAATTATTTAAAAACATCACAATTTATTGATTTTCTTTAAGTGTGTCTATTTCAGTAATGACTAGCATGCTAATATTTTAATTGAAATCGCATTTAACAGAGACTTGTAATAAGTAGTTAATAATTAAGCTACGTTATAGCGAGGGAGAAATAATTTTTTTAGAGTCAAGAGTAGTGTTACTAAATAAAATGAGGGAGTAATAATTTTCTTTCGGAATTATTTAAACAATATTTGTACGTTTACCAGGTCCATAATTTAAACTTCCCTCAAACTGAAAAAGCAGCAAGGAATATTGTTTACAAATGTTCATCTTAGGAGAATCATACCCGCTCATTTCAACCAAGTGTTACTCTTGACTTGATTAAAATCTAGTTAATACAAAGTTAACAAGAGAAATCTTAACATAAGGACATGTTTTTAATTTACTGTAATAACGGAGAAAATAAAAGAACACTCCCATACCCTGAGTACCTACACGGAAAGTTTTAGTTATTCAAACAGTTAATTAAAAATGTAAGCTCTTTTTCACAAACACGAAAAATTATGTTAGATATATTTTTTAATACAAAACTATTATAATTAAGTTAATCTAAACTTTTTCCTGATTCCAAAAGTAACAGAATTAAAAGTTTGATTCAATATGATTACAGGTGTCTGCCACAATGGCTCTGTGTGTGCTGCATGCCAGGAGCGAAACATTTACGGTATGGCTTGGAGTTGTCGTCGGTGTAAAGATATAGTTCTCTGCCCCTTGTGCTATTTCATGGACAAACATGAAATCATGCATGAATTTGAAAGACTGGATGGCAGTGGTAACAATGGGTACGTATTTGTGACGTCATCACCTAAGTGTCTCTAGTCTTCTAGCGTTATTTTGTAGTGCATTTCATATTAGTTTATTTCATTTTATTTTTTTAAATTTGATGAGATTGAAAATTTCACATTCAAGCAATAATTTTTCACTAATCTTTAATTTATCCACTGTACTTCAGAATGATGTTTTCTTGTTGTTAATTTAATATTAAAAGCTTATGAAAACTACATGAGTGGGGTGGGTCAAGAAGAAAATGGCAGTGATGTCCAGCACTAAGTGTGACATGGAACAGCAAGGTCAGACTAGCAAATTGTACTGTACCATTTTCATTGTAGAAATAACAATGAGTTTTAAAAGTGTTTGTCATTAAGTACTAGGACCTATTAGACATTTCTTTCTTTTATTTCTTAGTGTCATAGTTGGGAAACGTGCGGGCAGTGTAAAGTTTCGTGCTATGGGCATATTTCCTGGAGCAAAAGTCGTGCGCGGACGAGACTGGATATGGGCTAACCATGATGGTAAAAAAAATATATATATATAGCCTCTGTAATATACCTGCATAAATATCTTTGATCGTGGATTTAGATAATTTTATATATATAATATACTTGCATAAATTTCTTTGATCATGAATATAGATAGAGAATTTTGTTTTCTATTTTATTTCTTTCAAGCACTCACATTTACAGTGCACTAGATAAATAAATATATTCAGACATACAACTCTTTATATGTTTGTACCAAAGCAATACTTAATAAAACCAAGAAGTACATATTCTGTTTATTATAAAGACATACAGACATACAACTCTATATATGTTTGTACCAAAGCAATACTTAATAAAACCAAGAAGTACACGTTTTGTTTATTACTATTCAAGGTGAAAGAGGAAATGTTGGTGAAGTTTTGGGATTTGAAACTGCATCACCATCTTCATGTCGAAACATGGTGCGGGTAAAGTGGCCAAATGGGTGTTCGAACAGCTATCGCCTTGGAATTGAAGGTCGCGTTGACCTTAAAAGTGTGGAGGTAACAAGTGGAACCTTTTTCTATAGGGATCATTTGCCAGTTGTTGGTAAGTATTATAGTGAAGTTTTTAAGTAATTAATATCTGTTAACAAAGAATATTGTTTTGGGGAAGGTAGGGGAGGGGGGGCAAGGGATAAAGAATTTGCCAGTTGAAAGAATAGGTGCAATTTTGTTTAAAGTAATGTGTACTAATATTATGAATATTATCACTATGAATATGTGATAAATAGCAGGATTGTGTTTGCCAGCTGTTTGTGTATATTAAGGAGTGATGTTGTTTTTAAGTAATATGTATTAATATTACAAATAGTATTGCTAGAGTCATTTGCCAAATGTTTGTAAATATTATGTGTTGATGTTTTTGTCTTAATTAATAGAATAAATGTAAATAGCAGAGATGATTTATGAGCCGTAATGATTTTGATGTTTAGAAAAGAATAACATAGTTGATCAAAGGTGTTGTGGTATTAAAATAATGCCATGATGGCATTGTCATCTTTTGTTTTCAGGATTGAAAAATGTGTTTGGTTGTTATGCACATTATGTTTTTAATAAACAACATATCATGTTATTTTGTTTATGTATAAGTAATAGTTAAATACTTGTATTTTGTTTTCTGTTGAACTGATGAAAAGATTAGTACCTGCTGCTTTTTGAAATAAATAAATAAATAAACAAGAGATAAAAACAAAGCAAAGCAATGTGTTTGTTGTACCAACTATGAAAATAAATATAAATAGTAAATAAATATAAATGGTAAATAAATATAAATAGTAAATAAATATAAATGGTAAATAAATATAAATAGTAAATAAATATAAATTCATAAGTTTCTACATACAGAAAATTACATTGATGCATTCATAAATTTATAAATCAGAGAACAGAATGTTATGTTGTTCTTCAGGCAATGTCCATTTAAATACTATTAGTACAGAAAAGTGCCTATTAATATTCCTTCAAAGGACATGTCTAAATAGCTAAATATTTGACAATTCATAATTATATATCAAGATTGCTATTTGCTATTAGCAACCAACTTTATAATTCTCACTGATGTGAAGCTTTCCTGAAGATCCCCACATCCAATAAAATGAGGCCTTAAAGTTCTCTTTGGGTTCAAATGTAGATACTAATTTACTAGGACTTAGAGACAACAACACAACTTTGGGTTCAAATGTAGATACATGTACTAATTTACTAGGACCTAGAGACAACAACACAACTTTGGGTTCAAATGTAGATACTGATTTACTAGGATTAGAGACAACAACACAACTTTGGGTTCAAATGTAGATACTAATTTACTAGGACCCAGGGACAACAATGCATCTTTCATTAGAGACCTTTTAGCTAGAACTGCATATGTTTGTTTTCTTTTGTGTAGAAAATTGTAATGCTAGTTTCACAACTTCTAGTTTTTCTTTAAGCATAGTCATAGTGCCATTATTTCTTGATGTTGCTCTTCTGCATATTATATTAATATTTTTTCATCATTCTTGGGCAATTTGGTCATTTTAAGACACCTCTGGAGCTCAAGCCTTACCTCTTGCCATAACAAGCCTCAAACCTTCTACCTCCATCCAGGATGCACCAATCACTTCAAGTTCTGTTCACCTGGGACTGGAGATCAATGTTGGGGATAAGGTGGCCATACAGGTAGATGAAGATCGGCTGAAGCAACTTCAGGCTAACTATGGAGGCACCAGTGCTGGATTGTTTGAAGCAAGCTACTTATGTTTTTATTGTTTGCCTGGATTATTTTGTTTAAAAGAACCCATTCATCCTTATTTTATTTCCAGAGTTTTGTTTAATTTCATTGTTTTGGTTCATTTTCAAATTCAGTTTCTTAAGAACTGTTTCATTACATATCAATAGGCTAAGTTTGTAAAAGTTATTCCCTTTATTTACAATTTTTTTTTAATAGATTCTATATGAGTGCTATCGCAAACATTTTGATTTAACTCCCTTTGCAAGGGGAATTGAATCCATGATGAGGCTCAGCAATATGGAGATGTGGGGAAGGAATCCAATTTGTTAAGGAAATAACTTTTCCAAATATTGCCCTTTCTCATATAGCTGTGCAGAACTGCATTAACAGATCATCTTACTCGTACCTGGTGGTTTCATAAGAAATTTTAATTGTAAGTTATAAATGTATGTTGTATGATGAACAGAAAATGAGTTAGCCTACTTTCCAGAACAAGCAAGCAAAGTAGAATGATAATGATATACTTAATCCAAACACAAACTAGATCATTGCTGATGCAGAGTTTAAAAAAAATTGTTTAAACACATTATTTTTTAAAATATTAATTGTAATTATTTGACAGCCCTTCATCTTTTAATTATTTAATCCAAATTCTGCAGAGCCATTTATTTTTAAATTCTTGTTAACTTGCTCCTAGTAGTGAAATATGAAAATGGATATTTATTATTTTTGCAGTGTATTGGGAATACTGGCACTGTAATAAAATTTGCTGACAGTGGAGCTCTCTGTGTGAAATTCAAAACCCTGACATACCGTTTAAACCCACAAGCTCTGATCAAGGTATGTTTAACTAATGTGGATGGGCACCAATCTTTTGGAAAATGAAAACAAAACCAAAAAATGTATGAATTACTCAAATTAATAGTAATAATAATTTATACTTGGTACTTAATCCAAAAGTGGCCCAAAGTAGTTATAATGCAGTTGTTTTTAACCAGTTATTATTTATAGGAATATTTAAATGTCTTATTGCTTCTTTGAATGTAGATTATCTTTTTCTGGATTTAATTTTTTGTCCTGTGTGTTTTTTTTATATGGATAGGTGCCCGTACTTAATGAAGGAAATGTTGTTAAAATTCATTCAGATGAAGAAGTTGTCAAGGTGCTAAACAAACGTGTTGGTTGGAAACCTGATATGAAAGTAGTAAGGTTTTTATTTATTAACATTTATTAATATTATGTGGTTGCCATTGTTCATTTTACCTTTTGAAAGATTTCATGTAATCATTTTAAACACATACATAATAATTTTTATTCAACAGATATATATTCAGAATTGTTAATGCTAAATCATCTTATGCATATTTTGTTTTGTTTATATTGGAATGTATTGTAATATATGAATCTTTTCTGCCGTGCAACTTTTCCCATATGACCAATATTTGTATTAAATTTTTTAGTTAGGAAACTTTTTGGTCACACTACTAACCTTTTCCTTCATCTATATACCAAAGTAAGTTGCACTATTGAACACTTCAGAGAAATTCATTACCAAGAAAGAATATAAGTTTCAGTGCTTGATGTAGTATATAGGCTATAGGATGTGATTGGTAGGTGGCAAGGGCAGGTACCAACTTGCATAAAGATCAACTTTGATAAAGATTTTGGGAATATTTAGATAATTCCAGAAGAAAATATATATATATATATATATTATAAAAGTTAATTGTTTTCTGACTGAAGTTTATTTGAGATAGAATCTCATTGCTGCAGTCTGTTTACTGTCCAGATTAAAGTTGTTCACATGCTAAACACAATTTTTCTACAAAATTAAAACAAAGCTTATTTTAATAAACCTAAACACACACACACACACACACACACACACACACACACACACAAACACACATATATATTGTAAATTTTATTTGAGAATCATTTGAAATGCACATTGAATTGTGTTTTTGAAAATTGAAAGACGTGCGGGCGAATAGGAAAGATCATGAAAATTGATGATGATGGAGATGTTGCAGTGGCATTTGGTCAACTTATGTTCATGTATGCGCCTGCTTGCTGCATTCCAACTTCTGGAATCCTCCCAGAGAGTCTCATTCGGCGGGATTCTTCCTCAAGTCAAAATGTTATCCGTAGACAGGAATCAAATGCTGGAGGTAATGACAAATGAAATTAAATATGTGGCAGACATGAACTAGTTAACTCTGCTAAATGATATACACTCTACCATTATTACACATCAATTATTTACATATTTTGTAAAGGAAGACATAATTTGCTCAAATGTATGTATCGTATGTCACTTTGATAAACATGATTAAAAATCTAATGTTATATGTTGACTGGTCACAAAGATTTTTCAATGAATATGGTTTGAAAATCTGATGATATGTTTAAAGCATTGCAAGCTTATTTGATGAACATAATGTGAAAATCTGATTCCACATTTTAAACTGTCACAAACTTATTTTAATGAATACACCAGTAAATTGAAAACTGATTCCAAGAGCACTGTGCTACACAACACAAAACAGTTTAATTCAATCATTTAAAATACTAATTACTACATTTCAGTAATTATACTGTTTGACCCGGACATACATGAGAAACATAACTGTCTACCTATTCCCTGAGATTTATAACATTTTAAAAAACCATTCCCAGATATTAGTTAATGTTTTATTTAACCAACTTCATAATAATCAGATTGGAATGATATACCAACACTATTGCAAACAAAATAATAATCACCAACTTTGGCAGGGTTATCTGTACATGAATATGTACAGGATTGTTTATCATTTCCCATGCCCCTTTAAATTTGATCACTTTCACATTCATGGCTATCCATTAAATTTGATCAGTTTAACAGTCGTGGCTATCCATTAAATTTGATCAGTTTAACATTCATGGCTATCCATTTGATCAGTTTAACATTCATAGCTATCCATTAAATTTGATAAGTTTAACATTCATGGCTACAGCAGGAAGTTAGTAAGGTTGAAATACTGTAATTTAAAATGTCTGCTTAACTACTTATGAAATCACATGCTCTCTCTCTCTCTCTCTCTCTCTCTCTCTCTCTCTCTCTCTCTCTCTCTCTCTCTCTCCTTCTCATTTTTCTTTTCTTTCTCTTTCTTTCTCTATGCAAAGTCACACATGCAAGCATAATTTACAAATATTACAAGAATATACCTTTAGTTTTTTAAAAAGGTATTCTTTTCTTCAGGTTCTGATTACATTAAGTAATTATTTTCTTGGTCTTTCTATTAGATCCTGCAGTGATGGGTATTAAAGTGTAATGGGATTATTTTTTGTTTGCCTCAACAGAATCTAACCTTCATCATGATATAATGAAGATGTTGGGTCAAATGATGTTCAACAGTGAGAGTGGCATACAGGTAGAGGAAGGTGATGATCCTGATGGGGAAATGAGGCAGCTGTTTCAAGCCATCAATGTGGATAATGTTGAAGTTGTCACAGCTCTGTGCCTAGCAAATACAGCTCTGGTGAATAGACATTGATTTTCAATGCATTATGAAAATTGTGTGCACATTAAGCACTCTAAAAGAAATAAAACTAAACACTTTCTGTAAAATACAGCCTTTTGGATCAATTTTAATTATTTTCAATTTTGCAAAATTTTAATATTTTCTTGTTTATAGTTTGCCGAGCACAAATGACTTAAAATACTAATAAAAATGTAAATAAGAGAAACTCAAGCAGTTTATAGGGTGATTAAAATTGATTAATTAATGCTGAATATCAATCTATTTATATATATATGTGCTTATAAGCTTATGTTTGTGTGTGTGTGAGAGAGAGTCATTCAAAGAAAGAGAAAAGTAAAAAAAGTAATAATTTAAGAATTGCAGTAATTTGAGAATTTCTACAATTTAAGAATTGCAGTAATATGAGAATTTCTACAATTTAAGAATTGCATATTTGGAACCAAACATTTCATATTCCCAGCACATTTTACAGTCATCTCACTCTGTGGCATTAGCATGAAAGCAAATGCCATTGTTTCCCTTTGCTCGGTCACTACAGAATATTTGCTGTATTTTACATTTAAGCTCAGAAAATGTTACAAAGGAATCACACTATTAATGGTAGCCTGCCATGAAGGGAAAACAAATATTGTGAAGAAGTTATTGGATCTGGGGGCGCCTATTGATGGACAAGGTGAACAAGGAAACACTCCATTGGGTTTAGCATTGGAAGGGTAAATAAAATATACCTAGTGATGCTTTTCCATTCTCCTGTTTCAGAAAAGTTTATTCAGAAATTTGCTTATGACTTGTATCTTATAACTCCATTGTGATATTCTATATTATATCTTACCATTAGTAAAATATTTTTGTTTTTGAATATATTGGACAAATAGTTACAAATGTTCTATATCTGCCTCATTGTAAAATACATTTTATATTTATATTGATGTTATATATTATAAGCCATTATTTACTTCTATAAAAAAAAAAAAGAAAAATCATTACTTCATACTTTTTTAACCCATTGGTAGATTACTCTTATATATGAAGCTTAAGTTCATTAAAAAAATCTAAATCAGTAATTAGTTATTATTCTAATTATATTTATTATGGTATACCATGAATCCTTTATACTGAAAATGCTCATGATCTTCTGCAGGAAGAAAGAATCTATAGCACTACTGTTGCTACAGAAGGGAGCCAATCCAAACATTTTGAACAACAAGAAGAGAAGTCCTGCTCATATTGCAGCTTACAATAACATGGGGTCAGCTCTCCGTGAACTTATCAAGAAAGGAGCAGATATAAATATACAGGTTTATTCTATGCAGTATTTGTATTTTTGTTTGAATGTATAGGAGCATTGAAAATGTTCTAAGATATGTTTAAAATTGAACTAATTACAAATGATGAGAATCTTAATTTATGTTCGTGACATCTACGCTACCTTAGTTAATAGTTATCATTATTTTTATTATTTAATCATCCATAACTTATTACAAGTGATGAGAATCTTAATTCTTTAGAAGACACCACTTGTCTCTCTCACTTGGCCCTCTTCCACAACACTAAAGACAAACACTTAGCCATCACAATATTTCCATAGGCGGAAAACTTCTTACTAAAAAAGAACATAAATCCATCTTTTAATCTATATTTAGTGAGCCCACATCCACCCACTATCTTTTCCTACATATTAGTTATCAATATGTGTAAGAAGGTCAATAAATTTAACAATAAATTTATTAAATCAACAGTCAAATATACACGTAGCAAATACAATTAAAAGATTAGTTGACATCAATGTTTCCATGAACTACATTTGAATAATTTCAATACTAATACAGTCTTATATCCTAACACAATTCAGCAGATTAGTGTCAATATAAATCACAGGATAATTCTTATCAGAGAACAGAAATAGAGTTATAGTGATAATAGTTTGTGCATAACCTTGTCTAGGCAATTACCATTATAGTCATTTGCGAGTTTTTGTACCAAAGTCAAAAGTTCATTGTCACAATACAATTGTCAGTTCTTCACATGTTTCTCTTGCACATTGTAGAATGTTCATGAGCCACTGTTCTCTTTCTTGAGTCTAATCTGGGCACCCATCGCCATATTAGTTCCATCAAGCAGAGCAACAGTGTTGCAATTTCCAGTCTTCCTTGTACCAGAAATTCTAGATGTAGTTGAGATTACTTTGCCTCAATATATTAACAGAATGCAATGTATCCTTACACTTACATACTGTGGGTAGATACTTCTCACGTCTGCCATAATTGTAGCAGTTTATAAATCAATAAACCAAAAGATTCTGGTGAAAACAAAAAGGGCTGCTTCTTCCTTGTAATATATAATCAGGGAACATATGCTAAGTTTCCAGTTTATTCATCTCTAACTCCATTTTTCATACATTCAAGTCTCAACTTACAGATTCCTGCAACAGTATTTATTAGCCTGATATACACACACACAGCATAATAAATACAACATAATAGTTTATGACTGGTTTACTAGAAACAATGTCAAGTGTTTAACATACTACATACAAGCATCAAAGTTCACAATTTGTAGAAATAATAGTAAACTCACATGATACATCTCTAAATAAAACGCAAGTATAACATGAGTAGCAAAATGCATGAAATATTTCTTAGTCCATTCTTTCTCAATCAGTTAACTCACCATTAAGCTAAAGGATGCTTTTCATGACCGGAATCTGACACTCCAAATTCAAAGTGATTAGAAAATAAATTCTAAATAAGGTAAACTTTGATCTTAGCCCATTGGCTGGTCTCATTCTTGTAAATCTTAACCATGTACAAAATATTTTAAGTCCATTCTTTCTTTATCAGCCAGTTAACTTACCATAAGCTAACAATAACTTTTATGACTGGACTCCATTTTGTAATGTTTTTTATGATGTGTATATGTTAAGGCAGATTACAGCACAAGAATTCGATTGGTTTCTTATTTAATTTTTTTTTAAGTTTTCAGATTTTATATTTTTTAGGGCATTCTTTGATATCTTTTCTTTTTGATGCAGAAAATATGCTTTCTTATTAAAGATTCTGGTTTTTGTATAAATAAAGTTGGTTGTTTTTTTAAAAAAAATCTACCTGTGTTTATAAGTATACAGTTGAGTTAACATAATTTTACAGTGAGTGTAATGTATACAGCAAGTCTGCACATTCAGTTACAACTTACATAGGGTAATAATTTGCACTTTGAGTTATACAACAAGTAAAATTAAATTACACTAAAGGTAGCATATAAGTGTGACAGGTATGAAATACCTAAGAATATTTCTACCTTAGGCATTTAATCAAGCTTTTACATATTCATTGGCTAATACAATTTTTCTTTTTGGCAATCAGGATAAATTCAAGGATGCACCACTTCATGATGCCATTGAAAAAGACAGCCAAGGTGCCATTGATGCGTTGACTGAAGCCCCAGGCATTGACTTTACTATACGCAATGTAAAAGGATTTAACATGCTGCAATTAGCCTGCCTTCGTGGTAGAGCACAGTAAGTTACAACCTGAAGTTATTTTGCATCAAAACATATTCATTCATTAGGATCTAATGATCCAACTAAACAGTGCACAATGTAACATTTCCCCCTTTCTCCAAATGTCAACAAACCCATCAAATTACCATCTTTTAACAAATGGCAAAGCAGTTAACATTATTTAAGATGCATCTAGTTTTAATAAATGTAAGCACTGATTTTAATTTGATCAATATTCCTTTGATATAGTACTGTTGCAACACCATGCACATATGTTAAAACTATTAAAAGTAATTGATAAAAAGTGAGAAACTACAATTTCTACTTCTATCAGTTATTTATAATCTGATCCTGTATGTCACATTCATAGCCTTTCAAATAAACAACTTAAAAGTCATCAGGTGTTGTGTTCACACCCTGGTGGTGCTTCAACCAAAGAACATTCACTCATCAGTCCAGAATATTTCACCCTGAAATTTACAGGGTAAAAGTGATCAGAGATGTAAATAAAGAAAAGGAAAACATACGTACTCACATTTCATAATCCTAATGTGGTTTGGGATAAAGCCAGTTCTCGCACAACTAAATTTCACTGTACACTGAAAGAATTTAATCAAAATGACTGTTCAGAATTTTTTTTACTGAGACATGATGAAGGTCTCCACATCTTTCCTTTAATCAGAATGGTGCAAAAATCTTTTTGTCTATATTGGATGAATACCTGTTATGCATTTATACCTAAAATGTGAACCTAATCAAGATGTGACACAAGATAACTGCATGTGGCACAAAGGTAATATTCATTAAGGCAGTGTCACATGTTGGATTTTTACATAGGGGGTGATGAATCCAGGTGGTAGGTATAGGTAATGTGTTGTTAGTTACCATATTGATTACCACAAAAAGCAAAAGATAGAGATATATGGCCTGAATGAATAAAAACCACAACCAACCAAGTGAAAACAATATCCTGAAATTTTCTGTCACTGAAGCATATTGTGCAGCAGATCTGTGGTATCATTTGATAAATTTATGAAATCAGAGATAGGCCTAAGTAATTAACATTTCCATTCTAATTCATAATTGAGAAACACCTCTTCACTGATATAACTTTTTAACACTGATTTTCAGATTAAAATTTTCTTGTGTAATTGCATCATCACATATGAACATTACCTAACCATGGCTGCACTTAATTACTCTAGTGAACTTGTTTGTGTTGCTGACAAAATTCTGATTGGTCAGCAATGTTGAGTTCACCACTGAACTAAAAACTGACAAATTTAAAAGAGAAAATATTAATTTTGGGTGCTCTGCTTAGGATCATTTCTTTAATTTCCCTGATAATTAGTGATGGTAGTCTTTCCAATTAGAATACTTGCAAAGAGCTGAATTTCATGTCAGAGTATAATTATAGATTTGCTTAAAATGGATTACTTTCTTTGTTTTTTTCTCTTTATGTGTATTTTTTCTTTGATACACATGATTGTTTATTAAATATATATATTTAAATTCTGATAAAATAAACAATGGAGTTTTCATGAACAGCTTAAATAGTATATGATACTTCCAATATAAGACCAGCTCACCTTAAAGCACTCCCTAACAATAATTAGTATAACCCCAAATTGAGTTTTCAGTCTTTAAAAACAACATTCTTAGATTGTGAGTTATTTATATTACTATAGTGTGTTATTGTTGTCAAAATAATTGTTTCTGTTTTTTGTCATATTTGATTATGTTCTAGAGTTTTAGAGCATCATATGAGGTTTAGTAGAATAAGTTTTCACACAATTCACATGAAAATGATGGCACTAAATGCATTGATTAGTATCAACACACATACATTTTGTTTGCATCAGAGATCTGTGAGAATTCACCCACACCCATATTTCACTTTCACTTGTCTCTGCATATGACTTGATCATCTGAATCTGTTGCTGAGCATTTTTAAAGATTTAAAGGGGAGATAAAAAAATTAAATTGCCTGGTAGTTTGATTTTGCTGAGTCTAATTTTCCATTGTTTGAAGAATAAATAATTGTGAGTATATATGTGTGTGTGTGTGTGTGTGTGTGTGTGTGTGTGTGTGTGTGTGTGTGTGTGTGTGTGTGTGTGCATGCACATTGCTGCTTTCCACACAGTGCTGTTGCAAAAATACTACAGCGTGATAAAAAGCATGTAAATGAACGTTATGGAGAGTTCAGTGCCCTTCAAATAGCAGCAGCAAATGATCATGTTGACTGTGCTAAATTGTTAATTGTTCAGGTAGGTATAATATTTTGTCATTTATTACATAATTATATAGTATGCATTCTTCACCCGCATCAAAACTCCAATTAATCTGGCTGAATAATTACCACTGCATTCATTTTTAAAATTGATGATATTTAAAAGAAAGAGCAATTTCTTTTTTACTTTTGATGATTATCTTTCCATTTGTATATGAGATACTGTATTTGTCTCATGAGAAATAATTAATTTGCTCTTGCTAGTGAATTACTATCTTTAATCACAAGGAAAATTAATTCAGGTGTTTCCATAACTCAAACTCATCCTGTTGACCAATTTATGCACTGATAAATTAAATGCCTTTCTTAACTGTATAAATTCAAACCTATAGAGAGTGGATAGAATGCAGGGACTTGTTTTGCAGTTTTTAATTTTATCTTAAAAGTGTATAAAAGAGTGAACAGAGTTTTTATGAAAACTTTTTATGAATGTCCATGAGTATTTGTAATTGTTAATTTTTGAAGGAAATTATTTTATCATAAGCAACAAAATTTGGGCATTTCAGTGCAATACAAAAATCATAGTATAGACTATATTTTTCTAGAACATTTTGACTCTGAGGGTCCTTTTGAGGGCTTGAATGTATGAGGTAAGATAAGATTCCTATCATTTTGAGTGTCTGGACAAGGAAAATTCTAAGTTTGCCCAAAAATAAATGTTCATTCACTTCTATTGGAATAACCCAGAGAGTCCTAGAGGAGAGTTTTTAAGAAAAATTAATAAAAATAAACATCTTAGTAATTGTTGTTTGAGTAAATATTTCAAAATGTGTGTGTACATAAAGAAATTCATAATACTTACTTCTTTATCATTATGATAATAAATTAGTAAAACTTCTCAAGTTAAAATAAGTTTTTCTGGAATTCTTACTGGATATGCATACCTTAACAAGTATCGGTGCCTTCCGTATAACTGAGCCACATTAGATTCCAGATCAGTTAAAAGTACTTAGAGGGTAATGTGGTCCTTTTCCAGCAAAGATTCTTTTTATATCCCCCGAAGGGTATTCTTAAAATAAATAATTAATGGATAGATATGAAGTATCCAGGAAAGTATTTTATTTATAAAAAATCCTGTCATATTGTCAAGTATGCATCAGGAGTATTGACGGATTTAAGCTACTGTTAAAGGACCCACTGCAGGTCAAATGCCAAAGTAAGCATAAGATACAGTCTTGAGATAGAAAAAGATGATTCCCAACCATTACTTTCTTGTTAGGTTTAAGAGCCAAACTGGATAAAATTGTTTCAATTTCACTAGCTCAGAGTCTGATAAAGAACAATGTATACATTTATTTTCATCAGTGATAAATTGTTTCAGCTGAAAAAGTTTGATTGCAGATATCCCTCACATGTGGGGAGAAAAATCTAGATACATTTGATCTATGTAATTTTGATTTCTGTAGATATATTTTATTTTTAAAGCTTTACTAGATCTTGCCCAACAGGTGGTTATCATTGTCCATAACTTTCAAAGGGGTGATAATAAGTGATTAGCCTGGTTAGAAAGGCTATCTTTATCAAGAATAATGGGTTCCCCTGCAACAAATATTCACACTTTCCCCAGCTTGAATGGAACTGTCAGAATCAGTGTTGTATCTTCCTACTATCTGAACTTGGGAATCAATATATCTGGAGGAAAGATGCATGCAAGCATGTTCCAATTGAGTGACAAAATATCCACAACTAATCAGTGGAGAATGACATGACCAGCAGTATCTGTTTTTCCATCTTATGGCTAAAGTGTTCAAGCATGGTCTGTTTTAATTAAGACATCTTACTTGAAAAAGTTGGATATGGGTCCATTCTGATGGAGAGGAACTGTCTGGAGATATTGTCTACTACAGCCTTCAGTCACCCTGGATGTGTCATGAACACCTCAGTGGAAGCACGTCTGATATTCAGCAGAGGACTACAGTTGATAATCCTGGTGCTGCATATAATCAACTTCTGTGAAGTTGTCTGAGAAGTTCATGATGACCATTGATATTATATCTTCCAAAAATTTAGACAACATAATTTAATTCTTCCTTTTGATATGTTTGTTGACTTTATGGCATTTGCTATGCATTGAGGCCAAATCAGGAATGGTTTGACAGAAAATTGAACTCTTCCAGACAATATCATGGCTGTCACTATGCATTGAGACTAAACGAGAAGCAAGGTTGACAGAATAATTTCACTCTTCCAGTTGATATGTGTTCTCATGGCTATCACTAAACAGTGAAACCTATTCAAAAGCAGGCTTACACAAGGGCCAGACAGGGAGGTTGTAAACATTGGCTCATCACTAGATTTTAAAAAACTGAAGTTATATGGTATGAACTTTATGGTAATAAAGCAATCCCAGAAGTTGTATTAGAACCTACCAAGGGGTTCAGAACTTGAAGAATGACCTGATACATCATTTGAGGCCCAGACCTGACTTATACAATGTTTTTCCAGTATTGTAGAAAACACAGAACATATGGAATGTTTAAATCCATTAAGTACTTTAATCTCCCCTGGAATCTAACTCAGCCCAGTTGATCTTGGCTTGTAAATGTAGGGAAAGTATTGAAGCTCCTAAGGTATGCACATCTGGTACATGAAGGGAAAGTTTGCTCATGTTTAAATGTGCTTTGATTACAGGGTGGAGCTTCAGTAGATCTGTCAGGACGAGAGGGTCTAAATGCTCTACATTTGGCCTGCAATGAGGCTTTCCCTCGAACTGTGGAGTTGTTAATTCATAATGGTATGCCTTGGTAGTCTATTTTCTTTTGGTCAAAATTTGTCAGTTTTCACAAACATTTGTACTCTTGTTGTTATCATTTTCTGACTCCCTCAAATATTTATGAAGTAATGATGCATACTAATTATATATCACCTATGAAGTTTAATAATAATCCTTTCTAACTATGCATTAAATCTACATTTTACTTTCATGTTGGAAGTAACTACTGCTTATAATAAAGAACCAGGACTTAGTGTCTCGTAGAGCTCTGTATATTCTTTAAGATGACTGCCTGATAGAGATTCATGAATTGGTTGGCTGTTTGCCTAGATGGTAGCTTAGTTTTAAATATTAGCTTAAATCATCTTGATTGATGGCAAGATTTTAAGTACTCCTGTGCAATTTTTTTTTCTGTTCCTTGGATTTTTATAATCTATGTAATTTTTACAACAGTTTTACATATTGAAGTCAGACACTGTATCTCTCCTCCTACTTCCTTGTTAATTAAACATTAAGACAAGCAAAGCATAGAAACACCACTTGTTTAAGTAAACATTAAGACAAGCAAAGCATAGAAACACCACTTGTTTAAGTAAACATTAAGACAAGCAAAGCATAGAAACGTCATTTGTGTAAGTATTTTTAAAGTAATCTGTAGGTGTTGATGTTAAATATTGACAAGCATTTTTGATACACTTTTTAGGTGTGAGGTTACCTATTTAATTGTAATAAGTATTTGTAACATAATTTATAGGTGCTATATTTGTCTTTTTAAAACTGTCAAGTATTTTGAATATAATTTGAAATTGCTGATGTTTGCCTGTTTCATTGTAAGATGTGTTTTTAATTTAATCTCTAGGCACTGATGTTTGCCTTTTTGAATACTGTGAAGTGTTCTAATTTAATCTCGAGCCACTGGTGCTTGCCTTTTTTTGCCTTTGTATCTATATGTGTTGATGTTTTCCTATTTAATGAAGTATTTTTAATACAATCTACAGGCGCAGATGTGAATAAAACTACTGATGATGGTAATACTCCTTTGCACCTTGCTGTTGGAACAAGAAGTACACACCTGAAAAAGGTACATAAGAAAAAAATAGTTGAAGTAGTGGTCACTTTTTAACCTTTAGTAGATTTTGGTCTCCCAGTATCAAGCATATGGTTATGCAGGATTATAATATATATATATATATATATATATATATATATATATGTGTGTGTGTGTGTGTTGTTATTTTAATTTTTTATTTTGAGGATTTCATTAAATCTCAGTCATATTAGCTTTTTCAAGTACTTAAATGAAAAATATTTCTTTGTAAATCTTGTTTTAGTAAATGTTTAATCATTATCATTAACTAATTTTCCTGTTCAGATCCATCAGTAATTTTAATTTTGACATTACAAGAACGTTAAACCCTTGATAAGACATCATGTAATTGACCACGCCTAAAAACTAGTCAAGGGAGATCTGTTCCATCCTTGAATGGACTGTTTTTAAGAATGTGTGAGATAATGGGTAAACCCCGTTGAACATTATGTATTCAGAGTGGTTCCCCTTAAGTCACAGTTAAAATGCGGTAAACTAGTTGAACAATGATGTCTGTGCATATTGGCTTTCCAGCAGATTTCTCATTAATTTTTTTTTTGCTGAAAGACATAAAAGTAATATTTTGGATAGTAAACTAAACCAAGATCGATCATTTCCAAGACAGTAATTTCCAGCCAATGATGATAACTTACCACACCACTACTTTGTTTAACAGTAATGTCTATGCAGGTCAGCTTTTGATTGAGCCAGTGCCTGTGGGCTTCAGAAAGTGAAGGGTTCTAGTGCTTTAGTTAGTATAGATTGTTTATTTACACAGATATGAAAATTAAACAATTAAAATGCTTGAAAGTTGGAAATGAATTTGCTTCCATTTGTTCAAACTTTGAGCAAGCAGTCAGGAAAGATCTTTTGATGGCTAATGATAACATAATTCTTCCTGTTTTTATTTTTTAAACTGTTTGTTCTTTGCAAAAAGGTATTTAATATCTTTCATAAGAACAAAACTCTCATTACATTTATATAACCATATTGCATTTATTTTTAATATCATTTTATTTTGTTTCTTTTGCAGGATCTATCTAAAACCACTGAAGAGAATGAAAACAGGAATCGTGTTCGGATAGCATGTATGCTGTTGGGAAAAGGCGCTTCCTTGGATGCTAAAAATAAAAATGGGGCGAAACCTTTAGAATGTTGTGCACATGAAGTTATTCGTAAAGGCTGTGAACAGTTTATCTCAGACAAGTGAGTGAATTTAATTACACAACACTAAGCAGCCAATTTGCAATGCTTAATGCAATAATAAGTTTTAAACATTTATAAAAAATTAGTTTGGTTTAGAAAGCATAACTCCTGTGAATCCAATGCAAAACTTATAATCATGTCAGAATGTGGTGAACTATAGGTATTAATTTAATTTTGGCATTGAATTATCCACCCTACTGATTGAAAAAGGTATTCTTGATAAGTGTTAAGTAATGAAAAACTAAGACATTTGCGTAGTTTACTCAAACCTTAATCATACAGATAATGTTTAACATCATAAATCAGTATGAATGCAAGAGTTTTCTATTATTCTTGCATGCAAACTATAAGTCAGTAACATTATATAATTGCCTAGTACCTATGTATAAAATATCATTATAATTTAAATTTTTCACTTTTTCAGCATGTTCAAGGCACAATGGCTCTCCCATGAAGCACTGAGTTGAAAAAAAAAACAATATTAACTCATGCAACAGTACTTCCAATTACCCTTAGTTTATGTCAACACCCTCATATATAATAATTTGTCATTTATAGAGGTCGATTATTATGACAAAAGTAGTAGATGAAATTTGTGAATGACATTAATATTTTCCCAAATGCCAGCTCAGACTTCTTTGATAAAGACTGGGTCAGAGGTTACTTCTTTTTCAGTACACAGCTCATAGAAAGTTTAATTTTTCTAGTAAAACCATAGACATAGAAAGACACTGCTATGCCTCTGAGTAGAATCTATTTTAGAATGCTTTTGTTTTTAACATATGAAACTGAGTTGCAAATTTCTCCCTTCACTCTTGATAAACATTTACTAACAGTCTAGTATTTATTTTCATCATGTTTAATTTATTTATGATTCAGTATTTATTAAGGACTTAATGCCTTTCCCGTTTTCTTGTTCTTTAACAATCAGACAACTCCACGAGAGGATTCTGTATTTGAGCACATTTTCTTTGTTTCTTAACTGTGTCTGATATTGCTGACAGTGCTGTAAATAGCATCAGCCTCTTTCATAGTATGTGATGTCATACCTAACAAAAATTAATGTTCTCCTGTGCATATTATCTATGATGACAACCATGCTATTAATTTCTGTGCATTTTGTTTCACGAAAGTTGTAATTATTTTATGAGCGAAATGTGTCCAATTGTAAAGGCTTAATATATTGTTTCCATAATAAAACTATCAATTTAATCCATATGAAAGCATAATGTAAACAAATGGAAGAGTCATTTTCTATTTAACACACACAAAATATCCCCCCCCCCTCCAAAAAAAATAAATAAATAAATAAAATTTTAATGTACAATATTTTTTGTGATTTAAAAAATTCATAATAAAACTTAAATAAATGTGTATTCTAAGATATATTCACTTAATAGGAGTTTGCACATTTTTGAAAATGCCACAAAAAGAATAGCTTTAGGGTTCCTAAATGATCATTAAGTTGTTGTAAACAAAAGGCATACATTTGATGTCAACTGTCACCCAAGATACTCATCACAGATGTACTCTACAGTCAGCAAATCTAATGAACTACGCAATCATAACTATGTTTCTAAGTGTATAGACCTTACTCTTTCATGCTTTGTGCTCATACACACATCCTTGATTGTTTTAGCATCCTAACTTGTGTTTCCTATGAATGTTAATAAATACTTCAATGTTCTGTAGTATTAATATTTTATTATTAACTGTCATAATAATCTATTTGTTGGGATTAGGATTGGAAGTTTGGAAGCCATATTGCTAGCTAAGTTAACAAAGCATCTGACTAAAATATTGAATGTGTGGTGAAATGCGTGAACTGCCACATTAGAACATTAAATAATAATTTTATTAATTAACTGAAACATCTATCCCTCCATGCCATACATGCTTGCACACATTCACACACACACATACACACTTTCTCTGCATATTTAGAATACATTTAATTAACCTTTGTCCATCAATAATTGAAGCACTTGTTAACACATTCCTTTTGTCTTAGTTCTGAAGTTTTGAAGAAGATGAGAACCAATAGGAATAGCAGTTCTACAAAGAATAGTAGTTCCACAAGTAGCAATTCTGCAAGTGGCAGTTCCATAAGCCAAGTGGAGGCAGCTATGATGTCCCTGTTCAATGGAGTAACCCTGCCTTGTGGCCGCTGCTCAACTTGTCCATCCACCATCAAGATTAAACCTTGTGGCCACAAGTCATTGTGTCGAGATTGCTGCCTCAAGGTCACTGAATGTCCATTATGTGAGCAGTACATTGAGGAACGAATTGCTTCAGGTGAGTGAATTTTATCATTAATAATATTTGTTGAAACAAACAATGAAAATTTGATACTTTGCTAGTACTAGAACCATAGATTGAAGTTATTGTGCAATAGTTTTCAGGAGGGATTTTTCCATTCTGTCTTAAATATCAACTACACAGCTTCTGTGTTAAATGTAAAATACATAGTTCCTACTATTAAATTAAACTATACAGTACTTTCTTTAAATGTAATGTATGAAGAACCTACTTCACCTTTAAAGTTTGCAGAATCTGCTCTAATTGTAAAGTAGGCAGTGCTTATGTTAAACGTAAACTAACAGTACCTACTGTAAATTTCAATTTACAATGCTATAACTATAAAGTACATAGTACCAATTTTAACTGTAAAACAGTGCTTGTTAATTGCAGCAAACTACTTGGTACCTACTGTAGCTGTAAACTGCACAGTTCCTATGTTAAATGTAAACTAAACAGTAAACTATGAAGTACCTATATTAACTATAAACTGCATAGTACCCATATTAGCTGTAAACTATACAACATGTTAAATTTAAACTAATCAAGTGTCACTGTTACATGTAAACTTCACAGTGCCTGTGTTAACATAAACTTCACAGTATTTCTGTTAATATATGCTATACAGTATCTATGTTACATCATCTGTACAATACTTCTTGTGGATGTAAACAAGAGAGATTTATGATTTCTTCTATTTTGTCCCAGAAGAAACTGGAGCTACTGATTTGTGCAAACAGATGTGAAAAAAGAGAAAAGACATAATAGATGTGAAGAAAGGAAAAACATACATTTGACATGTATAGATGAGGATAAAGGGAAAACATACAGTTGATATATACAGATGTGAAGAAAAGAAAAATACACAGCTGATGTGTACAGATGTGAAAGGAAAAACTTAATTGATGTACACAGAGGTGAAAGAAAGGAAAAACATGGCTGATGTGTACATATGTGAAAGGAAGGACAACATACTTGGTGTGTACATTTGTGAAAGAAAGAAAAAACTTAGTATGTGGACAACACTTGATGTGTACATGAGTGAAAGAAAGAAAAAAATTATAGTTAATGTGTGCATGAGTGAAAGAAAGGAAAAATTTACAGTTGATATGTGCATGAGTGAAAGAAAGGAAAATCATATAGCTGTGTACAGATGTGAACGAAAGAAAAAAACTTACAGTTGATGTGTACATGAGTGAAAGTAAGGAAAAACATATAGCTGATGTGTACAGATGTGAAAGAAAGGGAAAAGATAAACATGACTGATTGACATAAGTGAAAGATAGGAAAAGCATATGGTTGATGTGTTCAGAGGTGAAAGAAGGAAAAACCTATGGTTGATATGTACAGAAGTGATAAAAGGGGCAAAAAGCACTTAGGCTTGATGTGTAGAGGTGAAAGAAAGAAAAATTGTATGGTTTATGTGCACAAAAGTGAAATTAAAAAAACCATGGTGAATGTGTAGAGAGTGAAAGAAATGAAAAACACATGTTTGATGTGTAGAGAGGTGAAAGAAAGGAAATGCAGCATTTGGTTTAAGATGATCTGTATAAGGTGCTTGTTAGGCAAAAAAAAAAAAGAAAAAAACCTTAAGACACAGTATAGCAGCAATTGTAAATAAATGCAAAAAAAGTATTTCCAGCTGGCAGTGCTTTGTGCAAAGAAATGATTTAAGAGTATTTGAGCTGTAAATGCAAACAGCAATTTTACTTGACTTTGTAAACAATTTTATGATGGTAAATTTTTAGAAAAGAGAAATATCTAAGGATATTCATTTACTTTAAATATAAAAGCTTTTAACATGTCAAGCTAATTGTTGTATCATTATGTCAGTTATCAACTATAATATACATTGTGGCACATTCAGAATGACAAGTTTTTTTAAGGAGTACACTAAAAATTTTAATTAATTGTTTATATTGAAGGGGTTTCACGGTGTGTGTATTTTTCTATTTGTATTTATTAACTGCAAATTACTCATAAACTTAGTGTTCTGGGATCCAGTGTTTTAATGCAGAGTTATTTATTAATCATGATAATTCACTTATAAAGGTCAAGTAATTTAATGATAGAAATGTAGAGTTACCTCACATGTTTTGCAGTATACTGTGATATTCTTTTTAATTGTAAATAATCATTATTTATGATTCTAACACTTTATTTGAATTAAAGTGCTTTTATAATCATTCAGTAATTTATGTTTTCTTTCACTTGAATTTATATATCTATAATAAAATTGTTATGGTTGTGCTGGCTTAAGTAGAAAAAGTACTAGATAGATTTTCATTGGACTTTTTCTGTTGTGTACCAGTGTTCTAGACCTAGAATCAAGACTATATAATATCATGCTGTCCCACCAGGAACACACTAGTAATCCTAAAACTATGAACATTTTCCATTAAAAATAAAATGCATGCAAAGAGGTCTTTCACTGCTAAAACTACAAACATTTTCTTTAAGAGTAAAGTGCCTGCATGAAAGGTCTTTCAACACTAAAACTACAAAGTGCGTGCATGAAAGCTTGACTTATACATTGCTGCTATCTTAAGATGATTTTGTGTTTCACTCAGATTGTGTTTCTCATTCTGGACTGTAGACTGTAATAAATAATGTATTTTGGTGGGTTGCATTGTGCTGTATGGTTAGCTCTTATTTTTCAATGCCTCCCCAAAAGGGATCAAACCTTAATTCAGTTTCAGCAAATACTATAATGGAACAAGGTTGACAGGGTGCAATAAAGGAGAATTGGTATTCACCCCCCAATTATCCCTTATTCCAAATAACTTTCCCTTTGAGCTTAAATGACTACAGTTCCCCATGAGCGTCTGCTTTGTGATGATTAATAAATAAATTACAAGGACAGAAATTGCAGACTGCAGGCATGGACATTTCGTTCTAACTGCTCTTCATATGGACAGCTGTTATTCAAGAACTTCAGGGTCAGCAGCAGTGGCAATCTCTTCATTTGCACCCCAGATAACAAAACTCACATTATTGTATACAAAGATCTTAGATCATCCTTTGTAAATTAACAAAAGTTTATAGTTAACAGTCTACATTTTGCCAACATTTATATGAGCAAAGCTACAGTCAAAAGCTATTTGAATCATGTAAATGTTTTGCGAAACTTAAAAAAGCATGGATTTCACTTTGTGCATTATAAACAAATGAGCAAAGTGTCTTCAGCCAGACTCTGACATCACTCATATATTATTTGCTTTTCTCTCAACAAACTGCAGTGAACATTAAAATTGTTCAATATTACTAGCTGATTGAAGATGTTGTAGTAAAACAGTTAATATGTGATGATATAATTGTGTTGACCATAACCCCACCCCTTCAATTTTTATGACAGGATTGAATACTGGCTGTGGTGTGTTGAATGCAACTATGAATGATGTTGTTGTGTAGCTCTCACACCTGAAACCTATAAATGAGTCAATGTCACAGTGTGCTATTGGATAACCTTGACAACAATGATAAAAGTCAAACAGTAGAACTTTGACTTATGCCCACTGTCACACATCGGCATCATACAATGAAAACATTTTAAATGACAGACAACAATTAATAGAAATCAGAAGAATATATGTTATGACAATTTGATGTAACATACAATAAATAATGAGTGAAGATTAGAAGCAGAATAAAACAGGTAATTAATATTACTGACAATTATTACTGAGAAAAAATTCAATTTATTTTAGAATGTTTATATTTTAGAATAATTACAGGCATAGTTTTTGCATATTTTGTTAAAAGTCAATAGTTAATGCCTAAAAGCTTAATAATATACTAATGATTACAATTTGCTAGTTGTTACTAATAATTAGGTTTACCATTTGAAACCTCTCCTTCATTATAAAATGCATAATAATTTTGTAAGTTGTTTCACTTTACAGAACTGTAAAACATATGTATACAAAGAGATGGAAAAAATGTCTCACAAAGAGGATTTTTTGAAAATGTCAGGCAGCAAGAGAAGTCAATCAGTTTATGCATCACAGAAAATGTCAGTCTGCAATGGTTTTTTTTTTTAAAACCACATATTTCACAATGCATTCACTTCATGATCAATGGAAATTTCAAATTTATAAAGAACTCGGGAATATATTGCATTTAACAAATTCCTAGAAATGTTATGTGGAGGTTTTATAGTTATAATAGTAATTGGATTAAAAATATTAAAGTAAATGTAGTCTATATTCTACATACTTCATCTCTTTAATATTAGTTTCTATTTTTTCCCCGGGAAACTTGTCTTCAAACACACAAAATTATAAATTATATTAAAGTATTCTTTTACAGAGGTGCTTTGAGTAGCATCAGCAAGAAGCCTAAATTTAGGGCTACACTGATGTCATTTGTAAAGCACACGTTGTAGAGAGCTATTTTTCTTTTGTAAAGTGCGAAACTCGAATTTTGATAATAATGTATTACCTTATTCATACATTTAAATGAATAGTAAAGTGGAGGACTGCAATGAGGAATTGTTTGATTGTAAACGTTTTATCTCTTCCACAACATTAAAGACAAACATTTACCATCACACAGTATTTCCATAGGTGGAAAACATCTTACCAAAGCCAAATCCGTCTTTTAATCTATATTTAGTGAGCCCCCATCCACCCACTGTCTCTCCAACATATGACAATCAGTGTGTAAGAAGGTCAATAAATTTAACAATAAATTATTAAATCAACAATCAAATGTACAACATATGGATATAATCAAAAGAGCGTTGACATTTACATTACTTCACAACAATGTTCAATTAATGCTGGTCAATTGTTCAGTTTATCCTAGCATAGACATAAGAAGTCAATTAACATAAATAATAATCAAGTTCATGGATATCATCCTGGAAATGAGAGTAGATATCAGAGAAATAACTAAAAGTCAATTTACCTAATCTTTCAAAGATGATGGCTGTCACTAGCGCATGTTCGTAATCATGCGGTTTGCAACCAATCACTCTTTCTTATTTAGGTGAGGCTCCACGTGCCCCTTCTAGAGGCATATTACACAACTGTTCCAGAATCTTGATGAGTTCTCCAAGCTCACTGTAGAGAATCGTCCTGAATTTCATATGCGTTTTCAAGCACATCAGGAGGAATGTTTTGAATTTCCATGTGCATTTACTCAACACACATTAGGAACATTCAAAATAATCTTCATGAATTCTTGAGTCCAAACTAAAGCCACCATTTCCATCATATTTGCACTCTAACAGAATTCAAAGGAATCAACTTACAGCAACACACTCTACTGATAAGTTGACAACAATGCTGGATTTACCTACCAACATGAAGCAAAGTACAATAGCCAATGCAACATGATGTAACAAAAGAAAAAGCCATGCTTTCTCTGCAAAAAATCAGTTTAAGGCAGCACTAAATTTCAAGCGTATTTGACTGATATGCACCACCACTCCCCAGGTCAGACAGTTGCAAAAAATTAAAATGCCCTGGAACACATGCCATATGCCTATCCATCGTGAAACTTGTGGATAATTTTCTTGAAATAATTGACTCAGTGATTATTTCCAAAATCTACTCAGCCTACATAGTGAAGATAGATCCCATTTCCTATTCACACACTCACATTATTAATTATATTATTATTCCTAAATTTGACTAATTTCTTTTATAGAAAAATGCGCACGATTTTCTCACTTGAACATTAAAAGTTTTTAATATCAACATTAATATTTGATCGTTAAATATTTTTATTAAAATATATATAAATATTTTATATTAAAATATCTATAAATATTTTATATTGATATATATATAACTTATATTTAATAATAATATTACAAATATATTTCACTGTGTGTTATTTCTTATGTTAAATGCATAAATACAGATTCAAGACTCACATGAATTCATTCTGTCATTATACAGACTAAAAAATCAGCATTTACCTGAAATAATTCATACAAAGAAAACCATGAAACAAGGTTTTATAAACAATGTTTTGAGACCTTGTAATCATTACCAAAGAAATATGTGTGAGTAACAAAACACTAGAAGCAAAAATGTAATTCACTCTTGCAGTTGAATGTTACACACTAATTTAAAAATTTTAATAATCGCACGTGTATGAGCACTTCACTGACTAAATGTATCACAAGATCGGCTATTGAATCATGCCTTGTTAATATCTTCTAAACGGTTCTACGTTTTCTCTACACTATTGCAATGATTACACTTTAATACTTATAATGCAATTCACAGAAAATGCACATCTATGCAAATCATAGTATTAACAGCATTTTAAAAAATTTTGAATGAATTGGAAACAACAACAGACATCAAAAATTAGCTTAAAACTAAACAAGATAGAAATCACTTATAACAGATGTTGATTAAATAATTTTCTGCGAAATTTCTTCTTCCCTGTTTCTTCCTGCTGGAGTTTGAGTACAATTTTTCAGGTAAAAATTTCAACATCGCCAATCTAAATCTAAGTTACACAGGCTAAGCTTTTACAAATTCTGATAGGAGATCATGATACAGACGCTTCTGCCATAATGTAAACACAGACACAGGAAGTTTGCCTACCTCCAGACCGACCACGCACCAAATTCACTGAGCTATATATATATATATATATATTAATGGAGATGACATCCAATGATAGCAAGTTAAAAAACAACACACATTCGACTTGAGCAGCTGAACTTATCAGGCGTGCTTATTCTTTGCTTCACACCTTTTTTCTAAAGATCACTGAATTAAGGATGGACAGACGACACACCCGTGCCAGAGCCAGTGCCGCACCTCAGCCCTTTTTAGGCTGACTGTAAAAGCAACCTTGTTGCAAAGCTCTTGCCAGGGTGGGAAAATCAGGATGGCTTACGTCATGCGGCCGCCCCAGAGCTCTTCTCTGGAAAAGATTCCGACTCTGACGAAGAAGTACAAGAGGAACGCAACATTAAAACTACACAATAACAATTGTAGTACCAGACAAAAACGGGCACACAAAGAGAAGTTAATTAATGAAGTCACCAACAATGCTATCGAGCTAAAAGGCTCTCCAAAATCACCTCTCCATGTCGAAAAAACCCAACATTGACAGACACTGAATCACGAGCCAACATTGACAAACAGCGAATCACAAAACAACATTGACAGACAAGACACAAGACAACATCATATGGACAATACCGCCGAAAATGAAAGTAAAATCAACCCAGATTCCTAAAGAAGAAAAGCGGCAGGCTTTCACACAAACCCCGACGATTACCATGGAAGGGGGAAAAGGGCCAACCGAGTAAAAAAAAAAAAAAAGTACAAACAATGATTACAGCTAAACATGATTTATAACAAGAAGATTTGTATGTGTAAGTCATAATGTCAAACAACAGCCAATACGAAAAAGGAAGAAAAAAAAAGAACAGCAGCCACAATAACGATGCCGATACACCATCAACAACAGCGTCGACAACTCTGGCAGTACTACGAACATCATCTGCAGTGTTTGTTTTTTTTAAACCACCCAGTGGCTGACATGATCCAGCTGATGCTCGACCACTTATATACTCTTTGTAACACCCCTCTTTGGACATCCCAACGGACGCCGGGGACGCAACAGCGACAATACCACCAGTGAGGAGGCGGGGTGGGTGTCGAACATCCCGGGCACATATACACTAGGTACAGATCTCGTGTGTTACTAGCCTGTGCTCTGTAAGACATCCCCTCTCACTTCAACATCAGGAACGGTTACGACAACAGCAACAACTTCAGCCCATGGATTGCTGGGTTGGAGGCCGCTTTGCCGGCCAGACATGTTTGCAACGGACGAAAGTAGCCAGAAGGCCTTATTCCCCCTCCCTTCCCCCTTCTCCCAGCGCGGAAGCCGGAAGCGCCCCCATACGTTAACAACAATTACTAAAAAGTCCATAAGGGACATCACTCTTCGATTCGTAGGGTTTCGATGATCCTTTCTGTAAATATTGCAAGTACTGTACAATGACTTCTAAGAAAAAACTCGTCGAGTTTTTCTATGATGTTGTCTCACCCTACACTTGGCTTGCTTTTGAGGTATGAACCATGCTGAGCTTTAATTATAATAAATAAATGGAAAGTAGCAATGTGGCAAGTCATGATCTTTTACGGATCGATGGCTTATCGTCTGCTGGAGTCAAAGTCCACATAAAACATTCGGACATGTGTAATTTGTGAATGAGCGTGAATGTGCTTGCAACAATTTTATGCTTGTAATATAAATATCGTTTAATTTAAATGATAATATCTGTAAATAACCTATCCAAAAACACGTACAAAATTTAATTTGCGAGTATATATATATATTACAAATAAATAAAACATTTACACCTGTGTTTCGCTTACACACCCCAGAAGCCGCAAAATACCTTTCATCTTCAGGATGTTCTCAGTCTTGGTCTGCTTCTGGGGGATCCCTACAGCCTCGCGGTGCGTCTGAGGTGGAGGGTACATGGATTGATATGATCAATATTTTGATGTTTCAAGTTTCATTTAGGTGTTGATTTAAGATTTCATATTAGTCTTTATTTGCACACTCAATGCCTTAAATCACAGATTTGAGTACGATATATTTACATTTTATTATTTTTTTGCCCTCATAATTATATTTGAATCGTTTGGTTTTTTAAATGTAACTCCCACAAAGTTATTAATTTTAATTCCTTGGTACAACTTTTGGTCATTGCAGTAAAGATAAGCAGGAGAGGCAGAAATACTTTGAAGTGTTTGCAAAAGAAGTTTAGCACACCAATCATGTTCTTTCAGTTCAAAACATTAGTGCTCGAGACTCTTGACGGTGTAGAATACCAGGACTGTTACTTTTATATCAGCATTAGTTATTGGACATACTAGAATCTAGCCAACTTGAGATGAAATTTCAGTTTCAGCACTATGAGAGAGGGATTTTTCAAGTTCAAACAACCGTAGCAAAATATAAAAACAATAGATAACTGCTATTTATTTATTTATAACTGTTTGTTGCATAATGGATATATGTAATGTTTTGTTTAATGAAATTATAATCCATAAAATTATTCTTTTTAATAGTTTTACAAATACATTTTTCTCCAAAACCATAACTTGTCTTATTTTCAGTGTTTATCAATGCAGTTATTTAACTATAAACAAACATAACACATTGCATCCTTTGTTCTTTAAAGTTGTTAGCTATTTTTCACCATTTACCCCCAGTCTTTTTCTGTTATAGGTGCTCTGCCGATATAGGTCTCATTGGAATATTGAACTTAAGTTGAAGCCTTTTTACCTTGGGGGTATTATGCAAGGCTCAGGTAGGTATTCAACTGTGTCTTTTTTTCTTCTAGACATAAATATATGTACATTGGATTTACGTTTTATGCACATTTAACATTGGCAAAAAACCCCAGCATAAGTGATCTGCCCATCATCCAGAGTAAATGGTGAGTCACCTGTTCTTTCAGTCACTCTCATTTCCCATGTGCCTGTCACAGTGTCAGCATCTTGCATGCTGTGTGTGTTTCTAGTATTTAAAGATGTGTAGGTACTTTCGTATTGCATTTTTGAATACCATTCCTCTATGAAATGATGCCTCAAATTCACACCTAGTATTATGAAAGATCTGATACCATGCCAAGAAATGTTTGAGCATCTCAAGAGAAAATAGTAACAGTTGCCAATAACCATATTTTCCAAGAAAAGCATCCAGCAACAGATGAGCTAAAACAGTCAACTTCATGAGCTGAACCAATGTCAACCAATTCATCTGTCATCTACTCCTGACCCATCATCCGGATTGATGTCATACCCTGACAATGTCCCGGTATACTTGCCAAAGGAAGACTAATTATCTCAGTGTTTACAGTGCCCATCTTCATCATCATCATAATTTTGACTAAAAGGGATGTTAACCTTATGTGCTGATGTCAGAATATAACCCTAATGTCAGATGTGGCTCTATATATAATACATCTGGTTTGCATAGCATTATTTTGATAACAGATAATCTCCCATAAGCCCCAATGCATAATGATCACAATCTCAAATAGCTACTGACTTAAAAGGGCATATTAAATTAAATTTAATTAGTATAATTAAATTTATTTAATGTATGTTTACATAATAACCACAGTATGTTATCACTGTCATTATAATGGATGTCAAGTGTGTTTAATAAATTGTTTTGATTGCATTTCTGTGCAATTAGGTTCTGTGTACATATATAAAAAAGCATAAGATATTGTTAAGTCTCATCTTTCACATAAAATATTAAAGAATATAGATTATTCTATAACAGTGTGGTCCAGCATAAAATTGTTTTATGGCCTGTACTCATACAAAAAATATTTCTTTCATTATATGGTAATTGGTATAATTAAATTTTTTATCTTGAATGGCCTGCAAAACCTTTTTGGTTAATGTGGCACTTGGGGTTGAATAAGTTGGACCACCCTGTTATACAACCCTTTGTGAAAACTGTCTTAAGAAAGCTCTCTTAATATGTAGGCAACAAGCCACCTGCAACAGTTGCCAACAAAGCTGTCTACATGATGACTGATCTTGAACGACTGGCCAGATATTTTGATGTGCCACTTAGACCACCTCAGGTGTGTTTTAATTTGTACTTAAATCCTTTTTGTTTTGTAAAGGCATGAAAACATTATTATAGTAATTATTTATATTTGCTTCAATTAAAACAAAATTGTGCATATCTGTAAAGTTTAGTTTACTCCAAACCAGAAGCTAATGAAGTATGAAATGATTTTTGTTTGGTTGGTCCTATTGAAAATTCTCATAAATAAGTTGCATTTACATGTCATCTTTGGTTATGCCAAACTCTTTTGATACCTGGGAATTTCTCATTTTAACTTGCCATATACACCCAAAACTAAAACATCAATTAGAAATCAGAGACCAGTATGAATGTAAAACTAAATAGATTTATAGGGACACATAAACTGTTGCATTATTGATGCAAAGGAGACAATTGTAAATTTTTTTTTTATTGTTTCACAGCAGAAAACATGCTGTCTCAGCATGATTTAGGATTAATAATAAACAGACTGATTAAGTAAATTAATGTGTATTGAAAAAACAAATTTATGGATATAGCATACTTGACATGAAAATTGAAAATGCTTCATAGGTGTGCAATATAAAAACAATTACTGGATGTTATAGCTAAACAGTCTTCATCAGGACAACATCACTAAAACAATGGCCTATGAACAATGAAAAGAGTAAACTTATTGATTTGTAAGCTTACTTCAATAGACAGTAGCTTCCACTGACTGTCAAACACCTACACCAGGGGTCACCAACATGGTGCCTGTGGGCACCACAGTCGCCCGCAAAGACCACATGAGTTGCCAGCAGGCCTTTCTAAAAATAGCACAACTCATCAGCAAACTAAGTAAATTTGTTATATTTCAGAAGGTGGTAGCCCTTCGTATGACTCGGTATCCATGAATTAGCTCTCAATATCAAAAAGTTTGGTGACCCCCTGACCTACACAATAGTCCAGTTGGAAGAAATCTGTCTATTTAAATAAGTTTGTACATCATAGGTTTACTCATTTCATTGTTGCATTACCATAATGGCATTGTCCTAAATCAAACTGAAAAGTTTAGCTGTTGTAGTTGTTCGTATAGTGTGTACCACCAATAAAATATTTTGAATTTTCATATTGCACTGGCTTCTTTTTAAATGCTTAAAACTAAAAGTCATACTGTTGATATTACTATACAACCACAGCCTCATTTAGTCCTGCAGTCTCTTATACAACAGTGAGGAGTGGCTACATATACTGACCTTGAAGAGATTAAATCAGATGCATCAACATACCAATTCAACCCACTCTGTTCTCAACTAAATTTGAATTATTTCACATTTTTTCCTGTTGTTTCCTTTATCTATTTTGATGCCTTTGTCCTCCTAAATATAATAAATTGTTTTCACAGTGTTTTTTGTTGTTGTTTACATAATGTACAGTTAATTTAAATGCTCTTCACCCCAAAAATAAAAAAAAATGTAATGTAGTTATTGCATATTTTATCATGGTTTAGAACTTTTTAACAGATTAAGAAACTTTTCAAATGTGAAATACACTTGAAGTTAAAAAGAGAGAAGGATGAAGCCTATCAAGAGGGAAAGAAAAAAACATATGGGTGAGGGAATCTATTACTTTTAGTGCGTGGTTGAGTTAATCAAGTAAAATATTGCTCTTTGGATGCTCCAAATGTTTCTAGCTAATCTTTTATTTGTATATACAATTCTTTTTGCTTTATTTGTTTTAGTTATCTTAGAATTCAATATACATTTTTCTCTTTTATTTTACAAGCAAAAAATCCTTTCTTTCATTTTCATTTTGTTTAATCAGAACCCATGGGAGGTAATGGTAACCAAGGGAACTTTGAAAACACAGCGGTTTATTACTGCAGTTGATATGAAACAACCAGAATTCACAGAGCAGCTATCCAGGGAACTTTGGCGACGCATATATGTTGAAGTAAAATTTATTTACAAGCTAATGATTTTATCTTATATTATTTTTTTTTAATGTAGTTTTATGATAAATGAATAAACTGCTCTTGATTTACATGTGTGTGCAGTTGTGGTGAAAATGGCCATGTACATTTTTTAAATGCATGAACTGAGTATATATTTTTCACAAGAAATAAATGAAATGAGGTAGGGAGGAAATATTTCAAACACATTTACTCCTCAGCTGCTTTATTTTTCACTATATGCCAAAATAGAAAGAATATAGCCAATCCCCCCAAATATTGTCCATCTACAATTTAAAGAAAAAATTTTTGTAAAATCATTTTCATGAACATTGGAGAACTAATGCCTGCATTGAGTGTTAATATTTTCTGATGTAACACCATTTCATCACTCAGCTTCTATAATAAATTTAAAAGGGTGGACATACAATGGCCTTACTCTTCTATAAATGTTTATTAAATCCACATGTAAATTGAGAACCAGAAATGTATATGCACACATAAAGTAGTTTATGAAGATGAACATTGTAGGGATTAATATTCTTAATTGTAGTTTGAATTGGATTCTTTATCCATGTATTGCAATTAGTTTAGTATTTATAGCTTTTGTTGATAATATAATGACAGACAATAATAAATAGTTAATATTATTATAAAGAATTTGTCTATATTAGCAATGGTTGTTTTTCATAGATTTGATGCACATTAAAAATCTTTAATTTTTTGTTTATTTTTAGGATGTTGATGCCACAGAACCTGAAAACCTCAAACAGGTATTAATTTTTATTTTACAATTCCAGTGATAGTTGGAAATTGAAAATATTACTTAATGAAGAAGAAAGTTGTATTAAAAAAAATGTATTTGAACAATTTTTCTGGAACCTCCATTTACAGGAATCAAACAACTAAAACACTCTACTATATTTTTATTTTTAAAAAATTCTAAGAAATGCTGAAATAACAGAATTTTGTTTTGCTCATCTACTGATTCTCATGTTTGTTTCTCATATACATAATTAATTTTAATATCAATGTTAGAGTTTAAAGTAGGATGGGGGTCATCATTGCATCGTCACCACTCAACTTTTCAACAACCCTCCATGCTGTCTTTCAACATCTTCAGCTCTCACAACATTGGCACATCACACTCCCAGCAGTAAAGTTGGCTGATAGCCAGAAGCTACTATCATCCCAAAAAATGATTATAATTGAATAAAAAATGGGTTTTAGATAAAGAATTTTTTTGCTCATCTACTTATGCTCATGTCTGTCATTTGTAAGGGTCATATACATCATTAAGTTTAATATCACTGTTAGAGATTAATGTAACTGAATAGAAAATGAGTTTTAGATATAGGTAATTGAACAGAAAATGGATGTTTCCCTTTTGAATACATTTATGCATTAGATCTCAGGCATGTGAACTTTTTTCACTGTATGTCTTTGCAGGCAGCACTAAAAGCAGGGATGAGTGAAGCCATCATCAGTGATGCATTGTCACGCATGACCAAAGAAGAAGTCAAAAATCGGCTAAAATTATTTACCCAAGAAGCATTGGATTTGGGTGTAAGATTATAAAATTAGCATTTTTGATATTTTTTAAAACTTATTTGTTAACCCTGCTGATGGCAAGTTTTAAAAAAAAATGTTTATTACTGACCATTTTATTATTATTTACCATGTGTTGATTATAGTTCTTAATTAAATATCACATTTTTTCAGTATAATTTTTGTACTAACTTCTTTGAATTGCTAAATTAGTTCACAATTATGACCTGTTCTTCTGTTGTTGGTGTCAATTTATTGTTCTTTATGCAACAGACCATTGTCGCACATAATAAAAGTTTGGATAACTTAAATTATGTGACAATTTATAAAGACAATTTTAAGCAAGTGAAAAAGCACTCCCAGAGATTTTAGGTTTATTTTTTTTAAAATTCAGATTAATTGCAAATAACAGGGGCTGGGGTAGGGGAGGGAAGGGCAGAAGTTGACTGAAGAGGCAGTAATAAAGTAAAAAATTGTTTGACTATACCATAATAACAGAAATAGATTCTTTTGTTATAACTCATGGATCTGAACATGTTTTGCCACTTGTCCCCAATCTCTTATTGCTTGAATTTTCTTTTTGCCTTCACCTGTTTAAATTTCAGGATTCATACTGAAAATGAATTCAATAATTGAACATTTGGATAGTTGTAGTTCAGATAAATTACAATTTATCTTTCTTAATTTTTATCAATGTATTTGTGTGCTCTTTCACACAATAGGTATACTGTTGCTCCTCTTTAAAACATTCTTAATTTGCTATGCTCAACCATCTGGTTACATTGATCATCGTCTTGGCAAAAAATTTAGGGAGCGTCTGTATTAAATACATAGACTTGAACCTAACACTCACAGCAGCAGTCTGTTAATAAGGATTTTTGAAAAAATCCACAAAATCTTGTGTAGATTATTCTTATGGATAAATGGCAGTCAACAAAATCAAAAGATTTTTTAAATCCTTTCGTGAATGAGCCGAGAATGTTTATCAGCAGTTTATCTATAGACAAAGTAATGTACCTATAATGTTTGAAATTTATAATGAAAGTGATTAAAAACTTAACACTTCATAAAGTAATGTCCCCCATTAATAATTAGACTACGTTCAGCTGATTCAAAATGAAAAGTGTTGAAAGTTGTTTTTAAAAAAAACAAACAAATCAAGGAGTAATGACTGTTGGTTATTTCTCCCTTGTCTAATGATTGAAGTCATTCCAGAAGCAGAAAATAAACACACAACAATTGTTTCACTCAAGTCATTTATTATTTTACTTAAATGTGACCTGTCACCACAAAAAGATACTTAAGTCGGATTTTGGGGGTATTGAGATATATATACCAATAGAAAGAAAATTGAAAGGGCTTTCTGTTGATATAAAAATAAAGAGTGTAGGACAAAATATGGAAAAGTTATGTTTGTTTGAAGTGCACTACTGTCCGGACGGCCATTTTGAGAAAATCGGCCTCAAAGATTGAACACATTTCTGAGAGGTTTTTCCTTAGCAACCATATATTAATCTGCTTCATTTGCAATCAGAGTTGAAGAAAACACAATAGCTAACACTGTAATAACTATAAACAACAAATATATTGTTACATCATTTACAGACAACAGTCTTTTTAAGCCATAACGATTAGAATTTCTGTATGCGAGAATGATTATTGTGGCTCACAGAATATTCTAAAATTAAGGCATAATATTGAATTGATACCTCTTTCTAAATCTGATGCTAGCTCCACTAAATAAATCACAGATTAAAGCTGCATTACTTTCACATTCTTAAAAAAAATATCGTTTAAATAATCCAGTAATTATAGCACACCTTTCACTTCAGTGTACAGTCAGTTATCGTCATCTGTCGTCTGCTTCGTCTTTTTCGTTGTTCGATCACGCGATTCGCTGTCCGTGTCACTTTCAGAAGAAAATCCATCAGCTACATCCTCATTAGCAAAATAATCAGATATCAAATCTTTAATCTGAATGCTTTATTTTTCTAAGATGTTGCTTTCTTTACATGAATTCAACAAATTAGCGATTCGTTTCTCCATGTTTGCATTACGCATTACAGGACGAAACTGTCTCCCCTTGTGTGCGTTTCAACCAATCGCGACCGTCTTTTTATGAGAGCATGCTTGGTAACTTATAGTAAGCTTTGATAAACTGTCTGCGGATTGGCTGACGCTTTTCACTTTGTTTACGCCAAGCACAGCCTTATAAAACATTCTGATTACACGTTATTAATAACCAGTGTCGTCAGCATAAAAATAGGCTTTTTCCTGAGCATTCTGATATACAACATGATGAGGTTCAGCCAGGGATACTACCGTCTACGATCGTCAGATTATAGCACTTTTGGGCCATATTTTTCCTTCGAAGTTAGACAGTAGGTCACAAAAAAATAATAATAAAGCTATTTCTAGTTCGAATTAAAGAAAAACACGCTAGTAATTTGTTGTTCGATGGTTTGGGAACACGCTAAAATGAAAATCTCAATTTCACCCATGTAGACCCCCACCTTCGTTTTTGCCGTTTTTCTCGGCTTAGCCTTGCGCGACTTAAGTATCTTTTTGTGGTGACAGGTCACAAATGATCATATATTTCTATCTGTTTACATTGTTTTTATATATTAAAAACAAGTAGTCTTAAGAGAAGGTCCCTAATAAAGAGTTCTTTTTGTTTCTGAAGGCTTTTGGTGCACCTTTCATTGTTGTACATATGAATGGCAAAAAGGAAATATTCTTTGGCTCAGACCGTTTTCCTGTGATGGCTATGGTGATTGGTAAGCGTTGCAGTTTTGTTTGGTCTTCTTTGTACTGGTGAATAGAACGTGACATACAGACCTTTGGTGTACATTTGTCACAGTTTATATTTAATGTTAACATTGAAATAATTATGTACTTAACTGCTTATAGTTTGTACAATCAAAACTGATTTAGGTTTATATCCAGTGGTGCTTGAGAGCTAAAAATAAAATGCATAAAGAACATTACAGTATATCATGTCTGGAAGATAACGGATAATAGAATTTTTTTTCTAAACATGAGCATGCATGCTACTTACAGGTGTACAGTCTCAGTATATATGTAATATGTGTATTTTATTACAGGTGAACAATCTTAGTATATTTTAACACCTGAACTTGCTTTATTACAGGTGAACAGTGGAAAGGACCATTGCCTGGAGTAGCTTCTCATCTCTGATCACAATTGTAGGCATAAAAAAATTGATTTTAGTGATACCACATTGCAATAATGAAAGTCTAGAAATAATCATGTGATAAAATGTATTGTTATAATGACTGAAAATTTGCTTTATAAATTAAGTTTTAAAAAAATGTTGGCATGCTTGATATTATAGTTTGATTTTTAAAATATATTTTACTAAATTATTTCTTTAGTCCTCCATCTTTGATTAATAATAATAAAAAATTATTACAAAGAATATATATGTTCCTAATCTTTGTTTTTAATTCTTAAGAATGAAACAGTTTTTTTTTATTTTTTAAAATTGTATGCAAGTTAGTTAAATATACTTTTAGTTTCCTATAACAGAAATAACATTATATCTGAACAGCTTTGTACAATCATTAGCTTTGCTCAGTATGAATCCTGATTTGGTTTAACATGATTTTAGAAATAACTGGTTGTTAGGTCATCAGTGGTGCCCCTAAGGTCGACAAGACTAAGGGATAGATAGATTTTAGAAATAACTGGTTGTTAGGTAATCAGTGATGCCCCAATGGTCGACAAGACTAAGGGATAGATAGATTTTAGAAATAACTGGTTGTTAGGTCATCAGTATACCCCAATGGTCGACAAGACTAAGGAATAGATAGATTTTAGAAATAGGGCTGGTCTTGAATAATGCATTCAGATTTACAATTTCATGAAAAAAAGAACTAGCTCACAAGTTTGGTCTAGCAATAATATCTTTAGTTGTATGATTTCATGAGAAAAAGAATTAGCCTTTGAGTTTAGTTTAGCATTGTTTTTGCTTTATCACCCTTGCAAACAGCCAGACAAGCACTTTTCTGGAATGCAGCTATCCTGTTATTTAGAAAATTTATATTAATGTTGTGAATGTTCGTAATATGAACTTTTGTTGTTGGTTTTATAAGATATTTATATGAATGTTATAATATAAATTCTGTATTGCCATGCTTTAAAATAAATAAATATATAAATTTATATACTGGAATTTATTTGAGTGTGGATTTTGTTTTCCCTATCACTTGCATCCAGAGATATTCACATCACAGGAAAAGTTAAAAAAATAATATCCAATGTTGTGAGCTTTTTTCCAAGTGCTTTACTTTTATAAAGTCAAAAGAATGCTTTAGAAACCATTGGTTTCATTAACTCATTATGAACAGGGCAGTGAAAGTATATACTTAACTTTAGTTTAAAAAAATTAATTTGTTTTTAGAAATTCATTGTTTAAATTTTGTTAATCCTAACACATTTATTATGTATTTGCCTCAATCTATTAATGAAGCTGCCTCTGTCTAATGTCAAACCATGCCTCGACTCCTCAATATTTTTCTGGTTTTTAATTTGTATAATTGGCTTATAAAAAAGTAATGTAAATTTTAGTTAAATGTATTATTTTGTTACTGAGACCATAATATATAGATTACACTCTGTAATATATTTGATGTATAAAAACATAATAAAAAGAGTTGATGACTAGTTACCAATTGCATTACATTTAATCAGAACATTTGGTAAAGAGAATAAAACACAACACCACTAGTTTGAAAGTGAATGAAATTTCTTTGCAACACAGTGGAATGAACTGAGAACTGATGCACAATAAAAAACACAAACATAATTTTGAGAGTTGATAAATTTCTATGCAATACAGTGGAATGAACTTTAAAACTGATGCACAACCCCCTCCCCCCAAAAAACAACAAAATGGAATCTAACTCTTGGCAAATTAATGAATTTTTAAATATAAAAAGGCAACATTGAAAAATTCATAACTATTAACCACTGTGAAACCATTAGTGACCATAGTTTCACATGATTTGCTTTGGGAAAGAAGCAATAGAAATAAATTATTAGTAATGTCTTTTACATATGTAACTTACATGAATTTACCTATATGCATTCCCTATAAAAAATAAGTGTGGGCAATTCTGCTAGCACCTTCATTGGGATGAAAGACAAATCTGTTGTTTTCTCAGACTCATTCCAGCAAAAGCCTGTCATAATATGCGCATCTAGATGTATCGTGTCTGATTCTAGTATTAAAAATAATTATTTTTTATTAAACACAGCCCCCTGAATGCAAAACAACTACATACATGTAATTCATCTGATGCTCAGCTGAGGAAACAGTAATCTGTTTTAATGCTAAAAACAATTGGCTATGTTTAATCTATTGAGACAGTATTTTGGTCTCCAGCTTGGTGAATGAATATGGCTGCAACAAATATAGATATGGACACTATACTAATCTTAATTTTAATTTCAACTATATATGATTTTCACCTTACATAATCTTACACTCTAATCCCCCCTTTGCAAGAGGCAATTCTGCTTTCTTGTGGTTAATGTCTTAATTACAAATTCATCCATTTTTGACAGGTGAAACCAAGATTTTCTTTTTTGTTCCTTTACAGAGCACAGTGCAAGGCTTCAAAGGTGGTTTTATTTCTAGTCATTTCAATTAAAAAATAAACAAACACCCTTATTTCCTTTCTATATCCTCAAAAAGAGCTGTATAACAGCCATTTTTAAGGTCAAAGAGTTAAATAAGAAACTGTATAAGCCATTAAACACTTCTAAAGGATATTTATAATAGAAAATATCTTAAGTGTGTATATGTACTTTAAAACTCAAACTATAGTGAATGAATAAGCAAATTAATATTAATATATTCTGACAGTATTAGCAAGCACCCTTAATTAAAAAGGACAACTTTACAAATTCTGTATAACTAAAGGTAGAAATCCAAATCTACTAATTTTTCTTGAACATAATGATGCATCCATTTTATTATTCAAAGTTGTTTTTTGTCCAGTCTTGGGAATCTTTTGAGGGTGCAGATTTCAAGAATTTGTCAAAAATCTGTCCACAGCTCTCAGTTTAAACTTGGGTAAAAATACATTTACAATTGTTAAAGAACTGTGTATTTTAAAACAACAATCAATAGTCGTCAAAATTTCATTCATTAGCAGTTGCTTATTGATGTTGCAAAAGTAGAACTCTTACCTGGTTATTGTACTAGAAACAGCGGCATGACAAACATTAACAAAAAAGGTAGAAACCATACCTTCAGAATTATAAATGTATTTAAAATACAATTTTAAACTCATATTTTCTTGGTTAAATACATGAAAAGCATAGAACCTGAACAAAACTGTCAAATGACTAGTTGTTTAAATGTGATAGTCAAACAGTACAAGATTATCTTAAATGTATTGTTAAAAGGAACTTGTAAAAATGCCAACATTTGGAAATATAATTGTGATCAACAGATTTCTAGAAAAAGACTTAATTTATTTATACAGTTGTTTTGAAAAAAAGTAAATTATACTGTTTGAAATAATCTCTGTACTACTAAATAAATTTAGTACAATGGATCTAATTATTAACGTGCATAATAATTTTGATGCACTTTATGATATAAATAATTCCATTTATTTTTAAAGCATAATAACATCCAGATGCAAGTGAAAATCTTCATAAACAATTGACATTTTTCTTATAAACATATAATTACATTAATATCTTTACTGTCAAATTAATTGTAAACAAATTTTCTCCATCATCAGTTTTTTTTTGTTGATGTTACTGGACACCACAAAATGCAAGTAAACACATTACTAATTTAACACTAGGAGTTTATATATGGTCAAAAACATCAACATTTTTTTTACTTAAGTATAAATAAGTATGTCATAACAAACATGTCTTGTAACATCCATTCAAGCAGTCACTATTGCACATCAGTCACTATGGGAATGTGCATCTGCACAATGCATCGAGAGTAATCACAGACTGTTACAAATTCTTTAATGGCAGTGCAAAGGGATGCTGTGATCCACTTCTGACATCCAGACAAGTATATTCAGGGAAGATGGAGGGTGGGTGGCATTTACATCTTGTTGAAGAGGTAACTCCGGTTTACTAGTGTGGGCAAGTTTGATGTTGGACTCAGTGATTATGGAGAAGGGCTTAGATGCTGTTTTGTGCATTAATCTGACCAAATATGCTTTTTTTCCCTGTTTGGTAATTTGCTAATATTAAAAAAAAAAAAAAAAAAATTAAACAAAAAAAAATAAGTGACAGGTATCTGATTATTAATTTTTAAATATATCATAAAGATATCTGATGTTTTGAAAGAAAGTGAAGAAGAAAAATTAAGCTTATTTTTTTTCTCTGCACAGACACAAACTCAGTACCCACTGAAGGATAAGTGAAGTAAATATAGTTTTCTCTACTATTCTCCCATCTATTCATTTTTCTTAAACACATTTCCATATACTTCTTCACAATCAAACCAAACCAAACCTTGTAATATAAACATCTGATTAAAAGAAAATAATGGTGACAGAAAACTTCAATAAATACAAACATTGAAAACTTGAGAGGCACGGACAGCAAGCTTCATTTTCTCATTCCAGGCTCAAATTTTGCAAAATTTTCCATGACAATGAGGCAGAGTGTGTGTGTTGTGTGTGTGTGATGAATATTATGGAGAATTTTTCTGAACAAGGGTGACAACAGCTGAGAGAAAGTGAGAATGAGAAAGAGAATAAGACTTCATCTGAATCACAAAAGTAAAATGAAAAAAATAATGGAACTGGTGCAATAATTATTCATTTAGAAGAAAACTCTTTGATAATTAACACAAATCTATACACACATTTTGATAAAGCATAAATCTACACAGACATACATTTAATGAAAACTCTAATCTGTTAAATCATGCAATCATACATACATACATTCACAAAATTCCTAAATGCCATCATTTCCATGCACGATTTAGAGCTCGCCGAGCAGCAAGTTTTTGAGATATAAATGAAACAAGGATCATAATTAACAGTACACCTCCAATGAAAAGGTAATCAAAGTCTTCTTTTAGCACATCAAACATTTTGGATGGCATCACTCGTGTGTAGAAAACATCTAAAGACAGAAAGAAAAAATAATTTATTTCTTTTTATTTAAATAAAGCAAAAGTTATATTCTTCAACCAAATAAATCTAAGACAAAATTGAGTTCATAACGTTAAACCTATTTTGATTTTTTTTTAAAAAGGGAAAAAATTGTCAAGATTTGTACCAAGATGTTTCTTTTCACAAGTTCCCATAATTTAATATATTCATACCTATGCCATAGACAAGTATTAGTGATGTCGATTCGAGTCCTGCTGGTGCAGTGTGAATTCCACGTACATTGAAAATGCTTTGATTGTAGTTGACTACATTCTCTAGACTCACAGACAATTCAGGTGAATATGGTATTGTGCCTTCCTCCCTGAGAAAGATATTAAAGAATGAAACTTGTATTACTATAAAAAGAGACAATTAACTATTATTTGGAGATGAATTACTGTTAATATATTTATATATAAAAGTCAAAATTTATGTATTCAGAGCATTGAAAACAGAAAGGTAACTTTATATATCCCAATCCATAACCATTTGTTAGTGGCTAGCCATGAAAAGCAAAGTCAATGTCACTCATCATTGTGACTTTCAATTGCTAGTTGGCAAAACTACAGATAAACAAGCTGTCTATAAGCAAGTCAATGTCACTCATCATTGTGACTTCAATTGCTAGTTGGCAAAAATACAGATAAACAAGCTGTCTATAAGCAAGTCAATCTACAATGAGCCTTATTTCAGCACATAAAGATTAAAAGGTATAGGCATCAACTCGTAACAACTAAGGTATGAATATAAAGATATGCTATTTTACTTTAAACAAAAATGATTTATATTTGCAAATAAAAAAAACATATATTTTATGAATATATATAAAATACATTTTGATTACATAGTTGTAGTTAACGGAAACACTTCTCATTAGCAATGTGCTCATTACATAACAATAAGTATTAGCTCTGTGCTACATTAATAACAATATATATTTCAATCATATGTTTGTGGATTAATGGAAACACTCAACATTAGCTCTGTGCTACATTAATAACAATATACATTTCAATCATATATTTGTGGATTAATGGAAACACTCAACATTAGCTCCATACTTACATTGTTTCCTGAGTTGGAATTGAAGGTCGACGGGGATCTAATAGTGCCTTAGGAAGAGATAAGACTCCACCTATCTTCAGAGCAACTGAAAAAAATAATTAGCAACTGGCCATGCCATGATTAAACATTTTAAAACCCAAATAAATGTTACATATATCTGCAATACTTTATTCTCTTTTATTTACAAAAAAAAAAAGGATTTGTCTTATTTCTAATAGAATCTATAAAATATGAAAGATGAAATCTGACTGGCTCTCAATGAAAATTGTACAGAGAATTTCTCTCAAGTCATTTGCACTACATAACAGATGTCTCCAAATCTTTTCAGTGTGGTGCTATTTTGTTGACTTGGTCTGTCCTAAATACCTAACTGACTTCACCCATGTGTATTCAAGTTCTGAAATTTATAATGTTAAATACAATGAAAAGCTTGTTTTTATTATCTGCATTTGAATATGAAGTCTGAAATTATTTTAGGAAGGGGGGGGGAAGAAACATCCTACAAAAGAAAGATTTCTAATGATACGGCAATATGAAAAATTGTGCTCTTGCATATGTAACAAAATGATATCAGACTTAGTATTCAGAACAGAATAAACTGAAAAATTATTTGAAGAATTATTTTCAAAATGTTCTTTTGTTATTTTTAAGTTCAATGTATTTTTTTAAAGTCTATTATTTATAATTAGCATTAAATTTATCATTTGAAAGTATCTCAAAGTTCTAGTGCTCCAACATTATAAATTACTATCCTGGTAGTAATGTAGGGACATCTCAGACACCATAACTCCAAACTGGCATATTAATGGCGGATAAGATTCTAAAAAGGATTTTTGACCATTATCCCCCCCTCCCCCCCAATGGTGGATAAGATTCTAAAAAAGATTTTTGACCATTATCCCCCCCAAACCTTTAAAAAGTACTTTAAACACAAAAATGAAGAGATATGTTAAATACAGTGGACAAGACATTATTAGTATGGATATACAACACTAACCATGACACAACACCACCCTAGTTATTAGTTATGACTATTATTATTATTAATCATCCATAACTAATTATAAGTGATCAGAATCTTAATTTATGTTATTAATAATTCTCCAGAAGATACCACTTGTCTCTCTCACTTGGAGGATATGTGGTTGCTGTAAACGTTTTCATTCTTCAACAACATTAAAGACAAACATTTACTATCACACAATATTTCAATAGGTGGAAAATATCTTACTAAAGAAGAAGATAAATCTGTCTTTAATCTACAGGGTGGCCCAAAAAAGGTTTACAGTTATATATAAAAGGTAGTTTAATAACTGTAAACCTACTTTGGGGCCACCCTGTATATTTCGTGAGCCCCCATTTACCATCTCTCCAACATACGGTTATCAATATGTATAAGAAGGTCAATAAATTTAACAATAAATTTATTAAATCAATAATCAAATATACAACATATGAATATTACCAAAGAGCACAGACATTTTCTTCACAACAATGTTTGATTAACGCTAGACAATCGTTCACTTTATCCTAGCATAGGTATCAGCAGTCAAATTAACACACACACACACACACACACATATATATATATATATATATATATATATAATCAAGTTCATGGATATCATTCATCAAAGAAATGAGAGTAGAATTTTAAAAATAATTAATTAATAAATTAATAATTAATAAATAATTAATAGAAATAATTAGTCAATGTACATAGCCTTTTCAAAGATGGCAGCTATTGCTGGCACATGTCACAATCACACAGTTTGCAACAAGTCATTGTCTTTCTTATTTAGACAACAGTCCAATGCATCCCTTCTAGGCACATTGCGCTCACAAAGCACACAGTGGAGAACCATCTAGAACTTCGCATACACTATCAAAAGCACATCTTGCAGAGTGTTCTAGAATCTTCATGTGCACTACTTAACACACCACAAGGAATGTTCAAAATAAGCTTCGTGAATTCTCGAGACCAAACTAAAGCCAAAATTTTTCACTGTATTGGCTCTCAAACGGAATTCACACTCCAACGTGATCTAGTAGAGTACAGTAGTCACTGCAGCATGAAGTGGATCAAAAGCTTCAAGAAAAGAAAGGTGTGTTCTCTGCAAAAGTCAAATTAAAGCAGCGCTAAATTCCAGGCATATTTCATCTCTAAACTCCGTTCTCTTTTACAAACATTTTCCACCTATTACAAAATTTGCAACAAAATTCATTAGCCTGATACACATGCAGCATAAGAAATACAGCATTAATCAAAATTCACAAGTATAATGTACAACATAATTAAATTACTGAACATAAAAATAATGGTTCACTTACATAAAGCATTCTCCAATTCAAATCATAGATCAATAGCCAACATGTTAGAAATATTTCTAAGTCCATTCTTTCCTTATCAGTCAGTTAACTTACCACAAGCTAATGATCGTCCTTATGACCAGACTCGAGTTTTGTCAAAATCAAAGTGATTAGAATATAGATTTTCTTCAACAAAGTAACTTTCCGTCTATCACCATTGGATGAAATTGTTATGAACAAGTGTGAGACAATTGGTCAGAAAAGCTACTCATCCAGATGAATTGGTTTAGATTGCATCAGCAAATTCTAGAATATTCTTTACCTGAGATATTTACTCCAACTCTGACACTTATAAAAATCATAAGCAGTGCCTAAGGTCAGGTCACTTTGACATTTAACAATTTATATAACAATTAAGTTTATAAGTTTATAAAATAGGGATAGGCAAATTTACTCTGCAACACTAACCTATAGCATATAAGCTAGTAAAGCCACAGATGAATATTATGGATACCATAAAATTAGGTTTTGAGAAATTAATATAAATTATTAAACAAAAGCTAGATTATTTTTAATTGCTGTTTTTTTTTTAATATCTAATGAAAAAGCTGAGCAATTAAATACACACTTTTAATAAAATCAAATTTTGTTTAGCTATGAGGTCATTACTAACAACTTGAACTTACTAATTATGTTCTTGTTAGTGATGCCCTTTTCTGTCACGGTGCTTGCCATAGTGTACAATGGGACTTGGAAGACATACGACTGTCGCATGACCAAGGGGTTGGGAGGGGGAGCCAAGGAGGAAAAGGCTGTTGCATTACTCTGTTCCTTTCCCTCATAAAGTTCCAAAACTGCCATCTCACATCGGCGGTGTTTTTCACTATAGAATGAGTACTGAATAAAAGAGAAAAAGAGATCAAATATATTTTCTAGACTAACCAGTGCATTAAAATATTTGTTAAAAAAATTTAAATAAAAATGTTGCCCATTATGATCTTTATCAGCACTAAGGTGTAGAGTGGTGATAAACATGCTATAACACTTGAGGACATCACCCTGCTGAGATGTTAAAACCTGAAACAAACCGACCTTTTTGACTTTTAACACAGATATTTTCATTTGGCAAGGGAAATATAAATGGCCACATCTGAAGCTGAATGACCATACTCCCTGTGATGCCAATGCCACTTAGTTAATGATTATGATTATTATTAATTAATTAATCATTCATAACTAATTACAAGGATGAGAATCTTAATTTATGTCATTAATAATTCTCCAGCAGACACCACTCATCTCTCTCATTTGTAGATATGCAGGTGATGTAAACGTTTTCTCTCTTCCACAACATTTACCATCACAAAATATTCCGACGGTGGAAAACTTCTTACTAAAGGAGAACACAAATCCGTCTTTAATTTATATTTAGTGAGCCCCCATCTTCTCCAAAATAAGGTTTTCAATATGTGTAAGAAAGTCAATAAATTTAACAATAAATTTATTAAATCAACAATCAAATATACATATGACAAATACAACGGAAAAAAGATTATTTGACATCAATATTGCCATGAAACCATGTTCGAATAATTTCTTTGTTTAAACTTATATCCTAAAACAATTCAACAATAGTGTCAATACAAATCACAGGAAAGTTCTTATCAGTGAACAGAAATGGGGTTATTAGAGATAGCGACAATAGTCTTTATATAACCTGATTTAGACAAAGCTGCAATTGTCCTTCGCAAGCTTTTTTGCAACAATATCAAGTTTATTGTTCACCGTCAACTCCACGCATCTCTATCCACACATGTTGAAAAACACTGACAGGTTGTTATTCTCTCGAAGCCAAACATGGGCGCCCTCTTTCAGGTCAGGTTCTTCAAGCAGAATAACAATTACGACAACTCTAGTACTTCTTTCATGCCAGAAATTGCTCACGAGGTCAGCATATCTTGCCGCCAAACATCAAATGGAGTGTAGTGTATCCTCCACACTTATAGCACTGCTTCCCACCCCTATCATGGTCGGTTGTAGCAGTTTACAATCAGCAAACCAGGAGATTCAAATCATACACAGAAAGGCTGCTTGTCCCTGTAAATACACAATCAGGGAACAAACTCTTAAGTTTCCAGTTTAACACTTTATAACTCCATTCTTTCTTACAGTCTAGTCTCAACTTACAGTTTCCTGCAATGGTATTATTAGCTCGATAGATGCATGCAGCATAATAAATATAGCATATCAAAACAATGTCAAGTGTTAGCATACTACATACGAGCAGTTTAGTTCAAACATTTGTAGAAATAATAGTCCATTCACATAATATATCTCTACATAAAACACATTCAAGACCGGACTTCTTGAACAGAATTTCTCTACAGCAGATAAACTTTTTTATCTCAGCCCAATCTCATGCTTGTAAATCATAACCTTTGGATAATAAAAACTACTCACCCAGTTGGAACTAGTTTGCAATACATCAGCAATTTCTAGCATATTCTCAAGTGTTTACTTCAACTCAGACACTTACAAAAATACTGTCATAAGGAGTGCCCAAAGTCGTGTTTCTCTGACAATTTAATTTATATAACAATTAAATTTAAAACTAGGAATAGGCAAATTTACTCTGCCACACTCCCAATAAATCATAAATATATTATTATTTTCTGATGGAATAGTTAAGTAAATAAATATAAATGCAACAAAATAATGGGAATGTTCCAGTGTTACCAAATAGTAACAATTGTTTCTTTATAAGATATTCTGACAGATATTTACTTTGAGATTCTTTGTGAGATGAAATTAAGTTGTTACATCTATAAGAATCGTTATTCTTTTAACAGTTGGAATGATTTAACAACCTGCTCCATTTTTTTAAACACAACTTGCTGAAGTTTAATAATACAAAATAATTTTTAAAAATGTCTGAGTATATGTTTTGTAAAGTGTGATACAGGAGTTGGATGGCTGTGAGCTGAGAGACTGAGACACTGGACTCTCATGCACTTGAAGATTTGAGACCCACTTTGGCTGATGTGATTTTTACAGTCAATCTGTAAATAATTAATGCAGGATTGTCAAGCGCCACGCGCTGTCTGTAAAAATTGTGAAGCATTAAGAGGTTCTGGAATAAGGAGAACTCTCTCTAATAAAAAGATCCCAGCTATTATTATTTAAAAACTCACCACAACCCAGTTTTCTGAGTGCACAACATTAACAGGTCCATGTGTTCGCTTATGATTTTCATGGAAAACAATATTTCCTGTCACTCCATCCACAAGATACAAATTGAAAAACCCTGATGGACCTGAAACATATTGAAATGATTCTTTTACAATTTTATTTTTTTAATAAGAACTCATTTATCAAGAAAATGTGCAATAAACTTATAAAAAACTAATGTGACTGAGTATTTTTCTTAGTATTGGTGTATTTTTTTTCAGTGTCACCAAATTAATCTTTAAAAAAAAAAAATCATGTTTTGGTTTATAGTGCTTGGTAACAAATCTTTTACTAGTACGTTAAATTCTTACATTCGTTTGGCTTATATAGGGCTTGGAGTCTAATCTGTCAACAAGATTAGAGTGTTTTTAACTAACTTAATATAAAATCCATAGCATATGTTTACACCCCCACCCCCCAATTTCAAGGCATTGTACAAAAATCAGAGGTATGGATCCAATAGTGCTTGTAAATGTGATACCTTTGTTGGATGATACAGAGGCAGGCTCTTCTCCTTCAGTAGTCAGGACAACAAGGTTAGGATTAAGGTACTTGTATAAAACACTGCGGTCCCCTAATACTCTACCCTGTGAATGCACATGCTCTGAAGAGAATTAAAAAGAAAGAGTAAACAACTTGGAGGTATAGAGTTACAGTGTCAGTTCTGAAGAAGGTGGTGTAGAATAATGTAGACATAAGGAATAATATATATGTTGTGTGTGTGTGTGTGTGTGTGTGTCTGTGCATGTATGTCTTTGTATATTTAATTTTGTATTGGCATGTGTATTATTTCTGTGTATCTGCGCATGTGTGTGCACATGTATTTCTATGCATATGTGTGCATATATATTTCTATGCATGTGTGTCTACTCTACATATATATCTTTTTTTCTGTGTATGTGTTTGCACGTGTATTTCTCTGTGAATTTGCATTTCAATTGTGCTCCTTGTGTGTGTATGTATATTTCTGAGAGTGTGTATATGTTTGCGCATGCATTCTTAAGTGTGTGCATTTGCAGTGTATTTCTGAGTGTGTGTGTGTGTGCATATGTTTACATGTGTATTTCTGTGTGTGTCTGGAAATCAACAGTTATCATGCTGATTTGTCTGAAATTTGGACATTTTATGTTACACAGAAATTAAGTGAAATGCTTGATCTCTAAGAGTGCAAGACATAATCTAATATAAAATACACAAACAAACTATTTCTGTATAAACTATTCATTGTACCATGTACAAGTACAAAATTACCATTGAAAGTGGGAAAAAAGAAAATAGTCTCATTTGAGCCACTGACCGATAGCTCTTTTGCTATAGACCCCAGTGACCACCTGCTGGCTGCGCTGAAGGTCAATATTCCAAACTTTCTGTGCAAGAATTTCCTGTTGAAATCAGCAGCAATGCATAATTCAGCATAGGTGGTTTATGACGAAAACAATAAGTATTTTAAAAATAAACATTAGTAATCCAATAACCATCAAGACCAAACCAATAAAATATACAGAGTGTAGTGATTTCTGCTGATCAGAATAAAAAATAGAAGCAAACATTCTGTTATCTACAAGAGAAAGGGAGAGAAAATTATCTTCATTTAAAAAAAAGCAAGGTAGTACTGACTCAAGAAAAGCTAAATAACATGTCCAAGCCCCAGGCAATGTGCATTATTAGCCAAAAGTTAAGTACGTTATTGAAGCCAGTCAAAGTTGAAAGCCCAAAGTTAAGTAAACTGTCAAAATCATTGTCAATGTGGACTGTTAGTTCTGAGTTAAGTAAATTGTCAAAGCCATTGACACTATGGACAGTTTGGCCAAAAGCTAAACAAAGTCATTGACAATATGTACTGTTAGTCACAAGCTAAGTAGTCAAAGCCAATGACACTGCAGACTGTTAGCCAAAGCTAAATAGTCAAAACCACTGACACTGTGGATTGTTGTTAGCCACAAGCTAAATACTCAAAACCACTGACATTGTGGACTGTTAGCCATAAGCTAAATGGTCAAAGCCACTGACACTGCGGACTGTTAACCAAAAAATAAATAGTCAAAGCCACTGACACCGTAGACTGTTAACCAAAAAATAGTCAAACCACTGACACCGTAGACTGTTAACCAAAAAAAATAGTCAAAGGCACTGACACTGTGGACTGTTAACCAAAAAATAAATAGTCAAAGGCACTGACACTGTGGATTGTTAGCCAAAAAATAAATAGTCAAAGCCACTGACACTGTGGACTGTTAACCAAAAAATAAATAGTCAAAGCCACTGACACCGTAGACTGTTAACCAAAAGCAAGAAAAAAAAGAGCACTCTAGGAAGTAAAGCAGTCTTACCTCTCCCATTGAGACAAGCCGAAAACCATCCATATAGCCCGTGTCAATGTTGATAAGATGAAAATACATATTATCAACTAAGGGCCTGACAACAGACTTCATGGTAGATGGGAAGAAATGGATCTGGAATTTAAAGAAATGAACACAGTTATAAGTAACGATATCAAAAGGTTTGGAGTGTATGGAGACAAGGGACAAATGCTTATCTAGTATCTAGCCTAAATGTTGGGTTGTTTTTTACATCTTCACGAGTCCATAAAGTCAAGATACTTCGAACGATATTATTAACTTCAAATTAAAGATCACAGATCTGTGCTTTACCTTGATGTTTGAATCAATCAACATAACACCCTTCAAGAAATCCTGATCATGGAGATCCAAAAGATGAGCTTGAATGACTTTAAAGTCAAGGTCAAGGCCATTAGGCAGTGTGTCCTTTAGCAATGCTCCAGTCACTGGGTTAATTGTGTAAAGGAGGCCATTTCCTGATTTCTGAGGAGAAAAAAATGTACCACTGTTACTTATGTCAAGACCACTTCCTATTAGATGAAAAACTGTTAACTGTGAAAATATTTCTTGTTTAACTACAACATTATGGTTTTCTTACAAATTAAGATAGTATAAGCAAATTTAATATCAACATAAAATAATGAGCATTAAACTTGAGCACACTGAATTCTTGCTTGTAGTGCTAGACTGCAACATATACCAATACAAATACTTTGAAATGAAATAATATTTTTTTTTAAAAGTTCATATAAATTTATAAAAACTTTTCCAGGTGAGTGGATATAAATATGAATATATAACTATTATAAGTTTATTTGGTTGAAAATTACTTTTAATTGGTTATATAAATAAAATAAGTGACTGGTGAAAATAAATGAGAAAAATATTTCTAGTCAATTTTATGTGCTAACTTACCTAGAACATTTATCATATGTATATAATTTTTAATTTGACAAGTTTACAGTTATTGTAAGAGTATATAAATGTGCAGAACACAAGTTTTGCAATGAATTAGTATTTCAATCATATACAAGTTAGAATTTTAAATACAGTAGAAAGAAGGACGATGTAAGAGACAATTACTGTTAACGTCAGCCTATAATATCAGAATTTGCAAACCTTAGAAAGAAGAATAATTTTGTGAACCACAGCATAAACAGAGAATCGGATGATAATTACTGTCAATAAAAGTACTCTTATCTATCATAAAGTTGTGAAAATTTCAAATTTATTATGACAAAAATAGCAATTGTCTGTGTAATGCAAGTTGGAAGAATGATGAATCAGTATGACAAATATAATTCTTTATTTTAGATTTGCAATTGAAAAATGTTCAGTGAGCATATTTCTATATTCAATAACACAACAAAACAATCTGCTGTAAAACTTTTATCTTGAAAGACGTATTTTCAAACCCTCAAACACTAAAACACAGCTGTGAGATTCCCCAATTTCCACATGTTTCAGTTTGCAAAGTGATTCAAACAAATAAGGAATGTAATCATTTGCAGGTTCATACTGACTTTATGAAACAGAATTCATGAATTTTCACTAAGCCTTTCAAAATATTTAAAGAATTACTGACAAGCAAAACTTTAGTTACTAAACAAAATAAAATTAATTTTAAAAATTCAGCAAATGATGGCTTGCATAGTCAGAACATAGTAGCTGTCATAAAAGAATTATCTCATCCAAGCTAAATGTGGATGTCTTATAACATCAGCTCAATCAGCAGTACATAATACTCTACATAGTTTTCTACTGTATTCTACTTATTAGCAGTTTACTATTAGGTATCAAAGAGCATAATTATTTGAATCATTAAAATTAAATTTTCTAAGTCAGCATCAATTAAAGAGTAATAACGTTCATTATAACAAATAATTTTATGATTAAGCATTATATAAATCAATGACAAAAAAGTAGAAAACCAACAAGAAATAAAAAGAGGAGTGACATAAGCAACTGTAAACTCTTCATCAAAATCTGTGTGGTCATGAAAATTAATGTATGCAGATTTGTTATCATTTTATACTTTTGTGAATTTACCGTTCATAATAATAAGACAAACTCTAAAAAAAAGAGAGGAAAAAAATGCATCTCCACAGGTTGACTGCTTAGTAAAAGGTAAACTATTTTTATGCAAAAATATAAAAAGCAACTGACAGTAAAAGTATTATAATTTAATAGAAATACCAATTACAGTGAAAAAAAAAAAGAATCTAACAGGAAACAATATAAACTTTTAAAGGATGTTGATTTCTGGTCTATTCCTGAATGCTTGCCTTGTTGAAAAATTGTGACCTGTCACCACAAAAAGATACTTAAGTCGCGCAAGGCTAAGCCGAGAAAAACGGCAAAAACGAAGGTGGGGGTCTACATGGGTGAAATTGAGATTTTCATTTTAGCGTGTTCCCAAACCATCGAACAACAAATTACTAGCGTGTTTTTCCATAATTCGAACTAGAAATAGCTTTATTATTATTTTTTTGTGACCTACTGTCTAACTTCGAAGGAAAAATATGGCCCAAAAGTGCTATAATCTGATGATCGTAGACGGCAGAATTCCTGGCTGAACCTCATCATGTTGTATATCAGAATGCTCAGGAAAAAGCCTATTTTTATGCTGACGACACTGGTTATTTATAATGTTTTATTTAGAATGTTTTATAAGGCTGTGCTTGGCGTAAACAAAGTGAAAAGCGTCAGCCAATCTGCAGACAGTTTATCAAAGCTTGCTATAAGTTACCAAGCATGCTCTCATAAAAAGACGGTTGCGATTGGTTGAAACGCACACAAGGGAGACAGTTTCGTCCTGTAATGCGTAATGTAAACATGGAGAAACGAATCGCTAATTTGTTGAATTCATGTAAAGAAAGCAACATCTTAGAAAAAGAAAGCATTCAGATTAAAGATTTGATATCTGATTATTTTGCTAATGAGGATGTAGCTGATGGATTTTCATCAGGAACAGCGAATCACGTGATCGAACAACGAAAAAGACGAAGCAGACGACAGCTGACGATAACTGACTGTACACTGAAGTGAAAGGTGTGCTATAATTACTGGATTATTTAAACGATATTTTTTTTAAGAATGTGAAAGTAATGCAGCTTTAATCTGTGATTTATTTAGTGGAGCTAGCATCAGATTTAGAAAGAGGTATCAATTCAATATTATGCCTTAATTTTAGAATATTCTGTGAGCCACAATAATCATTCTCGCAAACAGAAATTCTAATCGTTATAGCTTAAAAAGACTGTTGTCTGTAAATGATGTAACAATATATTTGTTGTTTATAGTTATTACAGTGTTAGCTATTGTGTCTTCAACTCTGATTGCAAATGAAGCAGATTAATATATGGTTGCTAAGGAAAAACCTCTCAGAAATGTGTTCAATCTTTGAGGCCGATTTTCTCAAAATGGCCGTCCGGACAGTAGTGCACTTCAAACAAACATAACTTTTCCATATTTTGTCCTACACTCTTTATTTTTATATCAACAGAAAGCCCTTTCAATTTTCTTTCTATTAATATATATATCTCAATACCCCCAAAATCCGACTTAAGTATCTTTTTGTGGTGACAGGTCACAATTGGTATGTCAATACAGCTATCTTAGTGAGTTATGAACAGTAAGACACCCTAATAAAAAGAAAAAATACTAAATTATTTTGACAATTATTAAAACTGAAACCATAAGACACATTTTACCTTGTTGACTCCAAGTACAGCACACTGAGGTGCATGAGGAAAATGGGCAGTGGTTCGCTGCACAAACAACAGTAGTTTTTCCTGACCATAGCGTGTAAAAGGGGATAAGTCAGGAAAGAAATGCTGCCATGCAATCTTGCCACTGTGACTTCGAATTCCATACACCTGCAAATAAAAAAACAGCTGATCCCCTTAAAAAAAAACAACATAAATAATGTATAAATATAAACTGCCAAGAATTTCCACAGACGTGGGGCTAGATTAATTTAATCAACAAGGTTATATGATGGATAAATAATTTTTGTTTTATCTCTGCCTGGCAAAGTAACAGGATAATTTAGGAGCCATCGCATGAACTGTCTTAGACAGGTGGGAAGAAATTCTGCAAAATTAAGCAATCCCAACAAGCATCTGACCATTGCATTATGAAGTCATATGAAGAATTGACTAAAGAAAGGATATTTTCATACTTGGTGTGGAAAACTCTGAGCATTCTTGGATCTAATGTTTCATCCTAAGAAGCTCTAACAAGTTCTATTAAGTTTATAAGAAATAAGAACTCAGTATATGTGTCCTATTTGCATGATGGAATGATTTATTCTTCCTTTTGTTAACAATCTATTTCTGGCATAGTGCAAGTGCCTCCTCCCCCCCCCCCCCTCCAAAAAAAAAAAAAAAAAAAAAGATCCACAGCTTGAAATTTCATAGGTGTGTGGTCTAGTCTTTAACTCATTCCCTGATGGAAACACATTTTTCCACACGGCACTATAGATTACAGAAGTGCGTTTTTCCACACTGCACTGTAGATTACAGAAGTGCTTTTTTCCACACTGCACTGTAGATTACAGAGGTGAGTTTTTCCACACTGCACTATAGATTACAGAAGTGAGTTTTTCCACACTGCACTGTATATTACAGAAGTGAGTTTTTCCACACTGCACTGTATATTACAGAGGTGAGTTTTTCCACACTGCACTGTAGATTACAGAAGTGAGTTTTTCCACACTGCACTGTAGATTACAGAAGTGAGTTCTGCTTTGATCTAAATGAGCATTATTGAGAAAGCTGCTCTATAAATAATGGCCATCAGGGAAAGAGTTAATTAAGGCCTTATGGTTGTATGAAAGAGAAAAAAACCCAAACAATAATTTTGTAATATATTTACATTATAAAAATAAAATTAAGTGTTATAACTCAAAATATAATCTCAAAAAGAAGAACAGCATTATTTTTACTTACTCAATAAATAATTTTCAAGAATGAAAAAGTCTTAAATACTTAACACATATGAAGATGCTATAAATACATGTTTCAACTATCCACACAAAGGTTGTTCAAAATATCTTTAAGTCTATGTAACTTTACCTAAATAAATTATATTATGCAACTACAAACACAAGAACCTGAAGTTACTTAGCATGGCTGTTTATGAACACACCTTGCCTGCAGAAGTAACAGCCACAATCATCTTGTGCAGACTGAAGGCATCTCTCACCAAATCCTCCTCTTCATCCTCTTCATCTTCCTCCTCATTAGCATCTACAGCATCATTTTTGCTGATAACAGAATGATGATGACGATGTCCCAGCAGCTTTTGTATTAAGTGTTCCACAAAACCCTGAAATAAGCACGTGTTTTTCTGAAGTTAAATAAACTTTCTGAATACTTACCAGATGTGTATACAAGGAGAATATATATATATGCATATATGCTCTTACAAACAGGCTAGGTTCCAAAGGGTCCCCATAATTTCTTAGCAGAGATAACAAGAATGAAAGTACTACTGAATTATCCATCCCTAGTCAGGAGTGATATGTTGTTTAGTGCTATTGAGTGAGGTAAAACTTGAAAATCAATAGGGAGATGGGGGAGGGGGCGGGGCTATACGTATGCATAAGTATTCAGTATTAGTATTAGTATTCAGGAAAAAAAACTTATTTTAATTGGAAAAATACCTTTCTCCATCACACAATCAGTTGTGCACACATGAAAAGAATTACAGGTATTCCCAAATAAAATTAAAGATACTGTATATATGATAAGTGCATTTATGTCAAATAATAAAAGTAACAACTAATTGTGGCAACCAGAGAGAGGTGGTTTGAGTGATTGCCTCATAGCCTAAAGGAACATCAGAAGATAAAAACAGACAAATCTCTGAGAAATAATAATAATAGATATTTATTTGTGCTAATTTTTTAAAGAGCTCAAAATATATACAATTATGTCCATTAATTTAACACTCATGAATCATGGAATGAGAAAAATCTCAATGATCAAGGCATGGTTTGAACCGATGTTCTGCATGAGGCTAATACCTTTATATCAGGGGAACATGTACACTGTTATAAATGTGAAAAAACAAACAAACCACATTAAAAAAAATAATACACTATCTTTCAGAAATAAAATATTGCATTATTGAAGAAAATGTATTTGGACAAATGCTAAAATGACAAGATCAAACAGAAATGTTAAAATTTATAATAAAATAAATATTGAAGGGAACAATTAAATAATAGAAAATAAGCTATAGAAAAGCTGGAGTTAAAATATAATATTAAATATGATGGAATAATGAAAGAATAACTCCAAGCTTGAATAATACCCCCAAGCTCACAATTATTCGGGAACAGTCATTTGAGCACTGTCACAACAAGACAAACTTACGACCGTAGCAGATGCCAGGAGCTATAGAAAAGCTGGAGTTAAAATATAATATTAAATATGATGGAATAATGAAAGAATAACTCCAAGCTTGAATAATACCCCCAAGCTCACAATTATTCGGGAACAGTCATTTGAGCACTGTCACAACAAGACAAACTTACGACCGTAGCAGATGCCAGGAGAAGTGTGCGCTTACATAACTATTGCATACTTACTTTGCTTTCTTAATTATTCATATGTTACACAGTAAACACTGAAGTTTAGAAAATTATCCTTTCCTACACCTCAGTATACCCATCTAATCCTACCTTGAACATTAATGTTTCTATTACGAGTCTTGAACAATCATATTACTATTGTGACTGATGCAGCCTAAGGTACACAACTCTCCATTTTGTTACCATAGCACAGTTTAAATATTCAAGTTAAAATTTGGTCTGATGAGAGGATGATTTTCTCTTGAATTTGGATTAAGTAAATGGCTTAAGTGAAGATATATTCAAACGAGTGACCTATATCAGTGAGCACTGCACCTACAAGTCTCTCTGTAAAATTAAAAAACACAAATACACACTTCTGAACAAATAAAAACTTCTGAGCAGAATATACTTTACCCGAAGCTGTAAAACTTGCACTTTGATTCTTTTCACAAACATTGCCACAATGTCATCTGAAAATGAGATAAAATGTGTGAAAGGTAAACTAATCTTCGGGTTCTCTACAAAGAGGTAAACATTTCCACAGGCAAAATAATACTGTATGAGTGAGCTTTATGAATCATCAAGAAAACCTTTCAACAAGATGAAATATTCAAGTATAAACATTTCCACAGGCAAACTAACACAGTAATGAGTGAGCTATATGAATCATCAAGAAAATCTTTCAACAAGATGAAATATTCATGTATAAACATTTCCACAGGCAAACTAACACAGTAATGAGTGAGCTTTATGAATAATCAGGTAACCTTTTCAAACTGAGTTTCACTTAAAGATGAAATATTCAAGTATATTTGTAAAAAATAAACCAAACAAAAATAAAAAAAAAAAAACCAACAAAAAAACCCCCCAAAATATATCTGATCACTAACTGTGATAAAAAAATTTACCCCCCCCCAAAAAAAAAAATAGTCTGTTATTGTAAATTTTATTCCACTCTAATTTAATCAATCATCTTTTATATGACGCTTAAAGTCACAAAAATTTGGACTTTCAACTGGCAATTATTTTTATACTTTCAAAATAAATGACTCTAAGTGTGATTATAGCAAATAATTTTGTGCAGAAATATAGGTAGATAATTGGTTACTATCTCACCTTTGCTTGAACCAAACTCATCTTCAAACTTAGCTTCATTTTCAGAGACTGGCAGGTCAACCATTTCTACAGCAATAATATATGCCAAAGCTTCTTCTCGTCTCCAAGGCAACTTGCCTGATGTCAAAGACATAAACAGAAGTGATTTTATAAAAAGATGGCTTGTGTTTTTTTGAAGAGCTAGGGTTTAAAACACTACAATGTCTTTAAGTGTAGTTTTCTTTCTTTATTAATCTATTAACAGCTCCATAATCTATATAATTCTGATACTCAACGGACAAGAAGTTTAATTTTGTTGAATACAAAGTGGTTAACGGTGTTTCAATTTACGGATAACATCTTTCCTCATTTGCCTAGTATGATTGTAATGCCAAGAAAGTAAAATAATAATAAACTTTTATCATGTAAGTGGCACACATTATTGCATGCTTTTTGGAACATTTAACATTAACTTATCTTTTTTCATGTTGACAAACCTAAAACTATTTTTTATCTGAAATAAATTATGACTGAACCATGTAGGTTGTCTTAAAAAAATTAAGTCTGAATTCTCTGCTGTCTGACATGATAATCATAGTAATAATGACGTATCGAATATTTAGTCTTCTTACAGCATATGAAAAAAACAATGCCACTTATTAACCTGGCTTGTGAGTGCAGTGTAGGGAATAGTCTTGTGCCACCATTAGTATTTTAGCTCCCAATTTACCATCCTTCTTTTTAGTGAAGAACATGGGGAATACCTGCACAAGACACCATAAAAGATTATTTTTAGATATACATATAAAGCAGGTCACCAGAGTGAGAATCTACTCCAAGACAAAATCTAAGAAGAGATGTCACACTCCAAGACTAAGAAGAATATAACAGGAGTATCATGCCACACAGCCTCTCCATGTTTCATGATGTCCCCTTCACTAAATTTCTTCTTCTTTTCTTCAATGTACAAACAGAAATAATAGATCTCGAGTTCAAAATGAAAATAAATGAATTCACATTACCATCCAGCAGTCAAAATTATTTGTGCATATGTAGGAAAAACTTCATGCTTTTATGAATTCAATTAGGACGCTCTTAGTTTTAAATTCTGGGAAACTTGATTGTGACGCCAGACACAATTATTTCTGTTGTCTTGAAAAAATATACATTTAGATATTTAGAATTCAAATGTATAATTAATTCAATTTATGATCTTAAGGCCAAGTATTATTTCTCATACATAAATAGTTTAAATATATAGACATTAATAATTATTTTAGAATTCAAATGTATAATTAATTCAATTTATGATCTTAAGGCCAAGTATTATTTCTCATACATAAATAGTTTAAATATATAGACATTAATAATTATTTTATTACAATAAGATCTACTATTATTATTTTAAACTAATTTTCATGACCCACAGACTTTGCTATTACTTTACTGCTTTAGTATCTACATTTTGCTGTGCACAAGTATGACACAGTATATTTGAGTACAATGGTATGAAGAGATAATCTGCACTGCATGAATTATTTTTTGTATGTATTTATATATCTAAAATAAATGTCTAGAGCATGTAGTTTCCTATGTCAGTAATTCAAACGTGAATTCTCCGGACAAGATACAGACCCAATTATGATCCAAGACTTAAGTCACCTGATGCTGGGACAACACAGGACTAACTCCTCTCAAATAAGTGTTGTCTGACCACACCTAACTGACAGATCCAAAATATCCTGATAAAAATATCTAAATGGAAAAACACTATCATACTCAAACATAAGTCTTACATGAACTATCTCTCAAATATAAAAATCATACAAGATCTGTCATCATATCCAATACTAAGGTCAACAAAATGTCATACTCACAGACAACAATCTACTACAAAGTGAGGAAGCGTCATAGTCAAATATACAGGTCTTATAAAATCTGTTGTAGTCAAGACAAAGGTCTAACAAGAACTGTCACACTCCAAGACAATGGTGTAATAAGATCTGTCAGACTCTCAAGAAATGCCATACCCCAAACCAAAAGTGTAAGAAAACCTGCCAAATTCTGACAAAGATTTAACAAGATCTGCCATATTCCAAGATTAAGCTATAACAAAATCTGCCATACAGCAAGATAAAGATCTAAAATCATGTATCATACTCCAAGACAAAGGCCTAACAAGACATGTCACACCAATAAAAAAATCTAATGAGATGTCATACTCCAGGACAAAGGTTGAACAAGGTATGCCAAATTTCAAGATAAAGGCCCACAATCCACGCAAAGTCTAACAAGATGTGTCATACTCTAGACAAAGATCTAACAAGATGTGTCTTACTCCAGACAAAGTCTAACAAGATGTGTCATACTCCAAGATGAAGTTCTAAAATAAGAAGCTTTCATATTCCAACAATTAAATCTAGCTTTAGCTGTCCTACTCACATCTAATCTTAATTTCTGACAAACTCATCTTGTGGCTGAAGATACTAAATGATGAAATATTATTTTGCAACCATGGGTAGTGGTCAGGATATTGGTAGATTTGGGTCTCTTTTGAATATATAAGAAACTATTAGGCAGTTCACAATTTCCAAAGTTCATGTAACAACAGCCTTGAATTGCAATATTTTTTGCAGGGAAGGTGGAAATTTATATCTGAATACCCCAATGCAATTTGGATAATATTTAACTATATGCTTCAAAGAAATACTCAATATTATTTCTGACAATATATGAATATTTCTTTGAAGCAGTTTGTGAACTGAAACATACTGAGAACTGAAAATACCAAGATTGATGCCTCTAATGAGTGAGACAGTGTCTGAGAGAAAAAAGAAACAATATCATGTGGAAGACAAAGGGAGGGGAGAGAGGAGAAAGGTGGCAAGTGGATAGTGAAAGGGTATGGGAGAGAGAAAGAGAAAACATCTATATAAACTGTTTTAAAATAGTTTATTCACAAACACAATTCATCTATATAAAACTTCTCTTTGTAGAATTACAAACCTTCTCAATTGTACCATGTGCAGCCATGACTGTTATACGTTGTGAGATATCTGTATGCTCAACCATAGTTGCTAAATCCAGGCCAGAAAATATGACTGTCTAAAAATGGAAACAAAAAAATTAAAGAACTGATTTCAACAAAGGTAAATTTTATTTTATAAAAAAACGGCCAATAACTTAAATGTAATCAATTTAAATCTGAGATTTTCTTTTCACTTTGGGTGTGTGTATAAGGAGGAAAGTGGACTTGTAGCTGAAAATATTTGAGAATTCTAAAAGAAAATTGAGAGTTGAATGAAGGAATGTACACAATTTATCTTCAAGTTCTACAAGTGGGAATGATAATACAGATTGCTACAGTTACCTGAGGCTTACAGATTTTCAAGACTTTCTGGACTATGTAAAATTGCCTTGTATTATTAAGTGAGAATATTTTGCTTGTTTAACAATGGCAAAGTAAAAAGACAATCAATAAACTAAGCTAATGTGTATAAAAATGAGCACTTGTGCATTCAATTATGAAAAATATATCTACCAAAATGATGTAGACATTTTATCTTTTTTTCCAGGCTGAATAAACAATCAAAATACAAATTATAAATTATATTGATCTCTGCTTTCAAGATTGTCCACAGTTAAATTTCCATACTGCATACATTGTACAGCTGCATGAATCCAGACACACTTGTATGAAAACATAAAACTATTTTCCTAAATAAAATGTTTTGTTCTGAACATTTACTAAATTGCACAGTGCGGAGTTATAAATAAATAAGTTAACTGAATGTCATCCTCAGCCAGGAGCCTGATGCACCAAAAAGGGAGATAAATGATAGCTTAATCGATAGTAAAGCCTCTTGTGTACTGTCCCCTCCTTAATATAATATTCAAGAGGCTGGAAGAACCTGTGTATACTTGCAAATATTTGTGAAGAAACATATTAAAAAAAAAAAATTCTCTATTACTCCTTTCACACAACAACATAGTGTAGGAAAATAATTAACATATGGTGGGTATTCATTCCCCTGATTAAAATACAAACATCTATCTATTATGTGTGAAGCGCATGATAGTGAAAAATGCTAGGGAATAACCTCCTACTTGTGAGAGAATGAGACAGACTGGACAACTACTGCACTCACAGACAGGCCTGAGACCAAACAGGATAGATCTCAAAGAAAGAAACTAGCAAAAGATGATGTTCTCCATCCCATTGCTGCCTGATTCTCCTTCGAGGCCAGTTTCTTTTGTAAACTGCTAAACATGATGAAAAATTTCTGGCTCTTGACAAAGTAAACAGTGATTATATGCATTTCTAATGATGTACCTTAATGAAGATGACAAAGACTGGTTAAAGACATCTTTGACTCTTGAACAACTGTGTAAAAATAGTTTAGATTTACAAAGATAAATCTTCAGTGACCTAACTGCATCCTGCATGGAAGAAGTACTACCATCTTCTGATACAGGCAAAGGGGAGATAATTATTATTGACTACTCAGGAAGTGTATTCTCCCTCTCCCATCCCAAATGGATCTGTGACTACTATGAGTGATCTGTTACTCAGGGAAGTAATTTTTACTGATCTCCAAAGAAATCATGAACTTCACTGATCCTGCATGGTGATACTAAAACTGCTAGAAATAGAGTCCAAAAAGATATGATTTTAAATTCTTTACTTTCCAATAGCTCAATAAGGTCAGAGTTAAAATAGTTGTTAACTATTCACAAATCCCGTGCTTGAAAAAAAAATGCTTGGAACTTTCTCTTTCCATATTGACCTTAAGACTTGACAGATCTCTGTCCAAGATGTGTTAAGACCATTAAAAGTGTGTGGATGAGTCAGTGAGCACATCCTATACCTTTAACCATGTTATTAATCTCCTTTCTTCAAACAACCAGGAGAAACCAATGAGCCTGTGTAGTTACAGACAAAAAAAGAGGTCAAACCCTCTAATACTGTAGAACAACACATCCCATTCTCTGATAAATCAATACTAAGTCTTAATGTGACCGTAACTGTTGAATGACTGAAAGATTGCCTTTGTGATACTGACATACATATGTTAGTATAATAAATCTGGACTCATAAAAACCAGGGCATGAGATTGTTTCAGTAAATCCTGTCTGTATGGCAGTTTCCTCATAATTTCTCCTACATATTCTAACAGCATGCTGATCCACGGCTTCATATAATGGAATGGGAATGTCAGGATAAGAGTGGTGTTCACCAATTATCTCTGTTCCACCAGAATTTTGGAAACAAAAGACAGTGGAAATTCAGCAAGTCTTTCCAACTGATCAACTTAGTGTCCATGCTACAAATATAGTTTGGTCTGGAAATGGGGAGACAAGTATCAGGAAGTGAGTGTTTCATGGAGACACAAACATGAGTGAGTGTTTCATGGAGAGACAAAACATTGGTGAGTGTTTCATGGAGAGACAAAACATTGGTGAGTGTTTCATGGAGAGACAAACATCAGTGAGTGTTCCATTTTGTGGCAAAACGCATGATAAATGGATGGGCATAGGGTCCATTCAGATGAGAAACAAAGTCTTGTTGTCCCTTTTAGGGTTGTTCTTTTTGACACACCACAGATGGACCTGTCCAACCAGCAGGCATAGGCCCGTTGACTTTTTCCCTATTTGGTGTTAGAAATAAGTTACAGCCTTGAAATTGTCTGAAAAAAATCATAACTTTGACCAAAATAATTACCTGTTCTCAATGCTGTGGGTACAGAAGAACCCCATTTAGTGTAGACAGTTTATGGGAAAAACTGTTCCTGATTGAAAGAAGTGACCACAAAATAGGGTGTCGGCACTGCACCTTACCCCCCACCCCAATTCTGGCAGACTGGATCTGTGTAAATGAGTAGAAGGCTGGAAGGACACATGCTTTAGACATTAGCTGTTGCCCAAAGTGAGTGCTTCTTTGAAAAGAGGAGTCATTACCATTGCTTTAGTCATTAGCTGCTTCTCTACTTGAAGAGCTTCTCTGAAAGGAGGAGTTACTACTATGTCTTCTTGCAATTAGCTGTTTGCTTACATTGAGAGGACTTCTTGGAAGAGAGGAGTTATTACTATGTCTTCTTGCAATTAGCCTTTTGCTTACATTGAGAGGTCTTCTCAGAAGAGAGGAGTAGTAATAAATACTAGATTTTAAACAGTTAACCACTTGCAATTTTATTTTTATTTATGTCAAGGTGAGTACCATTCACAACAAGAAATCTGGCTTTAGTAGTACTCACCTCTGGGTCAGCTCTTTGTACAGTCACTAGTATCTGAGTGTCTCCTTCAAAGGCCATGTCTGCAGCTTCCACCTGCAGAAAGATATGGGCAACAGCAAAGGGAAAATGAAAGAACAAAAGTAGTGCCACACTATTTGTAACATTTATGGAGTGTACAAAGTAAAGATTATTATTCTGTAAAAACATGGTGTGATACTAATGGAACCAGATTCAACATCTGTTATTCTGATGTCTGTGTAAAAGTGGAAGTTAAGAAGAAACCAATCATGCTTCTAGAGTCAGTTTAGGAATTCTTAATAAATTATATTAAGTAGGTAATTATAACAACATACTGATGTTACAGAACAATTTATTGTGCCTCATAATATTTCAAAATGTTAAATACTGTACAACTACAATTCAGCAAGAAAATAAAAAATATATATAAACAATATACATTTTAAAAACGTATTTTAACCTTATTTAAATCTTTTGCAATCTTGACATCAGATGCTGACACATTCAACAGCACCAGGTGCTGCAGGGTCAGGCGCAAGAGTACCCAAGGGGAAACCTTCCCTGGTTCAGTGGTCATCTTCAAAAGACTGGTTTCTGCACTAGAACTCAAGCCAAAGTCCGAGAGCAGGTAAGGCACAAAGACTTGGCTTTCAGGCAGGGACAAATACTGTAATGATTCCAAGTCTGGAGCGTAACATAAAAATGCTTCATCTCCAACAACCTCACAACTGCACAAGAACATGGAAAAACTTACATATTATTGTTTTCATGGTTATTATATAAATAACCTATCTGAAATACAAATGAAATATTATGAATTTATCAACTAGAACTTGAAAGATAAAAGAAAGATAAAGAAGACAATTACAGACAAAAATAAGGGCTTTATATTTATATATATATATATTTTTTCTTCCTAAGTTGTAATAAAACAAGCTTTACCTTGTTTGATTTTGAATCCATGGTGCAGGTACCTTTCGCTGACTTTTTACAGTACCTCCCTGCCCTAGGATCACTACAGCAACTCGTAAACCAGGTGAAACACCCACTGCAACCAAATCTCCATCAGTTTGCTGCGACAAATACCATTTGTGCACTGTGTCACTGAAAACAACAAAATAAAAATGTCAGTCATTGAAAGAATTTATTGAATGCAGGTTATTAATTAAAAAATTAACCTTTAGATCTCCAAGGACTTTTCAGTTCATCAATGTGTTTATTCTACCCAACTGCCAGAGGCATATTTACATGATCATAGTAACAAATGAGATATATCAAAATGACTATTGATTTACAAAGGATGCTGGTGGAAATTAAAATATACAGAATTTAAAATTAGGCTTTCGGATTGTTTTTTTAACATGGTGCTATTTTATTTGCTATAATTCAAGGCACTTCAAAACATCAGTTTTGTTTAAGAAAAACGTTTCACTTGGACTTGGAGAATGATTTTTTTAGATTCTTTACTGGCAATGAAACCAACAAGGCATAGAGATGGGGAAAACCTCTAAACACAGGTATTTATATTTTATTTTAGTATCTTTGGCTGGCAGTTTGTTACAGGGCACCTGAAGCCCACTAGTATTTTACATAATGATTATCACTGGCCGACGCAGGTGGCTGGCCAACACAGAGCTGGTGATTGTACATGAGACAAACAGGTTTTTCGTCCTGTCATAACTGATCGGAAAATTATTGAAAATGAACTGAACCCGCTTCCACAGGCGGAAGAGCGGGAGATTAGAGGTAAGACCGGGAGATTCTTCCGCTAAAAATGGAAGGTAGGCAGGCCTGACACAGTAGCTTAAACACAATTCAAAGGGCACATTTTCATCTATCATTAACGAAAATAATTTATTTCTAAACTAAAAGTAAAGTTTTTATCTCCCAAATTAAAACAATCATAACATCTGCTCAAATATCTAAAACAACAAAGAGTAGATGGAAAGGATGGGAATATAAATTAAATTGAAGTAAGGATGGATTGAAAGGTACTTGTATCTCACTAAAAATAAAAAATAATCTGATCATCTAAAGATTAGAAGAATCATAAAAAGATGCCCAATGATAATTTAATAACAGATTTTATTAATATAAACTTTCCCCAGATTTTAATAATGATTATGTATATATTTATGCATAAATCAACAATGCAAAAATATAAACTGAGCTCTACCAAAAGAAGAACGTTTTTATTATTTTCCATTTTGCACTTAGTATCCATTGCAGTATCCATTAAATTTTCTCCTATTCACGAGTCTTTTACATTCTGGAAGCTTAAATTAAAAAACCTTTGTGTACATTTAAAATTATATATATTCTCACATGTAAATTAAAGTGAACTTACCTGTCAGGTAGATTGGCCTCCCATTCAGTTTTTCCATCAGAAACCTTTATGCAGTTCAAAGCATTTGAAGTTGCCACAACAACATAATCTTTAAAAATAAAAACACCTTAATTACACCATTAGATAATCAACTTACACCCATAATAGTTTACATACATAAACGACTTGTACAAATATACAAATAAGTTAGTATACACATAACAATACCAATGAGTCACAATCTGACTCAATTTCACATCATTTATATTAAATAACATAAAATTATGTCCAGTATTGTAAAGGAGAAAAAAACCCTATATTATCTTTTTCACTTAAAAAACAAAACAAAAATAAAGCAAAATATTGCCTATAAAAATAATTAAAATGACATTAATCAGCCTAATTGCAACCTAAAGAGATTATCAAAGCAAATTAATAAAAGCTCCCCAAAAGAAATGGTTCAGCTTTGTACCCAAGCGTTAAGTAATGACTATATCTAAATTCTACACATATTTACTGCAGTTATCTCCCAGTTATTCAGACTGTTTAGGTGAATGGATAATGCTGGTAAAGTGAATAGTATAATGTGACCACAAAATTCAAACAGTCATGATTACATCCAAAATTTTGTGGTACCAAAGAAGTTTTCATCTCCATACCAATTAAGTGTAAGGGGCTATCTTTCTCAACCTGACTAAAGACAATCCTCACCTACAGCAAACGAAGTGTCAATCAAAATAAATAAAATGCCATCATGCAAAACGATTATTTCCCTTGTCTCTGCCTATTTTCAGTAAATTACCAGCACTCTCTTCTAGATGTCACTATTTTCTGTTCTTATGATCTGGCTGGCAATGATGCTGATTTTTGTTCATTTCTGTTCAATATATGAAATAATACGATGACTAAATGTGTGAATATAAAACTGTGCTTTGGTAGCCACTCAAATGTGCCTGGTTTATTCAGGTTGTCCTATTAAAGACATTTGTAAATTCTATGAACTCCTATCTTTTGAATGTTGGGACAAGTATTGTAATGTATTTCATGACTCAAGATTCATTGGTGTTAAGCATGCTTCTTGTTGGAGTGTACTGTGAACTTTAATGTCAACCTGCAAATTAAAAAGTACACTGTTCTGTGAATAAATGAATGTTTTGGTTCTATTGGAAGAGGGGATTTTAACAAAATACTATATGAGAAATCATAACAGGTTTAGTGCACAGCACCCAAGACACAGGTAAATGTAGGGCACTAAATGACTGATAATCTTGTCCTGTTCATTTAGAAACTTCTAACCATGTAATAGTTTTGTTCGAAGTAAAATTTGTCCATTCCTAGTTTTATATTTCTATTCTATGGTAAGAACTTACCTTTATCTGCATTTAAAAAAATTGCTGGGGCGCTGAAAAATAACAAAAACAAAGCACTAATGAACTGTAAATTTAAACATTTAATGAAATGCATATTTTAAAACATACACAAGTAAAAATTTCAATACACAAATGCATACATTCTGAATCAATTAATTTTTAATTATTACTTTTGTTCTCTTCATCCTACTATTAATCAGAAAATACACAATCAAAATGTTGCATGTGAATAGGGTAAAAAAAAAAAAAATCAATGTATACATATATAGCAAATTTTGAAAAATGTAACAGAACTGACAAAATGCAAAAAACAATAGCGACTTTGATTTGTGACCCTTTTTTTTTTCTTTTCAACCCATATTTCTCAACATAGGTATTACTAAACTATCAATTTATAACTTACTCAACCAAATCTTTTCAAAATTGTTCTACTTTTGCACTCAAATGGCACTCAGTCTCAAATGGTTAACTTTTGCACTCAGTCTCCAAATGTTAAATTTGCAATATCTCAAGCATATAAAAACTACAAACTTTTGTTACCAATTATTTAATGATCTCAAACAATATAGTCACTGAAAGTATAATTATCTATACATCTTTCATCACAGATGAAATCTTGACTGTTTGAAACAAACACTACGGTTAATGAATGTAAAATTGTCCCCTAAACTTTCAACATAACTAAAAAATTGGTTGACTGAAACAATACAACATAACTACTGAACATATAAATATCCTCTAAGCTTTCATCACAGACAAAATCATGACTGATTGAACTGAAAAATATAGTTAAAGAACATATAATTATCCCCAAAATTTTCATGAAAGATAAAAACTTCTGACATAAACATACAATATAATTACCAAATGCATAATTATTTATAAAACTTTCACCATAAATTTAATTAACTATGACAAACTGATTCACCACATAAGTGACCAATTAAAACAAACAATATATTATAAGTGATTCACCATAAATTTGATCAATTAAAACAAACAGTATATTATGATTGATTTACCACATAATTGACCAACAAACAATATATTATGACTAATTTACCACATAATTGACCAACAAACAATATATTATGACTGATTTACCACATAATTGACCAACAAACAATATATCATGACTGATTCACACACATATCTGACCAACTAAAACAAACAACATTTTATGACTGAATCACCATGTATTCTGATCAAAACAAACATTATCAATACTAAAATTATTAACTCCATTTTTCTCTCTCACAGATTTGGTTGACTGAACAAAGAATGTAATTTTGCATTGTATATTATAATTAAAATGTCAACACAATCTTCATTGTGAGTGACTGAAACTATATGCAATGCAAAATGCAATAATCTTCTCTACTTTAAAAAAAAAATATTTAAAAATTAAGAAAATAATAAATAGAATCAAAACGAAAAATACTTTTTCTGATTTATTGATCTGTATAATTTCTTTCATTTCTTTTATTAGTTTAGGACAAAAGTTACAATTTTAAATTTTCATTTAATTCTCTTTTTAAATAGCTAACTTAGACAATTTGTGAATTTCCTGATCATAAATTCCCTAAAGTATTCTTACTTCATGGACTCATCTCCTGGAAAATATTTCTCCCACACCAAGTTGCCTGTAGGTGAATGCCAGTTCCGCACAAACTTTCCACCTGCTTGTGCTGTCAGAAGATCTAAAACACACCCAGAAATATTTAATAAGGGAAAGAGTCAAGTCAAAATTCAGCAATGAAGAATGCAGTCACAAAACAGGAATGCCTTTGCTGAGAAACAAATCACATAGGATTAATTATAAAAAAAAAACCCTGCCATTTGTAATTAAAGGGAAACAAAAAGATTTCTTAACCATTTACTGATTTAGAGCTTTCCTTAATTCAGGCCTCAGCATTAAAATAAAGTTATTGATACCTGATTAAATAAAAACTGGTGCTCAGGAAAATGCAAAATTACTTAATAAGACATGTGATTGTTAATAACTTTTTTGCTGAGTGACCTTTCTTATCATAATACCAATAGGGTCTGCATATTTAAATTGTGGCCTACTGATTCAGAACATATTACTAAAAAGATTGTGAAGCAAATTTCATGTCTGCCATCTTATTATTGATAACTTGCTCTGTGTGGCAACAAGCATTTATTTCTGCTACACTGTTAAACATGAGGCAGATCAACATTTTATTTGTTTCTGAAATATTCAGATTTAAACTGTACATGCATAAAATGTCAGAAATGTAATTGTGTGTGAGATTGGGATGTGGCAGTATAGTTTTGTAAACAAGTATTTCTATGAATCAGTAGGTGTTCCAAACATCACTGATTGGGTGATTGTGATGCTGTTTAGTCAATTTTTAACACTCATGGTCCCTTTGTATATTGAAGCTTTGTAAAATAAAAGCACATGAAACAAAAAGTTTGTTCTCTGTTCTGTCTTTCTGTGCTTTTTGTTTTAATAATAATTGTGTAATAAGAAATTTTTCAGAAGTTACCAACCGAGCGACTTTTTGACCAAGCCACCATAACTTGTCCAGCGTTAACACTTAACACACACTCTTTCTCGGTCCGTGGGTACACGTGCAGTACAGTAATAATAACTGTTTTCATAGTTTAAATAATAACTGTTTTCATATAGGGAAGAGAACAAGGTTCATTTCCATACTAAATAATGCATGGGAATTTCAAGATAAAGTGAAATAAGGTTAGACTTAAATTTTCCTAAATTACGTTCATGGTGATTCTGAATGAGTTGATGATGCACATACTATTTATTAGTATTATAAGGCCAACACTATCAAATTTAACTTTGGTGGTGGTGGGTGAAGTCTGAACACGACTTTATGAATTTATATTCCTTATCTAAAGTTTAAGTGTTTGTACTATTCAATAGGAGAAAGATTTATGTGCAATGTAGTGCATTTGATTTATTCAGATAATTCTTTTTTTAAATCTTTTTATTTTGTGGTCATGCCACCATCTTTTCTTTTTCCTTCCATAGCATGGCACAGGAACAATCGTTGGATAGGCCCTATGTAGAATTTTTAATTATAATTTTTAACTGATTTTCTTTTTTATTTTGATAGACACATATGAGTTATATTTTAATTACCTGTATTATTATTATTTTTTTTAAAGTTTATTTCTCCATAATGCATATTGGAATGAGTTGATGATGCACTTAGTAATTTTAAAAGGTGTACATTTTAATTTACATTTTAGTAATGTAGTTATTCCAGTTAGTGACTGCTGGTTCAAGAACAAAGATGTAACTGAGGTGAAAGGGGACTGTGTTAAACTAAGTTATGCAGTTTCCAGTGAAGGCAGTGTGTAGAATGTTCCAGCAGTTAATAAAATAACAAAGGACTACCAATGTATTGCATCACTCACTTAAGTTAGGCACCAACCTTGAAGTTAAAATTAACTGAGCTAGAACCTTTGTAAAGAAAACATTATGTAAGGTACACATATTTTTTGTAAGCACATATGTCATATGTGAAAAGACTGGCTGAGAAAAGATGATGATGAGGTAACAAATGGCTATTTTTTACAGCAACTATGATTAGGATGAAGGTCTGTCGGTGTCCAGTAAAGGCAGATTGTGGAATAATGGTCTATCAGCAGATTGTATCACTTATTTAAGTTAAGCACCACAACATGAAACAATAAAACATGCTGTTGTTGAATGTAATTGTTTACATACAGCATATAAGAACATTCCTTGTGGTACCAAGTTAAACTTGATTAGAATCATTAAACTGAAAAAGCATTAAATTGTATTAATGATTGGCAAATGTCTGAACATGTTTGTATAAAATATGAAGATTTCTTTTAGTGGTGAGTGCATTCTTAATATAGATCTTTCCGAACTGAATCCAATGGTACCAAAAACCATCTCTGTAGCTCAATTACAAGCAGAGTTATTACATTTTAAACATTTATAGCAGTTTCGTCCATTTTTTATTAACTGCATTAGAATGTTTTCCAACCCGAAAATGAATAAATTGATAATTTTGACTGACAGTATATTGGAAAATAAGACTGCAAAGCCTTTAAAAAAAAATTCAGCCATATATGTATGTTAGATACTATTTATGTGAAGAGTCTGAACTATATTGTTTATCATTTCTTCATTTTGTGGATCTTCAAAGTGAGCTATTGTACAATTTCATTTTTGAGCATAAAAGTTTGCGAAAAATTAAATAATAAAACATTTGTAACTTTGGTTCTAACTGAGTTACAAAAGTGATTTTAGTACCATTGAAATCAGCAAGAAAAGTTCTATATGTCTATATACTTTTAAATTATTAGTAATGATTTTGAAAAATAAGTTTGGAATAATTAGAATCAGTGATTAAAGCCAACCAGTGACAAATAAAATATTGTCTTGGCAATGAACAAGACATACACACATGCATCCACACACAGCATATAAAAAATTTAAATATGAATATATTATTTTGTTGATACAAAAGAAAGCAACAATCAATTTAATGTCATAAAACCTTAACTAAAAAAAAAAGCATGATTAATACTGTAAATAAAAATCTAAGGGATTAAGTACAGATTCTTTACTTACTGCTGCCGCTGTAAAGTACAGTATTAAATTTTCCACGTTCATTTTCCTCTGCTACTTGTCGCCAAGCTGAAAAAAAAAATCAATGCATTATAATAAATCCTAAAGAGCAATGAACCCCCCCCCCCACACACACATACACACATGCATAACCTGTGTAAAGTTAATCTTGGAAACAAAATCTAAAACAGTAAAGTAATAAAATAACAAAGTTGTACCATATGTAATCAGACAGAAGTCTCTGGTTATACACTTGTAAAGTCTATACCCATGCCTGACAAACCCAATCCCATGAACAAGGTGATGATGACATTTCAAAACTTCCAGCAGTAGCTGCTACACAGACAACTTATCCTGAAGTCCTTTTCTTTTATAAATCATAGTATTTAGAAGCTAACAGTGCCACCTGGAAAATAATTTATAACTTTATTAAATTAATCTTAAGTCTTTGTACTTAACCTGGCATCCCTATAATTTACCTATAGTGCCATCATGTGAATTCAGTCCTGCCAGCACATTTTGCTCTGTGGCCACAAAAAGTTTTTTGCCACTGCTTCCAGAAGTCAAACCTTCCCAGTGCACATGGGTTAATCGCCCAACGTAATCCTGTTTCCTGAAATACAGAGACACCCATTATCATCCACATATTTTATATCAGTATAGCTGAAACAACTGATTGCATTAAGGATCTTAAGGACATTATTCCTTCTTTAACAGTGCTCATTCTTTAAACTGAGTATTTTTCTATTGTATTCCTGCATAGTAATTGTATTCCTGCAAAGCATAGTAACAAGGGCAGAATTTAATTCAGTTACTGCCACTTGCAATGTACTATGTAGTGGGTTTATTATAGTTTAGTAAAAATGTTTTATATCAACTTGTTTGATCAATCATTTAGGTTTACTTTCATTTAAAATATTATATGATATTAAAACAATGTATTTAATTTAAATCATAAATGTAAAAAAACAACAAACAACCAATGAAATTGAAGGTTGAATCTGGTCTGGTCAGTTCAAATTGACCAAAGATTATTTTTTTTAATGTAATCTTGCCCAGATAGGTCTTATTGTTTATTTATCCAATTTTTACACTGTCAAAACAAAACAACAATTAAAAAAAATATACAACTTTATATTATTTGCTCTGTAATTTTTCTATTAAAAGATTTATATGATCACTGGTGGCACTTTTGTTTTAACTGAAAAGTGAAATTAGTGTGCTGGTCACTCAAGGTTTATGTTATGGTTTGCTCAAAAACAAAAAATAATTATTACCGCCAAACTAATTATGATATAATTAACACAGTTTATTTCTTATGTAAAAGATTTTCATACACATTTTCAGAGTAGGAATGTGTTTATGTATGGATTTTCACTGAGGGAAATGCATCCTATTTAATGGAATGAGATCCACCATTGCAACCAGAAGAAAAAGATGCAATGTTATGTTAATTGTTACAAACTTACACAGCTAGGGGCCTTTAATGAATATATATGATATTGGTCAACATAACTTTTGCCTTTAATACTAACACTCCAACAGAGATTACTGGGATTCCTGGAAGAAAAAAACATTTACTGATTTAGACTTCAACATATATTTTTTATGTGTCCACCACAGAAAGTAGCTATCCAATACATCGGACTATGTAATGAGCAATGTCATTATACTTGTATCTAAGTAGAAAAATTATTGGCCTAATGTTAACCTATTCATTTGGCCACAATAACAGTTAGTTATCATCTGAGAAAGAATACATATAGGCTACTGCATTTCAATCTGATTATTTTGGGTACAGCAGCGTAGAGTGAAAAATAATTGTAAAACTGAAAAAGAAAAAAAAATTAATGTAATAAGACTAGATTGTATTGGCTAACTATAAAGTATGCCTATAACTATAAGAAAAAGGCATATATAGGCCTATGCTGGGTTTGCTGTCATGAAATTTTATTACATTTTAAACCAAGGAATAGGAGAAAGAGCAAAGATACGGGAAATATAACGAAAGTTTATAAGGAATTCGGCGATCTATTTTTAGTATTGTACCAGATGCAATAATTTCTTTAATTAATCCTAGATCCAGTGCCGGCAGTAGTGTTTAGTTCTACTACGAAAGTACTAGTACTACCAGCCAACAGTGTAGTAAGAACAAGTCATATATATATAAGAAAATGATCCAAATAGTATACTTATAAAAGGGTTGAAAATACTGATATTAAAATATGCAAAAAGTTTACCAGTCATATGTCCCTGCTTGATCTTCATATAAACTTTGCACAAACACAAAAAGTGACGCAGCAAGGGCTCCTTTTATGATGCATGCAATCGCCATGCTTAAAACTTACTTATGTAGTTTCTCGACCCTAAAGAGCAAGAAACTTTTTCCGGTGTCATGGCTTCTGTATACATCCTGAATAGAAAAAAACAGCAGTGGAAAAAATGTGAAAGCTAACTGTTGCGCATTGCATCAAAGCAACTAGCAGAAGTCGTATTTTGAATTCTTTTCGTCAATGAGTAAGTACTTTTCACGTTTTATACTATTAATATTTAATTGTTTTACAAATTAAACTTTTGAAGTCGGCTTTGTTTAGTCTTGTCGGGTAGTAGTACGAAATCGCAGTTTGGTGATAGAAATTGAGAATCGTTCATTTGTTAGACGGCTTTCTCTTATTTCCAAAGAAAAGTTTAGGAAGGGATTTGGGAGAAGATGATAACGGATTGGGCATATTTCCTAAATTAAAATGTGATGTATGAATAATTATAATTTTTGCGTTGTTACGTTAAGGAAAACTTGGCACGATTCCATACTTTTTGCTATATTCTACTTTCTACTATTCTAGTGAAATTCGTATTTCCGCATTTTTGTACTATAGGCTAAAAGTTACAGATTTATTTATTTTTTTTATTACAATAATGCATTTATAGTGGATTAAGTGAGATTCTTGAAATTGATACTTCCATACTACATTTTTTATCTGATTTTTAGCTTTTATTATTATAATTAGACACCTTGAATGTGTTGTTTACCACTTTATTAAGCATCTATCTAGTCTAGAAACAAAATCAAAACTAATCAAAAGTGCATTCTTAACCCTAATAAGTAGGCCTAATAATAAACAAACCCTACCTCAGACCCTAATTCAAAACTTCTGTTATACTACAGTGTTAGCATATTTTTTTTAAATGTATATTGCCGAGGTCAATTTATGCAGGACTTAAGATGATTGAACTGTTGTACATAATATTTATTATGTCCTTTTAAATAATCACATGCTAAAATTTTCCATAGTATTTGTATTACAGGTATACACATAACAGTTATATTTTAATAGGGGTTATGGTTAAAATTGAATATTCTGTGATAATAAAATCTTATCTGCATTGCAGTTTCTCATATCTAATTTATAAACTAGACAGTAGCTAGATCTATGCATTTCGAATATCTTTGGTCTCTCTTTTTCACATACACAAACACACCCACACACAGATTCACAAATTTTTTGAATATTGGTATCATATCCAGGAGTTAGAGCATGATATGTTATATATAATATATTATGTACATGCACACACACATACACACTCATAGAGGATTAATATTTTTGTGAATATTTGGGTACCACCTCCACAAGTTAGAAGCCATTGAAAATTAAAATATATAATATAAACATTTCTGTTTTGGTATACTTTTTCTTTCTTCTTTCCCCTTTAAAAACAACATAAAACTTTACTGACTTACTGCTACAATATGAGAGAATGATATAATATATTATTATAACAGATTATTTATATTTTAAAAAATGATATTTTAATGTAAAATGGTAATTTTTTCCCCACTACAATTAATTACAATGCTAAATTATTGAATTACTCTATTGATACACTTATGTTTTGTCTCTCTTCACAAACGTTTGCATTTTTAAAATTAAATAAACAACACAAAAGTGATGAAGAATAATATTTTTTAGTGTGAAGATGTGTACTATTTAGAACTAGATAGAAGCAAAGTAGTCTAGAAGAAATCTAAACTTTGCTTTTTTAGCATATAAGTGATCTTTAGAGATATATGCAAGACATTTTACTGTCACAAAACATGAGAAAAGGTAGTTTAATGATAAAAATTGCATGGGCAAAATGTATTACAAATATTTATTTAATATAACAAATTTCTGTATATAGATAGTGTTATGAATTCAAACTCCAATATTTTATGGAGAATGCGCCAGTACTCGGTAAGACTTGAAAGAATATTAAATATTTACTCTTTTTCTCTTGCTCTCCTTTCCTCTCTTCCTCCCCCCTCCCTTTCTCTCTCATGTACTTTCTTTCTCTATTCCTATCTCTATTTTATGTGTCTGTTTCTCTACACCAAACATGCCAGCACCCATTGACACAAAAGGCTGGTAAATCTCCTGGCCTTGTGCTTATGCTTTAAAAGTGCTACACTACCAGACCCCAGTGGAATCCAGCAGGGGTGACAGAAGAAACTGGATAATGCACACATCAAATTAGAAACTCATGTTTCAGCCTATCTTTAAAATAAAAATTTGCTTACTAACACTTAAATGTCCTTGACACATATCCCATCCCCCCACATTTTTTGCATACTATATTATAGTTCTTATCTGGCGATAACCACCCCCCAAAAAAACAAAACAAAAGCATGCTATGAAATAATTTTACTTTAAGCAACATATTTTGAAGACTGACCTTTATGCAAGTGAAGCCTCAGGTAAAATATCTAGTTATAAATATTGAAAGCTTTAATTATAAATATTTACAAAACCTTGATATTTTTAATAATAATTTTTTTAAAGAAACATTGATATATTTATTAATATATAAACTATAAATATATATATATATTATAACACAGTGAATATTGTAAGAAAATACACATTATGCGTGAGAGATTTGCACTTAATAAAAACAGTGTACATATTTCAGTAATAATTTATAAATATTTGTAACAAACACACACTCATCCATGCTGCACATGCACTCACACACAAACACATCTCACAACAAAGCTAATTGTGCATAATAAAATTTTCTTATTTTACAATCTGCCATTAAATAAAAATTTGGAGTTTATTCATTTAACATTTCTAAATGTTAAATCATCAGTCTGCTTGTTTATCTGTCTACCTGCATGGTTTTATGTTCTGTCTAGCTAACTCACTAATGTCACTGGTACCTGTTATATTTACTTTTTAATGGTTATCACTGCAGGCGTTATAACACCTTAATAGTTTCTCTTTTCTGTTTAATGCTAATACTGTAGGTCACTTGGTAAACTGACAGCAAAGTGCAGTATTAAATCATTGAATTAACAAACATTCATTCAGAACAAAAGTCAAGATCATGTTCAGAGTACATTCACACAATCACAGTAAAAAGGCATGGCTAACAATTTTTGAATGGGTTTCACTTTCAAATCCAAATTTTTTTTGACTACTTCATAAGTATGGACAGTAAATTGCTTTAGAACACTAACCTTTTTTTTTTTTTTAAATGGCATCATGTTTGGCTTTGTGGTCAAAACCATTTAAAACCTAAAAGAAAAGAAAATCCAACATAACTACCATGACAAGCAGTAAAACTAAAAATTGCTAAGGACATTTGGATACAACTTGGTTGCATACAATTTCAAGATTGATGTGGCTGTTGACCTAGTAAGAAACTAGCACATATTCATTTCACCAAATATTGTTTAAAAGGGCAGAATTTTAAAAATGAAAGAAAGTAGGGGAAAAGACATATGCTTTCAAGCAGTTTAGTTGGAACACTGCAGCTAGTGTGAATTTCAAGATTTTCTCTGGTGATAAAATGGAGGCTGACTGTGCCTTTGAGAGCTCCTGCACATATGATCACATATAATCTCAAGAAAACAGACTTGATTTTGAGATGCATGTTTTACTCCCAAGAAGAAAACATTAAATTGAATGTCAGCTCTGCAAGGAGATGTTAGCTTCTTTGCCAAATAAAAGAAGACTTGCTATATTTCAAAACTGATTACAGAACACAACAGCAACAAAATATTCAGGCTTTTATTTTGATACTTTCTTGCTATGCATACAGTCTGCTTGTCTTCTCTCCTCCATCCCACCCCCCTCTCTTCACCCCATCCACTCTCTCTACTGCTCTCTCCACCTCTCTCTCTCTCTAATATATATATATATAGAGAGAGAATTTTGATAATTTCAGTAAAAATAATTTGTATATTTACTATTATTATTGAATATTATGAAGCACATACCCATTATATATATTAAACAGTTTAAATCATTATTATTTTCTGATTTTAAGGTTTAGCTATCCAGAATACATTCTTCAGTAAAGAGAACTTCTGGTAGCCAAGAATTGAGAAAAAAATTAACACCTTACTTGCTTTCTGCTTGTGTTTTAAGTTTCATTTTGTCCACATGTAGCTTCAGAATCAACCCCACCCCATTACCAGCATCAATACCCACACTCTCCAAACAAACAAACAAACAAACAGAAATCTCATGAAATGCCAGCAAAGATCTGTTGGCACATCACTAAGAGATTGTGGACCACCTTATCCTTGTTTATCTTTCTTTGAGTTGAGAAACCTTAGCTAATGCCTCCACTGTGCAGTACTACGCAAAGCATGAAAAACTGCACACATACACATCATTTTTGTTTCTAAAAGGTTTTTTATTTTTAATTTAGCATCATTGAAAATAAAGATTATTATGAAAATAATTTTACATTCTTTTTCTTTAATGTGCATTTGTGAAATATTTACTGAGAAAGAGTAAATTAGTTTATAATGTCTTTTGCAGAATCCACAAATAATGGGATAAGCTTGAGAAAGTTGACGGACATTTTTAAAGAATATGTTTATTATCATAGTAAACTGTTTTATTTTCTATGTATATTTTTATATAATTAAAAAATCTTTATTTACCAGGAACATGCTCTTGCTTTGGTTTATGGATTGTTTTAGACATCAGAACTGTTAGGTGTACATTATTTTTGTTTACTTCCTGCCTTCTGTGTTGGGAAAAGTGGGAGAGGATGTTTTCATTTTATGGTTTTTATCTCGCAGGTTCTAGGTAATACTAGTTTTGGTCTGGATAATAATATACCAATCACTAATTCTTCCTAAAATTCTTTATTTTAAAACATTGAAAAAGATATCTTTAATTCTGGTATTATTAGTCTCTAAACAGTGGGTTTTGTTTGATTTTTTTGAGAAAAAAATTCCATACTTTTTCAACAATTGTTAGGAAGTTTCACTGTTCACTGATATTAGTAAGCAACGAGAAAACAAAGTGCAAAAGAAGAGATGCCGGTATTCTCTCCCCTCCCCCACTTTTATTTATTTATTTATTTATTTGTAGTGAGAACGTTCATCTAAACTTCTAAAGTCTAAACCACAATACAAAGAGGTACCGATGAAAACGCACTATGTATACATGTATAAACATCTGACTCCGTGCATTTGGATTTGTTTTGGTTGCTTTCTGTCATTGACATCAAATAATTATTTAATAATAATATATCATAAGTATAGTTGCTTGTAAAAGATCACCAACATTTAATTGCATTTGAAGTACGCTTTCATATGACACAACGATGCAACGTCTTATCGGTTTACGCTCGCGGCTGAGCATACTGAAGAGTGCATACAAGTGATGTTGCTACTGTGCAAAACACCTTGCTTGATGGAATAAGCCCAGTTGTGTTTCCATCAAGCACACTAATCGCAGGTGATCAGCGTAATGAAGCTATAGTATATAGAGATAGAGGAATTCTTTGGAACCTCAAGGCGGCTTCGCCCCCCCCCCCCCCCCGACGGAGGGCGGTTGAGGGTGTGCGCCAAATAGGTGCGACCTGTTTCCGCCAGCCCTCCTGCCCTCCACCTCAGACGCACCATGAGGCTTTGGGGATCCCCCGGAAGCAGACCAAGACCGAGAACCTCGTGAAGATAAAAGGTCTATTGCGGCTTCTGGGATGAGTGTGAGCGGAACAACAACGTTGGAACCCAAAACACTAGCTGCTTCCATTACACAAGCAGCAGTTGTCACAGCTATTTATTGCTGATGAATAATTTATCTTTTGATGATAGCTCACTGACAGAAATTTCATAGTTCGCGGGCCATTTTGTGCAATATCATGTATTTTTATCACATGATATCATGATCACGTGATTAAACATTTACATACCATCAAATTTGGATTCGTGCTGCTTCTTCATGCAAAACAGAGTTGTCGTTACTCTTATAATCACCGCACGGCTTGTTGGGTGGGTTATACATTGACTTAATTAATCAGACCCGTTAAATGCGGGAATTGTCGAAGAGAGTGATAACGTTTACATTGAACACAAAACCGTACGCACTAATAGGGATTGGAACAAGATCCAAACTTGTTTCCTAAATGAAAAGTTTATTATTTATGAAAAAAAGATTATTTTCGTGACACTGGCAGTGGGAACTTGTTCACGGCGTGTGCTAAATCATGATAAATTTCGTCGTATTGAATAAATCAGCGTTTCACTGTTTAAAATTTCAAACTTAGGCCCGGATATCTCTCCTCCGTAGGTTTGTTTAGCAAGGAAATGAAGTTACTTACAGTAAATTATATAAAAATTGCACAGCAATATTTAACTGTATGCAAAAGTGAACTAAGAAAGAACTATGCATGTCACAACTGTGTGAGAAAGTAGGTACACTCATCAGGCTACGTGTCAGTACTATAGCGAAGTGTCTGTTAGTCAAGCTATATGTCAGTACTATAGCGAAGTGTCTGTCAGTCAAGCTATATGTCAGTACTATAGCGAAGTGTCCGTCAGTCAGGCTATATGTCAGTACTATAGCGAAGTGTCCGTCAGTCAGGCTATATGTCAGTACCACAAGAAGCTTAGAGTGGATATTGATTTACACGCGTGCATGCACCATTCAGCAAGTTGTGTGCATGCGTATAACATTCAGGTAGTTATTGTGCATTACTGTTGATTTGCGCACAGATTCCCAAATTATTGATTTATTTACAAATTTTATCATCTTTAAATCGAAAAATAACATCGGAAGGCATGATGTATACATTAGATGAAAAACAAAAAAGACAGAAATTTCAAAATTTTAAAACTTTATTATGCAAAACAAGACTGTACAGTGGATAATTTGTGGACGTTTAAGCTCAAACACCTTCATTCACCAGGTCAGCAAAATACCATTCAACAGAAATATACATTGTGAAATGAATAACTTTGGAAAGTATATATTATAAAGTGTTTAATGAATAACTTGTGTGAAATTGTTCATTATAACGTGTTTGATGAATAACCTGTCTGAAAATACACGTGAACTTGTTATGAAATATATTCATTATATTATTATTTATGATTTATGAATAACCTGTCTAGGAAAACCAAATGCCGTTACATATTTCAGTTAGGGCGTGAATGTAACCCCTGTTTGGGTGTGATTTGATCTGACCAGAGAAGGGCCATGAGGCCGACTCGCCTCCCTATATGTGTCTTGTACTGTGTAAAGTACATGCAGTGTAAGGCGCTTTCAAATTTCTTGTTGCAGTTTGGTTCTCGTGGTTATCTCTCCAGCAGCTTTATTGTTTATAAAGTTCGGACAGAACATATCACTCACTTCCTGTGTGTACAAAGTCAAAGCTCAGAGTATTGTGGGCTGTCATGTCGCTGGCGTTTGAAGCGGTTTTGATATGCCGACAGATGACGAGCTGCATCATTACAAGTGCATGGTTGTTGGGAACCTGGGAACGGTGGGAACAACAAAATTTTAACCTTCACATGCTGACATTTTACATTTTCTTTCTTTCTTTCTTCTTGGCAAACTGGTTGTTAAAATCTACATTCATGTTTAACAGCTGTGTGTGTGTGTGTGTGTGTGTGTGTGTGTGTGTGTGTGTGTGAGAGAGAGAGAGAGAGAGAGAGAGAGAGAGAGAGAGAGAGGATTTCACTGAAAAATTCCTGAGTACTCTGATCACTTTCCTTTGGGAAATGACGCAGGTTACTACGAGCCACGTGATGTACTTTGCGGGGGAGGAGGATGCAGCATGTGATTTCAAAGTTATTATGACTGTGCACGTGCATTTTAATATTTAAATAACTTCATAATTACATCTCGGAAAAGTAACAATTTCAGTTTTCCAAATGAAAGATTTTAAGCATTACAAGCATCTGAATCCTACTCACCTTAACAGCCATAAAGTACGAATACAAATGATAATAATAATGTTGTTAATGGCAGTGTTATCGTTATCCTCCTCCTCCTACCTCTTCTCACGACTTCTGGCATCTGTCGGTTAGTTGTTTGCGAACGTTGCCCTCGGAATCCTGTCAGAGTACTAGGAGATCCAAGGTTTTGAGGAATACTGTTATTAGCGCTAGAACAAATCTTTGATGTCCTGGAAGTTTTATTATTAGTAATAGTGCTATCCATCCATCCATTTTTAGTCATTTAGTCTTGATATTATTATTTCTGGTGCTGTTACTACTACAAAGACTATATTTTTCATTAAAGGACAAAATATTTTGCCTGCCCGTTTGCTTTTACTTTTTCTTATATCATTAAGGTCTTTTTTTCTGTGTGTTTATGTGCGCATGCGCGAACGATCCTGCTCGTCCCTTCCTTCTTTCTGTTATTTCTTTTCGAGAGAGGGGGGGGGGGAGCGGGGGCGTGCAACTTGTAGGCTCGGCAAGCTAATGCTAGTTACCCGTTTGCGTACCTTTTGTGAGATCTTCACGTTGTCATCAAGCAGAGATTCATTTACGTTTACACTACATTATCGTGTCTCACTGAATATTTTCACCAGATGACCTGTCAGTGAGTCACTGAGTATGGAGAGAGAGAGAGAGAGAGAGAGAGAGAGAGAGAGAGAGAGAGAGAGAGAGAGAGAGAGAGTTGGGGAAAGTGTATGTTTGGGGGAGGTGGGTGGGAAGGAACATATAGACAGGTACTTGTTTCGTAGCTACTTCAGACACAAATGACACGTTGTCTGTACCATAGTGCTAACTCATATACTCCCCTTGGAGAAGGTGATTGATTGTACATGCATCTGTACCACAGTGACTCCTATAAATCCCCCTTGGAGAATTGTTTTAGGGAATGAATGATGAATTCAATTTATTCATGTTTGTGGTAATATGGGCTATCGATGGTCTCAGTTGGAGGAGAGGATGATCGTTATTCACTATACCCATCGCCACCAGCATGCAAAACGTCACCACTAGCACACATCACCCCCATCACACAAAACATCACCTCATCACCGCCAACACACACAAATCACTCCATCACCACCAACGCACAAAACAACCCCATCACCGCCAATATAGTAAACATCACCAACACATCCCATCACTATCAACACACAAAACATCACCCATCACCATCAACAAACACCAATACCACCTAATCACAAAACATCACCACCAAAGCACACATTACCCCATCACCTCCAACACACAAAATATCACTCCTTCACCATTAACACACAAAACATCATCACCACTAGCACACAAAACATAATCCCATCACTACCAATACATAAAACATCGCCCCATCACCACCACACACAAAAATCACCGCCAACACACAAAAATCATCACCTCGAACACAAACCATCATCACTACCAACACACAAAACATCACCCCACTCCATCAATACACACAACACCACTTCATCACAAATCATCAACAACACACAAAACATAACCCCATCACCACACATAACATCACATCATCACAAAACATCACCAACACATCAAACCATCACTACCAACACACAAAATATCACCCCACTCCATCAATGCACACAACACCACTTATCACAAATCATCAACACACAAAACCACCCATCACCACCAACACTCAAAACATCACTACATCACCACTACCATCAACACACAAAACATCACTTCATCACCAATACATAAAACCAACCCGCCACACAAAATTTAACCCCGTCACCACCAACACAGAACATCACCACCATATACCTCAAAATTGATAACAGAATAATAAGAGACTTTAAGTAAAAAAGTTTTATGGTCTACATGTGATTGGTTGAGTCTCTTCATTGTCATTTGAGTTTCGCTGAAGAGCATCAAGAACGAAATATGACGATTATTAAAAATACTCTATTTGTACTCACGTGGCTACTGATGAGCTTGCATTTCTTATTGAGAAATCACTAAATGATATAACCATCTTACCCACTTCTCCCCTCCACACACACACACACACACACACACACTTCGAAGTATCTCCACTTGCAGTATGTTTCGATAGATGATAGCATTGTTTACATTTAGTCTACAGCTGGCCTGGGCTGATCCTCAGGAGAAACGTATTCTAACCTTTTGATTTTTTTTTTTTTTAATGATGAACATCCACCAGATATTAACAAAAAAGCATGTATACATGAAAGACTGGTATTTCTCGGTCAGCGTAAACACCGTATAACGAATGAAGTCTGTGAAATAAAATCTCGTTTGCTCGGGGAGGCAGGATGTGTGAGGATCGGATACTTAAAAAAAAAAGAGTTTGTCTCTGCAGTTTCCTGTAGTATAATGGAGGGAAAAGTGATGTCAGTCTCTCATACACACGCACATTAACCTGTCATATAATGGGTAAAGTCCATGTGTCGGCCTCTCACACACATACATTAACCTGTCACATAATGGGGAGAGAGAGAGAGAGAGAGAGAGAGAGAGAGAGAGAGAGAGAGAGAGAGAGAGAGAGAGAGTGTGTGTGTGTGTGTGTGTGTGTGACTCTTTTCATCATACACAGAAACATTGTGTCGCCCTTCAGTTTCAATGCTTTTGGGACGTCGATTTAAGACCTTTGTTCCCCTAGACTATTGGATGCAGATTTAACAGTACATATAAATGCCTGAGTTAAAAAGTCCAGAGTCTTTTAGTAGCTCTAAATGCCTGAGATGCTAACCTTTGAGAGCTCGAGATGAAAAAAAAACACAAAAAAACAACACATACTACATTAATGAACGAATACACAAGTCGAGAGTCTTATTAGTGGCTCTAAATGACTGAGATAAAAAAGTATAGAGTCTTATTAGTGGCTCTAAAATAAATGACTGAGATAAAAAAGTATAGAGTCTTATTAGTGGCTCTAAATGACTAAGATAAAAAAGTATAGAGTCTTATTAGTAACTCTAAATGACTGAGATAAAAAAGTATAGAGTCTTATTAGTGGCTCTAAATGCCTGAGATGCTAACCTTTTGAGAGCTCGAACTGACAACGTAGGAAAACTAATCGATTTCAGTGCGGAATTCACGCAGGTCCTCTCTATCTCTAACCTTAATTCCAAGTTCAACCTGCTGTTATGTTCCTGTAATACTTTGTTTGTTCCCGAAGGCACTTGTGTATGAATCATAGACATAACGTTTGTACAAACCTTTCGTGTACAGACGTTTCCCTTAGTATACTTGCTGTCCCAGATATACAAGGCAGTAGAGATCCATATTAGAGGTCTTGTATTTTCTAGTAATTTTAATGACATTTTCTGCACTATTTAACACAAGGCAGTAGAGATCCATATTAGAGGTCTTGTATTTTCTAGTAATTTTAATGACATTTTCTGCACTATTTAACACAAGGCAGTAGAGATCCATATTAGAGGTCTTGTATTTTCTAGTAATTTTAATGACATTTTCTGCACTATTTAATACAAGGCAGTAGAGATCCATATTAGAGGTCTTGTATTTTCTAGTAATTTTAGACATAATCTCTGCACTATTTAACACAAGGCAATAGAGATACATATCTTGTATTTTCTAGTAATTTTAGACATATTCTCTGCACTATTTAACACAAGGTTCCCCCCCCCCCCCGAGATCATGATTGAAAAAATAAAAGTATCAAAGATTTTGTAATTTTTATGCAGGGGTTCCCAGAGACATGAAAATTATTTCAAGAGTTCCTCCAGGGTTAAAAGGTTGGGAAAGGCTGATTAACATATATCTTAATTTCTGCGCGGAGTTGCGTTTTGCTTGAAGCCAGATTTCTTGGAAGAATGCAGATCGCATGGTCAAATTGCCACCCTCTTTCCCCCCCCCCCCCCACTCCCCAACCAGCCTTAACCTTCTGGCTAAAAGTTATATTCTCTCTGCGGTTTACGATTTGTGTCAGAGCTTTCTGACGTCACTGACTGAGGAGATTTACGTCAGAAGGCATTAATGTGGAATATTGCCCCCTCCCAGCACATGTATAAACACTTACAAAGCGTTAACTGTATCTTCAATGTTTCCACCAGATTGCAATTGAGTGCTGCCGTGATATTTCGACAGTTTTTGTTGTTGTTGTTGAAGCTATCCAAGAAAGAGATAATCTTATAACACACACACACATACACACACATACTACACACACCCCACACTCGCGTGCATACACACACACACACACACACACACACACACACACACACGCCCATTAACATTATAAATCCATTTCGGAGTAGAAGTAATTTAGGTTTTCATTTAATTTGAACTAGTTTAAATGTTTGGACAACAAGTTTCTTTGTTTTTTAAGAAAAGGGGGTGGGGAGAAAGAGAAACCCTGTACACTCTCCTTTTAGTGGCCCTCTGCTCTGTATTGTAGCAAAATGCTGATCGATGGTGGAGATTAATTGATTTGATCCTACTTATCTTGCAGAGTTCCTTGAAACGGAATGGCATCAACAGGCAGACCCCTTCATGTGCTGCCAGTAGTATTCCTTGAATATATCTATACATTCCTATAATAAAACATTTGTATAAGGAGGTGTGTTTCGGCCGCGCTGATCATTGAGAAATATGTTTTTCCTCTAGCACTTAAGGGGCATAGAAATGTAAAGGCCGCGCTGATCATTGAGAAATAGGTTTTTCCTCTAGCACTTAAGGGGCATAGAAATGTAAAGGCCGCGCTGATCATTGAGAAATAGGTTTTTCCTCTAGCACTTAAGGGGCATAGAAATGTAAAGGCCGCGCGCGTTTTAAAAAAATAAAAAACACGGCATCAATAATCACACCAGCAAATACGAAAAGATGAATAAGATCATCAACAACTATAACAACAATACGAAAAGATGAATAAGATCATCAACAACTATAACAACAATACGAAAAGATGAATAAGATCATCAACAACTATAACAACAATACGAAAAGATGAATAAGATCATCAACAACTATAACAACAATACGAAAAGATGAATAAGATCATCAACAACTATAACAACAATACGAAAAGATGAATAAGATCATCAACAACTATAACAACAATACGAAAAGATGAATAAGATCATCAACAACTATAACAACAATACGAAAAGATGAATAAGATCATCAACAACTATAACAACAATACGAAAAGATGAATAAGATCATCAACAACTATAACAACAATACGAAAAGATGAATAAGATCATCAACAACTATAACAACAATACGAAAAGATGAATAAGATCATCAACAACTATAACAACAATACGAAAAGATGAATAAGATCATCAACAACTATAACAACAATACGAAAAGATGAATAAGATCATCAACAACTATAACAACAATACGAAAAGATGAATAAGATCATCAACAACTATAACAACAATACGAAAAGATGAATAAGATCATCAACAACTATAACAACAATACGAAAGTTTCTCTTCATAACGATACTTATATATAATCCTGGGGGAGCCAGACATGATAACAATTTTCACTTAATATACACAGATGCGGCATCCCACAAATAAACGGTTATTTATCGTATTGTAATTATATTTCTGTTGTAAATATTGCAGCGAGAACAAAAATTATTTTGTATTTAATATGCATGTGCGCACGTGGGCAAAACTTAATTTATTCTAGTAAACAAATAGCGAAGTTTTTCTTTTTTGCCCCATGGGGGTGCGAGAACACATTTAAGAGGTACCGGCAGCCGAAAAGGATAAGAGCCGCTGAGCTAGAGGTATCTCACGCAACCTATGTAATATACTGTATATACGTAATCTTCCTCTATCCCTCCCTCCCTCTCTCTCTCTCTCTCTCTCACACACACTCTTGAGACCGACTAGCTGTGATTTACAAGACATGCAGTCATGGAGCATTTTTTGGAAATTCACTCCGATCACTTTGCGTAAAAGACGTCTTGCTGGAGGAGCACGGTGAAGTGTCGCTCTGTGGCATTACAGAAAACACTTGTCGTCACTAGGACAAATCGGAATGATGTAAGCTACGTTGAAGATCCCTCCCTCCCCCACCCACATCAACCCTTAACTCCAGCTGATGATTGATAAACTGAAAAGACATTTCACAAGAAGCACAGCATGGTGGGAGGGTGGTACGCTGAGCTGTTGCTCGAGAACTTAATGGCACTGTTTTATAAAACAAACAAACAAAACTTGGAATTTCAGACACGGAAGACGGTAAAGTAGGATGGCACGCGCACAGTGGGCCACAGCAGTCCTCACAGACAGACAACTAGCTGTAGAATAGTGAATATTGCAAGCTGCCAGGCGCTCTTTCTCCACACTGTCTGTCGCTATACACATGCGCGATCGCTACTACGGTGAACGGGCTGTATCGATTATTCGAACTGAATAGTGATCGATGCACGGGGCGTCGTTTACCGCCATTTCAGCGATGTTTTTGCCGAGAAAAAGTTGGGGCGAGGTAGAGTCAAGTTACAACACCGCTTTTCACACGTATTCATCTTTCATACATTCTCCATTTCCTCACCTGCCAACAAATATCAAATGACTCTCTTCTAACAGGTAGGAAAATAAATCCACATCTTTAGCATTCGTTCGTAGTTTGATCAGTTTTCTTCACAGACAACTAATACCTAATATCAGGCTTACATAACAACATCCACAAACAGGGGGAAAAAACCTAATAATTAGAATCTAATATCAGGCTTACATAACAACATCCACAAACAGGGGAAAAACCTAACAATTAACATCTAATATCAGGCTTACATAACAACATCCACAAATGATTAAACAGGGGGGGGGGGGGGAAACCTAATAATTAAAATCTAAGCTTATATTAACAGGTATATAAGCTGTTCTGTTCACACGCCAGGCGCACAACAATCAAGGCAACACTGCCCTTCTAAAGTTACCAATACTTTTCGACTACAAAATCCCTACACCTGTCGCTGCTTCCTTTCTCCCTCCCCCTCACCCCCCGTCCGCAACGCACTTTCTGTTTTTCTTTTCGGTCAAGCAGCATATGTGCGACATATCTGTTATTTTCTCAATCTTGATCACGTTTGCTTTTCCTTCACACGTTTGGACGTTGGGCAAACGCTAACAGTGGTCTAGTTACTCTAGTCAGTCTAGTCCCTGGACATCTAGTGAAGTAAACACGGAATCCTCCCTCGCCCAGTCCAGAGACACCCTCACTTCCCTCCAACTTCCATCTTTCACACTCCAGTCTTCATCCATTTTGGTTCTTTACAACGATAAGAATTACGCTAACAGTGGTCTAGTTACTCTAGTCAGTCTAGTCCCTGGACATCTAGTGAAGTAAACACGGAATCCTCCCTCGCCCAGTCCAGAGACACCCCTCACTTCCCCTCCAACTTCCATCTTTCACCACTCCAATCTTCATCCATTTTGGTTCTTTACAACGATAAGAATTACGCGAGTACCGCCAAGTCTAGGCCAGACACGCTGTCCTCCCTATTATCTCGCGAGTTCGGACGAGACTAGCTTGTTTTATCCGGAGTTCGATTTGGCCGGTATCGTTAGGTAATCATACCGCTTAACTTGCTTTGAATGGTGGAAACCCTCACGCAGATCACGTACAAGAGTTAAAATGGAAAGGGGGGTAAAGTAGATTTCGGCATTTAACACATCCTCTTAAATCAAATTTAAAAACAAGAAAGAAGAAAACTCACTTCTTCCACTCTCAGATAAAGTGGGTTTTTTTTTTTTTTTGTTTTTTTTTTAGTTTACACCTTTCGTATTCATGGCATAGAACAGGAGTGAAAAATGTGATTGGACTACAGATTTAATTTTTGTGTGTGTAGGGGTATGAGGTCGGGTGGGGATATTGGCTGCACGAATGGGCGAAATGGCCTAGTTACCCAACTCTGCCGTGTAAGGTCAGATCGACCTTAAGATTCCACATACAACATCCGCTTTCAAATTGCATAGTTGTACATTTTATTTGACAGAAAATCACTATAAACCGAACACACATAAACAACAAAACGAAACGCTTTGTTCGATAACAACTACAACATACCTTTTGTTATACTATTTTCTGTAGAGGTCTTTACGATAGGTAAACGTTCTCTTGAATCAGGTAGGCGAAAAGACTTTCGACTTTGGACTTATTTCACTTTAGCTAACAAATTTCCACCTGTATTATTAAGGGCGGTTGTGATGACTAATTTTTCCACTGTGATATGTAGTAGTCATGAAAGGTCGCTTTTGACGGGAGAGAAGGAATCAGAGGCTGTTAAAGGTCGCTTTTGACGGTGAGAAGGAATCGGTATGTAGTTGAATAGAGCTGTTAAAGGTCGCTTTTGACATGTGAGAAGGAATTGGTATCTAGTTGAATACTGGTCGTTAAAGGTCACTCTCGATGGATGAGAAGGAATCAGCGTCTATTTGATCAGAGTCTGTTTATAGAAACACAGGTTTTCACATTTCGCCGTATTTTTCTTCCATAAAAGTTGCAAACTCTTAACTAAGGTTTACATGTCTGCACTGGAAAAACGCAGTTTAACAAAAAACTCTCTAGGCTACAAATTCAGACCTAGACAATTAGCGTAAAACAGAATTAAATATTGAAATGAATGTGAGAATGTGAGAGAGAGAGAGAGAGAGAGAGAGAGAGAGAGAGAGAGAGAGAGAGAGAGAGAGAGAGAGAGAGAGAGAGAGAATTATTACCTGGACATAGTAGTATTTATAATGCAAAAGTATTATTAATTTTACTGTTAAAAGGTTGAAAGCACCATTGGCGCTTACCGACAAGGAAATCCTTGACCTCACGATGTCATGGATAGAGGTGGAGGAATGAATATAATTGACAGGATCAGTGTGGAGCATAGCATAGAAAGTTCTGATGCTCGTGCGTTTCTGTCACTAAGAGTAAGATGGAGGCACACTGAAGGGATACTTCTTAAAGCTCCCTTCCCTCGAAAAGAATCCTGATTTGTAGCTCAATGTACCAGACCGCTAGATGTCCAGCATCTTGGATTAGAGTAGTTCTGAAGAAAATCTTTGCAACATTTCTTTTATTTTGCCGAGTTTCGTTTGGATATCTGTTTATGTGAGTGAGAATCCTCCATAGAGCAGCCATATTCGAGTATAGGTCTAACCAAGACTTTGGAGCGTTTTTTCTTTGATGGGTCATGGGGTCATCCTGTGAAGTTGCACGTAGAAGGACCAAGGTGTTGCTTGCTTTGTTGCATGTGCAAAATGGCTGTGGGCTACTCCATTTCCTTTTGGAGTCGAGAAGTAATTAGCCTCAAATGTAAATTGGAATGCCATCATGAATGAGAAAATGACTTCTGTGACGTTAACGCCACCTAGTTAATGGTTATGCATTTTATTAATTAATTAATATCTATAACTAATTACAAGTAATGAGAATCTTATGATTAGTATTGCATTAACAATTTTACCTTTATCTACTACAGCAGTCAACTAGTTTCGATATGGCAATAAGAATATTACTTTGTTAAGCACAGATTTCAACATGTCTCGAAATATTAGGGTACTATAACTTAACAACTTTCTTTTTTAGATTACTCTGATCAAAAAGAACATTCTTCTCCACATAACTCTTAACCTGATACTCATTTATGGCTTCTTACTTATTTTGATATATGAAAATAGTCATGTCGTGGTAAATAAGTGCTTTTCTTTAGCGTTAAAACCAGGCGTGTGACGTTATCAGACTGCACTGACAATTAAAAAAATAAAAAAGAAATTAATATCGTCCGTGTATTTTCATAAGCATAAATTTCAGGGTAAAATGTTTTTAGTCGGTGAATAATTGGAAGCTGGGGTGTTGTCCAGACTCGTTTTGTACGCTCAAGACTTTTTACAACCTATCAGAAAACGCCTTCTCGCTGGCAGAATGTACGCTCGTCGATCAAACAGCAGAGTAAATATTTTAAATATTAGCATCCCGAATATTTGGGGGGAAAGAAAATTTAAACAAAGTCAAACTCTTCTCCCTACAGTTTTATTTTAAACTGTTGCCAGCATCGCGAATGATTTTTTTTTTTAAAGGGAAGGAAAAAATGAACACACTGTACGCATGTATTCTTAAGTGTGAATAGAACACATTTTCTCCTCCATCCCCCACATATACACTCAGACACACACACTCATTTTATAACATACTCCCCCCACATACACACACATACTCCCCACACACACTCATTTTATAACATACTCCCCCCAACATACACACACATATTACCCCCCCCCCATACACATACACATACTCCCACCCCACTCATTTTATAACATACTCCCCCCCCCCCCCAACACACACACGCTAATTCATGCACACTCACTTTGATTGTCAGGTATTTTAGTAAAGTACACATACTTTATTGGTGGACAGACTTGATAATATTGCTTCGGTAATCAGTCCTCCTATAGTCCCCCCTCCCTCCCCAATGAGTGCTTCATGTCTGTGAGGGCGGACTGTTAACACAAATACATGTTGTTAGTTGATGGGCGAGTGGATCTGAACGCTGTCGGGTACCGGAGAGTATAAGGCAATGCCTGCTAAGTGAATCATGTTGGTTACACGACGCGTGCTAGATCCTTGATTTACACCAGATTACACCAGTCTCCATACCGCCGAAAAGTAAAGTAAAATTACATTAAGTGAAAAAATCATCATGCTGGGAATGCGCACGTACGTGAAACTTGGTTGATTTTGAAAAAAAAATATTTATGAGATGTAAAACACCCTTGTTATTGGAAAACAAAATCCTTTTTAATTTCTTCCCCTTCACCTCACCCTACACACCACTCACCCTGAGAGAGAGAGAGAGAGAGAGAGAGAGAGAGAGAGAGAGAGAGAGAGAGAGAGAGAGAGAGAGACAGTAATATAGGCGGGGTTAAGCAAGGTGGTGGTAGGGCCCCCCTCCTAGTCCTTGATTTGGGGATTGAGGGGAGGGGGATTCTAATGTAGGATAAAAACAATTTACGTTTTAGTCTAGAACCTGGTCAGGCTGGAGCTGTAGGCTGAGTGGGGTGGGGAATGGGGGTAACAGAGCACGGGCACGGCTTTACTCTCGGGGAATAAAGGGCGAGATTTTCTCATATGGCAAAACAGTTACTCCTGGATTGTTTGTCTGGTGGCTGAACAAACCGCTCCAGTAGCCCGCCCGTCTGGAAATCTTCCTGTGTTGCGGTGCACGCCGCTTTCACTGCTAGGGGGGTTCTTCCCCTCAGAGACAGAAGGCGGAAAGTTTGGCAAGAATTCGAGCAGAGTGAATTTTCTACCTTTAAAAGTGCTCCATTTAAGCCGTAAATGTGTATATATTTTTTAATTCACAATAAAACAAAATGAAGTTCTACAGGACTGTCATTGCGACTTGCTGTTGAGGAACGCGATTGTGAAGTGACATACGCGCGACTGTGAAGTGACGTACGCGCAACTGTGAAGTGACGTACGCGCAGCGAGAGCTCATGAGTTGACGGTTGGCTCGGTGTTGTACTAATTTGTTCTAACATCTCTCTTACCGATTGTTTTGTCGAAACTAATGTCAAAAAGTACGAAGAGGAAGGGGAAAGAGGATTTACCGGCTGTCATGATCAAGGACTTTGGTAGTCTGTAGTCATTAGAACATATTTCACTGACTTCAGTAAAATAGTCTGTAGTCAAAAGAACTTCTCTACGAAAAACTATAATGATTTGTTAGCGAACCTCGATATGTATTCCACCTGAACAATGGCTTATTAATACCTGAGGTTTGTGGAACTGGGAATCACAGCATGGAATAAATACACTTTTCTTGACAGACATGAGTGTTACGATTGAAAAAGTTTACGTATTCATTCGAATTGATTTGTGGATTGCATAACCCTATTTACGTTTTTGAACATAAAGGGAACTAGGGTTTATATAACATCCTGTAACGAACGAAATATGAACCGCTTATTGAAAGATTACTCTTGCATGTTTGCGCTGACCGAAAACCCTTATACGGAAATGTGTACCTACGTGTGAAACTGATCAGGAACCATTTTACTGAAAGTGTACTTATGTGTGAAACTGATCAGGAGCCAGTAAACTGAACAGGAGCCATTTTCTAGTTATCTGTGAAACTGATCAGGAACCATTTTACTGAAAATGTAGTTATTTGTGAAACCGATCAGGAGCCACTTTACTGAAAGTGGACTTATGGTGAAACTGACCAGGAGCCACTTTACTGAAAGTGTATTTATGTGTGAAACTGATCAGGAGCTATTGCACTAAACAGCATAATTATTTGTGAAAGTGATCAAGAGCCATCGTATTGAAAGTGTACTTATGTGTGAAACTGATTAGGAGCCATTGTTTAAACAGCTTGATTATATGCTTAAGCTGATCGAGAATAATTTATTTTCATACTGAAAACTGTAGTTACATGTTTAAATGGACCTGGAGCTGTTAAGTGTATACTGAATAATGCACTTATATGTTTTAATTTACATGGAACCGTTTGCTGAATAATAAATATACTCTAATGTCATTGTGTCACTTTAAGGCGTCAGAAATATATTTTCGTGTCTCTTAGTACCGCATAATAAATATTCCATCTGACTTTGAACCACTCTACTATATATACAATCTTTTGTGCTCGAAATAAGTAGAAACCAGCTTAGTGACTAGTGAAAATAGTTCATGCTGGATCTGTTTGAGAGCCATTATACTGTAAATGCACTTACCAGCTGGATATGAGAGCAATTATACAGTAAATACGCTTACGGCCTGGATCTAACTGGGAGACACTATACTCTAAATACACGTACAGGCTGGATCTGTCTGGGCGACACTATACTGTAAATACACGTACAGGCTGGATCTGACTGGGAGACACTATACTGTAAATACACTTCTGTGCTGGATCTAACTGATATCTACTATATTGTCACAAACACTTCTGTGCTAGATCTAACTGATATCCACGATATTGTCAAATACACTTCTGTGCTGGATCTAACTGATATCCACTATATTGTCACAGACACTTCTGTGCTAGATCTAACTGATATCCACGATATTGTCAAATACACTTCTGTGCTGGATCTAACTGATAGCCACTATACTGTCAAATACACTTCTGTGCTGGATCTAACTGATAGCCACTATACTGTCAAATACACTACAGCGCTGGATCCGTGCATAGGAGTTTGAGTGGTCGGGGGCTGGATTGAATAATGGGTCGCGTGCAACAGGTAAGTCATTAAGCATCAGTAGCGCTTCTTTAGTCCTTAGGTTTATCTCCACGTTTTTTGTATTTTTAAAAATTACTCTTGCAAATTGTCTACAATCGATGCCAGGAAACCGATGCAGACGCCAAACGATGTAGATTTAATTTGTCCAAAGATTCCGGGGCGTAACTGATGTATGTATGCTAGCAATTGATTAAGTTAACGTGTTTTGCACATGCCACATTCCAGACCTAATCGAAAAGCTGTGTTTTCTTTTTATTTACGCTTTCTTTTCTTTCTTAAGGTTGTGTGTGAGAAGAAAAAGGAGAGAGCTGTTAAATGGAGGAGATGGATTCATTCCATTGTACAAAAAAGCACAACGAATTATGTTTGTGTACCAGTTATACTTTATAATTAAATGCATTATCATTCAGTGTCGAGTTGTTTGATGTGTGCTTCATGAAGGTCCTTTTATGCTCATTATTTGACAGTATTCAGTCAGTTTCCTGTTGTTGTTTTCTTGGGTATGTTGGTGTATCCTGAATTGTGGCTTCGGAGCAAGTGGGTGGGTGGGTTGTTGAGTTTACTTCCAGTCATATTTAGTTTTGGACTCACTGTTATATTGCATATTTCTTCCAGTTATATTTAGTTTTGGACTCACTGTTATATTGCATATTTCTTTCAGTCCATATTTAGTTTTGGACTCACTGTTATATTGCATATTTCTTTCAGTCATATTTAGTTTTGGACTCACTGTTATATTGCATATTTCCTTTATATTTATATTGTAGACTCATTCCCATCTACCCCCCCCCCCCCATCCCTTCCTTAGAACAAGCGCCATTGACCCAGAAAGATTTCTTTGATAAATTGGGTTAAAAAGAATAGATTAACTTCATAAATTGCTCGTAGATTAGATTTAAAACCTTTACATTTATACAGGTTAGGTTATAAAGAATGTATTCTTCGAAATTAGATTGTAAAATGTATTTTGTATATAGTAACTCTATTCTCAGTGATATTATTAGATTGACTCTAAGCTGAAATCAGGGGCAAACAGACGTCTCCTACGAAAGTAACTGGCGGGGGAGTGGGGTGGAAAGAATCTAGTAAAACTTTCCGGTGTAAATTAAAAAGGAGTAATTTCGTTAACACCATATTGTTGTTGTTCTTTTTTCTTTTTTAATACCGCCGAAAATATTATGTGGATTATCTGATTGATTGATTATATACGTAATGCAGCCCAAAATATTATGTGGATTATCCGATTGATTGATTATATACGTAATGCAGCCCAAAATAGTTTTGTGGATTATCCGATTGATTGATTATATACGTAATGCAGCCCAAAATATTATGTGGGATTATCCTATTGATTTCTAATGCAGCCCAAAATATGTGGATTATCTGATTGATTGATTACACAGTGCAGAAGGAAATTAAAAATTATAAAAATTAAAAAAAAACAGAGAAAACTTAATAAATAAATAAAAAATCTGATGACATTGAAGCTCGACAAGTCAGAAACAATACGCCTGTTTATTTAATCTTCTAGCGCTGTCTTGGCGAATCAGTCCCATGAATCTGATTCAATTACGACTTACTGTCTTTTAACTCGCAAACTATTGAAGTAAGCTGAATTGCAATACAATTGAAATAAACTAATATGTACAATAATAATATTTTTAGTATGCTAATGTATTTTGTATTATAGCAACAAAAGTAATAAGAATAAGAATTTTTTTTTACATTTTGAATCAGCAGTTTGTGGTCGGTCACATAAAATAAGCAGAATTGCGAAGTTATTGCCCTGGAATGCATATATTTCCTTGCTTGAAATGCCCCACGGGCCGTTACGCTTCGTTAGTGTTTTTTTTTGTGTGTGTGGAATAAATGACCTTTACAAGTGCATTTTTTAAGACGTCGCAAACTATGTTGTTGCAGTTTGCAATCTGATGTCATTTCCGGCTTGTTGATGTTTATCGTTTACTTTTCACAGAAATGCTTCAATGACGAAACATAACACTACAAAAACACGTACCCACGCACACTGCACGCACATTTACTTAGTTACTCACGCTCGCAACGCAACACGAGCACGCACGCCTTAGTTCATATCAACCAAATCGTTCTGCCAGAGCGCATTAGTGGGGTTGTGAGCATTTGAAATTTGCAGCTTTTACGACTGCGTGACTATTAGTCTTTCAGTATTTGTCTCGAGCATTTGTCACCGTTCAAACTTATCGACACACACACACACACACACACACACACACACACACACACACACACACACACACACACACACACTATTAGTGACGTTTTAGTGTGCAAGCGAACGCATATAATAACACACAGGCTCAAGCACACACAACATTGGTGACATTTTAGTCTATGCAACGCGCGCACACACAACATTGGTGACGTTTTAGTCTATGCAACGCGCGCACACACAACATTGGTGACGTTTTAGTCTATGCAGCGCGCACACACAACATTGGTGACGTTTGAGAGTATGCAAGCTCTCTCCTTCTACATGCTCGCGCGCGCGCATACCCACATACCCATACCCACCCACAATATTGGTGACGTTGTAGACTGTAGAGTGTAGACTGTAGAGTATGCAAGCTACCCCCCCCCCTTTACTCACCCGCACACTCTTTCACTCACCACTTAAATCTTTCGCTTGTCTCCAACGAGGATGAGAAATATACAGATAGATTCTCCTGGTTTAACGAGAAAGTATTTTTCTTACTTAGCAGTTTATTTTAAGAAATATTTTTCATACAGGACTCGTGACAAGAGAAGGATTTTTCTACTAGGTCTCTGGCAAGATTCATTTTAAGAAGTATTTTGGTACAGGACTTTTGACAAGATTTTTCGTTTGGGTCCTGTGACAAGATTCATTTCAAGAAGGACTTTTCGTACAGGACTTTTGTCAGATGGCAGTGCCTTAATTCGCACACGACCCTGACTGTAAACAAGTTGTAATCTAACATTGCTCTTGACCCTAACTCGAGGTCTTCGAGTTTAATGATTAGAAAAACATGCATTGTATTTAGTTCCCAAATAACGTCATTCGTGTGTGTGTGTGTGTGTGTGTGTGCGCGCGTGTACACGTATATTTGCTCAGACCTGTTGCGTGCTTTACGTGTACAAAAGAGAAGGTGAAGACAACTTACAAACATAGGATCCTGCGTGGTCCTGGACAAAAATAATTTCCCTTCGGGTGCAGATGTCTGTGTTGCCTTGTTTTTACTTTCTTTGTACGTTTTCGTGTTCTTTTTATAATTTTAATTCCTCCCGTGCCGCACACACAGACAGTTGATATATTTAAACTTTAAAATGTAAATTACCCACTAAGATGAAAGTCACTTTAATTGTCTGATTTTGTTGTATTTGAAAGAAATTTCTACTAATGTATTTGATATCTGTTTGATGTTCTCTGTCTTTGTCTCTCTCTTTCTTCATTGTCTCTCTGTCGGTCTCTCTCTCTCACAGATTTTTTTGCAATTTTGTATTTCTGTTGTAAAAGTTTGTATACGAATTCATATATACAGTAGTAATGGAACTCGGCACATTCCAATAAACATTCATTGTATATCACACAACTGTAGCAGGTTTCGGCATGTAAAGAAGTAACAAAAAAATCATTATTATAAGCGACTGATTTACAATTGGGAGGGGGGGGGAGAGAGAGAGAGAGAAAAGTTACCAAGTAAAAAAAGCCCAATTTCTGGCTGTTTAACTGAATTATGTCTCATTCATGGAAGTGAAATATATTCGCCTGAAAAGATTGATGATTTAATTTGCAAGCAGACATATTAGATTATGAAGCATAGAAAATTTAATATTGCTTGACCGAAATTTTTTTTTATATTAAGGTGGAATTTAATTAAAATAGAATTGTTTGATGAGTTTTAGTCGTGTGACCACGACAAGTTTTCTTTGGACCTATTTATGCTCGCGAGAAGGCATTTGATTGAGGACTTGCAAGAACAAAGGGTGTCCTCATCTTTACTGTGATGTTAATTGATACTTTCGCATCATGGTTAGTTATTAGAAATGCTTCACATCAGATATGTTTCACACTGCTTTAGATTGAAACTCGTAGTCACTGTGAGAGATATAGTCTCAACAGTGAGATTGTCTTTAGGAGAATCAGCAGAACTGTGAAGCAGTTTGATAATTAAGATCGAACTCTGAGAAAAGCCTAGTTTGTGTTTGTTTGTTTTTTAATTACAGTGACAGATTCTCCTCTCGAACATGCAAGTAAAAATAAATAAGTGTAAATTAATTGTTGTTGGCAGTTTGAAAGTGACAGGCCTCAGATGATTATTTTGAAAATGCAGATGTGTATTCTTTTTCTTCATGATTTGAGTTTAGTAATGGGATGTGTATTCTTTTTCTTCATGATTTGAGTTTAGTAATGGGATGTGTATTCCTTTTCTTCATGATTTGAGTTTAGTAATGGGATGTGTATTCCTTTTCTTCATGATTTGAGTTTAGTAATGGGATGTGCAAATGCAAACCTATGTGCTTGTCAGTTTAGGTTACAAATTAATTTTCTTCTTCCCAATGTTTGGCTTTGATAAATGTAATAGCTTGCTATAAATGTAACATTAAGCTTGTCAAAAGACACTTTATGGAATCGTTTTGACTTGTTGAAATTAATTTGGTCCAACCTTTAACTTTTGATAAATGTATTAGTAAACTTGCTAAATGCAACAAGATGCTTGTCAAAAGATATTTTATTTTGTGGAATTGTTTCGGCTTATATAAGGATTATATAAGAATGTTCTTTCTCCCTCAAAATTCTTAAAAGAAAACCATGTCTTTAACAAAATCGAAACAAAATATAACTTACCGTTTCTTTGTGTGTGTGTGTGTGTGTGTGTGTGTGTACTTGTGCGTGTACGAGCGTGAGTGATTTGTGTACATGGATATGACATTTTAATATCCATGAATGATTGGCCGATAGTCGCCTTTGGGGCACTTAATAGCCATGCATTCTGGACACTTAATAGCCATGCATTCTGGACACTTAATAAACGTTAATTCGCGGTACTAAATAACCGTGCGATTTGGGCACTTAATAGCCGTGAGTTTGGGGGCACTAAATAGCCGTGTTTCGGAGCACTTAATAGCCGTGAGTTTGGGGGCACTAAATAGCCGTGTTTCGGAGCACTTAATAGCCGTGAGTTTGGGGGCACTAAATAGCCGTGTGTTTTGGGGCCTTAATAGCCGTGAGTTGGGCACTAAATAGCCCTGCATTTTGGAGCACTTAATAGCCCCGAGTTTGGGGCATTAAATAGCTCTGCATTTGGGGGCACTTAATAGCCTTGCGATTTGGGCACTAAATAGCCGTGCATTCGAGGCACCTAATAGCCCCGAGTTTGGGGCACTAAATAGCCATGTGTTTTGGGAGCTAAATAGTCATGTGTTTTGGGCACTTATTAACCATGAGTTTTGGACACTTTGTGTTTTGGGGCCTTATTAGCCGTGAGTTTTGGGCACTAAGTAGCCGTGTGTTTTGGGGCACTTAATATTCTTGAGTTTTGGGCACTAAATAGCCGTGTGTTCTGGGCACTAAATAGCCGTGTGTATTGGGCACTTAATAGCTGCATGCCTCAGCGCAATAGGCTCAGCGGCAAAGACGTAAAACAGCTTTATCTAGAGGAAGCAATCTGTGAGACGGCAGATTGCAGTTTGAAGTGGCGCGCAACTTCACCATTTTCGACGTTTCAGAGAAAATTTAGCCTTACTACTTTCTTTCAGGCTTCTTGCATGATTAAAAAAGAAAGAAAGAAAGAATACATTGCATGTAATATAATATAAGAAATTAAAAAATAAAAGATTATAAGGAAGGACCTGTTCAGGGGAAATAAATGTAATAGATAAATAAATAATATATAGGACTTGTTTAACCCCCAGGGTTTCTTTCTTTCTTTCTTTCTTTCTTTCTTTCTTTCTTTCTTTCTTTCTTTCTTTCTTTCTTTCTTTCTTTCTTTGATTTAGTGGTTTTGTGTGTATGTTGATTTTTTTTTTGGTAAGAGGAATGAGTTTTTTGTTATTTCTTTGTAATTTTTGTCTTGGATTGTTTGTTTGTTTATTAAATTTATTTGTTTCTGTAAAGTATTCTCTTTCCCTGCCGACAATCTTCTAACAGGTGGTATAATTCAGGAAATCTAGATTTGAACAGATGTAATTATGACTGAGCAGTTTGCGGTTTGATTAATGTTTCTGTTCTTTTGGACATCCCCCAACTAAATGTTCAGTCATTACAAATTAATTCCTACAGTGTTAAACAATTAAACACATATTTATTTAATCTAAACTTCTATTTAATGGCACGTGCATACTTGTGGTAATAATCACCAAAAGAAGTATAACAGCGATGAAAACACCCCAAATCTACATAGAACAGCACTGCCACTTTTAAAAGCTGAAGTTACCGATACTTTTGGAGACCACAGTCGCTGTAGGTGTCGTCAGCTATTTGCGTTAAGTTAAAGTTTGCAGGAAATATACAGGGCCGCACTCTGATCGCGCTCGCTCACTGAATCCTCCATATATTCGCAGTCCAGTGACTGCTCTCTCTGTGCATACCTTATCCAATCAAGTGTAGACCGGACCAGTTGGCCAGCACTCCATCGCATCCAAAAGTTAAACATCACCCACCCCCCACCCCCACCAAACCAGGAGCTGTTCTGAAAACACACATCGATTTTATTATAAAAATAATAATTCTTTCCCTGTAGTGACGATGTCACAGTGAATGAGTACATACCTAATCCAACTGAGGCAGTGATAAAACCCAAGACATTTTAATAGTCAAACATTTTACTATACTGCGTTACAACAATTTTTTTTAATAAGTTGTCAGTTTTTTCAACTGATTTAGAACAATTTTGCACTGCTAAATTCGAAAATGACATCCGTTTTTTTTTTTTATCATGTCATGTATTTGTGCTAATTCGATTTGTAAAAATCCGATCTTATAACTAAATCGATTACATTTTTGTAACATTATTAGGCAATTTTTGTTAATATTTCTCTTCCAAATTAGGTTTTTAAATTTAAAAAAAATTAAATTAAATTTTAAAAAATAGTTTTTTAAAACAATTCATTTATGAAATGTTACAAAAGTTGATTAGTGTACATTAAATAGTAGAAATTGATAAAGGTAAGTACATATAAATTCATGGGATTTTTTGAGTAAATAATTCCTACTTTATCTCTGTGGGTTCTGACACAAACGCTTGCACACAGCGGAGTTGGAGTGAAACATTATCCCCCAAACATAGACGGATTTAGTTTTAGTTAATTTTAGGCAAAGGGTTTAGAAAAATGTTTGGTTACTTTGTATTTTTTATTTTTTTTTAGAAAAAAACCAAAACCAACTAATTCTTGTTCGACACCAAGTTTACAGGATTCGTTACTCCCTCCATCTCGTTTTCTTTTGCTTCTTCTGTTCTTTTTGTTGTTTGCTTACCTTTCCCCACTCCGTATACCTGCCTTCCTTGCTTTAGGTATCTGACCATAGCTTAAATAGAGATATAATTCGCCCTTAGCTGGCCATTTTGGTACTAAATTTGCGTGCTTGCATTTGTGAGCATGTTACTGTGTTCGATCAAACACACATACACACACACACAAACAAACACACACACAAACACACACACACACAGTGTTCGATCAATAGGCCCTATCCACACACCCTCCAACAAAACAAAACAAAAAAATTCTGTCTAATATTGCATATTGAATATTAATTATTATACATGAATTTGTTTTCAGGGGACTTTACTGTGTAAGAGGAACGGCAGCTTTTCTCTGAAGTGATTATCTCGCACTCTTGACTTTAAATGTAACTCCGTCATAGGGTTGTTCACTTACTTATGTAGCAAGGACTGTTTACTTCTTTATGAGTTCTTTATCAGCCACACACACACACACACACACACACACACACACACACACACACACACACACACACACACACACACACACACACACACACACACACACACACACACACACACACACACACACACACACACACACACACACACACACACACACACACAGTTCAATCAATAGGCCCTAGGCTACCCACACACCCTCCAACAAAACAAAACAAAACAAAACAAAATTCTGTCTAATATTGCATATTGTATATTAATTATTATACATGAATTTGTTTTCAGGGGACTTTACTGTGTAAGAGGAACGGCAGCTTTTCTCTGAAGTGATTATCTCGCACCTTTGACTTTAAATGTAGCTCCGTCATAGGGTTGTTCACTTACTTATGTAGCAAGGACTGTTTACTTCTTTATGAGTTCGTCAAAAGACTGTTAACTGTGTACATGCTTACGTCGCTTGACTGTTCATTTCTTTACTTCCTAGTCACAAGATTGTTAACTTCCCTGTGTTGCTGCGTCACAGGACTGCTAACTTCTTCGGTTTGTGATTACGGTCATAAGACTGTAAACTTTTGTACTTGCTAAATCACAAGACTGTTAACTTCCATATTTAGTAAGTTACCGGACTTTTATAACTGACTTCGTCACAAGTCTGTTAACTTCCTTCTAGAGCTAGGTCACATGACTGTCCACTTCATTATATAGCTACGACTCACGATTGCTAATTTCTTTATGGAGTTTTGCTACAAGATTGTCATCTTATGTGGAATTGTTAATTATTTTTTATGAAGCCAAGTCACAGGACTGTTAATTGCTTATTACAGCTACTTCATAGGACTATTCTTTATATGGCTACGTCACTGGTTTGTTAACATCTTTGTGGAACTGCGTCACTTAATTACTTTTGCCGTTTTAATATAACTACTACATGTCACGTGACCGATAACCTCTTTTAAAAGCAATATTTTCCTAAAGTTACGTCACATACGCACTCTTATATAAAATGACGTCACGTGATCGAAACCTCTTTCTAAGCGATCTCATGTGGTCACTTCTAGAACTTCATTATTACTCCACGTGACCGACAACCTATTTGAGTACTTTTACCAATTTTTTTGGGGTTGGTAACTGCAGCATGGAATCGCTTTCTTCGTTATGTCGTTACTTACCCTTCCCCCTCCCGTATTTTATTTTAAAAATTATATGAAAGAGACTGACATCATCCTCTGTAACAATAGGTCGTCTTTTCTTGCTGTCTCCTTGTTAGACAATTGTAGAAGTTTGTCATGGCCCGTGTTGCATTGTATTTCGTGAGGGTGGGGAGTGTCACTTATCTCGGCTGGTCTTTGTACTGGGGGAAATTAGATTCATATTTATGATGACAACAAGATCATGAGTAAGTAATTGTGTACTTAGAATCTTAGAATAGTATCAGTAACGCGCATCAGTAGGTTATGTTTGTGTATTTGTGTGTGCATGCGTGTGTGTGTGTGTGTGTGTGTGTGTGTGTGTGTGTGTGTGTGTGATCAGCCATTAACTTTATTTTTTTTATTTACTATTTTCTTGTAAAGCGAGCGTTAAAGGTGAACAGTACAATGCCATTAGTACTGCAATCTATCGTGCAACAGCCAGACTAGTACTGCAGTCTATCATTCAACAGACTAGTACTGCAGTCTATCATTCAACAAACTAGTACTGCAGTCTATCATTCAACAAACTAGTACTGCAGTCTATCATTCAACAGACTAGTACTGCAGTCTATCATTCAACAAACTAGTACTGCAGTCTATCATTCAACAAACTAGTACTGCAGTCTATCATTCAACAGACTAGTACTGCAGTCTGTCATTCAACAAACTAGTACTGCAGTCTATCATTCAACAGACTAGTACTGCAGTCTATCATTCAACAAACTAGTACTGCAGTCTATCATTCAACAGACTAGTACTGCAGTCTATCATTCAACAGCCAGACTAGTACTGCAGTCTATCATTCAACAAACTAGTACTGCAGTCTATCATTCAACAAACTAGTACTGCAGTCTATCATTCAACAGCCAGACTAGTACTGCAGTCTATCATTCAACAAACTAGTACTGCAGTCTATCATTCAACAAACTAGTACTGCAGTCTATCATTCAACAAACTAGTACTGCAGTCTATCATTCAACAAACTAGTACTGCAGTCTATCATTCAACAGACAAACTAGTACTGCAGTCTATCATTCAACAGACAAACTAGTACTGCAGTCTATCATTCAACAGACAAATCAGTACTGCAGCCTATCATTCAACAGACAAACTAGTACTGCAGTCTTTCATTCAACAGCCAGACTAGTACTGCAGTCTTTCATTCAACAAACTAGAACTGCAGTCTTTCGTTCAACAAACTAGTACTGCAGTCTTTCATTCAATAGACAGACTAGAACTGCAATCTGTCTTTCAGCAGCCTGACTCTAATGCAGTTTGTCATTCGGCATCCAGAAGAATACTTCAATCTAATTGTCACCAACAGATCTGACTGTTATTCATCAGCCAGTATTGCATTGTATTCTTAATCTATTTGTTATTCAACAACCAGAAGAGTGCTGCTTTCTAATCGTCATTCAACAAATCTAATTGTCATTCAACAATCAGGAGAGTACTGCAATGTAATTGTCATTAGAGTGCTGCAATGTAATTGTCATTCAACAATCAGGTGAGTGCTGCAATGTAGTTATTCAACAATCGTTGAGAATGCTGCAATGTAATTGTCATTAAGCACCAGGAGATCTGCAATGCAATTGTCATTCAACAACCAGGAGAGATCTACAAACTAATTATCATTAGAGGAAGTATTATGAAAAGAAGATTATGTAAAGAGGATTGACATTGTACTTGCATTACCATCTTTCGCGACCTGGCCTCGCGCCTCCGCCTTTCTCTGGACTCCGTGAGTTAGAAAATTTTGGACGTTACAGGAGGGCATATTCCGGATATAGTTTGTGTGAATATTTGTAGCCGGCCAGAAATAGCTTCTTCAAGTGTATACCAGTCGGTAGTAGCCTATCGATTCTTAAATTCGCTTTCCGTGTCTCTATTGAGGATGCCTTCTAGCGCTGCACGAGAGATCCGTCTGCTGTGAGGTTACAGTTTGAAGCTGCTGACCACGCCCACGCCTCCTGTAAATCGGGTAACGACTACGGGTAAATGTGAAGGTGACTTTCCGGGTTTGGAACACGACCTCAGTGTTGAAGCTGTATGCAACTGCTCTTTTAGTTATCACCACTCTTCCTGATATCGTGGTCATTGCAAAGTGGGACTACTATAAGACTGTTTCTTGAACTGATTCTTGGGGTCTTGACTAAATATCTTTTTAGAAAGTACTTGTATATATGCTAAATTGTCAACACACACACACACACACACACACACACACACACACACACACACACACACACACACACACACACACACACACACACACACACACACACATACTTGTATATATGTTAATTGTCCACAACCGCGCACACATACTTGTATAAATGTTAAATTGTCTACAAATGCAAACACATACTTGTTTATATGTTAAATTGTCTACAAATGCAAACACATACTTGTTTATATGTAATTGTCTACAAATGCAAACACATACTTGTTTATATGTTAAATTGTCTACAAATGCACACACATACTTGTTTATATGTTAAATTATCCACACATGCACCCAGATATATATATATATATCAATGATTTGTTTTTGCTGTTTTAAAAAATATTTAAAAAAGAGAAAATTAGGATTATTTGAATATACATGTATGATTATTTGTTCAAAAAGGTGTGTGTGAGTGAATGACAATAATCAAAATAATAATAAACAGTCTCGACAATCCTTTCATTTGTTCGTGTCTTAAAAATAAATATCTTTCAAGAGCTTACAAGCACTGCCGTATTTTTGGTGTCTACGATCCTTTACCTAAGCGCGCGCAGTCCTGTTTGGGCATTCTGAAGTGTCACGATGACCAGCAAGCTATCGGCGACTGGTTGACTACCGAGTAGCTATTGTGGCGCCAGCACAAGAGTCCTGCATTGCCACTGACTGAAAGGAAACAGCTTCTTAACTGACGATTTTGGCACCGGTTTTAATTACCCTCTCTCCTACCGTTTCTTATCAACTATAAAGTAGTATGAATGTTGTCAGTTGCATTTTGATTTACAGTTCTCGATATTTGTTTGTATGTGTATGTTAGCTGGTTGTTCGTCTTCCCCACGCTATATTTCGGTTCTCTTTTCCTGTCAAGTTCGATGTCTAGACTTTGACTGGCATTGTGAGACATTTCGTATTTCTGTTTCTCTGCGATAGTTGCTTTGTCATTTTATCTCTCTTATTTTGCAAACATTGGTATGCAGTTTTCATTGGCCGGAGAGTGCGTGACCGTGTGACCTTTTATGCAGAACTGCCATTTGTCAACAGTTTGATGACGTAATTTCACATGAAGAGCACCCACATCCGATATCTACAGTTAACCCACCAGCTGGTATTAACTGCACTTTAGTTGTACGGTCACTTCTACACTGAATCCATCGGGTGGTATGAACTCCACTTAACTGTTGTTTGATCACTTACACAGTTAACCCGTTGAACTCGACTGTAGGTATCTGATGATCTGTTAAACAGTGCAACTGTTTAGTTGTGTGAATTACACTGTTTGAACCGTTAAATAATCAATCAACTAGCTGGTCTGAATTCCATTTGAACTATCTCAGTTAACACTTAACCCGCATGCCTGAGCTCCACTTGAACTATCTCTGTTAACACTTAACCCGCATGTCTGAGCTCCACTTGAACTATCTCAGTTAACACTTAACCCGCATGCCTGAGCTCCACTTGAACTATCTCTGTTAACACTTAACCCGCATGTCTGAGCTCCACTTGAACTATCTCTGTTAACACTTAACCCGCACGTGTGAACTCCACTTGAACTATCTCTGTTAACACTTAACCCGCATGTGTGAACTCCACTTGAACTATCTCTCTTAACACTTAACCCGTACGTGTGAACTCCACTTGAACTATCTCTGTTAACACTTAACCCGCATGTGTGAACTCCACTTGAACTATCTCTGTTAACACTTAACCCGCACATGTGAGCTCCAATTTGCTATAGGGCTGTCTGTTAAGCTTGTGAATCTACTAGTTTTGCGAAACTTATAATCCACTAGTTAAGTGAACACTACTTCAGCTACTTGATAGCCTGATAAACAGTTAATCCACCAGGTGCTTGAACTCTGTTAAATTTTGTAGCTGTTTGACGGTTGACGGTTTAAACAGTTAAATCAATGGATGTACGATGCTTGATTAAACGGTAATCTACTAATAATATGAACTCCGCTTAAGCTGTTTGATGATCGGTTAAATATTTACTTCACTAGTTTTTATGAACTCCGCTTAAGCTGTTTGGTGATCGGTTAAATATTTACTTCACTAGTTTTTATGAACTCCGCTTTATTTGTTAGAAGGTCAGTTAAATATTTACTTCACTAGTTTTTATGAACTCCGCTTTAGCTGTTTGATGGTCAGTTAAATATTTACTTCACTAGTTTTTATGAACTCCGCTTAAGCTGTTTGATGGTCAGTTAAATATTTACTTCACTAGTTTTTATGAACTCCGCTTTAGCTGTTTGATGGTCAGTTAAATATTTACTTCACTAGTTTTTATGAACTCCGCTTTAGCTGTTTGATGGTCAGTTAAATATTTACTTCACTAGTTTTTATGAACTCCGCTTTAGCTGTTTGATGGTCAGTTAAATATTTACTTCACTAGTTTTTATGAACTCCGCTTTAGCTGTTTGATGGTCAGTTAAATATTGTATCCATATCTTGCGATATTCACCTAGGCTAATTAGCATATTTGGCGGATTCATTGAGCAAATAAGCACACAAAAAGAATTTGCCTATGAAACTTTATGTTTGAGTCGAGATACAAGTATATTAATGGACATGTGTAGATAGATTTCGTGTTTTATTTATTTGTTATATTATTATTTCACCGGGACTAATCAATTTATATATTACGTTAAAAAAGATGTTCCTTTTGAGCGTGTAAGTTTTGATCTAATCTGAAACTTTGCTTGAACCTATTTGGTTCCCATAGTCGCATGTTTTATTTCTCTTATTCATAAGGACAGAAAGAAAAGCAATTTTTTTTGTGTGTGAAACAAAAGGAAGCAAAAATACTTTTTCATTTTGAGGCTGGGTGGGTGTTGTAAATCATGTGTATGACACTGTGGTTTACGTAGGCCTTTAAAACAAACAAACACACACACACACACACACACACACACACACTACCTCCACATCTTCCAATGTAAAATAAACAAAAAGGGAAAGTTTCATAATTATTCATTCACTGCAATGGTCATTTTAATAATATTAGCGACTCCGTTTTTGTGCTGTTGCGCGGTTCGTAAATTTGCAGAATATTTTTCCTTTTCCCTTCACTTCAATCTATATGATCTTCACTAACCGGAAGGTGACTTCGTTAGGAGTCTGGAGATCGGGGGGGGATGGTCGAAAAAAAAAAGCTCCATCACTTGGGGTGGGGGTGGGTGGGCGGGGAATCGTCTACGCAAGCCATCTTGCTGATTTGTGATGCGTATTGACCCAAGTGAAACCTGTAAATGCCAACTAACCAACCAATCGATCACTCTCCAAACCACCCGCACTCTGACCTTTCCCTCTGGCACGTGGTCAGTTCCTCTTGGTGTGATGCCTGGCACAAGTAGGGACTCTCAGTGCAAGCTTTCATGCAGTCATCGGGATAAGTCAATGATCATCGCTCACGATCTTACGGCTTATCCTTTTAATTGCGGCGTGGATGTAGGCCAAGGTCCCAGGTGAACTTAGTGCGCGTCTTTGGAGTTTTATGAAGCTCTGATCGTGCTATTATCCCGACCTTCCTGGTGTATGGTGACAGCCCGCTAAGGAACGGTAATATGTGGTAGAGGAGAAGTTATTATTCACATCGGACTGAACTGAGACAGTGACTTAAAGCTCTCATATCAGTGTTCAGATGTAGGCATGACGTTTCGGTTCAGATGTTTGACCTGCGTGCTTTTACTGTCACGCGAACCAGATTCGAAACCGTGGTGATTTGTTATTGGGTTAGTGGAAAGCGCTTTCGGCAATTGCATTGGTAATTATGTAAACTAAGTAATTATTGTATGCGGTGTACATTTCTTCTACTGCCTTTGCGAATACAAACCATGCTGCTATATTGTGACCATGTTGTTTGGCAGTCGTAAGGTATAATGTTTTGTTCAGATCGAATCAGTTAAACACATGTAGCAAGAACGATTTTTACTGTTCCATGTGGTTGATCGAGAGAGTTTTGGGATTGCTTAACCTTCTTATGCCGTGTGGTTTAATGGGCAAGACCTCGCTGTTCCGTGGGGTGGTTTATTAGCTACGAGTGTGGGCAAGACCTCGCTGTTCCGTGTGGTTTAATGGCTACAAGTGTGGGCAAGACTTAGCAGTTCCGTGTGATTTTCCTGTAAACTAGCTTACATGGTGGTGGCGCAGTGTTCTGTGGGCACTTGATGTACTGGCGGTTTACTTAGTGCATTCAAATAAAATTATAGGGTGCATGTGAAGAAGGTGGAAGGAAGTGAGATTCACGTACACTACATGGTATTATTTCTTCTCTCTCTCAAGAAACCGGAAGAGAGGTTTTGTTAAGTCACAGAGAACTCGGGCTTCGCGACTTAAGTATTTCAGCTGACTCATTTGTACTCGAAAGTTTTTTGAATAGAACTGTGTTTTATTTATTTTGCTTAATAATATTTTTGTGCTATAACAAAATATACTTTTACTACATTATTATCAGACCAGTGCGTTTGTTAAATGACATGCCTGGAATATTATTTATTTTTTAATTTTTAATTACTTTTCTTGGGATTTGTGATGTTTACAGTCTATAGAACTAAACTGTATTTTTGTTAGCCCCCCCCCACCCCCATCCTTACAGAGAAAGCAAAACTGCGTAGGCTTATTCAGTCTTAGAACTGTGTACTCTGTGATTTAATATTTTGTTTTAAACAAGAGAAATCCACAAAGTAATGATTGGGTACACCTACACACTCACCCCCAACAGAAAACAAAAGAAAGAAACAGTTTGATCGATTTAGATAAAGACCTGAAAGTATATCACGTGACTTCTGAGACGAGCGCACTGTCATCTGTAGTAGTCATCGAGTCATTATTAATTTTCGGCCATTCACTCTCCCCTTGCTCACATCCTCCTCACAACCCCCACCTTTTCAGGAAATGTGCTGACAAATAGTTCATTACACATATCTAGTTTTTGTCATCAGCCAATCTGCGCTGAGATCCTGCGTACGCCTGTACTCAACTGTTCGTTACTTACTGCGAAAGTTGAGTCAGGACTCGCTGTCAATCACTGGTGACTGCCTCAGAGTAGGAATTACTAAATCATTTTGCTTATGCATTATCGTTGGTCAGCCTACTGTAGCGCCGGTTGGGCCACAATCTTTTCTTTTCGTCTCTTCGCGTGTTTGTATTTCTGTCGTCACGAAGAGTGCCAAGTCGCCGGCTACTGTAGTTAATCTGTTCGTCAGTATAGTAACAATAACAAAACAAAACCAGTGATAGTTTGTCGTTTTAAAAGAAAAAAAAATACTGTTTCTTAAGGACCTTGACATTAAGATCGCACTGAGCGACGCATGTAGCCTAATTGCTGGATGTGTATACTTTATGTTTTCCACCGGACATCATACAGTTTCAGCAGTACATCATCATTTGCGTCGTACAATACATACGCCGTTTACGACAAACACCTACCAGCATTTTACTTAACTGTTGTAACGTTCTTTGCAGTTGCAGAGTAATTTTATTTTGATATTATGTAACAGTATCAATTTAGGGAAACAAACCCAAATTTTTATCGGAAAGGAAAGATGCAAGATCTGAATCTTGCGAGCCAAATATCAATATAAAAATCGTGTGAAAAGCCTTTACTTACTGTTGTAGCTGCAAGAAAGGAAAGAAGAAGCAAGATACAGATCTTGCGAGCCAAATATCAACCTGGAATCGTGTAAAAGCAGGCCACCTTAACATGGAAATGTAGTTAGACATCTTTGTCCGATGGACAGCGTCCCAGCTTTTGAGGCAAGGAGCCGATTAACGAGGACAGAGAGTCGGGGACACTTAGGCTTTGATATTGCTGAGAGAAAGCAGACGTTGGTTTCCGGATATGCCAGTGCTTTTATAGGACCAGTGCGGACGCGCAAACAAACACACTTGTAGGCACAATTCGAGAACTGCGCAGACAAATACACTAGTGGTACAATTCGAGAGATATGACCTGCAGATAAATGTGTTTTTATTATTTTTTCATTTAAATTTTATTTTTTTATAGTTTATTGAAAAGTGTAGTACAAATTTATATACTTTCGGTGCAGTTTGAGATAGAATGGCAAGCATTTGATATCCAGAATAAAATTTGACTGGAACATTTGTTTCGTGATGCAGTAAATTAAAAATATATTTATTCTTAGAACTTCTAAGATAAAAAAAGCGTCAGACTCAACAACTAGCTGTCCAGTGTTGCAATCAAGACACAAGGCAGCTTCCAAAGCCACTTTTGATTTTGTGTTATTCCTAAGTTGAGTTAATCTTAAATTAATAAATCATAAAGATGGATTATAATTGTTTAAGAACACTAACAAGAAATTAGGGAAAAAAAAAGGAAAAAACAAAACGAATAACGACCCGTTAATAGACACACCAGAATGAAGTTCCTAAACAAAAAGAAATCCAGGTTTAAAACGAATCCGCAGGCGGGGTGTGATAGCAGAAAGAAGCATTGCCAAACGGCCCCAAGACCAGCAGATAGCAGTGTCCTGAACAGTGGAGTACCGGGGACTCTAATGACCGCTGACCCAGCTCTCGCTGGCAACTGTGAGGGGCTCTCCCTCGGTGCGTGTGTGGAAGTCATACAGCATGATGACGACATGGTGAAGCTGGGAGAACTATTCTTGTCCAGGTACTCGCTAAGTGTGGACTGCTGCGTCACCTTTTTGTTTTAGTCCCCAACCCCCCACTTCTTTCCTTTTATTTACTAAACAAACATTATTATTCTTGTTAAATACGAACTTTTACCTATCTTTGTGTGTGTATGTGTGCATGCGCACTTCTGTAGATATTGTTTTTATAATGAGTCCTGCCATTGGACAAGCTAGAATATAGCTTATAATGAGTCTTGCCGTTGGAATAGTTAGATAAGAAAATCCGAATATGGCTCATAGTGAGTCCTGACGTTGGACAAGTTAGATAAGGAATCCGAATATAGCTCATAGTGAGTCATATGGTTGGACAAGTTAAATAAATAACTCATCATGAGTCATACTATTAGACAAGTTAAATAAATAACTCATCACGAGTCATACTATTGGACAAATTAGATACTAAATAAATATGGTTAAACAGTTAAGACAGTTGAATCATTAACAAGTTAGATCAGAAGTCAAATCATTTTATCTGTTAAAAAATACTGGCTCAGAAATATTAAAAGGGGCATCTATTGGACAAGCCAGTACATAAATTTAAATGACTTTTCGTACAATTCACTTTTATCATTAAAGAAATAACTGTCAGAATCCACAGTAGTTTCGTTTTACCGCCTACATCCCCTCATTTGTGATTGATAAATTTGATGTTTTATATCTTTGCTTATATTACTAGTTTAATTTCAGAGGTTATAGTTATTAGGATTCTGCTTATGTGATTTACTTTATTTCAGAGGTTAGAGCCATTAAGATTCTGCTTATGTGATTTACTTTATTTCAGAGGTTAGAGCCATTAAGATTCTGCTTGTGTGATTTACTTTATTTCAGAGGTTAGAGCCATTAAGATTCTGCTTGTGTGATTTACTTTATTTCAGAGGTTAGAGCCATTAAGATTCTGCTTGTGTGATTTACTTTATTTCAGAGGTTAGAGCCATTAAGATTCTGCTTATGTGATTTACTTTATTTCAGAGGTTAGAGCCATTAAGAATCTGCTTGTGTGATTTACTTTACTTCGGAGGTTATAGTCATTAAGATTCTGCTTATGTGATTTACTTTATTTCAGAGGCTATAGTCATTAAGATTCTGCTTGTGTGATTTACTTTATTTCAGAGGCTATAGTCATTAAGATTCTGCTTATGTGATTTTCTTTATTTCAGAGGCTATAGTCATTAAGATTCTGCTTGTGTGATTTACTTCGGAGGTTATAGCCATTAAGATTCTGCTTGTGTGATTTACTTTACTTCCGAGGTTAGAGCCATTAAGAGTCTGCTGACAATCAATACGCCTTCACAGATGGCGCGTGTGTCGTTTTGTGTGACATTTGAATTAGGATATTGTCTTAAACAGTCATAGAATGTCTGATTTAGGCCGCTGTCTTTAGACCTTAGAATTTTGGAAGAGAGTTTAAATGAGATTATTGTCCTCAAACAGTTCATAGACAGACACCTGTGGAATGTCTTGGTTAGGTTTGTTGAGGGATGAAATTGTTCTGTGGGTTTGGAATGCCTCTCCAGCGGGAACCGAAACCATGACCTACACTTTAAAAAAACAAAAACAACAGCCGTAGTTTCGTCGATTTTGCTACAGTGGTAGTCTTTCGTAATGTCTGTATGCAATTTCCCTATACTTCGCATCCGCCATGTACTTATAGAGGGCGCGCGCGCGCGCGCACGCACGCACGCACACACACACACACACACACACACACACACACACACACACACACACACACACACACACACACACACACACACACACACGCCCAACCAGCTTGATGTACCCTATTTCCTGTCATCTTTGGCTTTTGGCTTAGACGTCTATAGCTAAAATGTCAGCGCCGTGGAGTTGTGTCCACGTGCCGTAGTGATGCACGAGTGTCAGAAAGAAAAACTCGTTAGCTCTTCCTGTCGCCAGTCGGTAAAGGTCAATGATGTTGAACGTGGCTCTCCTGTCCACACTTAGACCCTCGTTTTTATTCGCTTGTGACTTGGCGGAAAATAAACAACTTATTTTTTATCTTTCATATGTTTTTGAACTGTTGTTCAAATATGTCGCCGAACAAGTGAATGATATTGTTGGGTTTTTTCAATAGTCGACTAGCACAGAGCCACTTGATAAAAAAGACACATCTATATGTTTATCTGTCCTGTCATCTGTCTCTTCCCGTTCTCAGATCTGAAAGCTTGTCTGTTCATCTGGCCCGCAACCCTTGTCTTGTCTTACAGCACATATTCAGTTATCTCCTACGAAGAACGACTTGATTTATTCCAGACATTGAAAATAAACATTCCCATCGAAACTGCGGGTGTGGGTGGGGCGGCGGGGTACTTAACTGACTTGTACGATTAATAAAATTTATTTTATTTCTTTTTGCGATTGTCCGCCGCAGAAGCCAGTGTGGTTCAAAATTTTGCTAAATGTTTTTTCCCCGCTCTCCATGCTATATATTCTTAGTCGACACAACACACACACACGCACACAACTGCTATTAAAGTTTCGGTATGGGAGTCTCATTTGGCAAAGGCACAAAGAAACGTGGTTGAGGAAATCTGATTATGACACTCGTGGGCTTCCGTGATTTTCAGTATAAGTGGAAACCCGGGCTCTCAGTTTCGTATTAAGTTCCTGTTTATATAGAAACTGAAGAAGGAATTGTTCCGTGACGGTAGGAAATTGCAGTCGCTGAATTGCGCGATTGAGAATGTATAATTGTAGACCACAAGAAAGCCAGCCGTTCTATCGAACAGCCACTTAATTAACTTGAACGGGAGAGTGACCTTGACCGTCTTTTAATTATGGTGTCATCAATTTAACTTCTTTGAAAAGAATATCTTATTTTCATTGTACATTAATATTATAGTACGACTAGATCTTACTGGTATTTAAACCATAGTTTGTGATTGGCTTTTGTTTTTATTTTTTGAGGTCATCCTTCTGTCTTTTCTCGCCTTCCCCCCTCTTTTTTTTTGTTTTGTTTTGGGTGTGTGCATGGGTTGGAGCAATGCCATAGTTGAACTGACTAAACAACAAATGCGTATTGTATTACTAAAAAAGTTATCGAGGATGGGAAGTAATACGATTTGCACCAACACTTGTCTGGAACATAATTCCTCCTTTTACTTTTTTCCTCTTACTTATAGAACACATTTATCTTGACACGTGACAGTAGTTCTAGTACTCATTTATCTTGCATTGACGTGACAGTAGTTGTACATATTTATCTTGCAGTGACGTGACAGTAGTTGTACATATTTATCTTGCAGTGACGTGACACTTGTAGTACACATTTATCTTGCAGTGACGTGACACTTGTAGTACACATTTATCTTGCAGTGACGTGACACTTGTAGTACACATTTATCTTGCATTGACGTGACAGTAGTTGTACATATTTATCTTGCAGTGACGTGACACTAGTAGTACACATTTACCTTGCAGTGACATTGCTTCTTTTATGACATGACAGTGCAGTATGATGATGTATTATTCTATGTTGAAAATGTCACTGAGACATCTTCATTAAAATACTTACATGTTAAATTTCCTGTTTTCTTTTCCTAGTGACAGTGAATGCTATAGAAAGTTAAATTGATAAGATAGCACCAACGCACACACCATTCTCTCTCCCTAGTTGAAACATATCTTCTAGCATAATTAATTAACTTTTATTTCTTTCTTTCCAGAATGTACGTTCTCTACCCCCACAACCAAGAACCTACACCTATTCCACAAGTTTAATATTTTGTCATATATAACACAAAAATCTTCATACGAAAAATACAGTTAGCTGAATTCATCATGTAGCACAGTATACTAATTTTAGCATAATTCAATCATGCAGCACATATACTAATTTGTTTTGCCCTTATTATATTTGAAATAGTTTGGTTTAAAAGTAACAATTTATGTATGAAACAGTTTGGTTTAATAAGAAACAATTTATATATGAAGCAGTTTGATTTAATAAGTAACAATTTATATATGAAACAGTATTGTTTAATAAGTAACAAATTTATATATCAAAATGTTTGATTTAATGAGTAACAGTTTATTGATGAAACAGTTTTGGTTTAATAAGTAACAAAGTATATGTGAAACAGTTTGATTTAATAAGTAATAATTTATATATGAAACAGTTTAATGAAGCCAGTGATGTAGTGTCTTAGTCAGTTCAGTGATGTAGTGTTGTAGTCAGTTCTGTGATGTAGTGTCTTAGTCAAGCCAAGCCAGTATTGTAGTGTCTTAGTCAAGCCAAGCTAAGCCATATGTAGTGTCTTAGTCAATAGTCAGTTCAGTGATGTAGTGTCTTAGTCAGTTCACTGATGCAGTCAATTCAGTGATGTATTGTCTTAGTCATAATTCAGTGATATATTGTCCAAGTCAAGCCAAGCCAGTGATGTAGTATCTTAGTCAAGCCAAGCCACTGATGTAGTGTCTTAGTCAAGTCAGTGATGTAGTGTTTTAATCAAGCCACTGACTCCTCTATGTTTGTATCACTCTCTTAAATGCAGATTAATTTCTAATGCTTAGTAAGGAAGAAAAAAATGTAATGTACTAATAATTACATTGTTAGATTAAAGCAGACATTTTGCAAGATTTAAATACAAGATACAAAACAGAAATATTGGGTCATGTTTGAATGGCATCTGGTGTTAAATGGGTATATTTCAGGGCTTGCTGGTATATTTATTCTCACACTTGGTGCTATTGTGGTGTGTGTATTATTATTTAATCAAATCTTTGCTGTATTCTCTGTAATCCTGCTTACTGCTTCTTGATCTTCTAGTCAGATTGATTGTGTTCAGCTGTATTTTTAAAAATATAATTTGTTTTTGTTTATTTTCTGAAGCATATTAAATCTTTGAGAACAGACAACTGCCATTTATTTATCCTGTAACACTTGACACTTTGAGAAAACAGCACATTTATGGCATCCTGGTTTACAGATTTTGGGTCATCATCTTTTCTTTCTTAATTCTTATTACAAAAGTATTTATTTCTTTTTAACAATAATTAATCTACTTTTTGAGCAAACTATACTAGTGCTCAATGTATTTATATGTGTTTCAGTTATGTCAAGTTTATATTTGGTAAAGAAAAGGTATAATTAAAGAAATTAGTTTTTAAAAAACCAACAAAGGTACCCTATTCATTTTGTAATTTGACAAGGTGCAGTCCAGATGTGTAGTATTAAAAATATCAGTTAAAATATGTACTTTTGAATCAGGCCTAGTCTCACTCTCAGTTTATAATAATGTATTTCACTATTTTTCTCGGCTTTTCAAACTTTGACATAAAGTAGTTAATGTGCAGAATAGCATGTAGACTGTTGCATAAGTTTTTCAACCACTCACTCAACCAAAAGCAGGTAATATGCTGAATAGTACACACAACATTTTAGTAGAATTTTCTTCATCTGTATACAGAATTTAATCAGTGGGCAAAATAATTACACATTTATTACAGGGACTCAGTTGTGTAGAATAGTATATGTACATTGAATACAATTGTCTTGGGCCAAACCTGTGACTCCACAGTACAAGAGCATATTATTGTGCACTTTAATTTATGCACACTGAATGTTGTACCAAACCTTTCACTCAGTATATAAAAGGGCAATTTAATGTGCAGATTAGATTGGTTGCTTCAGGTCAAATTAATTTCAGCAAAGAAACTGCAGTTAATGACTCATGAAAGAGTGACATGAGTTATCTCTAGGGTCTTTGATGCAGACATTATTCTGGCACACTAACAGGAAGGCAGACATCACGACCCTGAGTGCCTGAGAGGTTTGTTAAGTCTGGAGAGGAATTGTGGTCTGTAGGTTTCTGAAGATTTACTGTCTACAGTTCAGAAGAATAGCTGAGGCTTACTACATATTCTGCATTTGTGTTGAATGGCTACTGTTGATTCTGTAAAACAATAGTTCTTCATTTTTTGTTAGCAATAGGAATGCTCAGTGTTCAAAAGATGATGTTTCATCTTCTTTCCTAGTATGTGTTTATTCTTGTGCCTGTTTATGTTTTTATACATTGATGAGCAGTTTAGTGACTTAAAAAGTAAAAGCTTGGTTTTGACAAATTTCATTTTTGTAATTTAATTTTAAATTTGCAGTGATGTGATTTTTAACCAGGGTTTTCAGTCTTTCTGTATACATACAAGTGTGTGTGTGTGTGTGTGTAAGAACTATGGAATATACTTGTTATAATTTGTTAAGTTCTTAGTTATGTAGATCTTTACTTATATTGAAATAATGTATTTCACTATTTTTCTCGGCTTTTCAAACCTTGACATAATTAGAAGCCTGTTTATTTTATGTGTTGTGTGTGAGGTATTTAAAAAAGGAAACAGATTTCATGTTTAAAGCAAAAAAATGGCATATTTTATTTCCTGACATTATGCACTTACCATAAAGTACAAAATTAACCAATCATTTGTTTATTTTATATATATTCAACTTTAAGAAAAAAAAATATCGTATTTAAAATTTGCTTAACTTGAAAAGGAAAGAAAGTATGCACATTTTGCTGTAGGATATAAATGTGTGTATGTGTGTGTGTGTGTGTGTGTGTGTGTGTGTGTGTGTGTGTGTGTGTGTGTGTGTGTGTGTGTGTGTGTGTGTGTGTGTGAGTGAGTGAGTGAGTGAGTGAGTGTGTGTGTGTGTGAGTAAGAGAAGAGCGACTACATGATTATATGTGAAACTGTGTCTTGGAGCAGGTTATCCATCTCATCTTGGAGTGGAATTACTTCATACAAGCTCAAGAAATATCTTTATTTATGTATTTTATAGTTATTCAAGATATAATAACAAATATAATTTGTTCACAACTTCTGTTGCATAAAAATTGTACAAATCTTTCAGAGTTCCTCCTTTCCCTCTTTTTCATTAACTTCCAAATTGAAATTCATATTCACCAGCACATATCTCAATATCTCTTTATATTTTTATACCAGCACATTTCCTGTTTGTTTCTGTGTACCAGTCTATTCCTGTTTGTTTCTGTTTACCAGTCAATTTCCTGTTGTTTCTGAGTACCAGCATATATCAGCTTATTTCATGTGTATAATATCTGTGTACCAGCAGATTTACTTACTTTATATATCTATGTACATGTAAAAGCATATTTCATGTTTCTGAATATCACCTTATTTCATGTGTATATCTGTGTACCTACAGATTTCTTGTTTGCATCTCTGTACTAAATACTTTTTTTGTAACAGAAGATTTAACTTGTTCCTCCAGGTAGCAGCAAATTTCAGATCTACTCCTATGTAACAGCAGATTTTATGTCTGCTCTCTTTTAACTGAGATTTCAAGTCTTCTCCCATGTAATTTGCTGTTTTGGTTAATTTGCCTGAGAAAGTAGATTTCAGGTCTATTCCTTATAACAGTTGACTTGAGATTGTTAGGCCTCTAACAGCAGATTTCATGTATTAGCTTTTAACTCAGTTCATATTTAACTGCAATATTTCAGGTATATTTCCATGTAACAGAAGATTTCAGATCAATTCCTGAGTAACATAAGATTCCAGACCTACTCCCTAACAACACTAACTTAACAGTGGTGGTCGCATCTTGAAATTATCCCTAACAACACTGACTTAACAGTGGTGGTCACATCTTGAAATTATCCCTAACAACACTGACTTAACAGTGGTGGTCACATCTTGAAATTATCCCTAACAACACTGACTTAACAGTGGTGGTCGCATCTTGAAATTATCCCTAACAACACTGACTTAACAGTGGTGGTCACATCTTGAAATTATCCCTAACAACACTGACTTAACAGTGGTGGTCACATCTTGAAATTATCCCTAACAACACTGACTTAACAGTGGTGGTCACATCTTGAAATTATCCCTAACAACACTAACTTAACAGTGGTGGTCACATCTTGAAATTATCCCTAACAACACTGACCTAACAGTGGTGATCACATCTCAAAAGTATCCTTAACAACAGTGACTTAAAAGTGGTAATCATCTTGAAAGTATCCATTAACAACACTGATTTAACAGTAGTGATCACTTCTTAAAAGTACCACTAACAACACTGTATTCTTAACACTGACAGTGGTGATCACAATTTCTTTTAAATATCCTTAATAACCAATGACATAATCTGCTGTTGGCAGCCTGTCTTTTTGGTGACCTGACAAAATGCACAAATGGTTCAAAAGCTTTATTGCATTTGAAAGACCAACCTGATTGTTAGTATGATAATTAATGATTGTCTCTGGGTGATGATTTTATGTTAGTGGTTTTCTGTATGGCATTGATTGTAACCAGTCTGTATTATTTATGTTTATTTGGTCACAAGCTGCCTCATTGTCTTCTTCCTCTGATACAAATGAATCAAAAGTTTCATGGCAGATGTTAGGCAAGTCTGATTGTCTTAATTAAAATTATTTTCTATATGGCTGTGGGCCTTACATGTCTTTCCATAAAGCTCCTGTTTAATATTGTCCCATTCAGCACCTTGATGTATAAGCTGTGTTTATTCAGTCTTGTTCTTTCACAACCTTTTTTTAAAATAGTTATAAAGTTGTTTGATTGTTTAATATTATATATTTTGTATATTTTTGTATGTGTGCAGACTGAGCAGGGAGGACGGGGGTGGGGGCAAGATGGAGGGGGAAGAGGAGGGCATAGAGTGGCTTTTTGAGCTGCTGACTGAAGTACAGTTAGAGCAGTTCTACCTCAAGCTACGTGATGAACTTCAAGTCACAAGGTGAGTAAGAAGTCTCTAACTTACAGAAGTTCTACATAAAGCTACGTAATGAACTTCATGTCACAGGTTAATAAGAGATCTTTAGCTAAACTACATTTAGAGCAGTTCTACATCATGCTACATTATGAACTGCAAGTCACAAGATTAGTAAAAGATCTCAAGATCTCTAACTAAAATACAACTAGGGCAGTTCTACATCATACTACGTTGTGAACTGCAAGTCACAAGATTAGTAAAAGATCTCAAGATCTCTAACAAAAATACAACTAGGGCAGTTCTACATCATACTACGTTGTGAACTGCAAGTCACAAGATTAGTAAAAGATCTCAAAATCTCTAACAAAAATACAACTAGGGCAGTTCTACATCATGCTACGTTATGAACTGCAAGTAACAAAGTTTGTAAAAGATCAGCTGGAGCAGTTCTACATAAAGCTATGTATTGAATTTCAAATCAGATATCAGTTTGTAAAATGTTGAGGACCTCCAAAGGATGATTTCTGATCACAAAGAGAGTTTGATACCTCTGTATATCATGTATTTAAATGTAATTTGAGTTAGAGACATGGTGATCATTGTAAGGTGAGTTAGAGACATGGTGATTAATGTAAGGTGAGTTAGAGACATGGTGATCATTGTAAGGTGAGTTAGAGACATGGTGATTAATGTAAGGTGAGTTAAAGACATGGTGATCAGTGTATGGTGAGTTAGAGACATGGGATCAGTGTAATTTGAATTAGAGACATGGTGATCATTGTAATTTGAGTTAGAGACATGGTAATCATCGTAAGGTGAGTTAGTCATGGTGATCATTGTAAGGTGAGTTAGAGACATGATAATTAATGTAAGAGAGTTAAAGAACTGATGATCATTGTAAAATGAGTTAGAGACATGGTGATCATTGTAAGTTGGGTTATAAACATGGTGATCATTGTAAGGTGATTTAGAGACATGGTGATCATTGCATGGTGATCATTGTGAGGTTAATTAGAGACATGGTGATCATTGTAAGGTGATTTAGAGATGTGGTGATCATTGTAAAATGAGTTAGAGACATGGTGATCATTGTAAGTTGGGTTCAAAACATGGTGATCATGTAAGGTGATTTAGAGACATGGTGATCATTGTGAGGTTAATTAGAGACATGGTGATCATTGTAAGGTGATTTAGAGATGTGGTGATCATTGTAAGGTGAGTTAGAGACATGGTGATCATTGTAAGGTGATTTAGAGATATGGTGATCAGTGTGAGGTGAGTTAGAGACATGGTGATCATTGTAAGATGTTAGAGTCATGGTGATCAATGAAAGTAAGACATGTGGTGATCATTGTAAAGTGAGTTTCAGACATGGTAATCATCAGTTTACAAGGTGATTGTGAAACCTCTTCCAATCAGGAAACTTCTGCCATTGGTGAATTTCAGAACATGGTATGACATATTTGTGAAGATTTCCATAACAGAGAGTTTGAACCCTTCCTGATATATACTATATATACTAGAGTTTAAAAAAAAAAACTAAATATACTCAGTAATAAAACAAATATTCTATAAATATGTTATTAATATAAAAATAATTTAGTCTAAACAAATTATAAACATAAAAAAATGATGTAACATTTATGTGGCTGATAAGTCTGCCTCAAAATGAGTAAGTAAGGAAAACTTTTTTGTTTGAAGACATTGTAAGTCACTGTACAAAGTACCACTTCGGTCCAAACAGAGCACTCAAGGAACACTCAAGGTACTCTCCTTCCTATCAGATTCTAATCAGAGTTGCTCTTCCCTTTGCTATCAAGCACTCCATGTTATAAATAACTCATCACCCTTCAAAGCTGAATTGAACAACAAAACATTAAATAATCAGACCTTCAACTATACATTTTATTAATAGGGAAATTAAAATCATGCCATATATATCTATATTATCTGAACATAGTAAAGGATTAATCTTAAAGATGCACACACAAACACACACACACACACACAAAATACATGCATTGTTTTATTTCACAGAATTGTGCATTTTGACTATGTCAAGAACGAAGATTTGGAAAAGATTGGGATGGGTCGACCAGCAATTCGACGCCTAATGGACGCTGTCAAACGCCGCAAAAATTTGAAGAAGAAAGGACTCCTCGATAAGGTCACATTTGTAGGAAATTAACTTTTTAACTTCTTGGTGATGCAAGTGTTTACCAAGTTTCACGATAAAACCAAGTCAGGGTTTTTAAGAAAGAGAAGCAGTCATGTCTTACATTACTAGTAGGGTTGCTTAAGATCTTTTTAGAACTAGTTGTTCCAAGCTCAGTACGTTTGCTGAGAGTTATCCTTACTGAGTTAGTTAAATACTGTGCATTAAATAAAGGATAAAGAAAAATAACATGTAGCTTGCCATTAAGAGTATGAAATGTCTTTTATAAATTTCTTATTAATCTTTTAGATGCCGATATTTGAAGTGCTTTTCAGCATTTACTGTTTCAGTGATTTTTTCCCCCAGATGGAAAAATCTATCTTTAGACTTTACTTGTATCTGAATTTTAGTATTCTAGGAAATTAATTAATTAAATAAATAAATGAAAGAGCGAAATTGGTATAATATTATATCTTGAAGTTGATCACATATAACTATTTGCTGTTTTTAGTAGATATAGTTTTAAAATGAACCAGATGATTTACTGATATAGCCTTTGTCTTACTGATTGTACAGTTTAGATCTGAAATGAACAAATTTTCTTTCATAAAACACTTTAAATTATATTCTACTTCTGTTTATAGCTTGCATAAGCAATTAAAAAATATTTAAATAGATATGCATTACTTTCAAATGTCTCCAGCACCACTCTTTTCTGTTAGAAGCTGAATGTTGTAATATATTTTGAGACATTATATGGTGCCATTTTTTCCCCTCTTTGTCATTCTCCATTCTCTCTTTTCTCCCTACCTCAACTGAACTGATATCAATGGAATGCTTAATGTATTCTCCCCCCCCCCCATTACTATAGATCCTGCCAATAAAGGGGAATGAAAAGACCCCAGGAAAGAAACCAGCTTCCCCACAAAGTGTGCATCAAGCAGACATGGCTTTGACTTGTCTCATTGACAAGAAGAATTTGTACATCTACAACAAGCTTGGCACAGGCTCCTTTGGAGTGGTCAAACGTGGAGAGTGGGTTACACCTACAGGAACCAAGGTAATATTTTAATGGGAGTTTCCCCTTTTTCTTTCTTTTAAAGTCCATGTATTAAATAAATTTGATGTGCTGAATTCAAAAGAAGAAAACTAAAGTATTTACTGTTAATTGTTGTTTGAAATTGGTCAGATTTTGATGTAATGGTGTAGTTTACTGGCTGATTATTTATCTTCACCTGTGACTTCAGTACTGACAGATGCTGTACAATGACAAACACCAACATCCTATCACCCTAATATATACACTTTTTAATGCTAATAGTCACATATATTCAGGCTCCCGTATTTCTTAGCAGCACTCTTTGTATACTGATCCATTAACTGTTAAAATATCTCACAGTGGTGAGACCTGCAATGATCAGTTAAGAGCCCAAATATCTCACATGACCTGCACTGATCAGTTTTAGAGCCCAAATATCTCAGGTGACCTGCACTGATCAGTTAAGAGCCCAAATATTTCAGGTGACCTGCACTGATCAGTTAAGAGCCCAAATATCTCAGGTGAAATATTTCGTTATATTTTTTCCTGCTTTGTTCTTTGCTTTGACATCATTATCTTGTTAAAGCTATTTGTTTGAATTTTAATACTATTTCTTGTGTACAACAGCTTAAGGTCTGTTACTTTTATTAGTAAATGATTTTCACTTGATTTTTTTTACTTTCTTTTCTCGATGATGTTATTAACATTATTGAAACAGGTTTATTTTAAAAGCAAAGTTTAAGCACTTCAACTAAGTGAACATTGCTTTACCCTTTCATCCACATCCATTGCCTATTTGTTGATTTCTTCTTCCTCTGTTTTCTGCTGTTCCGTTCATTCATGTATTTATTTATACATCCATCTTATTCTAGTACCTTTATCATTATTCATCATTAGGTATTAGTCATTTTAGAATGAATAGTTTCATTCAGCAGGAAAAAATGTAAATAATGTAAACTTGTTGATTTGGAATGGATAATTTCTTTCAGGAAAAAAGTAAGCATAAATGTTTCCTTATTTTGTTGAACATTCCCCATTCAGAAAGCTGTTGCTGTCAAGATAAAGTAAATATAAATGTTGATTTATTTTTATTTTAGAACAGTCCCCATTCAAAAAGCTGTTGCTGGCAAGATAAAGTAAATATAAATGTTGATTTATTTTTATTTTAGAACAGTCCCCATTCAAAAAGCTGTTGCTGGCAAGATAAAGTAAATATAAATGTTTACTAATTTGTTCAACATTCCCCATTTGAAAAGCTGTTGCTGTCAGGATAAAGTAAAAATAAATGTTGATTTATTTTGTTCAACATTCCCCATTTAAAAAGTTGTTGCTGTCAGGATAAAGTAAAAATAAATGTTGATTTATTTTGTTCAACATTCCCCATTTGAAAAGCTGTTGCTGTCAGGATAAAGTAAAAATAAATGTTGATTTATTTTGTTCAACATTCCCCATTTAAAAAGTTGTTGCTGTCAGGATAAAGTAAAAATAAATGTTGATTTATTTTGTTCAACATTCCCCATTTGAAAAGCTGTTGCTGTCAGGATAAAGTAAAAATAAATGTTGATTTATTTTGTTCAACATTCCCCATTTAAAAAGCTGTTGCTGTAAGGATAAAGTAAAAATAAATGTTGATTTATTTTGTTCAACAATTCTGCATTCAGAAAGCTGTTGCCGTCAAGATTTTGCGAAATGATGTTCTGGCACATCCGGGAGCTTTTGAAGATTTTGTGAAGGAAGTTAATGCCATGCACACGCTGAGACACACAAATCTCATTCGTCTTTATGGTGTAGTGCTATCCACTCCACTAATGATGGTAGGTCCCTGACTCCTGTGCATTTCTTTTATCTTGTTCTGCTAATTCTTTGGGTCATTAGTCCAGTGGCCTTGTGTATCTTACAGAGATGTAGGGATTAAATATGGTCTCAGTTTAATCAAACCCTGGATTATAAATACTTATTTTATCAACAGTTCTTTTCAAAAATAAATAATTTTTTTCTTTACTGCTCTGCATTATGTGTGTGTGCTAGGTTATGCCAAGTGTAATGGTATTTACAGGAAAGAGAAATACAGAGTTAGGAATTAAGGAGAAATGCTGGAAATGACCTACATACTTAGGAATTAAGGAGAAATGCTGGAAATGACCTACATACTTAGGAATTAAGGAGAAATGTTGGATTTCAACACTAAGATAGGAATTTAAGAGAAATTCTGGGATTGAAATACTGAGCTGGGAATTAAAAGGAAATAGCAAAACTGTTACAATATTTTGAAATCCTATATGCCTTTTAACTTCACTCTTGAATATTTATTTTTCAAATAAGAGTACATCTTAAACTTTATTTCACATAACTTTTGCTCAGAAATATAAGCTCTTATACATTAACTTTAGCCTATCTGTAATTTGATTGTCTGAGTTTGATCTACTGGTGTTGAAATTAAACATGCATCCAAACTTGCACATGCTTACATAACAAATACACATACATGCACTCTCTTTCGTGCTCAGTCATCCAGCTGATTACAAGGCTAAGTGAGGTATATGTATTTTAATTGACTACTTCTGTGTTAATAATGAATTACAATCCACTGACTAGTTGAGCTGTCTTCACACATCTGAGTTTAGAGCTAACAAGACAAAAATATTTGAAAGGTTACTGGTAATTAATTCATATTGTCATTATCATGAGAACAAACTAGGAAGAATTTTGTAAAATAATTATTGTGCAATCATAGATGATCATGTAGGTTTCTTGGATATTCTTGTGAGTTAAGAGAAGGTTTTAAATTTAAAGGCAGATGAAAGAGATTTAGATTAATGAAGAGTAAATTGATTGTGGGTGTTGGGTACTGTTACTAAAGAAACCATAACTCTTGTATTTTTAAAGTCTAAAATTAAGGACTTCCTTTAGCGCATCATGTAACTGATTTGTCTCACTTACCAAAATAAAGAAAAGAAAAGACACCCATGGTGTGGCACTCTAGTGCAGTGGTTTCTAGCATTGGAACTCATGCGGAACCCTTGATGCTTAACGGGTTGATACATGGAACCCAATCAAAAATGAATATTTCTCTCAGTCTAACATTGATGTTTTTGTTGCAATAGTTTGGCCTATAACATTTTCATTATAAAACTGTCACTATATAAGTATTACTAGTATTACTAATATTTAATGGGACGGTTGATACTGAAAATTGTTACTTAGTTCTGCAAAATCGGATTTGATGTCACACAACTACAAACGTATATCATGTTCTTCGTGGAGACAGCTTCAGTACTTTGACTTAGTTGCAGCATATACTGAAAATATGGTCTCATAGAGATAATTGCTCACACGTGGTACAAGCACTTGAAGAGCTGCAGGTGACAGATCCGGAAAGTCTTCAGCTATACTTACCGCTTAGTGATCTATTCTAGTTTGTGGTTCCACAGCTTTTGAAGCAGAGGAATCCCAAAAAGCTCTCGCGGAACCCTAAGATTCCACAGAGCGCAGGTTGGAAACCTCTGCTCTAGTGAAGTGTGTAGGGGTGGGCAGGGAGGGGCACTGATTTCTAAAGAATATAAGGGGGATAACTATTTAGACATTCTAGTGAGCTCAAAGTTCAGTGTAGAAATTATCTTTAGCACTATAGCAGGATGAGTGAGATACAGTGTGAACAGGGTAAATGAGATTCAAATTTCTCTATCGTCGTCTTATATTGAAATGTTTACACTTTTGGCAGTATAACAGTTGCAATAATTGGGTGCGTGTAAGCATAAAATTTGCATTTGACAGTGGGCAAGGTTTTACAGCATTGCCAACTCGAGGGAAGAGACCAGTGAAAATGGCAGAATGTTTAAATGAGACATTTGTGATATAATGTGAGAGAAAAAGATTAAGAATAAAGAGTGTTAGAAAATGAGACATTTGTGATGTAATGTGAGAGAGAAAGATTAAGAATAAAGAGTGTTAGAAAATGAGACATTTGTGATGTAATGTGAGAGAGAAAGATTAAGAATAAAGAGCGTTAGAAAATGAGACATTTGTGATGTAATTATGAGAGAGAAAGAGAGAGAGAGAGAGAATAAAGAGTGTTAGAAAACGAGACATTTGTGATGTAATATTAGAGAGAGAGATTAAGAATAAAGAGTGTTAGAAAATGAGACATTTGTGATGTAATATTAGAGAGAGAGATTAAGAATAAAGAGTGTTAGAAAACAAGACATTTGTGATGTAATATTAGAGAGAGAGATTAAGAATAAAGAGTGTTAGAAAACAAGACATTTGTGATGTAATATGAGTGAGATTAAGAATAAAGAGTACTTGAAAATGATGCCTTTATAATTTGAACAAGTTGAGAATAAAGAGTGATTGAAATTTGGCCTTTGTAATATAATATGAAAAATGTTAGGAGTAAAGAGTATTTGAAAATGAAGTATGATTTGCATTTTCAGCAAGGTTAATACAGGTAGAATTTGAAGCTTGAAATTGAGGCAATCACTAAATCTGAAGTAAAGTGATTGATGAAATACTTGTATTTTATATAGGCAAGGGAATGTTTGAAAATGAATTATTTGTCTCTAACTTCAGGTGACAGAAATAGCTCCACTGGGTGCTCTTCTGGACAAATTGCATCAGTCAGAGACCAGGATTCTCATCACCACACTCTGTGAATATGCCTTCCAGATAGCCAATGGCATGAGCTTTCTGGAATCTAAACGCTTTATTCATCGTGACCTTGCATGTCGGAATGTTCTGCTGGCAGCAGCAGACAAGGTCAGTCTTTGTGGTGGCATGCTATTGCATAGTTTACTTTCACTTTCAGGATTATTTGGGTTTTCTATAGTTGAAATCATAAAAATCTTTTTCTGATTCCAATTATGGTAATTCAATTTGGAAATTGATCTTTTAAAATGTAATCTGCTGAAATCTTTGAAAGAATTGCTTAATGTAAGCATTAAGGACATGTTACTACTTGCAGATTAAAATTGGAGACTTTGGATTAATGCGGGCACTGCCAAATCAAGAAGATCATTATGTTATGTCTGAACATCGCAAAGTGCCATTTGCCTGGTATATATATTTTAACTTGCATTTTATATTTATTGACTGTAAACTTGTTCAATATATATATATATATATATGTCACTAGACTTTAAATAAATGTCAGATGTCAGAATTGACTAACTGGAAGGAAGTTAAATAAATGTTGGTGTGTAAAGAGGAATATTTCTTCATTTAGGTGCCTGTGAGAATGTGTTTGTGTGTGTGTTTGTGTTGTGTGTGTGTGTGTGTGTGTGTGTGTGTGTGTGTGTGTGTGTGTGTGTGTGTGTGTGTGTGTGTGTGTGTGTGTGTGTGTGTGTGTGTGTGTGTGTGCTTGTGTTTGCATGCCTCTGAAAAATAGTGCATATAAATTTACACATAATTATATATTTTTATTTTTTACCATTTTTGATATTTTTATTTTTTGTGTGCATGTGTGTGTGTGCATGCTTGCTTGTGCTTGCCTCCATGAGAAAGAATGAATATGTTTACATAATTATATTTTGTGCCACTGTGAAGAAGATATATAATTAATTCTTCTTTAATTGAACCCTGTTGAGATTTTCTTTGAAAACTAACATCAGCTCCGTTTCCTGATTATATTTTGATTCTTTTGTGACTTTGTCCTATTGCTCATGTTGTAAGCAGCACAGACGATTGATTCCTTTCATTCTTTCATGACTTGGTCGCGCATTGCTCATTTAAGCAGTGAGAATAATAACTCTTTTGTTGTTTGTGGTATGCATGTAAGTTTGCTATGTTATTAGAAGAGTCATTTTAATTTAAAATCTATTTTTAGCTTGTTTTCTTTCTCTGTTCCCTTTAGCACTTTAATATATTTATTTAATTAAAATTAATTGTAATTTTGTTAAAGGTGCTTTAAAAAAATGATATTATCCCAATTTTTGTTTGTGTTCTATGCCTTTAATGGAGTCTTAGCAATCATAACCTCTGATATCCTGTTTTACTAGAGTTTCCACAATGGTTGTCTTTAATGGAGTCTTAGCAATCATAACCTCTGATATCCTGTTTTACTAGAGTTTCCACAATGGTTGTGGTCTAGATTTTGATCAGAGCTTTATTTTTTTAATTGAATCATAGCAGTTGTAGTCTCTAGTATTCTTTCTTTACTATTTTTACAATCAGTAGGTTCCAGTTTTGTTCAGAGCCTTTTTTTTTAAAAATTGAGTCCTAGCAGTTGTTGCCTCTAGCATTATGTTTCTCTGGCACTGCCACAGTCAGTTGGTCCCATTTCTTTGGAATGATGAAAGGTACTTCTCTTGATATTGATTTCTACAGGGATTGAGAAACAAGTGTATGTGTGTGTGTGTGCTTGTGTGTGTGTGTGTGTGTGTGTGTGTGTGTGTGTGTGTGCGTGCATGTGTGTGGTCTTTTACAATAAACACAGCACTTCTCTCTTTTTCTGCCTGTTATGTCAATAGTTTCTTATGTCTTTGCTTGTGGATTTGTGTTGTCAGTTTGTTTGCTTTTTCGCAAACAGGTGTGCTCCTGAGAGCCTGAAGGCTCGTCAGTTTTCCCATGCCAGTGACACCTGGATGTTTGGTGTGACTCTCTGGGAAATGTTCACCTATGGCCAGGAACCTTGGATGGGTTACAATGGCTCTCAGGTTTGAATCTTGGCATTTCTTCATTTAATTGGATCACATTTCTTCATCCAGGTCACTACTTTACTTGAAATCCATGTGAAACATTCACTCTTTCAACAAGGGAAGTAAAACTGCCTGCCACATTAGGTTTCACAAAAGCACTGATTTCTGCATGGTAGATCCTCTAGTTACAATCAAAGCAATTTTGTAAGACAAACAAATAACAGCAAATACACACACACACACACATGCATAATTTTTTGTTTTCAGATGAGGAAACAATTCCCTATCCACTCCCACCCACCCACCCACAAACACACACACATGCATGCGACTTTACACAGAACTAAATACTTATTTTAGAAATACACACACATCAACATATAATATTTATTTTTGATAATAGTTTGATAAGGTCATTAACTTGAGGGGAGACAATTCATGCAGGTGTAAATATTATTGCTTCTGTTCTGCAGTTTCATTTGTCTAAGCTATTGATTACTTTGTTTTTACAGTATCACATTTTACATAGTACATAGCTGTTGTTTATTTTATTTTTACCAGAACCAAAGTATGAATAATGTTAATACCAGTGTTAATACCAGAAAAAAAATTCTTTGTATAGACAAAAGGTTAAATCTTATTGACTATATGACAACCACAGTTTGTCAAGAAAGCAGATTCATTACCATGGTAAACAAAAGTCCACATTAGTTAACAGAATCTGTATTGATTGTTCAATCTTCATTAAGTTATTTTCACACTTCTACAAGGTTCTTGGATGCTTACATTACATGTAAAATAGCAGCATATGTGACTTTGTTATCTCTCTTAACTCTACAAGAAATAATGTACTTGGTTTACTGTTCACTCTCTTTTACATGCTACTTGGACACATAAGAAATATGGAACTATCTGTACTACAGCTTCTGATACATACATAAACATCCTACTTACACTATAACTTCTGTCCCTCACACACACACACACATCCTACTTACACACTACAACTTCTGTCATACATAATAGACACCCTACTTACACTATAAGTTCTGTCATAAATACATATACATTCTACTTAACACATAATACAACTTCTCTGATATATATGCATCCTATTGCTGACCTGTCAATACCAAAATCCACATGCAACTTTCCTTCACGCTGTTACGCATGCTAAATGTTTTTAATTTGTGCTTAAACTGTTTTTTGTTGTTGTAGATTCTGCAAAAAATTGATGTGGAAGGGGAGCGGTTGCCCAAGCCTGAGTGTTGCCCTAGCGACATTTACCAACTTATGTTACAGTGCTGGGCACACAAGCCTCAAGATCGACCCACTTTTGTTGCTCTGAAAGATTTTCTGTCAGAGGTCAGCATTTTTATCTTGATTGTGAAATATAAATGGTTAACTCGTAACAAAGCATGAAATGAAGCATTAACTTATAAGTTGATTAATTATCACGTATAGATCATTTCTCAGTGCTCATATTATTAGTGAGTTGTTGGAAGAACCGTCCTAAGTAATATAGTGTTTCTTAATTGTCTAAATTTACTGTTTCTCAGGTGTTCATGTGAGTAAAGAGTAAGTTGGGAGAACCGTCACAAGTAGTCCAGGGTTTTTAATTGTCTTCATTGAGGCATACATGTTCCTCATGTAGTCATAAAAATAGTGTATGGCTTGGAAACTTTCACAAATAATACAGTTATCACTTAAATAACTGTCAAATTTAGCAGTTCACTTATTCATTTTGGCTCAAATTATAATCAGGATTTGAACATTATTTGTGCCTTGTAAATGAAGGATGGTTGAACAGCTCAAGGATTATCATTAATTTCAGTCTGTTGATGCATGCTTGTCATCAGAATAATTTTGCCAAAAATCTGAGCCAAAGTTTGACAGATTTATTTTTCAGGAGCAACAGTAGAAATACCATCAAGCTGAATCATTTTTTCTTGGTATGTTTTTATTGTTGTTACTAAGGTATTAATAAGAATTTTAAATACTCTTTAACATTTTATCCAGTTTATATTTAAGCTTATAACACTTTTTTACAAATATAAAATGACCAAATAATTATTAATTTGTACACAGGTACATCCACCTATGGTAAAAGCCACTCAGAAATTTGAAGAACCTGGCAAAATGACAGTAGAAGACGGCGATTTCATAACTGTTATTGATGGAAAGTACGTACAGAAAATATGCTTTGACATCTATGTTTTCATCTTCAGAAATCCCCCCTATCCTTTCCCTTTTGTTTGTTGTTGTGTATTATTTCTCTTTAATAGAAAGCACTACATGTACAGTAAAGCCAGTTCTTGATAGTTTCTAGCTTGTCATTCAGCATATCAGCTTCACAGTCTCAAAGCCAAAATATAAAATTTAAAGTAGAATAGAATTGTTATATTTAACCCCTTGCCTACCCAAATTTCTCAGTGCCTAGAACTTCTCATCTTTAAATGAGATATATATATATATACATATTTATTTTCAAAACAATATTGTTTGTTCAGAGTCAAAATGAAAAAGGTAGACTGAACAAGATTGAACAATGTGACACTCAACAAGTTTATCTGAATTATCTCCCCTTGAATGCAATCACCATCTACTGATCCTGTCCTTTGCATCATTATGTAGGCTGTTTTAAACAGGCAAAGAGTTAATGATGATTGTTGGAATTGAAGTTTTAAGTAAATATTATTTGCATATAATGTCTTCTACAATTTATTTATTTTGCACATGCACTCTAAAAGCAAATGAATAATCTCCCCATTGTAAGGACTTTGACTGGAAATGCTCCCGTGCAGAAATATGTATTATTACATTAGAATTCAAATTTAGCTGTTAATGTTGTTGTTAACATTATTATTGCTGTAATGTTTGAGTTTTAATTAGCATGCAGATAAACAAAACACATAGATAAAAATGTCTTAGCTTACTTCCTCTTGATTAGTGTAGAAAAACAATAGCTTACTTCCTCTTGATTATTATATATATATATATATATATATATATATATATAAAAAACAATAGCTTACTTTCTCTTGATTATTACTTAATTGATTAAACACTTGTTTCAGGTAAAAGTTTTGAGATTTAATTCAAATTTGCTTCATTCTAAAAACAATTTATGTTTATGTATATATGGATATGAAAGTTATTTCTTATTAATGTTTATGTATCTAACAGTAAAAAATAATTAATTAATAATGCATGTATAAATGTATGTGCTTTTTTATTTCCCCCCACTTCTTTGGGTTGGTTTTATTTATTATCTCTGCCTTTGTGATAAAATTAGATAGATTTTTAAAAATATATTTTATTATTTTAATATAGATTTCTTTATTTTTTTCTGACAATTTCCTCTGTGTACACAGGCCAGAAAATTTTTGGTGGAAGGGTCAAAATCGAAGGACAACGGAGTTTGGAGTCTTTCCCCGTAATTTTGTGGATGTACAAAGGCGTCTTGGAAGTAAGTCATTATGTGTGTTTGTCTTTATTTAAATGTTTTGAATCATTTTGGAAGTTTAATATTTTTGTATTTGTTTTATATGTCGGTGTATATATGATATATGTGTGTTTGTATGTAATGTTTAACTCAAAATCTTAGCATATACACACCATAATGGGTTTATTTTTTTCAATGTTTAAATTATCACATTATAACAACTTTATAATAATTATAACAAATACACAAAATACTTTTATTATTACTATCATTATCTGATTTCTCCTCTACTTTTTTTGTTTTTATTTGCTAATCAATATATGATGTTAAACTTGTATGTATGAAACATAATGTCAGACAATAGGGTTGCCTGAGTTGACAGGAAATAATCCACACTATATTTTCATACTCAACAAGTACTCTGTGATTTGTCAAAACAAGCTGATTATATAAAATTTACAGGATTATACAATAAGATTCCAATCCACTAAGATATAGTCATCCTAGATTTAGTGTGGGACTAACATAAAACTCTAGTAAGATCTAATCATCCAGTAAGTGTTTGTACAACTTTATTGCTTTTAAAGTTTATATTAAATATTCTTTTCCATCATACAAACAGATGAGCCTATCTGAGAATTGTTAAATGGTTCTAAACTCATACAAAACTGGACTTGAAGGGGGAGATAAGTGATAACAATACTCATCTGGTAGCTTGCCCCTTACTGTAGATAGATTGCTCCTTAATATCTTTTTCCCCTCCAAAATGCTTAACATCTTTTGCAAAGCCTGGATGTTCAAAACTGCATATTTTGTAAAGGTATCAGTTTCCTTCCATGTTTTTGATTGTTACTATTGGTTCTCTTTGACACCTCTGAGCACCCTTCACTTGTTATGGTTATTGTTTATTAATTAGTAACATAACTAAATACAAGTGATCAGGTGATCAATTTTTAGTTATTAATAATCCTCCAACAAGACCAATGTCTCTCACTTGGCAGATTATAAGGGTGTTGTAGCTCTTCAAACAGTAATACGACATTTTACTGTCACATAATGTTTCTGCAGGTGGAAACTTCTTACTAAAGGAGTAATAAAAATCCATCTTTTATTTATATTTAACGAGCTCCAATCAATTAAATCAACAATCAGATATACAACACATGAATATAATCGTTGACATTTTCATCACTTCACAACAATGTTTGATTAAATGTTAGATGCTCATTCATTTTGTCCTAGCATTGACATCAGCAGTCAAATTAATACATATATATAATCAAGTTCATAGATGTGGTTTCATCTTAGAAATGAGAGTAGAGTTTGAGAGAGGTAATTATAGTCAATGTACATAACCTTTTCAACAATGGCGGCTGTTGCTAGCAAGTGTTTATAATCACACGGTTTGCAACAAGTCACTTTCTTTCTTATTAGATGACAGTCCAAAATACCCCTTTTAGGTATATTACACAACCGTTCCAGAATCTTTGATGCGCTCACAAAGCACACTGTGGAGAGTCATCCAGAACTTCAAAGCACATCATGAGGAATGTTTCAGATTCTTCTTGTGCGCTACCCAAGCACACCACAAAGAATGTTAAAAAATCTTTGTGAATTCTTGAGACCAAACTCAAGCCTCAATTTCTGTCATTTTGGCTCTTGAACAGAATTCACAAGGATCAACTTACAGCAACATGTTTACCTATAAGTTTGACGACAACACTGGATACACACCAACATGATCTGGTAGAGTACAGTAGTCACTGCAGTCTGAAGTGGATACAAGGTTACAAAATCAAAAGCATCAAAAGACATGCTCCCCTTTGCAAAAGTCAAATCAAGGGCAGCACTGAGTTTCAGGCATATTTCATCTCTAAACTCCTTTCTCTCTTACACACATTCTCAACTTACAAATCCTGCAACAATATTTGTTAGTCCAATACACATGCAGCATAAGAAATATAGCATTAATCAAAATTCACAAGTATAATGTACAATGTAATCAAATTAGTGAACATAGAAATAATGGTTCAGTTTTACATAAAGCATTCTCCAATTCAAATCATAGATCAATAGCAAACATGTACAAAATATTTCTCAGTCCATTCTTCCTTTATCAGTTAACTTACCATAAGCTAATGATCACCTCTATGATCGGACTTGAGTTATGTCAAAATTAAAGTGATTAGAATATAGAACTTCCTTCAACAAAGTAACTTTCAGTCTATCCCGTTTGGATGAAATTGTCAGGAATAAGTGTGAGACTATTAGTCAGGAAAACTACTCATCCACTTGAAACTGGTTCGGATGACATTAGTAAGTTCTAGCATATTCTTTATCTGAGTTGTTATTTTAATTCTGGTACTTACAAAAATATCATCTTGTGCAGTACCCGAAGGTCATGTCACATTGACATTATATAAATTATATAACAATAAGTTTAGAAATAGGGACAGGTAAATTTACTCCACCACAGGTTCCTTTAATCCTTTTTTCTGTCTCTTTGATAAGGGAAGGTGTATTTTCTTTTTTCTTTGGTAAGCTGACAGTCAATTTATTTACTGTCTTGGGCTGATTTTGTTTTGAGTGTAGCTGCCTCAAGATCATTTTCAAACCCTGTACTTTTGTTTTGCATGCAATAACTGCAAGAGTGAAAAGCTGCCCGTGTTTAATGAATGCTGGTCAGGTGTCTGTTCGGAGAGACTAGCACATAGATTCCAAGCTATTGTTGCTTGTAGTGCCTTTGAAAATGACTTGAAACATGGTGTCCATGTCATTGACAGTCAGACATCTACCACTGCACATTCTCCAGCATAAATGATTAAAAAAGGTAGCAGACAAAACACAGACCACACAGTATGTCCATTTAGAGCTGATCATATTCCTCTCATTATATCAGGCTAAAAGGAATGAGAAGGCAACCTTCTGTATTGGAGGGAACTGACTGTGAGTGATGGTAGCTTTGGCACCACTCAATCAAGGTCATTTGATTAAAATATAATTATACAGAGGTCAAATGGTTTAGCAGTTTTCTCTCATGTAGGTTACACTCTACAGTTGAACTAGTCAAAGCCTGTAATTTGGCCTCTAGCACCAAACTTCTGGGTTTATGGCATGTGAAGGATATAAATGAGTCAAGGTAAGTCAGTGTTATCTCCCTTCCATCCACTGTGGCATGCAGGTATTGTAACCTATCTCATAGGATAGAGGAAACATGAAAAGATTAGTTCCCACCAAGCAAGTGACAGTGGTGACTTCACCCACAAATGATTGGTTCTGTTGGGTTCCTTCCTTTTCCCCTAACTCTACATAGTTGACATAATTTTATGGTCAGGAGAAACTTTAGGTGATATTGTCAGTATCCAACCTTCCTAAGTAAATGGCTCAACAGAGTAGTGGATTTGCCTCCATTAAATTTCACCAATGGACAAACCTTTTACATTTTTCTCTTCTTCGATGCAATACCCCAGCAGGGATCAAGATGTTTTTTCTAGGTATGCCTGATAAGGCAGGGCATATCAAACTTGATCTTAATGGGAGTGCTTATGGTATTGCCATCATTAACCAGACAATAAATGCAGCATCATGCATTGATCTGCCCTCAATTTACTTTTTAGCCAATTGAGCAATGTTGACACTATTATATGAGTCAAAGACATTGCCCATAAGTACATAAGGGCAGCTATTCATAATGTCACTGCAGCTTTAGCAGTTAATACTGTTATAGTGATAATGTAAAGAAGAGTTGCCAGTTTCCATTTGTGGTCAAGAACAGATTGGTTGCTGTTCCTGATGGCACGGACAAACTCCTGTTATACTGTGAGATTATACTATCAGTCTGGATCACAAAGATACTTATTTTCATGTGGTGAGAGAACGGTCTTTGTTTTCCAGAAAAAAGGTTTTCTAGTTACTGTTTTGTTGTTATTGTTGATATTATGGATACGATGATAGAAGTGTTCAGACCTTTGACAAGAGTGGCCATTTATAGCTACCTTCATAGTCTCATTCAGATGCACAATACCCACACATTCTCTTGCCAGATTTAAGGGCCTTATAAAGATTTCTAGTAAATTGGCTTGCAGATAAATTGAAAGAAAATCATATTTGACCCACCTCTGATTTTCATACAGCAAGATATACACCTGACTGCTTAAAAGAGCAAGATTTCAATAATGAACATATGAAGATATTCAGACTTGTGACAGATTTGCTGGCTATAACAGGTTATTCTAGACCGCAGCAGTCATGACCATCCTGGGCAGACTTAATCATCCAAAGTAGAGTAGACTAGACTTCAGCCATATAAGCTGTTTTGATGCCTCAGATGAATTGGAGCCAAATGTTGTTAGAGATGAGACTAGTGGTGACTCTTCATGCAAGTCCTCTCAAATGCATAGTCAAAGAATGGCTTGAGACAAGACTAACACTGACCTCTCTCCTCAGGCAAGTCAGCTTGTGGCTAGAGACAGGAGTGCCTCTCTTGCCCCCAAACTAACCCTGTTGTTAGTGTGCACAGATGCAAGCCTGTCAGGAGATTTGGGGCAGTGCTATGTCCCAGTTTTGTGGTCACCCAGAGGACCCAGTCTCATTCAGAAAAAATGATTGTTGCATATAAAATACCTGCAATGCCAGTATCCTCCTCTCAGAAGATGAGAACAGACTTAACTCTAGTTAATCTAGACATATCTGCTATGGTAGCTTACATACAGCTTCAGGGGAGAGCTAAACAGCAGACCTAGGCCTGCTAAAAGATAAATTCTGCTATGATGTGCCAAAAGAAACAACTGTAATGCAAGATTTATAATGGGATGACTCAGCATCTCCAGTCAGGACAGTTCCTCTCCATCGACTTATTGGTTGTGCTGGCAGTATGTTTCCATTAGGACAGACTGGATATTCACTGTCAAAGAATATTAAATCAGACCTCACTAATTTAAACCCATGTATTTTAAAAACTATTGAGAATATTGCTGTAACTAGTCAATGTGTGTGTGTGTGTGTATGTGCATGCCCATGTACTTATACATTCTATTATCTATTGTACATGTGTGTGTATATACATATATTATGTGAGCTGCCTTGTGTGTATGTGTGTGCATGCACTTATGTATGTGTGAAACTCATAAACCATTGAATTAGCCATTTAACTAGTTGGTATGCACACATTGTGTGCATCTTGTGTGATCCAAGCATTAAGTTTACACAACTAAGCATGGCATATAATTTTTGACTATGTGAGGGAGGCCATTCAGTCACCCAGTTTCTTTCTGAATGCATCATCTAATCTTGAATAACTCACTGAACTAGTCAACCATCCAAATTCACTACTGAATCCATGCCAAGAACTTATCAGTTAGTAAGCATGTTTATTAATAATATATGTTATCATTTTACTGAGAATTAATCTGACATTCCTATTATGCCATGGGACTAGGCAGCCCAAACTACCAGTTAATTAGTTTCATAAGTTATGGAAAGTTCATCTAATCAAAATTTAACCAATCACTTTAACCAAGCACTCATCCTTGACCATTTAATAAATTAAGTTATCAGTCAAGCCTGCCTGCAAACTGTTTAATTCATTCAGTCATTCATGAGCTCTCAACTTATTTCTGCACGTTCATTTCCAGCTTTCATTGATTTTTTGAATAGTCAGTGTTGGAATGTATTTTGATTTTAAAAAATTATTTTTTGACGTAAAAAAACAAAACTATTTTACCATTATTTTTTAAAGGGAGACAATTTTCAGCATTTCCAGATATCTGGCTTTCATTATTTCTAGTTCAAGCGAGAATGCAATATTTTCCCACTTCTAAATGGATTAGTTACAGATTTATCTCCCTTCACCTGTTTAATTATTGATGTGTGCATTGATTTTTTTCCCCCCTTTCACATTCAGGTGCACTTGCCAAAAGCTGAAATGAAAATATTGATTGAGATGTTTGCAACAAAACATACTTACATATATACTGAAAACAATTAACTGGATTTACCAGAAGACACAAACCCTTCTGATACTGAGATTTAAATCTTGAAAAGCTTTCTTGTGTTTTTCTCTATGGAACCTTCCGTCTTTTACTGTACATTTGTAAAACACTTTTCTCTGTTATTGTACACAAGTACACATTCTCATGGGAAGAGAACAGTCCTAACTTAATTCCCATAATGTCTATCAGGTATCACACTTAAAATGCATAGTCTCCCCCCCCCCCCCCATATACTAATTACATAACCATCCCTGGTGAGAATAGATCAAAAATACTAGACAGTAGCTTTGTCAGACAAACGAGAAGTACACATATATTTGGTTGCCATTCTGTACTTTATCAGACAAACAAGAAGTACACATATTCTTTGTCAGACAAATGAGAAGTTTCAGTTTTGGGTGTAGTTAAAATTATGCATTGGTGTTGTACCTAAATTGATTGTACTTTTGTTATCTATCTGAGGAAAATCTGTAATTAAAGTAGCTTTGGTTTTGGTTCTCATTATTTAACACTAAAACTACAGATCTGCAGTTCCAGTAAATATGCTTTTCTGAGCCACAGTACCAGTCAGAGTGGCTTTTAGAAATTTATATAATTCAGGGGTAAGTTAAGAAAAAGATGAATTAAGAATTTATATAATTCAGAGGTAAGTTAAGAAAAAGATGAATTAAGAATGATAAGCTGGCAGAATAAAGAATATGGACATATAATTTTTAGACTTGAAAAAGAATATACATTCACTTTCTGTTTTGGAACTAACAAAGTCATTGATATAATTTTTTTTTTACACATTATTATTGTGGAATCATTTGGAAAGAAGCATATGCACATTGAGTAAAAGTGGATTTGTATATGTGGAGTCACATAGAAACTTTTTGCATGAACATATACACATTAAATCTGCATGGAAATATACCCATTGAGCCTTCATGGACTTACACATTAAGTCTTCATGGATTACCCATTGAATCTTCATGGACTTACACATGAAGTCTTCATGGACTTACCCATTTTCATGGACTTACACATTAAGTCTTCATGGACTTACCCATTGAGTCTTCATGGACAACACATTGAATCTTCATGGACTTACACATTGAATCTTCATGGACTTACCCATTGAGTCTTCATGGACTTACACATTGAATCTTCATGGACTTACACATTAAGTCTTCATGGACTTACACATTGAATCTTCATTTTGAATCTTCATGGACTTACACATTAAGTCTTCGTGGACTTATTACATTGAATCTTCATGGACTTACACATTATTCACATTATTGAGTCTGTATGAACATACACATATTGAGTCTACATGGATTTACACATTGTGTCTGCATGAACATATACATACTGAGTCTGCATGGACATACACATTGAATCTGAGTGCACTTCTACGCACTGAATCTACATGGACTTACACATACTGAGAGGATTTAACCCACTGGTTAATGTCTTTTTATGATTAAAAAAATTATGTATTATTAATTATCGCTAAAATATATGAACTAAACAAAATGTAAAATTTATAAGCATTATTTTGGTGAAAGATGCTATTTATTTATCATAGTATTTCAGTTAAATTTAACAATTATGTGTGTATCTGTAAATTATGTATCTAAAAAGTAGTTGTAATAATAGTTGTAGTATTATTAGTAACTAGTTGTAAAAATAGATAGTATTATTATTAGTAGAAGTTTGTATTAATAGTAGGTATATTACAGGTAGTAGAAGTAGGTTACTAGGAGAGTATAAGAGCTGAGGTATAATGACCAGTCTTCTATTAAAAAGTATTAGTTTTAACGCCACTGTACAGTAGTACCACTACTGGTCTTGGCTTAAAATAGAATATGTTTGTAGTAGAGATATGACTGTAAAATAATGTTTCTATTAGTAGTGCTAGTAAAGGTATCTCTGTAAAACAATACTGGCATTAGTAGTAGAAATATGACCATTAAATAATATTAATGTTGTGAGTATAGATGTTACTTTAAAACAATACTATTGATAGCAGTAGATATAGTACTAGTGTTGTAAGTATAGATGCTACTTTAAAAACAGCACTATTGATAGCAGTAGATATAGTACTAGTGTTGTGAGTATAGATCTACTTTAAAAACAGCACTATTTAGAGCAGTAGATATAGTACTAGTGTTGTGAGTATAGATATTACTTTAAAACAGTATTATTGATAGTAGTAGAGATAGTACTAGTGGTAGTATTAAATAAACCACTGCAGAATGAAATGGTAGTAGAGATTTAAGTAGAGATATAACCATAAAATAGCACTCAATATAGCATTTGAGATACCACTGTAAAATAGCACTAGTATTAGTATTAAAGAGACCACTGTAAAATAAAATGGTATTAGTGATAGCAGTAGATATACCACTGTAAAAAGCACTAGTGATAGCAGTAGAGATGAAGTAAGTGATATCTGAGTGATGAAGTAAATGATATCTGAATGATGAATGAAATAAGAGATATTGGAATGTTGAAGTAAGAGATACCTGAATGATGGTGTCAGATATGTGTGTGTGATATCTGAGTGATGAAGTAAATGATATCCAAATGATGAACGAAGTAAGAGATATCTGAAAGATGAATGAAGTAAGAGAAATCTGAAAGATGAAGTAAGAGATATCTGAATGATGAAGTAAAAAAATATTGAACTGATTTAAGAAATATCTTATTGATAAATAAGATATCTCTGTTAGTGAAATAATGTAATGGATTTTATAAGTGTGGAATTGACTCCGATTTACATTAGACATGTTGAGAGAAACAGGATAGCTTAAGTCCATCAAAATAGATTTTCATAAGTCACATTAAGTCAGATTTTCATAAGCCTCATTAAGTCAGATTTTCATAAGCCCTATTGATTTAGATTTTCATAAGCCTCATTGAGTCAGATTTTCATGAGTCACATTAAGTCAGATTTTCATAATCCTCATTGAGTCAGATTTTCATAAGCCCTATTGATTTAGATTTTCATAAGCCACATTAAGTCAGATTTTCATAAGTCACATTAAGTCAGATTTTCATAAGCCTCATTAAGTCAGATTTTCATAAGCCACAATGAGTTGGATTTTTAAAAACTGTGTTGAATAAGATTTCATAATACTACTTTTTGCTATTGTTTATCAAACTTTTTCTGCGCAATCCCACTGGTCATATTTTATAGAAATATATTTTTCTTTAATACATTGTAATTTTCTCAATGATGACTCTGATTTAGTGTGTGTGGGGTAGGTGTGGGTGTAATGTATTTTATTTTGCATTCATACTTTGTGATAAACATTTGATTTATAAAAGTACAACAACTTTAAATCTTTAGTCTGTTTCAAATTTAACTGATGGTATAGACATCACTGAAAGTGTAATTGATAAACATAATATGAACCATTTTAAAATTCATGAAACTTGTCACTTATGTCAAGGTTGTTTTATAAACTTGTGAACACATTACTCATATAATCATGTACAGGAAAAGCATTTTAAAAAATACTAATGGAACATTATTCATCACTAACATGAAAAAAAGTGTGTAATTATATCATGTATTTTTATTTGGAAAGACAGTTTATTTTCAAAGTTTTGCTTTGATTTATTTTTGCATGCATTTTGTATGCTTTAAATCTAGCGGTGCCTTAATTTTTATTTGCAGTAAGTCCTTTACAGTTTGGGTATATATCACCTAAATATCGTTATAGGATTTCATAGCAATCAGAACAGATAACTTGCACTTAAACACATATTTTTCAGTGGTCCTTAGTTTCTTCTTTAAGCATTTGCACTTAGAGGAATTGTGTTGGGCACCAAAGGCAGGTAGACATGACAACAGACAAGCATTGGTCAGATCAATACTATTGCTGTAGCTTGGCAGTGAAGGAGGATGTTTGTACACTTTGACAAGTCCCAGCAGTTGGTCACCCATTTTGTGATGACATAAATGTTGAGATAATTCAGAGCTGATCCAGATTGATTTGTTCTCTGACACTCAGGTTCTTGGCCTTTCAGTCATCTGCATTTCTAACATGTGGATCTTGGTAATATCTGATGTCATGCTCATCATCAGCATTAGAGTCGCATTTAATTGATTTTGTACTTGTGCAGGTAAGAACTGATTGACCTTAGATTTGTTGTACTTGCAGTAAATATGTGGAAGAAGCACACTTTAATGGTGTTTGTATGAGTATGGTGTGTGACTGCGTGTGTGTGTATGTATGTGTGTGTGTGTGTGTGTGTGTGTGTGTGTGTGTGTGTGTGTGTGTGTGTGTGTGTATAATTATGTTTGTATATATCTGCATATTTGTTGAGCAGTGAGGCTATGAGTAGAGTAGGTTGTTTAAGCCTTAGTCCCTCAAGGTTTGTGTAGGTTGAACGCCATGCTTTGTCAGAATTGTTGTGTTTTTGTATTTATATGATCTGCTCCTTAGAAATTATTCTTGCTTAGAGAAAACAATTTGCCTGACATTTGGTCACATATCATTCATTTTATGCCTTTAAATTTAAAGTAGTTCATCTAGCAGAATTTTCATTTAACACATCATTTAGAGTTGTTTCAATTTTTCATTTGTTTGGCTGAATTAAACAATTAAGTGTCTGATATTCATTTCATTGCTGAGATAAAGTAGTTTCAGTCTAAAGATTCATTTCTTTTTAACAAAAGGAGATTTATGAAAGTACTTTCATGGAGAAACTATTTGTATATAGCAGGTCTATCTGTTGATATCAGAAATACAGCTTTTGTATGTCTTTTGTATGTCTTATACATTTTAAAGTTTAGTTTGTTAGTTTGCACTTTTTAGTTTATGATGATCCTTTAATTTTGAAGTGCTTATAAACATCAGTATATTGTCATTACACTTGTGAGATGAAGAATTTTGAAGTACTTATATATATATCAGTATATTGTCATTACACTTGTGAGATGAAGAAAGTAAAATTTAATTATGTGTTTTTATTTGATTCCTTTGTTTTATTTGTTTTTGTCGGCAAGGTTGAAAGTTATATATATAATGTACATACTACTTAAAAATTAAGTTCACTTATTTCAATTTTATTTGTTAGTAATTTAGCATTCACATTATCTTTTGTTGGAGTTCCATTTACTTCTATAATTATTGTTTTATGCAGGCAGGGCTGTTGTAATTGATGAGTCAATATTAACAATTAGCTGTATACATCCATCTGAACTAGTTGGTTTCTGAGGTTGTTTCACTACAATATTTTATTTTAAATCTGTTTTTATGAACATTTAATTTTTTTAATGTTGTGTGGACATTTAAATCTATTTATTTTTATGTGAACATTTATAAAAATTAAGTAATATTTTACAGTTTGTGACACCTCTGGATACCCTTCACTCATTATGATTATTATTTATTAATTAATAATACATAACTAACTGCAAGTGATTGAGAATCTTAATTTATAGTTATTAATAATTCTCCCACAAGACCTACATGTCTCTCACTTGGCAGCTTATAAGGGTGTTATAAAACTCTACTCTTTATGCAATAATAAGATAGACGTTTTACTGTCACATAATGTTTCTGGATGTGGAAACTTCTTACTAAAGGAGCAATAAAAATCTGTCTTTTATTTTTATTTAACAAGCCCATATCCACCTGCTATTACTCCAACATAAGGTTTTGATATATGTGCAAGATTAATACATTTAACAATAAATTTATTAAATCAACAATCAAATGTACAACATATGAATATATTCAAAGAGCACTGACATTTACTTCACTTCACAATAATGTTTGATTAAATGTTAGACACTCATTCACTTATCTTAGCATAAACATCAGCAGTCAGATTAACATATATATAATCAAGTTACGGTTTCATCATAGAAATGAGAGTGGAATTTCAGAGAGATAATTATAATTTTCAATAATGCAGCTGTCTCTGGCACGTTTTCACAATCATATGGTTTGCGACAAGTCACTTACTTTCTTATTAGATGATGGTCCAATGTACTCCTTCTAGGCACATTAAACAACTGTTCCAGAATCTTTGAGTTTTGAAATAGGGACAGGCAGATTTATTCAACCACATAGTTGTAAACCAATTATCATTATCCTGATGCACTCAGACACAACATTCAAACATCTATAATTGCTGTGCTACCTGAAAACACCCATACCCACCCACCACATACTAACCAAACCACCATCTTAAACCTGATAAAACTCACACACGACTGAATACCCACATCCAAACCATGACCTTTATCCTGATACACTAAAACACAACACATACACTGCACATCATTATCATCCAAACAACTCATGCATATACAACTTAGCACACAACATCATGACCACCACAATTACCTTAATATGCTCAAATACAAATTTTAAGTCTACACACAATATCCAAACCACTACCACAACACACACAGAGAAAAACAACAGTTTGAAAAGGCTAAACAAAATATTCCCTCATGCTAGAGTATAGTGAATAAATACCATATTTATATATTGCATTGAGGCATTTCACTTGCTGTGTTGTCATCTGGGAGTGGTTAGTACTGTCATACTTTTTTGAAAGGTTAGAACTGAAACAACAGTATTATGTGTGTGTGTGTGTGTGCGTGTATGCGCACACATGCATATGCACGTACAGAATGAAGATATATCATTCAACTTTTGAATTAGACATACACAGTGAATTGTGTCTGACTGACTCAGTCATCTTGAGAACACTATGTCACTTTTGTTGAGCATATTTGATATATATTGATTTTGTATATTTCTGATGTAAAGGTTTAATTACAGTAAAATCTTGCTATCTGGACTATCTCTCTCCCTCTGCGTTTGTGTGTAAGACCACAATAGACAAAATAATATATATTATTGTGATGAATAACATGATCCACAAGACTGATGGAGTAATGCACTATACAATAAAACTATATTTTATCAATAAATGCTGTTGTTGAAACACTAACATTAAATTTATCAAGAATATTTTTGCTCAGTTTCCTTTTCACTCCTTGTGTTGCAAACCATTATTCATTATTTAAGAAGCATGAAATATATATTATTTGAGGCCAAATTATCCAGAGTGATATGTATGTTGATGGATTTGAGCATAGATAGATACACAAAGAATGTTGTCTGGACTACATGATTTCCAGGCTAATGGGGTCTGAATTTGTCCTGTTTCACTGTGTCTGTTGATGGATGTATATATTTTTTAAAATTCACTTTCATACTTGAAATGCTCTGAGAATTTGGAGTAGCTTTGTGGCTGTGAAGCAAATGGGCTGGCTTACTAGCCGAAGGTTTAAAATTCAATCCCTGCCTAATGATTGAGAATTTTCAAGATCGTCCCTCAACCACTCCCTAATTTTGAGGCTGGTGGCAACCATTGTGAAGTGTTTAAAATGCCGTAAATAATTATTCATTTTTATCATAATTTGTTTTGTAGTTCTTATGACAGTAATAACAATTTACTGTATCTGTTCAACTGAATGCTGACATTTTGCCAGAAAGTTAAGATTTTTTAAAACAGGTCTTGCAAAATTTACATAGTTTTGTTCGCATCATCTTAGATAAAATCTTGACATTTTATTGATAAAAGTTTGTGTTTTTTAAAAGTGTTTTTTTGTTTGCCTTGCCAGTTGTTTTACAATGTTTTAATCTTCATTAAACAGAAATTCTTGTGCTAATTGTAATGCCAGTAGAAGGAAAATAAGTGAACATGATGATACTAAACAAACTTGGCAAAGTTACCCCCCTCCCCAACACACACACTTCATATGTCATTGCCATCTATTTGACTATACAGTTGCATTATTTTGTTAGCTATTCTTTCTTTAGACAAGCCAAGGATTAATGACCTGTACTTTATGTGTGACTGTTAATTGGCCAAGAAGTCATCAACCTTTATGTGGTCACATAACAAACTGATCTCAATATATATTGGCATTAGCTCAGAACTATGATTTCCAAAAATAAAGACAAAATAAATTAAATGCACTATTTCTTCATGTAGCATGATTTAGTGGACATCCTCTGTGTGTGTGTGTGTGTGTGTGTGTGTGTGTGTGTGTGTGCATATGTGTGCATGCAATCTTGACTGATGTCTTCCCTTGTTTTTCTCTATCTGTGCCAAAACAGAATTTTTAAATTGTCACCATAAAGTTTATTTTGCAATCTCAACCAGTAAAATCAAAATGGAAAGATCATTTTACTTTTATCTGACCAGTTTTCATAATCTGTTTATTTACTCCTGAAATGTGGCAAACCCCTGGTTTTTCTTTTCTTTTTTTAACGACTGATTTACAATTGTTCACATACTCCTGGTATATATTTTCAGTTTTAATTTTCCTCCACTGTTGCTTGTTGAAGAAAGAGGAAATAAAGTAGTTAAGAAAATTAATTTGAAAGTTTTCTTATTTCTTTGTTGTTTTAAATGAATTGTTTTCACCAAGAACATAAATTATTTGATTTTATTTTAATAGTTAAATGATCACAAAAGAATTTAAAGAAATATAAAAAAAAAAACTACACTAATATTATTATTATCCACATTTTTTGTTTTGAGTTTTTCTTTATTCATTCATATTGCTTTTCTTTCCTTTATTTACCTTATAAGTCATGGACTTTATATGTCCTAATGCTTTTCTTTATCTTTATTAATATGTCATGGACCCTTCCTTTTCCATTTGACATAAATAATTTTCTGTCTTGTTCTTTGCCACAATTGCTAAATTGTTTCATACTACTCATTTATGACTGCTGTGGATGTACTAGTTACTGTCTGTTCAGAGTCACAATGTCTGCTGTGGATGTACTAGTTACTGTCTGTTCAGAGTCACTATGTCTGCTGTGGATGTACTAGTTACTGTCTGTTCAGAGTCACTATGTCTGCTGTGGATGTACTAGTTACTGTCTGTTCAGTCACTATGACTGCTGTGGATGTACTAGTTACTGTCTGTTCAGAGTCACTATGTCGGCTGTGGATGTACTAGTTACTGTCTGTTCAGAGTCACTATGACTGCTGTGGATGTACTAGTTACTGTCTGTTCAGAGTCACTATGTCTGCTGTGGATGTACTAGTTACTGTCTGTTCAGAGTCACTATGTCTGCTGTGGATGTACTAGTTACTGTCTGTTCAGAGTTACTATGTCTGGTTGCAGAACACGTGAAATTGTAAGACATGTTTTACTTTTGTACAGTACCTAACAAATAAGAGAGACTTTGAAATATGGCATTTTATTTAGAAACAGTCTTTTAGATAAGTGAATAGTATACATTATGTTTTATATAATTTTGTTTAATATCATGACCTTTGAAAAAAAAACAACGTCTTATAATGTGATTGCATGGGTGTGACTTTTTTAATTGAGAATTTTTGTGACTGTTTCAGGTACAGATATCAGTAAGCCTCTGAAAAACAGTTTCATTCACACTGGACATGGCGATGTACTGGGAAACAATACTTGGGGGAATCCTGGAGCTATTGATGAGTAGGTTGTTTTGTTTTTTCTCTTTTTTCTCTATCGCTAAATTAAATTATATTTGTTGATTTGATGGCAGTCATAGACATGAATTATTTTTTTCTCTATCGCTAAATTAAATTATATTTGTTGATTTGATGGCAGTCATAGACATGAATTATTTTTTTCTCTATCGCTAAATTAAATTATATTTGTTGATTTGATGGCAGTCATAGACATGAATTATTTTTTTCTCTATCGCTAAATTAAATTATATTTGTTGATTTGATGGCTGTCATAGACATGAATTATTTTTGAACTTGGTAGACCTTTGAAAGTCTTATTTATTGTGCTCTAACTTGTTGAATGTCACTTTCTGCAATTTCTTTCAGAGACAGGACTGCTGATTCTTTAGAGCTGGAGTTAATGAAAAAATTCTTAATTATGCTTATTTATTAATTCTTGCTTTTTGGGGGTCTTTCTCTTCATTTCTTGATTGACTGACACACTGATCCACATTTTCTTTTATTATTATTTCATGTTAACATCAGGTATTGATCAAAACATTCTATTGTTAACAGAAAATTACTACTTCTGACAATTGGTGAGAGTCTTGGTTTTTGAATCAAAATCTGTTATCAGTCCTTGGATTTATAGCTCACATTTACACAAATTAAGTATCTTATTTGTTGGGAGTATAGCACCCTCATGTTTAAATATTTTTTCATGTTTATCTGTTCAGTCTTGTATTGTTCCATTTGTCTTTCTTTTGTGGCATTTAATTGTTAGTTTTATTTCTGTAACAGAAGTAGCTATTTTTCTTTATCACTGACTATAAACAATTTATTACTACGACAATGGATTTTTTTATCATGACTATAAACAAATATGTAGAATTTATTTCTATGATTGTGGATTTCTTTATCACTGACTATAAACAATGTATCTCTATGACAATGGATTGCTTTATCACTGACTATAAACAATGTATCACTGTGACAATGGATTGCTTTATCACTGACTATAAACAATGTATCTCTGTGACAATGGATTGCTTTATCATTGACTATAAACAATGTATCACTGTGACAATGGATTGCTTTATCACTGACTATAAACAATGTATCTCTGTGACAATGGATTGCTTTATCACTGACTATAAACAATGTATCTCTTGTTTCAATTTAAAATGTATTATTGAACTGACTTTAAATTTTAAAGCTTTCACTATGCTTTGATTTCCTTTTGCCGAATACAACAACAGCAGACGATATGTCACATGGTCTGTGATGTCAGAAAGTTCTGTGTTTTTATAGTTCTCTCTCTCTTGAAATACAGCTTTCTGCTTTCTGTCTCTTTATTTGAAATACAGCTTTCTGCTTTCTGTCTCTTTATTTGAAATATTGCTTTCTGCTCTCTATCTCTTTATTTGAAATACAGCTTTCTGCTCTCTGTCTCTTTATTTGAAATACAGCTTTCTGCTCTCTGTCGCTTTATTTGAAATATAGTTTTTTGCTCTCTCTCTGAAATATAGTTTTGGCTTTTTCTCTATAGGAAATATCCTAATGTAAATACATTCCTGATTTCTTTCTTTCTTTTTTAGAAGTAGTTATTCTGCTTTTTGTCTATGTTGAAAACAGTTTGCCAACTTCACTTGATCTTGCTTTCTTGAACAGCAGCCTGGATTCATTTTGTCTTGGTCCTCTCAATATATTTCATTTATACTGACAGTACGATGTTCATTATGTATATTTAGGCTCTCTGAAAATCATTAAAAATTATATTTTCTTTTCTGCCTTTCAAACATCTAGTTTTCCAGCTGTGTCTATATATAACACATTCCTTTGAGCAACATAGGAGGTTTTTTTTTCACATGGTCAGCTGTACCCTTGAGCATGTGGGATTTTAGGGGTACTGATGCTAAAGCATCCTTGACCTTCAAGCACATGGGAGATTTTTTTTTACACATGGCCAGCTTTATGTTGCATTGTCAGTTCAAAGTATTCATAAAAAAAAAACAAAAAATGGTCAGGGTCATTTGCTCAAATTTTCACTCACATTGTGACTTTGTTTTCCACATGGCCAGCTTTTCCACATGGTTGCATTTGTTTGTTTGGGCAACTTTGCTCAGTCACACTAGCTAACAAATTATCTATCTACCTATCTGTCTATCACCATCTTCATAAGGTGACATTTAAATCCCTCTTGCTTTAGTGTTTAGAAATGTACATGTAAATGTAATATGCTCTCTCTCACTCTCTCACTCACTCACTCACACACACACACACACACACACACACACACACACACACACACACACACACACACACACACACACACACAGTAACATATACAGATATTCAGACTCTAAGAAAAAACAAAAAGTAGAGTCTGTTTAATTGATCAAATGCTTCATTTTATACTGCTATAATATGCTTTGTGTCTCTGTCTCTCTCTCTCTCTCACAAACACAGAAAGAAATATATTCAGACATACAGACTCTGGTCAGTGTGTTCCTATGATTAAATGCTTCCATTTATTCTAAGACAAGAATTGCATGTTGCATTTTCACACCTTTCTATAAATTGTGTAATTGACAATTTCTGTTGTGGTGATGGTAAACAACGTTCATGGGAATGGGAAATAAGAAAATAAGTAATTTGTATATAGTGCTTGAAAATATCTTTTTCCCATACAATATAAGTACATTTTCAATGGCCAGGGAGGAGGGAGTGAAGGAGAGGGGAGGGAAGGAAGGATGGTAGTGTCAAGGTCATTTGCTAAGTGATGCTTGAATTTTCACTCGCAATATGACTTATAATTGAGCCTTCCAATAAACAAATTCACTTATGTTCCTAGCAATGCATTCAATGGTGGCAAATACTCTAGTTGTTCATAATGCATTTTATTTTCTATTCTACCTTTCAGATGTACTGACAGTTCATTAAGAATTATACATAATTATTTTCTATTTTATCTTTAAGATGTACTGACATTTCATTAAGAATTATATTTATTTTCTATTCTTCCTTTCAGATGTACCTACAGTTCATTAAGAATTATATATATTTTCTATTCTGCCTTTCAGTTTTACTGACAGTACATTGTTCATTAAACATTATATTTTCTATTGACCTTCCGTTTATATTGCCAATTCATTGAACAAAGATAGCACTTTCTGTTAGCTATAATGTCAGTTCAGTTAAATTATTTTTTTAAATTTTATCTCTCTGTCTGTCTGTCTTTGTATTCCATTTATATTGCCAATTCATTGAACAAAGATAGCACTTTCTGTTAGCTATACTGTCAGTTCAGTTAAATTATTTTTTAATTCTATCTCTCTGTCTGTCTGTCTTTGTATTCCAGACTGAATATCTTGTTGATTGTTGATATATAAAATATTCCATACTGAATATCTTGTTGATCACTTATATCCATATTTATTTTCCAGACTGGATATCTTGTCAGGGTTTTTGTTGTTGTTTTTTTTTTTTAGTGAATATCTTGTCCATTGTTTATTATATATATGTTTGTTTATTATGTATATATTTTGCAGACTGAATATCTTGTCGATTATTTATTAAATATATATGTTTGTTTTCCAGACTGAGTATATTGTCCATTGTTTATTATATATATGTTTGATTATTATTTATATATTTGTTTTGCAGACTGAATATCTTGTCGATTATTTATTATATATATATATAATTTTGTTTTCCAGACTGAATATATTGTCCATTGTTTATTTTATATATATATATATATATATTTGTTTATTATGTATATATTTGTTTTGCAGACTTAATATCTCGGCAATTATTTATTATATATATATATATATGTTTGTTTTCCAGACTGAATATATTGTTGATTATTTATATATATATGTATATGTTTTCCAGACTAAATGTCTTATTGACTGTTCACCTTATACTGTTACAGAGTGTACCTTCGAAATCCTATGGAGCCACCAGATGTTAGTGGTGTTGAAGAAAATGAAAACACCATTGGACCTTTAGAGAACAAAAACAAAAGTTAGTATCCATCACCGATCTTGTAGAGTAAATGGAAATTATTGGATCATAGATTACAAAATGCATTCAAGAGTAACACTGAGACCCATTCTTTAGAGTCGAGTTGCTAGACTGAGCTATTATTTGGTGTAATGGTCAGGCCCATAATATGTCATTGGAGTGTTTCATTCGTAAATATACACCTACTTTTAATAGATTGATTGAGGGCCCACATCACTATCTGAGAGAATAGTTATTAAATATAGTAAAAAAGATTGAAAATGTACTTGCAAATCAGGTTTATACTTTAATAAAAGGTGAAATTAAAGCAATAGTGTTTTCAGGTACAGGCACTGATCTCAAGAGATTGTGAAACACACACACTTATATACAAAGTAAGATTGTGAAACACGCACTTATGTACAAAGTAAGATTGTGAAACACACTTATATACAAAGTAAGATTGTGAAACACACACTTATGTACAAAGTAAGATTGTGAAACACACACTTATATACAAAGTAAGATTGTGAAACACACTTATATACAAAGTAAGATTGTGAAACACACACACTCATATACAAAGTAAGATTGTGAAACACACACACTCATATACAAAGTAAGATTATGAAACACACACACTCATATACAGAGTAAAATTGTGAAATACACACACTCATATACAGAGTAAAATTGTGAAACACACACACTCATATACAAAGTAAGATTGTGAAACATTCACACACTATACAAAGTAAGATTGTGAAACATTCACACAGCTATACAAACTAAGATTGTGAAACATTCACACAGCTATACAAACTAAGATTGTGAAACATTCACACAAGCTGTACAAACTAAGATTGTGAAACATTCACACAAGCTATACAAAGTAAGATTGTGAAACATTCACACAGCTATACAAAGTAAGATTGTGAAACATTCACACAGCTATACAAAGTAAACACTGTCTTATGTCTGCCTCTTTCAGAGTCCTTGGCAGGTCGCCTCTTCAACTACTCCAAATTGAAAGACTCATGCGATGACCCTCCAGTGAAAAGTCAGAAGAAGCCGGTCCAACCTGCGCAGAAAGCTACACCACTTGCTGCAGTAGCAGGCACACAGAGGAGCTCTCTATCGGATGCACAACGACACCCTTCTCTGGCCAAGTAAGACCTCTTGGGCTCTTAAGTATTTAACAGGTCGGAGGAACCAAAATGCACAGTTTTTGAAAAATGTGTGCCTAATTACCTATTAATTATGATACAAAAATAGCAACAGAAGTCATGGTTGAATGACTGTTCTCTAAGGTAGTTAGGTCTATAGAATTTTATCTAGGCATGTGTGGCTTCATCTCTCCCATCCTGAGACACGTGCAGTTATGTAACAGAGCTCTCCTTGGGAGCTGTCTTATGCAACTCGTGCGGGACCGTGTCGAATGCAGCTGTTCAAACTTAGCATGTCATTCTTTTAACAATGTGATCCTCCATAAAAATAATAATCTTATTATATATATAACTCTCGTCACTCAGATTAACCTTCTAAAAATTAGGCCAGAAGTACAATTATGCCTTATAATTAAAAATAATAGAAATAAATACTTATAATGTGGCTGGAGTACATTTTCGGTTTCACACAGATAAATTTAGCAGTTCCCTTTGACACACTCTTAGTACATGCCTTAGGCAATAAATTTTTAGCAGTTCCCTTTGACACACTCTTAGTACATGCCTTAGGCGATAAATTTAACAGTTCCCTTTGACATATTTAAGTAATTACCTTAGGAGATAAATTTAGCAGTTCTCTTTGACATATTTACAGTAATTGCCTTAGGAGATAAATTTAGCAGTTCTCTTTGACATATTTACAGTAATTGCTTTTAAAGTAAGAGTCAAGAGCTGAGGTAGAACAACACAATACTAACTGATTGGTATGAATTAAAAAAAATTGATAACAAAACACTGAAAAATTCAAAAGCAGTACCTTTGTTTTTTTCATGAGAACAATTATTATCTCATTTGGAAGTGATAGTCTATTGCCATATGTCATTGTGGATTTTTACTCCGATTTGCCTGCAGCATAGAAAATGGTAGAATATTTGTGGAAAAAGTTTTCCTGTGCCCCTTCCAAACCAGGCAAATAAATGAATTATATTAAACCAGAAATATCAAAGTAAATGAATGATTTATATTAAACCAGAAATATCAACGTAAATAAATGAATTATATTAAGCCATATATATCAAAGCAAATAAATGATTTATACCAAGCAAGATAAATCAGAACAAATAATTGAATTATTGCATCAATGAGATGAGATTAATTATCACAAATTAAATTTTTTCAGTAGTTTAATTTATAATCTTTATAAAATTTATAAACCCTTTTCATCTTGTTCGGATATGTGTCAATTCTACATATATTTTTGGAAATACTTCTAGATCATAGATTTAGTGTTAATTTTCACATGTTAACAAACTTTACTTTCCTCTTTCTTTCTTTAATAGGCTAAGATTTGTTAAATATTTTTTTTTTTTTTAAAGGAATTAATTTTGAATTGTTAACTCTTTCACTACACTGCAGCTATGTGTGAATGGTGTGTGCAGCAGTTTAATTATCAGTTTTTTTGTATGCAAAATGTTTTCATGAGTAAAATATAAAAGTAGGTCATTAATGAATTACAGTTAGAGTTTGATACAACATAACTGTCAGGAATAAGGCCAGGGTTCTAGAGATGAGCAATAGAGTTAAAACACCACTAAGAATAGGATTACTGAAATAGAGGTAGGGAATAGGACTAGATTTAATTTTCAGAGTGATTTGAAACATGTGTGACTTATTGAGTTTATTATATAAGTCAACTTAGAAGTGGGTGGAGGGTGAGGAAGATGACATTTTAAAATCAACTTTTAAAATCAGTGTTAAAGTTTCAAAATTTATTTTTAGATAAACACAAAATATAAATATTTTTTTTAATGTTAATGCACTTTTCATTTGAAACATTAAACTTTTAGTTCCTATTAATACTCAAATCAATTGTTCTAATCACATAAATTTTAAATTATAATTACACTAGCATTAGGCACAAACTGTCATAAATTATATGGCACAGTAAGACCTATTTTTGTAAATAACAAAAATTGTTCACTGCATCAAGCAGTGTTATAATATATCACAAATCTGAACTATAATAGTCAATATTAATTAGCACCTTGTCATAGGTTAAAATAGGCAAGAAAAGAAATTTGGTTTTTAAAAAAACTTCTATGATCCAAGCATGGATTTGAGTACAAGCTTTACAATAACTTGGTTGTATGTCAATATGCATTAGATGTTCAGGTTTTCTTTGCACTTTCTCTTGATTTTCCCTGTATATAAACAGTTTATTTTGAACACTTTTTAACTCTAACATTTAATTGTAAAACATCCTTTGTTTTTGCTGTGCAGAAAGCCATCACTCAATTCAACAGCTGAAGCTGACACACTCCTCATTGACTTAAGTGATGACACCTCAAGCCAAGGAACAGACAACAGGTCTCTACAGAGCACACAGAGTGATCTCTCTTTCTTTGATGCCCTTTGTGAAGGCAGAAACAGTGCTCATTATGGTAATATTGACTTACCAAAGCCTCTGATCAATGACTCACCAACCAAAGATCCATTTGACCTTTCTCCAGCTCTTAGGGGATTTTCCAAAGATTCTTCTCAAAATGGAACTTGGCCAAGCACAGATCTGTCATGGCCAAGTCCTTCCATTGTGAATGGCAGTCCAAAAACAGTAGAAAAACCAGTGCTTCGCTTTTCTGACGATTTTAATCGTAAGTTGCAAAAAATTGCCAGAGTTTATGATCGGAATTCTTGTGAGCTATTAGAGCATACAACACATTTAGAATCAATGAGCAAATCTTTTTCCAATGATGAAAACGGATTTTATCAAAACTCTGAACAAACACACTCCTTTTCTTCGTATGATTCCTCTCCAGCTGTTTCTAGAGGCCAAATCCGGTCGCAGATTGAGCAAGTCCTCTCTTTATCTCTGTCATCCAGAGACAGTGATGGTAGTCATAAGCGTTCAGAACCCCAAAACCAAAACAGTGTATCATCGGATTTTTCTCACGAGTCACAGCAACAGAAATGTGTTTCAAATGTGCAACCATCAAAAACTTCCTCCACAAGACCAGTAACTCTTTCACCGCACTCCATCTTTTCTTCCAGCAACAACAGCTCTGCATTTAGTGGTGCAAACAAAACACATCCATTTGGGGCCCCTTTTAGTGGGGCTGTACCAGTGCTGCCCTTACAGACCCCAGAAAATCCCCTGAAAAGTGTTACCTTGAGACATGATTTAAGTAATAAGGAACAGGACCAGAAATCTCAGAGTGCATTTGATTGGTTGAATGATGCAATTAGCAACCTAGCACTGTCTCGTGCAAATACTCAGCAGTTGCCCAAGATGGCTTGTTCAAATAAACATAGTGGCTTGGGTATTGAACCTCTTCCTTCAGTAGGCTTGCCATTTGTCAGTAATACACCACTTCTTTATGATGAAGTTCCTCAAGATGACCCAAACATTTCCATGGCTTGGCCATCCTCAGAAAAACAGAATTTTCACAAAACTGGTGCTGAAATCTTTGGTGTGATCCCACAGTATGATGAAGTTCCAGTAGAGACACCATCAGTCAAAGTTCCATTGGAGGTACCGCCTCTCAGAACTCAAATGGAAGTACCACTGCAAAAAGCTCAAGTAGAGGTTCCACCACTCAAAATTCCAACAGAGACATCACCACTTAAGGCTCCAGTGGATGTTCCGCCACTTAAAATTCCAGTGGAGGCATCACCAATCATAACTCTTCCCACTTACAGCAATGCTCCAGGATGTGGAGAACCTTCTGATCCACAAGCATTCCTGATGTCTTCCCAAAGACCCATTGACCCACCTTCGTATGATTATGGTTCTGATTTTTCAGATGACTTCGACGATGATGAGTTTGATGATGACTTTGACTCAACTTTTCCTGCAGAGAGTAGCAGCAGTGGCCCACCACCACCCCTGCCACCAAAGGATTACCATGGTGAGGGTAGTGCCACAGGGCGAACATCTCCAGTCAAACCAAATATTTTTCCAGTGATGCAGGATGGCAAACAATTAAGCCACACACATTATTTTCTCATCCCTCCCAAAGAACGAACACAGGCGACTGCTACAGTCAAGCCATTTGTTGTGGAGCAGAGTAAGGTTAGTAGCAGTCATGCTGATTATCAAAATATTAATGATGCATTGAAATCAGACATTTATGTTCCAAGATCGGACAATGGTGATGGCGTTGATTCTTCATCACGATCTTACCAACCACACTCCAGCCCCAGCAAACAGGTCAGTGAGAAAGGCAGGACCAACCCTGCATACGTATACTCCATGAAAACAAGATCTTCATCCTCATCCTCATCCTATCATCATTATAGGCGTTCATCTCCATCAAAGTCAAGCATTACTTCGAAATCAAGCATTGGTTCAAAATCTCGGGATGATACTCGGTCATACAGTGGAAAGAGTGAGAATGGGAGCTTGGATACAAGTGCTGAGCACAATTTCAGTAGTGTGTCCCCACGTGAACGAGTAGCCCAGGTTCAGAGCAGTGTGATGGGTGTGACGGATGAAGAATGCCACACGGCACTTTGTCATTGCCACTGGGAAGTCAACAGGGCTGTGCGCTACCTCAAAGTGGAGCAGCTCTTTCGCCTTGGTCTGGCATCTCGGCAACACTGTGCAACTCTGCTGGAAGCATTACAGTGGGATCTGGAGCTTGCCAGTACCGTACTGTTGGATGAAGTCCGTGGCCGAGTGCAGTGTGAGTCAGCAGTTTAAGATTGAGAGTCATCAAACCTTGATCTGCAATGTCAAACTATGCAACAGCTTTAAAAAAAATTAATACAGCATCGCGAAAGGCTGCATATACTTTTGGCATTTTACTTCTCAGTGAGTTCTACCAGGATATTAAAAATGTCAGTTTCTTTGTTTGAAAGGAAATAAATGGTGCGAAACACTACAATGATGTTCCAGGAAAGTTCTAGAAGTTGGAGCTGGAAACAGTGGCTTGTCGTTCCCTGATGATGTGAAATATGAATCTGCTTTTAGAAAGTACTTAATCTTGTCTTCCTACCAGAGTGTCAAATTTGGGGGGAAAAAAAATTGGGAGTTTGCAGGTCATGTTGAACCAGAACACTAAATAGTTTGCTCTGGACTGACTTGCACAGTATGCTGGTCACAGATGGATTAAATATTGCAATCTGTGAAGTACTTTGCAGTCTGGATACTACTGTCTAAAAGTTCCTTGTTCAATAGGGACAGGTGAAAAAAAACACTGTAAGTTTCCAGTTAAATAGGGACAGGGGAAAAAAAGCACATGTAAAATCACCAAATCTTTCAAGTGCAGTGACACTTCAATTGTGGTAATTGTGGTATAATGGCAGCACTAGGCAATCCTGGCAATAAAAATGATGCACTGATAAAAGAATGGTTACAGCCAGTAACATTATGGCTTTGCATCCCTTCAAGGGAAAATGCTGTACAGTTTTATGACTACTTAATAGGGAAATTCTGTGCTGTCGCTTCTATCCATACATCTTGAAAAAAAGTAGCATGGAGTTGTGTGTGGGCATTGTGTTATTGTCAATAGGCAAATATCTTAAGGCCAAATCATCATAAATGTGTCTCTGTGTCATTGTAATTGTGCAGCATAAAGAAAACTGTATTTGAAATCTTTCACTGTAAGGGTTGAAGTATCTGTGAAATGTATTATTAGAAATAACATGAGTGGAATGAATACCAGTCAGACCAGTTTTCACTGGTATTCACTGGGATGTTAGTAATGCTTCATTGTCTCTAGATAATTTCTTGGCCCCATGATGGTGTGAGGTTTTGATACCATATGAGAGTGAGAGGCATCTCTACCTCAGGACAGTGAGAGACTTCATCACTTCCATGATAATAAGAAGCCTCAAGTTAAGCAGAACAATTGACTTAACATTAAAAAAAAACCCCTGACTCAGGAGTGACTAGTATAGTGGATTTGCTGCTTTCTGGAAGAATTTGGTGTGCTATTTTCCTGTACTTTCTAGAATTTGGTGTGCCAGTTCTTGAAGAGCTTTCTAGTAGAATTTGGCTTGCCAAATCTCTGTGCTTTCTAGAATTTGGATTGCCAGTTCTCTTTGTTGTTTGAACAAATCAAGACAGACAATTTGTAGCTTAGAAGTTTGCAGTAAATGCCATAACAGAAATCATGGAACAGAATAAATAAAATGAACAACACTAAAAAGATTTATACAAAAATAAGCTCAATGGGCAGAAGACTTGTTAAATATAATATAATTTAGATGAGCTTGAGCAGTTTGCTCAACATTGTAACGTCTCATCTAAGGCAGTATTATAGCAGCAAGCTGAATATTGTTACATTCTGCTGAGCTTGTTTTGTATACAGTTTGGGAGATCTGCAAAGTTTAAAAATAAAAATTGATTATTTAGAAATTTTCAACAAACATTTTTTTTAAAATGTCAAGCTGTGCCCAGCTTATAGGAAAAATAGAAATTAATACAGCAGTATGAAAAGCTGTACAAAATTTTATGTGTACATTCTTGTAGAACGCTCAAAAAAGTTTGAACTTGACCAACAGTTGAAATGTTTACATAACCTCTTTATCATAAGTTGGTTCTGAGGAAGAAAAATTAATTAATTATTTCTATATGATTGAAAAAGTTTAAGACAGTGAGCAAAATCAACAAAAGTGACACTTTGCAAAATTAAAGTTTGAAAGCAGATTGCCCATCAATGAAACAGTAAGAGAAGACTGTACTAAGCAGTGAAACATGTAGTAAGAGAAGGTTTTTATCCAAAATGTGTATCAGAGCATTATTTGGGGTAATTAATGCTGTTAGACACAGAGTTGAGCAATGAAACGTATCAAAATAGTCCAAAGATGTGCAGTTCCTTGAATTTTCTTTTGTTTTCATTGGAGTGAAAATACTGCCACAACTTTGAGAAAGTTAGTGAATGTACTGTTTTTTGATTCACAGCTCGAGAGCAGATATATAAACAGAAATGATTTTTCCATCATGCATTATGCATTTCATGAATATACAGTTTCTGCACTGAACCCCTCTCATTCCAACAATATTTGGCATTTGCATTGCTTAGAATGCTAGCATTTAATAGCAGAGTTCATGCACATATTTCAAAGCAGTGTTAGAGAATGCCAAGTAGCTAATCTGTTAAATACTTTTGCTTTAAACCCCATCAAAAGCACTGTATATTTCAGATTTCAGTTGAAGTTAAGCACAAGTGGGACCTTTTACAGATTTTCCACATTTTAATTTTTAAGTTGTTTTTTGTGTCTGCTGTGCTATATTTTACTGGCAGAAGGGGTATAATGTACTTAAGAGGTTGTTTGGTTGGGGTTTATTTGAGAAACCTTTCACTGACAAACATTAAAAAGTTTTATAATGGTGCATATAGAATTTGTTATTGCCATTTTATACTATAGTAGTATTTCTTTTCTTTTAAAAAAAATCTTTATAAGTTATAAATATTTATATCTATATCATTTTGTATGTGTAATTTGATTTACAATATGTTCCATCCTTGCAAGAGTAACTGATTTAAAATGATATGTTACCTAGGAAATTAATCTCCATTTACATGGACATCTCATCAGGAAATGTTATTGGTCTTGCTCCCCAGGACATTTAAAAAAAAATTGCTGCCAAAAGAGTTATCTTCCATTGACTAATGAAAACTCATGTCGTGGGAATTTGTCATCTTGCCATGGCTGATTTAAAAAAAAAATTTATGCAAGACAAAATAGAATCTTCTCTGTGTAAATTATAAATTTAAAAAAGCATTTTTTTCATATATAACCTGGAAAATATCGAAGGATTATTTTTTAAAATTAGATTCTAAGGACATGAATATATTAAATTTATATATAGTTAAATTCTATGGATTTTAAAATTCTTATTTCTCAGACGAGAATATATTACATTTTTTATACTGTTAAAAGTCTGTGGATTTTAAAATGCTTATTTCCAAATCAAGCCATAAATGATAAAGATGTCTTGCAAAAGAACCAGAAATCAAATGTAAATAGTTTTATTTTTCAAAGAAATGTATTTTGGAAAGTTTAAGCTACATCATTTCTTCATAGGGTTTTCTACTATTTTGTCTTAGCATGAATGTTCATCCATTATATTGAGTATTTTGAACTTTATGCCAACACACCTGTATATTTATATACTGAGCAGGTTACCTCTTGATATTACCTCTACAGGCCATTTCTAGACAGAGAATAAAACACCTCATAGGATGTATGTTTATGGCCTGGAATTTATAATTATTGTAGTAAAACATTTTTGCGTAGTTAGAAAATTAGTACTGAACTATGTTTGTTGAAAGTGTGCACATTATTTATTGTAGAAATTGTAACTCTATTTATTGACAAAAATGTAAATGTCATTAATATAATCTTTCTTGAAAAATTTATTCAAGCTGCAGAATGAATGTAATCGGCAGTGTGAGTATATTTTGGATTAAAAAAATAAACTCCTTTATTTCTTTGACTATGTGAAAGTATAGTTTGTAAATTATATAGAGTCAAGTTCATTTTTCTGACATAAAGCTCTGAAATAACAGTCGAATGTGTGCAGACTTGCAGTGAGATGACACGTGCCATCTCCCCTCTCTGTGTACACAAGGCTGTTCATTCTTTTCCGATGTTTTTATAGTGCATTGTTGTTAACAAACGGCTCTTTACATTTATTGCATACAAAAGCCCTCTTTGAGTTTGACTTTTTTTTTTTGATTATTGTTACAGAAACACTGCTTAACATTTACTGCATGCGAAAGCATTGTCCTGATTATTGTTACAGTAAACATCCTGCCAAGAAATTATATTGTTTAATCGCTGTTATATATTCATCAAAGCTTTCTTCTTGCTCACAAATCAGCTCGTTTTCATAAAAAGTGATTGTTAAAGTTAAGTACTTGTTATCTTGTTAATAAAATGTTTATTTACAGGAGTCTAGTTCTTTATCCTCTGTCTGACCTAAACTTAATAAACTGAAGAATTATTATAATTGATTAAATAAACAGTATGTTAAAATATCTTTTAATCATTAGTCCTCTGTTTCAGCCTTTTCATAATAGATTGTTAAAGTTATTTCACTTTCTCAGTTTCTGCTAAATATGTTGGGTAAATGCTTTGTTTTTCAGTAAGTTAAACAAACACTTTTTATTTTTCACATGAATGATTAATTTGTAACTTAATCTGACAGGTGTTTAATTTAATCAAGAAATTATGTTTCACGAGTATTTTAAATAACTATAATCAAAATGGATTCTCACATATTTTATAAATATTAAATTATGTAAACAACAAAAAAAACCCCGAACAAACTTAAAAAAAGAGGAAATGCAATTATTTTATTATTATATATATATGTATGTAGCAATATAAAGCGTGTATAATTATTGCTTTAAATATTGGTTTATTTTTTCTTTCTGGTTATAATAAGCAAAATTTGAAATTTTTATTTAAACATTGGCATTATTAATAACTAAGTATATAAATTCTTTCCTTTTGTTTTTTTGTAAGTTGAAAGTATTGAACAATATTTATGTATAAATTATTCATTTACTGTTAAATCATCATCATGTGCTTTGCTTATCTGCTACATCATATTGATTTATAACCTTTAACCTGTAGATATGGAGCAAAAGATATTTAAATTATTTTTATATATCATTGGTGAAACAGTAGATGCACACAAATACACATTCCTGACCATCTCTTTAAATGGAAATATGGTAGGCCTCCATGTTACTTTTGTTAGTTTGTATACTTTAGTTATTATTTGTTCAGATGGATTCCTTCCACTGAATGAATTCAGCTTAACATATTCATGCTCTTTTTACCCCTTATTGGAGAACAGTCATATATAAAAGGTACAGGCATTTTCATGTGACTTGAAAGTAAACATTTCCATGATATTTATCATCAGTGCTTTATTGTTCTAGTCATGCACTTATTTTGTTTCCTTAGCAGCACAGTGTAATCAGTGGCCCTGCTCTTGCACTGAATTATAGTTTTGACTTTCTGGCTCACTGGTCGGTTTTTAAATGACTGTCAATCTTGCTGGCTCACTTGGCAGTCTTTTTTAGTAGCTCTCAATATGCTGAAGATTTGGCTTTCTGGCTTGTTTGACCGTTTCAGTAGCTCTCATCTTTCTGGTTCACCATACTGTTTTAATGGCTCTCAACTTTTTGGCTCACTTGATTGTCTTCTCCCTTAAGCAGCTTATTTGTGACTGTTTTAATGTTATATTTCTGACTCAGTTGTCCTATCTCAAACTGCATACTTTCTGGCTAACTTTATCATTTTAATAGCTCTATTGTCTTTCTGATAGAATGATTATCTTCCTAGCTATATAAACTGCTTTGAAGTCTTTCTGGCCATTGGGTTATTTGAAAACTAATTTCTGAAGGAACTAACTTACACCGAGTGTTGAGTATATTGTTAGGGGCCTCATTACAAAATGTAGCTGTTTGTGATTTAGCACAATCTTTAAATGCTCAAAAGTTTTTTTTGTACCTTTAGAACAAAATATATGGGAAAACCCCCAGATATATCTTAGAAAATTGACACCAAATGTTTTCATTGTTAACAGTGTGTTGCTATATACATGAACAGTTTATGGATTTGTGTGGTATCAGTTTTTATTTTGCTCATCAAAATATAGAAATTAAGCACAGTGCATTTATCTAAATTCTGGAGTAAACAGCTAAGATATAAATATATGATTAATATGAACACTTCATGCCATAATTCTGTTAAGATTTCTTGCAGAATTCTAGTTGAGTTTTATAAATTCTTCAGAACTAGTAAAACAGTACACTTGTGCCTGTAATCCTTCACTGTTGTTGCATAGCTACCTTTGTGATATGTCTTCGTGAACATGTATGTTACCATATATTCAGTTTGTATCCAGAATGGCTTGTTGTTAAAATTGACAAATAAACATTTTTGTACAAGTTTCTAGTGGCTTTTATCTGCAGTTAATATATCTTGGGCTTAGAGACGCAATGCATCCAAGCTTTATTCACTTTTATTCTTTGTATATAAATATTACGATTTTTAGATGTTTTTAAAAAAATGTTAATTAAAACAAAGATTGAAAATATATATTTGTTTGTGTACATATCATTTAACAAACAAACAAACAAAAATCCTAGTGTGTTTGTTATATTTAATAATTTGGAACTTAATTTTTTTATGTTAGCCTTTGAATATGCAAATGTGCAATCTAGGCTGCCCACTAATAAGGGCATTGCAAGTAAATTGCTTTGTTAAAATTACCCATGCAAATTGTGTAATAAACCCTTCAATTCTTAAAAGAGCTGAACATTTTATTTTTGTGTTGATATGCAAGAACTGATAAAAGTGTTATGATTCTTTAGGTGTTTTTTTAATGGAGATAAAATGATAAAATATTCATGTTTGGTTCCGATTAAACGGGTACAGTAATTGATAAAAGTGTGGCTAGCTCAGTACAATCTAATGAATAGTGCCAAAACAGAGAAAGTTGAATTAGAGACTGTGTAATGTGTAAAATGACATTGTCACAAAGATCCCTATTATTGTGAAAAATGAGTGAAAGTATTTTGGGGAAAAAGTACAAACTATACAGGAGCTTTATGTATTTTTCCTGTCGTCCTAGCAATATTACAATACACAGAGCAATATCTGTATTTTTCCCATCTTCCTAGCAATATTACAATACATTGAGCAATATATTTTTCCTGTCTTCCTAGCAACATTACAATACACAGAGTAATATCTGTATTTTTCCTGTCTTCCTAGCAATATTACAATACACAAAGCAACAACTGTATTTGCAAACAACACAAAATTTGGTGATTATATACACATACAAGGCAATATATCTGTGTTTGCATACAACACAAAATTCAGTGACTGTACACATACAGCAAACAACACAAATTGGAGCGAGTATACACAGCAAACCAACACAAAATTCAGTGATGGTATCTTATTTGCAAATAGCAAAAAATGCAGTGACTATACACATACAGCAAACAAGAAAAAATTCAGCGACTTTATACACATAGAGAATAGTATCTGTATTTGCAAACACAAAATTCAGTGATTATACACATACAGCAAACAACACAAAATTCAGTGATTATACACATACAGCAAACAACACAAAATTCAGTGATTATACACATACAGCAAACAACACAAAATTCAGTGATTATACACATACAGCAAACAACACAAAATTCAGTGATTATACACATACAGCAAACAACACAAAATTCAGTGATTATACACATACAGCAAACAACACAAAATTCAGCCACTTTATACAGAGCAATATCTGCATGAGACTTTATACACATACATAGTAGAATACAGCATTTTTGATTTAAGGAATGGTTGATTGCTACATGATTAGTTACTCTTCAAATATTTAAAACTTCTAAATTAATTTTCCCTGCTATCTGATTATCTAAACCACTCACTATGAACTGTTGGATACACTAGTTTAAGTTTTGGCACTTATCATAATGATAATACTGCCTAAGCCCCATACACATAACAATGTCCAATATAATTCTGGGAAGTTTGATTCAGTGGTTAGTACATTATCATTACAGACATAATTAAAAAAATATATTGGTTTCATTCAGCACACATCTTCACCACCCTTCAATCATCAGTACTAAAAAAAAATGTAATTTGTTGACAATGAAAGTGATAAGGAAAAAATATTAAATCAACCAGATGGCTTCTTGATAAGTAAGTGCTAGCAGTGTTAATAAGTAACATTCTGGGAGTTAGAGTGATAGGAAGTTTCTCTGTGTATGTATAGGTAATGATCACATGTTGGGGTGTGTTGGAGATGGAATTTATAATCTGTTTATTTCTGACAAATTGATTTGTTGTACTAAATTGTCTGTAATATGTTGGTGGGGGTGAATCAATGTCACAAATGATGTGACTGGATGCACAGCTGACAAACAACAAGCACCACTCTTGTCACAAGTGAATAGATTTAAACAATAACAGGCAAAAGGCAGATTCCAATTATATGTATTAAATTACCTAAAGAAGATTGGATAAAGGTCACATGATGATAAGGTAACTTCATTACAAGTAACAAAATAATGGGTTACAACAAGGAAAATGCTGTCTAATTAAATTCTATAGTTATTAAGAGCTGACAACTAGTCTTGGAAATAATTGTACTCCAGAGTACTTTGAAAGTTGAGGCTGGCTTCCCAGTTAGTCTAGCTCATCTGAAGCTACAGGACTATGTCACCTTAGGCTAGGATGATGAAATACAGTAGCCAAACTGTGTTTAATGAAAATATCATTAGTTTGTAGCAAAAATAATAATTAAAAAAAAAAAGGTCTCCAAAAATATTCTTGCCATTTCACTAAATGGTTTGTTTGCATCTTGCTGAGCAGTTTGTACCAGCTTCAATAGTCAACATGCAACTTTGAGAAACTACAATAACTACCTGACAGTGAGGAGAACACACTGACAGCTGAGCAAGAATGATGTGACTGTCATAATAATTTGTTAGAAAGAAATAACAGCAGTTTTGATGTCATGAGAAGCTACCACACTATTGAAGAACATGTATACAATTCTCTTAAGAAAACAGATTAGCATTCACTGAATTACAATTTAATAATAAACACATTATTATGTCTATATAGACAAATTAGGATAACAGACAAATATTGATTAGTTGCAGAATCGAAAAACACAAGATACCTTGAAAGCATTTAACAAATATGACAATATTTCTCAACAATATAAACATTTGATCATTTAAAAAAATTAACTATGAATTAGCAATCAAAGAAAATGTATCTTACAATATTACATGTACTTCATTTGTAATAAAAATGTGTACCACTGATTTATAAAATGCGCTAAAACTCACCAGGATTAGATACAGCATATATTTTTATTATTATTGTTATTAATACAGTTCTGTTAGTTTTAAAACAACTGACAAATTACCAAAGAAGTTATATGCTTGCTTGCCCATACAGCAACGGTTGTAGCAATATTAAAGACATGACTGTTTTCTTTTTCTTTTTATGCCAAATCAACCTCTATTTCCATTATTATTTTTTTAAATTCCCATATCATCCCATATCTGCACTATTTTTTTTTTTTTAAAAAAAAGAAAACAAACAAAAAATCCAAAGAGAGAATTATTCTAATTAAAAATCTGCAATGATGATTTAATGGCTGGACAAATATTTTACTTATCTGTTTTATTTCGCAGATTGTTGGTATTTTAAATTTTGAAAGCAAGAGTGAAAAAGCTTGACATTCATTAATAGAACTGGTTAATGACTAGACTGAAACAAGTATTTATTAATATCTGGAGCAGTATTAGCCTTTGTTATCGAGTGGGGCAAAATTAGCTTTTGTTAATGACTCGGGATAAATAAACCTTTTGTTTAATGAACAAGGTAAAACAAGCATTTATTAATGGATGAGGCAGAATGAACCATAATTATTTTCATAAAATACTATAGCCAATCTCACATCCTTTGGTTACAAGAGGGGTGGGTGGATGAATGGATCTTTGATAAACTCTATCTTCTATCAAATATATAGTACAGAAAACCAAGGAACTTATAATGCAAAAGTGGTGGTGGGAACAAAGACAAAGCTAACTTTACTGTCAATTTATTATTTAAAAAAACTACATACATTATTAAATTTGTAAATAAAATATGATATACATTTTTATTCTTAAATGTCTATGTTGACTCAAATTCTATTTAGGAGAGATTGGCCATAGTTTTTGAGAAGAATAATTATGGCTCAGCAGTTCTCTCAGGTGTCACTGTTTACAACAATTATTTATATATTTATATATAGTGCACGTTTATAATGTGTTATGTGTGCGTATATACATATATAGTGCACATTTATAATGTGTTATGTGTATGTGTATATTAAGTGCAGTTCATAAAAGCACATATATATATTGCATATATTCATAACGTGTTATGTGTGTATTAAGTGCAGTTGATAAAAGCATGAAACAACCATCATCACCCAAGAAAACAGATTTAGCCATTTACCATTCAAAGCTTTCATTCTGTCAACCAAATTCTCTTGCAAATTTTCTCACCTTAAATACGTATATATACATATCAAGTGTTCTGTTGATAATAGCATGTATTAATTGTGTATGTCTATGATACATATAATTTATATAATATATATTAAACACACTGTTTAGAAGAGAGGATGCTTTCTACAATGGCAGATGTTACCTTATGATTTTTTGCTTGTAAGAATCAAAATATGGAGAAACAAACCTAATCACAGTGACACCTATTGCATGCATACACATAAAAAGGTCAATCTAGCATGAGTATTATAAACTGTAAATGTAATTGTTATAACTGAGGAATGTGGTGTCAGTTAAATGACACTACCAATGGTGTGAGAAATAATCTGTACAGTATATAATAATGTGTTCACAAATCCAGTTGACAATTACTCTAAAAGCACTAGCAATAGCATGAAGGATGAGGACTGGCTTTAACAACTGAGGATTACTGCATTGGGTGGGTGGGTGGTGGGGTGAACATTAAGTACACTGAACTTTGTAAACGTTTTTAGAAAATATATATTGAAAAATAATATTTTACAGAAATCTAACATACATATATCACATAATGAACTATTACCACTGTTATGTGCTAATATGTAGGATGACTGACAAATGGAGACTTGATTGCTAACGACACCTGAGAAGTGTAGAGTAACTTGTTGCCATTAATAATATCTTTTCTAAAAAAATTAAATTAAAAAACTTTTAAAGAAACCAAGTTCAGAATACACCAAGATAAAAAAATAAATTAAAAATCAACTATCTTTTATTGCAATACATGAGGGACAAATGAACTAAAAAAGACAGGGGATGCAGAGTCAAGACAGGAGAATTCCCAAGTGGTTAGTAAACATAACACATTAGCTGAAAAAAAACCAGTAGGTGATAATAGAGTCAAAAGAGTTATGAGAACTTCCAATTATGGTTAAGTAAATGTAACACACTAACAGTCTTAGAACATTAGGTTTGACTACTTTTGAGTCAGGAGAGTTATGAAACTTCCAATTGGTTAAATAAATGCAACACACTAACTCAGTAACAGTCTTAGAACAGCAGGTTTGACTTTGTTGAGTCAGGAGAGTTATGAGAACTTCCAATTGAGAAGTAAGTGTAACACACTGTCTACTGTCTTAGAACAGTAGGTTTGACTTTGTTGAGTCAGGAGAGTTATGAGAACTTGTCAGTGGAGAGAAAACTTTGTAGACATTATTGGTTGTATAAATGATAAAAAACAGGAATACTCCCTTCCCTTTAAAATACATACGCAGAATAAATTGATAAATTGAAATTATGTGAAGAACAACACATACTCCCAAAAATGTAAAGCTTCTTTGAAAGTGAGTTAAAGTTTCCTTGAAATTGATTATCAGCTATGAAAATTCTAGATGCCCAAGTACAGGAGGTCCCCAAGTTACGGCGGATCAAAGAATATTTAAGTTAAGGTGTTCTGTCCATAGACTCCATTATAATTTAAAATCACCTTATGGTTCAAAGGTCATAGTCATGGCACTCAGTATGGTGCCACACTACTTTGGTCCATGCATTGAGAGTAAAGTCTTGTGCCAGAGTGGTAGACAGGCTCATGGAGTGACACAAGTCCCAGTATCCCAAGTCATGTGTCATAAGTCAGTTTGAATCCAAGCTTCTCAGTGCTAACTTGTGATCTCAGAGTTGTCTTTATTTTTTATTTTTACCTAAATTTCATTATCAATGATGGCTCCAAAGTGTGCATCTACTTCAAGTGATACTAGTGCACCATAAAAAAGAAAGTGAATATTTTTTGGCAGGGTAAATTTACCTCTCCCTATTTCTAAAATTAATTGTAAAATAAACTCTTAAATTGTTGAAGTGACCTGACCTTGGGCACTCCTTATGATGAATTTTTGTTGGAGTAAACTCGAGAATATGCTAAAGATTGCTCATATATAGTATGCTAAACACTTGGCATTGTTCTAATGAAACCGCTCGTAAAAATTATACTGCTGTATTTATTATGCTGTATGCATTGTTTTGGGCTAATAAATGCTGTTGCAGGAAGCTGTAAGTTAAGACTTAAATGAAAGAATGAATAGAGTTAAAGATGGAGTAAACTGGAAATGTAGCGTTTGTTCCCTGATTATTATTTTACAGGGACAAGCAGCCTTTCTTTCTTATTTGTGTTATTTGAACCACCTATTTACTGATTGTAAACTGCTACAACTGACCTTAGTAGAGGTGGGGAGGAGTATGTAAGTGTCAAGAATACACTACACTGCATTGATGTATGGTAGCAAGGTATGCTGACTACATTGAGAAATTTCTGGTATAAGGAGGTTACTGGAAATTGTACAAATTGCTGTTCTGCTTGAGGGAACTGAATACAGTGAAGACACCCAAGTTAACCTGGAGATAAAATAGCAGTGAATTGTTAAATTTATTTGACCTTCTTACACTTACTGATAACCTTATGTTGGCAAAGAAAGTGGGTGGATGGGGGCTTGCTAAATATAAAGACAGATTTGTCTTCTCCTTTAGTAAGTTTTCCACCTACAGAAACAACTGTATGATGGTAAATGTTGTCCTTAATGTTGTGGAAGAGAGAAAATGTTTACAGGGCCAGCATATCCGCCAAGTGGAAGAGATGAGTGGTGTCTTCTGGAGAATTATTAATAACATAAAGATTCTCATCACTTGTAATTAGTTATGAATGATTAATTAATTAGAAATAATCATAATCATTAACTAGATGGCATTAGCATCAAAAAATTACTTTAGACTGTAAAGATGTAGGCTGAGGTAAAAATCCGATTTACAGCAAAAATTAGCTGAAGAAAAAAAAAGAGATCCACCGTAATTAGGGGATCTCCTGTATTACATAACCAAAGAGTTTAAATTAAATACTATAAACAAAAACTTCTCAACTTAACCAACAAGTGCCAGAGAGCAGGCTGTCTGTCAGTCCACTTTAAGGATGACTTTGTGTCTCTAATAGTTAAGTTGAATGAACACAGAGGAACACAAATTTATAAATATAGGAAATAAGCTGAATATTAGGGCAGCACTTATGTTGATGAAACAAATGTAAACATCCAAGTAGAGCAGGAGGTGCACAAACCGCGGCCTGAGACAAAGCTCGGTCCCTGGAGGACTTTTGGATATCATTATTAATATTATGAATGTAAAGCACATTATTTCATTATTTGTGTTTTTTTCCTACTGAGTCCTCCACGCACTATCAATTGGAAATTTGGCCCTCTGGCCTAAAAGGTTTGTGCACCCCTGAAGTAGAGGAACACACAAACATACTTCAAAGTTGAACACTCATGAGTAGAGTAACATCATAAATGAAACAAATATCAACATCTTTCATACACCACCAATTTATGTTTGATTTAAAAAAAAAATGTAACAAAAACACTTGTATACCGCACAAGCAAACAAATTTATTGTGACATCAGCAAAAAAAATACATCCCCCCACTTCAAAAAAAAAAAAGATTTAGCCAGTTATCACTCAAAGCTCTCATTCTGTCAACCAAATTCTCTCAATTTTTCCTCACCTTAAATATGTATACATACTTTCTTCTTTTTTTTAAAAAAGAGTCACCTGTGAACAAAGTCAAATTCTCTCACAATTTTTCTCACCTTAAATATGTATATATACTTTTTAAAAAAAAGTTACCTGTGAACAAAATTATATGTACTCTCTACCATGACCTAATTTCAAAGAAAATAAACGAAATCTTTATGGTGTAATTACTGCAACAATTTCTTTATATTCTGACCCACATCTTTTTGTTATCTCAATATTTCATACACTGTTATAGTGTCAACTTAAAAAGTAGCCTTAGTACACTGTAAGATCTATAATTTGGAAAATATGCAAATTTCTTTATCATAATGTACACAATTAACTAATCTACTGTCTTATGCTGCTGGACTGTCATCAGAAAAGGGTAAATACTAATGCCTTATTAAATTGTGAGTTGGAAAATATGTAATATGACTATATTATATAGTCATATTACATGTATTATGAATATCTGGACCAAGTACAAATCTACCTTATACGTGTACTGCCATTTGAAAACTGTACAAACCTGAGACTATACTGTATTGTTATTTGGAAAAAAATATAAATATATTAACTTATTGCATTCTTATGCTGTCATCTGGAAGTGATTTATTAAAGTGCTATGCTATCATATAGAAAAAGTACAAATCTACTAACTTATTAGAGTGTTATGCAGACATTCAGAAATAATACATATCAATAGCTTTATTATATTTTATATCCTTTAGAAAACATTCAATTTACAGACTTATTACATTTTTGTATGCTAGCATCTGGAAAACACACAAATCTACAGCTTTATTATACTTTTAATGCTATCATTTGAAAAAGAACAAATTTATGGCATTATTATACTGTTATGCTGAAAAATGTAAAATGAACACATATTTTCTTATGCTACCATTTGGAAAATGTAAAATCTATGGCCTTTATTTATTTTTATGATATTATTGGAAAAATGTTCAAATTTCTGGGCATATTCGTACAGGATTTGCTCCTGACTTTGAACCAGTCCCATGAGATTATTGAACAGTTAGCCAGTATCTTGGGTTTTCTTAATTTAAAAATAAAAATAAGTTGTATTTCTCAATGTATCTAATGATCCACCCACCAAGGCAAACTATCTTACAGGAATGATATGCACCTATCAAAGATAACTGCTTATAATTATATTTTTTTAAAACAAATTAAGAATTACCAACAATTAAAGCATACTTCAGGTATTTTGAATGAATTAATATCCCTATGATAATTTCTGTAAATCTGATTTGAAACAATTCCTACCATTTTCATATGCAATTTCATCCCCAAAACCTCTAATGCTAAGTGGTAAGAACAGAATGCAAGTCAGTATGAATAGTTTTCGAATGTACTAATTCCATATTTCAGTTTGACGACATTAGAGAATTAACGTGAAGAGAGACAATAGTTTTTTCTTGACAGCTGAAATGCATTCATGTAACAATGCCAGTTAAAATTGTGCCAGGGAGCAACCAGTCAATTATATTATTCAGCAATCAAGTATACAGCCAAATAATCTAATACTGTCAAAGCTACAGTTAGTACTATAAGTGGGTCAACAATATGTCAAAGATAAAGTGATTGGTGGTCCAATACTTTAACACTCAATTTCAAAGCTAGAATTGGTCCAGGAAAGGATCAATGAAAAGTCTATATATGACAATTTTCAGCATTTTTTAAAATTTGTATTTCTAAACCTTTTCTTCTAAAACATAAAACAGCACTAATCTATACAGTTATTATCAAATTTACTGCAAAATTTTTATTTATGTTTCGTCTTATTAAAAAGAGTTATCTAAGAGTAACAAGCACAATAACACAGTGAAATTTATACATCAACTGCCCTAAAATGAAACAATGATGTGCTTTATAGTGCTATTCAAATAACAATTGCCTTAAAATAATGTGACAAAAAAATTTGAAAAGATGACTTAAAATGTCCATTGTACAGGTGTGAACAGATTTCATAAAAAGTTTACTTTCCTAAACTTATGAAATATTTATAAAGTCATTTGTCTAAAATGTGATTCTTAAATAATCATCTATAAATATAATGATAGATGCAGTTTGAAATATTTTTCATATTGTTCTTCATTCACTAGTCTTCCAAGGTGATAATGTATAAATTCTTGACGAATTTACCACAACTTGACACTTCGTTTACGCAAATTGCGAGTGCTTTTTGGTTTTCTGCTACCTTTTTGTGCCCTAGAACTGCGACTTGTACGACTTCTACCATGCATAGAAGCGGTAGCACTAACAGGTAAGCCAGGAGATAATAAATTGATGGGGCTGTCTGTTGGAGAGGCACTGGGTAATCCCCTCTTCTTCTTGCTAAAGAACAAATAAACAATTTAAATAACCATTAATTTCAATTTATCAGAATAAAATATAAATGCAGCATTTTTGTTATTGGCGTGTTATAAAAATTGAAATGGAAAAAATTAACAACAGTGAAAAACTTATGATTTATCATGAACACATAAAGAAACAGAGTATATACAAAGTTATTTTTTACCAAAGACCCAGAATGTTGTGAGCTGTGGAGTTTTTCTCTTCTTATTTACAGTAAATATAATTTTAGATTGTTAGCATTTTCTATAGTTTGTTGGTTTAATAAGTATTCAGAAAAACCTTTTTTCATAGAAAAACTCCTTTTACTGTTCTGTTGTACTCAGATCTAAGTATGTCATTTTCAAAGAACTGTGTGATATAATTTAAGTAAATTAGAATTTCATTTTGAAATTTTTAAGTCACGTTTGATATAATTTATAACTGACTATGTAAAGGTTAAATTTCATTGCTCTGTTTAACTTCAATACAAGTATCAGTTCTTAACATGAAAAGTTACCAGTATAACTAATAGTACTACACAACAGAAAAATAAATTATTCTGTGAATGAAGTATGGAATTATGTCGTGAAACGTGATTGTACTGGTCTTATACCTATTCTGTCTTCATAATGTTTATAAAATAATAGTTAGAACATTTCAAGGCACTTGGTTTGCAAAAGATATATTTAAATTTGGAGAACAGAATTGATATTTAAGTAGAAAATGGACACTATTTTATTTGTGTGTATATATGTTCTGAACAAGGATTTGTAAATTGTGCTATTCAAAGTGAGAAAACTGGAAAATCTAATTCACACAATTAGTTGTGGGTTTATTCAGCATTATTAGCATTTTAGAAAAGATTTTTTATATTTTGTATAAAACTATTTTCTCACATTTATGAGACTACAACTGCCAGGGAGAACATAATATACAGTAAAATGCAAACATGAATACAGTTATTTTGTAACAAAATACATAGTAACGGGTGTAAACAAAGATATATGAATATGAGTTTATTATGCAACAAAATGTACATTAACTATAAACAAAGAAACATAAATATGAGTTATTATGTAACAAATATATATTAACAACTGTAAACAAAATCAAATAAATGCAGTTATTTTGTAAAAGAACATATAGTAAAAACTGGTAAAGACAAATGAAAACAGTTATTTTGTAACAAAATATAGAGTAACAATGTAAAAACTGAAAACAAAATCACATAAAAACAGCTATTTTGTAACAAAATTTTACAGTAATAACTAAACTTGAACACAGGAATACAGAGTTATTTTTTTGTACAAAAACATTTTAAAATAAAGAGCATGGTACATGAATATATGGTTTTATATATTAAATAACTTAAACAGCAATGCATGCTCCTTTCTAATGTGCACAGAGAAACAGGAGTAACACATTTTTTAACACAAACATACCTAGTAGCTCTTGTCTTATTCCCACCATGGACTGCTGCAGCAGAAGATTTTCTCTTTGTTTCTTTCTTTGCTGGCACCATGTGCATTTCATCATCATGCTGCAACAGATGAGAGCCAGAGGAAGTTGTCTGTGAAACACTAGAATTGTCCAAAGATGGCTCCACAATGGAACTTAAACTTTGTGAGCCTGAAGTAGATTGAGCCTGAACTTTGTGCCCTCCGACATCTGTTTTTGGTACAGTCTGAGTACTTGCTGTGGTCTGGCTATGAGTTCTCAGAACTCTGGTGTGCGCTAAAGGCTTGGAGAAAGAAAACTCTGCCATGTTTGTCTTCGAAACAGCTGATGTGTCTAGACAAAAAAAACAGACTTATATTTGTCTATATATTACAACTCTATAAAAAATTAATTTTATATTGAAATTTTCTTCAAGTCTGTTGAAAAGAGTTGCAGCTTGTAAAAAGAATGGCTTTTATGATGAAATATTTCCACCATCTATGTAGATATATGTCAATTTTCAAAGAGTTATACATAAAAAATTATAAAAGTAAAAAACAAAAATTCTAATCAATTTGACTAAAATGAACTGAACATATTTCAAACATGCTTATGACTATTATGTATACAAAATAAATTAATTAAAACAGAAACTATTTATGTCACATTTATTCAGTAAACTATCAATGACTAAAACTATGAATAGCTACACATAAATACAAAAGTGTAAAGAGCCAATAGAACTGCTAGTTCATTCAAAATAAAATCTCTAATAGTTAAATATTTTATGAGAATCTTGGTATTTAAATTTTTTTAAAAACTGATCATGCAATTCAAGACAGCTATAAATGACAATTAGCATGACTTCTTACATAATAAAAAAAAATTGTCAAGTCCAGAAATCAGGTGTCCTGTGAGAATGACAAATGTGTTTACTTGAGAGTGATTTATTTTTGATTGCAGATATCTTTGTAAAGTGCATACATCAATTTGTCTGGAATACCAAGCTATACTGTAGGATGTCACCGAGTATAGTTATACCTAACAAAAATATTTAAAATAAAGAAGTGTGTTTGGTTTTAAGACATGAGAGACACTAGAGAGAGAAGCCATATGAAATACTTCTACTGCTTAAGTGCTTCCATTTTTGTCTGGAGTTTGCTGAAAAGAAAATTTTGTAAGCAATTTATCCTGTGAAAATTTACTAGATCTAACAACCTGATGCTTTTGTAACAACCTGCAGCTTTCCTGTTTGAATAAAATAATTTATCTTATTGACAAGCATCACAAAATGCAAGGTTTGTTCTATTTTTCTATGATATTGTTTCTTAACCATTTCATTTTTGAAAGGCATGGACTCAGCAAAACACAGCTATTCTTTTATTGGGGGAGAAAGCACACTGAATTGATAAACTATGCATGAATGTATGAAATGCCATCAGCTGCCAAGAGTTTTAAAACACCTTTACACAAATCAGCATTAGGCAAACAGGACATACACATATATTTATTTTATTAAAGTTTTGCTGTAGTGAACCAAATCAAGTTTTGAATGTCTGTACCCAGTGAATAATTTAGATGTCACAGAAACTTATGGAATCAGACAATCCTGTGTTGACATAAATTTGACATAAATGGGCAACACTGTGATAGAAAATTCCAAAACAAAGCTGGACAACACAATGATAGAAAATTCCAAAACAAAGATGAACAACACAGTGATAGAAAATTCCAAAACAAAGATGGACAACCCCAACACAGTGATTAAAAATTCCAAAACAAAGATGGACAACACTGTGATAGAAAATTCCAAAAAAAAGATGGACAACACTGACAGAAAATTCCAAAACAAAGCTGGACAACACAGTGATAAAAAATTCCAAAACAAAACTGGACAGCACTGTGATACAGTCTATGGACTAAATAAAAGAGACTCTCACCTGCAGGCAGACTTAAGGATATCAGTGGAGTAGGAGGTGCAAACTGAAAACTAAGCAAATCATCTGAAATTTATTTAAAAAAAGAAAATTAATACTGTTTAGAAACTTGTCTGAAATGGATAAATAAATAAATAAATAAATAAAGCAATGAGATACACAAAAAGGTCAGTTTACAATACATTCTCATTTTTAAAACACTTAAAATTTATGATACTCCCTGGCAAAATTTTTATTTCCCACAGAATGGCAATTTTATGACACTTCATTTTATACAGACCTACTTTGAGCGGTGTTCATCATGTCTGCTCTATATCTTAAGTCTTGTTGAAAGGATCACTATAACTTCACTAATTATGTATACTACACTGTTGGCAGGAACACTAAGACTTCACTCCAGTGCTGCGTGCTGATTAAGCTTTCTTAACAGGATTACCTAAACTTTGCTTTCAATGTCACTCCAACTGGTACCAATGGTAGGGATATCAGCATGAAATCAGTATTAAACATTTTAATCATAAAATCCCTAAATATTAAAAAAAAAAGTTTTGAAACTAATGAAGTTCTATACTCCCTAACCCACCCCAATTTTTGTGGTAGAATTAATTTCTTTAATAATGTGTGGTTTCACTTTAATGACTAATTAAATTCAAGATATGTTTTATCAATATAATAATGGTTTCTTATTTTACAATGAATCTAGCTGTCATGTTGAGAGGTGGGGGTGCAATTTTTCTTTTTAAATTAATGTTCCTATAAATAAATAACTACCGCACTATGTGACCTTGCTTGACAAAATATTTTTTTATAAAAATTATTAGGCGAATTTAATTGTTGTCTTCCATGACAAGTCTCAAGAGTTTGAATCCTGCTTACTGGTAGTTCCCTTGAATCCTTACATTCATTTATATTTCTTATGTGATCATATGATATAATGATGCAAAAATACAGTCCCCCACTCCCCCACCACCAAAAAAAAAAATAGTCTACTGCATTTTGTATCAATGAATAATCTCTTTCTACAAAAACTACCATAATCTATTGTTTTGCACTTATTTATTTACCTACCTGATGGGTGTAAATTTCTTTCCAAACTGGCTTCTAGATTTTTTTTTACTGCACTTCTAGGAGAAATTTCCTTTTGTAATTTCCTACTTCTTCGCAAGTGCTCTGTTGCCACAGCTAAATTTTCTGCTACATCATTTTGCATCACCTCATTAGTCTGTCTACTTTTCAGGCGGGTTGTGTAACGAGCAGGTGAAAGTTCTGGAGTTTTAGGCTGGATTTTCAATGACCTGCGACTAGGTGAGGCCAATGAGGCAGAATCTGAGGAGTCTGTTGAAGCTGTCCTCTCTTTAGAGAGGACAGTCCCTGTTCGACCAGGTGATATCACTGTTTGGCCTGGTGATGCACGGGCAAAATCTACAGAATTTGTGGAAGACTCTCCTAGCTTGGAAAATCGAGATGATCTACGGCCTGGTGACACTATCTCATGATGGACTTCCAGAACTAAAGATCTCGTAAACTCTTTTGTCTCTTTTTGCGCTTGATTGCTATGCTGCTTTGCAGAGGAAGTTACTGAGGGCACTTGCTGCATATCGGGTATTCTGGACTGCCTGCTAGATTTACGAGTGGGAGTACCTGCATCATCTTCTTCTGAATGTATTCTAATGTTTTGCACTTTTCGACGGCCAGGGGATGAAGAAGGCTGATTAGAAACTTGTAGTATCTCTGGTGCCTTGGAATGTCTAGTAGAGCGTCGTACTGGGGTTAAAGGTTCAACAAGATGAACTTCTTTTGCTGGAGTTTTAGACTGCAGTGGCATAAGTCTGGTTGGTGATCTAATATCAGGCTGCTGTAGTTCATCTTTTGACAGAGTGGCTCTGTCTGTGTCTGTGGTGTTTACAGTATGTTTGCCATTTTCCACTCCACTAACAGAATTTTCTGATGCAAGATCTTTTAACGATGCATCCATGCTTTTTTCTGATCCCTTAACTGTTTCACTGGAAATAGTGATATTTTCAGTCAATTCTGTTTTCCCCTTTGATCCTAGCCTAGTGGACCTTCGTTGAGGTGATGGAGCAGGGGCAACAAACAGCTTGTCACTTAAACTTTCTGTGTTGATAGAAGACTCTTCCTATTAAAGAAAAATAAAAGGTTGTTTTATGTGTCAAAGTGTCTAAACAAAAATAATAAGAGATAACAGAACCACTGCCGACTATGTACATATATTATGAAATGGGTTGGAATGTACCCGACCTTTCCTGCTAGGGTTGGCAAAGTCAATTTTCAGAAATCACTTGATTTGGAAAGGTAAACTCCTATTCTGAAAAAAAAAGAAGTAATATTTTGGCTATATTCAACATCTAAATTAATTCTGAATAATGCAACTATTTCTTTTTACTCATCAAACTCTGTTTCCCCATTGCTCTGAAAGAATCGAGAAATATATATATTTAGATTTCTATGGGTTTCATTGGATAACCTGAAATCCCACAAGTGGCACAATGTTTACATTCTTCATATTTTTTTTTAGCTTTCCTTGGCTGATTGCCTAGTTGCCTCAATTTGTTTGGCAATGATGACAATGAGAATGTAGTTGATACATCTATATCCATCATTGATTTAGATATAACAAATATTATTAAAACAAATTAGTTTGAATTCTACAGATTATTCATTCTTTTCTGTAATTTAGTGGTGTGTCAAATTAGTCATGAATTCTAAAGTTTTTTCATTTTTTTTTGTCCATTGTTTTAGTTGTATGCCAAATTAGCATGAATTCTGGAGATTATTCATTCTTTTCTGTCACTGTTTTAGTGGTATGTCAAATTAGTTGTGAATTCCATGGATTATTTATTTTTTCCTGCCATTGTTTTAGTGGTATGTTGAAATATGATCATTTATACTGTTTCTAGATGTTTTGGATATTCTTGCAATGCTTTTTCAAAATGCACTCCCCCCACCCCATCTTTAAAAAAAAAACTGTCAAAAGCAAACAAAGGTTTGAGATACTTCCTGAAAATATGACTCTATTTACTTGTGTCTGCTTGTGCCAAACATTGTTTCTACAAGTGTGTCACTGAAGAAAATTACATTGTTACCAATACCAACCACTTTTCAAATTAATCTCAAAATGAAGACTATGAAGGGTATTGTGTTATCCTGAACATTGCTTAGTGGCTTGTTGTCCATTTTTCATACAACGTCAAAGAGCATTTTTCTTCTTTCTTTGTTTCTACTTATGTAAATATCTCAAAATGTCTAAAAGGTGACTTTCAACACATTTTGTGGTGTAAGACACATAAGACAAAGATTTATTAATTCTTGAATTTTGTAAAAGTGTAAAATGCATGCTCAAAAATAAATATTAATGCTAAGTTTTTTGTATTAAAAACGAAAATTTATGAAATGTTTATACACAGTGTACACCTGCTCATAGATAATTTATTTTCTGTGTACTTTCTTGTAAAAAGGATTATTAAAGAAAATTGAAGGGAAAAAAGAAACAAAAGAAAGACAAAATCAAGAAGAAAGAAGGGCTGTGAACAAAAGAGAAAGGTAAACATAAAAACGACCATATCAGCATACTATGACAATGCATGTGGCAGATATAGATATAAAAAAGAAAGTGTGTGAACGAACATGACATGTTAATTTTTGGTTTATTGTTTTATTTTTTTTTGCTGTCTAATATATCACATATCACAAAGTCAATAGGATAAAGATGGTATTACAAGAGCAGCAGAACATCAACCCTGTTGCACAGATATATTCCAAATTACAACTAATCACAATCCCAGACTTAATAATGCTTGAAATACATTATTATCAAGGTATCTTACAATGTCTCATGATATTATGTATGTCAACTGTTGCTTCATTAAACTACTTGATCATTTTTGAAGTCTTGAGAGATTACAAATTAAAAAAAAAAATGTTATGAAAAGGTAATATAGAAATGCACAGAGAAACAAAGCTTATATCATCCAACATGACCTCCCAGAACAAGAACATAGAATCTTTATGGAATGTCTCCACCCTTTAGTTCAGGCACTTTTACAGTATAGTAGTAAGGACATTGTAAAATATGAACTGAAAATTGAAAACAAGAATAGAAAAGGATTTTGTTTTTCTTTCATTCAGCATGCAGGCTCATTTTATTTTTATACTAAGAGTAAGAAAAAGGATAAAAGAAGAAAAATCTCTTACATTGTGACTACTCAGCTTGAGAGACTGTGGACAGTTTTCTGGAGAGACAGATTCCACACTTTGATGAATGGCTGTACGTGATGGAGACAGTGTCTGCCAGTTGGAGGATTTGTTGTCATTGGAATTTTCCTCTTCACTGATTTCAAGTTGCAAGGAGGGTAGCTCCTGTGACCAAACTTGTTCCAGCACCTCTGTCTCAGAGTTACTGGGTGATATTTTACGTTGCTTGGAAGTAGATGGCTGTGCATCATCTTGCAATGAGATCAACTCACTGGTTGCAGACTCCTTCCATCTCAATCTAAGATTACGGGTCATTGGCTCTTCACTGAGTCGACATGGAGTGCTGTCAGCGGATGGAAACATGATTGGAGTTGGGGGCTCTATTTCCAACTCAGGCGTAGCCATGTCTGCTGTAATTTCTAGTACTTGTGAATCATTCAGCTCATGAGTGTATTCACTGTGTGGTTTGGTTAACTGATGGTTGCTTGCATCATCACTCACATCTGAATAGTCAATAGTTTCCATGGCTTCTGCAGTAGCAGCAATGACCTTCTCTGAGCCGTCTTCAAACTCAATGACTGGTATAAGATCTTCATCCCTCTCACTAATTAAGAGTAGTGTCAGTGGATCATGATATGCAGATCTTTTTCTTTCACTCACAACTTTTATCTCAAGCTCCTCAACACTATCTTCAGATGTCTGCGATGAAAAGCTCTTGCTGCTCAAGCTCTGTGGCTGAGAAATGTCTTTAAGCTCTGTAGAATCTCTCTCAAATAAAATTCTTTGGTTTTCTTGGATGGAGGTGAAAAAATTAGGAGTTGTCAGTTCTGAAATTTCTTTGTCATCAGTTTGCACTAAACCATGATTTTCCTTTTGTAAAAGTGATTTGGAAGATGAAGAGTGACGATTCTCAATTTTTTTTCCACCAGTTTCCACTAAACCAGGACTTTCCTTTTGTACAAGAGATCTGGAAGATGAATGACTCTCACTGAAGGATGCAGACAGAGATGACAAAAAATTGTGACTGTTGCCCAACATGGACTGTGACACAGACTTGTTGACAGATGGTAGTGGTGAAGGTGTGAGGACCATGGATTCTAGCAGAAGAAAATAACATTTCTGTACTACAAACATTTAAAATTAAACATAAGACGATAAATAAATTTGATTACTTATCAATTTCAGTATGAAGTAAGCATTAGCAATATTCAAGATTTAATGCACTAAATAATCTTTAAGCCCCTTACAAAAATATTTTCTACACACAAACAAGAATACACACACACACTAAAAACTTACAAATACAAACTGGTAAGAACAAGTGACAAACATTATAATTTAAACCTGGATGGTTAATGTCCATTAGTTTCACAATAACATTAAGTTAATAAACACAAAACTTACAAATAAAGCAGTAGAAAGCAATATTATTACTGGATATCTATATCTATATTTTCAAAATAAAATTAATTTTAAACAAAGGTGCCTTTATTTGTTATCCCATTGAGCATGTTCACAATTCTTTCAGACTATTGTGCTGGTGTGCATACCACAAATATGGATACATCAAGTGTTAAATTGTATCCTGAATCCTACTGTAGTGAACTTGTTCATGAATGAGCCCAAGCAATGAATTACCATGTAATGCTGTCACCAATTTACTGTTATACTTCAGTTTACAGATTAATAATTTTTATTAATACTGTTATCTTTAACCATAAGCCCACCAGATTAATTTCTGGAATTATTTCCCTGCCACAGGACTATTTCTGTCACTTGTACTCTTCTCTCCAAAGAAAGGAGGGTGTTGGCTAGTCGACGCCATGTGGGACTTGCATAGATACTATTACAAATCCACACACAGAATACCAAGATGGTTATTTGGCTCGAATTTTATTCTGCATGTAGGTTACATATTGCCAACATGTTTGCATATGGGTAAGGGTGAAGCGTAGACAGCACAGACGACACAACGTATAACAACGACCACAACCACTCTTTCAAAACCATAGACAGGAAAAGTCTCAATGTCAAAGCATAAATTCGAATTTATTGATCTATGGGTTTCCCCTCACATGTTGGTTAGTCAGCTGTCCACAACTCACACCCTTGGGGTAGGAGAAAAGAAACGAAAGAAAAGAATGATGAATGATGAAATAAAATAAAAGAAATATAAAATTCAAGAATCTTCATGCCATACTATTTCTAAATAGGGCTAAGCATTTTTTTAATACAAATTAACTGTCATTATTTAAAAGTTCTGAAGCCACTACTCCTATATCAAAATTCAATAATTCAAAAGAAAAACAATGTCATTCTTCTTGCAAGTCCTTTTCAAGATAGTCACATCAACATCTTCAAGATAGTCACATCAACATTTCCTTACTAATCTTAAAATGATTCTTCACTGATAATCGTAGACTTAAGTTTAAAGTTTATTTTTTGTTATTTAAGGTTTAATTCTTAATTAAGATTCTAAGCTTTAGTTTTAAGTTTTACGTTTATGTGCTCTGAGATTTCTATACTAGTTATTTTTTTTCTACTCATGTAGTTATTATCACTTTCTCCTCTTACTGGGGGGTTTGAAGATACAAAAAACACTGTCGACGTCTCGACACTGGTTTGCTCCTGGAACCCAAGTACAGCCATCCCTGCTGCTACTGTTTCACTCTATGCTTCTCGTTAGGCCTATTTCTCAATCTTACTTTTTCATTACTTCTCGTTTCGTTTCTCATTTCTTCTCTTCTCATTAATGTTTCTCATTTCTTCTCTTTAAGTTAATTAACGGTCAACCTTGCCATTACTGTGACATGCCACGCATGATCGTGTACCACTTATCTGCAATATCTCCTAGCGCAGTGACACTAGACTTCCAATCCATTCTTCCATTGGAAAATAGTCGATCGCCCGCGGTCTTTGCACAGAGTCTTGAAGAACCAGAGATGACTGTCCTTATGACTGGTCCATCTTGATCTGTTGACGGCCCTGATGGCGCGCCTTCAAAATACAGCCGGGTAGACTTCTGGCACTCTATTGCAGAGTCCAAGAGTCATCTAGCACTGGTTGCTGGCCAAGCTCGTAGAGTCCTTGGTACAAAAGCAGGGAGAAACTCAGAGGGTCTTCTTACCCTTCTACCAAACACTACATTCCTGGTGTCTTTGTTTCTGTCTCCGTCATCCCTTTTTATACGCAAAGTCCTTGTACATAATTTTCACTAAGCTGATTAGAACACACCCCCTCCAGCACAAAGTACCCCCATCCAGCACTGCACATATGTGCTGATGAATATCCTGACTGTCCACTTCCATTTAGTGCCAAGTATCGAATTCCAACTTGACACCTTTGATTGACATATCAATTTGCCTGCTAACTACCTAGTTCAGAGCACAACTGACCCTCAGAACATGTCCTATTTTTATTTTTATTTTTAAAACTATGCTACTCTGGCAAGAGTACATTAGTCATAGCAAGAAAGGGTTGTACACACAAACCATCACATTTAACTATAGCAATATAAATCTCAACTTTCCAATAACTCAAAATTCTATATTCAACAAGTAATTTCACAATAACAATATCAACTGTAAACTACCAAACTTTTTATAGTGATTCTTAAAAATAAGTTACATTTCAAAACTCAGAGTCTGTTTTCTCACAGACAAAATTAGCATCTCATTGGCCTACCACGTATAACTGTACATTGACACGATTTATTGCTCTGGCAATGCTGACCAGAGGGGTAAACGCGTGCGTCCATCCAAAGTAATTACACCTTTCCATTCCCTGGCACGAATCAATTTCTTCCTCAGCTAGTGTTTCCACACTTAGCTTTCCATTGTTGACAAAATGATCATTTTAGCCACTTTCTATGTTGAAATTAATTTGTCTGTTTCGTTAATCATTTATGATGACACTTAGAGAGAAAAAAAATTATTTCCTCATATACGTGACACTGATCAAGCTTTAGTGAGATATGTACACACATATTAGAATCAATGTCATTTCATTATTTATACATCAATCCTTTCAAACTATGTTATTCTCAAGGAAATGAATAGCAATTATGACTATTTTAATTATAGATCAGAAAAGATGCAATTCTGCCACCTCTGAAAGATTGAAACAACTTTGCTCAAAAATAAACTGTTTTCACTATTGAAAGATTGAAACAACTTTGCTCAAAAATAAACTATTTTCACTACTGAAAGATTGAAACAACTTTGCTCAAAAATAAATTGTTTTTGCTACTGAAAAGTGAAAATGTGTCTCTTGAATTGTGATGATATTACAAATTGTTAGAAAACTGAAAAGAAAAAAAATGATAGAATTCAGAAAAATCATTTATGAAACACCATTTTTCAAATTCCTGGCATCTCAAAGGATCAGCTGTCCATAATTTGTAAAATACTTTTAAATGTTTCCTCAAACCAGTCAATAAGAGAAACACACAAAAATGCTTTCACCATGGCAATGAACCTGCAGTGCTGTTTACTTATCTGACCAGCATATCAATTTTACTCAGTGACAAATACAATAATGCCCTCAGTTTTAAAGAAACAGAAAATGGTGTTACCGCCAAAATCAAACAGTTTATTCAATGGTCCCCAAAAAACTACCAAAAGTTTACAAACCATACAGGTGGCTCTAAGGTTCTATGCTTTATCTTGAGTTGTGTGCAGGCGAATATAGAAAAACAAATCAAAGCTGTATTTAGCATCACTCCCACCCATCCCTGTTGGATTCAGAGAATAAATAATTACAAAATTAATTATCTCACTCCAAGCTGAAGAACATCTCATACCCGTAACTATGAAATTCTGAATCACCGTGAATCAAAGATATCCACAACTTGAAGCATTTTGAGAGAAAGCTTTCTTTATATATATTTGTGTGAATCACTTTCATTTGTTTCACTCTTCTTGCTCAGGGAATTCTCAGTGACTGAGAACTGGGGAATTTTATCCCCATTAATTACTATTGTTGTGTGTGTGTGTGTGTGCATGCATGTGCGTACGTATAAGGATATGTTACATTTTATAACACTGCTGCAGCTAGAAAATTTATGGATGCTTTGTGTATTGGTATTTCATATTGTTTTGAGATATATATATGTTATGCAGGGTTTGTAGACAATTTAGAAACAAATTTTCAAGGGCTTTTCAAGAGCCAAGTATTAGAATATTCACAGGTCACCAATAAGTTTGAAAAGAGGAAATTTGTTACAATACTAATGAGATGTTTTTGTTGCAAACAAATTAAAGGTAGTATAAGTAAATTTAATATCAATATACAGTACTGTAGTTTTAGAACACTTTAATAAATTTAATATCAATAAACAGTACTGTACTTTTAGAACACTTTAATAAATTTAATATCAATAAACAGTACTGTACTTTTAGAACACTTTAATAAATTTAATATCAATAAACAGTACTGTACTTTTAGAACACTTTAATAAATATAATATCAATATACAGTACTGTACTTTTAAAACACTGAATTCTTGTTTTAGTGCTAGGATTGTGCAACAACATATACCAACTTTAAAAAGGAATAACTTTAAAAAAAAAAGTTTACATAAATTCATAAAACTTTCACCCTTTTTAGGTGAGTGGATATAAATAGGGGTCCAAGCCCTCTTGGGCATTCATGGAAGACCACTGCTCACTCTATAAAGAGAGGCAGTCCAGTCACAACAGGAGAAGAGATTCATTTTGGATTGTTGCACAGGAAGCTGACCAGCCAGTCCGAGGCTCAGAGATTAGTTTCGGTAGACCCATTCACACTCAGATCAGAAGTGATGTCACATTAACAGTAGAGAACTGTCGTGGACATGCTGCAATGCTTCGATATGTGAGAGGATCATGCTTCATGTACTTTGTTTGAAACTCTACCATGTTCTATGACATTCACTGTGAAGTGTTTCTCAAGCCATGTTTGTGATGCATTGTTTAATAGCCTACAACACTGTGGGAGTGTGAACACATGGCATTGATAAGTGTTGTTATACATGTGACTTGTGTCAGTAACAACACACCTTGTGCCTCTGTTCCCCATCAACACATTCTCTCTCTCTGTGCTTGTGTGTTGTTGTGACTGCCACTCTGTATGACCTACCACTCGTGATTAACCATGTACTACAAAAGGATAATACAAATGTTTTTCAAGGACAAATAAAATTCAATTACTTTTCAAGATGGTTCTCACTGTTAAAGCTTTGTGGCTTTCAGTGAGTGTGTGGGTGAACTAAACCATCCATAGCAAAGAATAGTACAGTAACTAAGGATAATACAATGCAATGAAAAACATGCCAAACAATTAGTGAAGAAGAGCAAAATGGTATGCTTTAAGTGAAAACTTTGGAGTTAAAATAATAAAATGAGCTAAATAAATTTGCATCACACAAAGGGGCATTCTTTAATTATGAGTAGGTCTTATAATGTGGATTACTTGTAACTATTATTATAGCAGCATAAAATGCATCACATTTAGAGCTTCATTTAAACTGTCAGTAGGCCTTCTAACCAGTATCACTGTACCTACTTCAATATGTTTAGGTACCATGTGATAAGTAAGTTTTTTTGTTTTTTTTACCAGCTTTAGGTCTGGAGAAGTTGAATGACACTTCTTCATCCACAATCACGGTTAACTCCTCCTGTTCTTTCTGCCCAGTTTGGAGCTTTTCATCCACAATAGATGATCGTAATGGTCGTCGCAGTAAGTGATCAGGTGAAATGGAAACAGGAGAAATTTCTCGCCTGCAATATGAACATTTTTTTGGTTGTTGTTGTTTCTGAGTCAAAAGAAAATATTTAAAAATAAATAAAAAGGATTAAAATTCTTTATGCACATTTCTCTTATGATAGAGAGTCAAAGGGAAATATTTAAAAATAAATAGAAAGGATTAAAATGCAGTATGTACATTTCTCCTATAAAAAAAGTTGAAAAAAAAAATTTTATAAATACATTAAAATGAACAAAAGTCTACAATATTTTCAGCATTTTCAAAATAAACTGAATAATATATATAAAAAGAAAAGTAATAAAATTATAAAATGAGAACTAAGATAAGTACTTGCCATTAAAATAATATTTCTCTCCTATATTTTGTTTAAAGATTAAAAATTTCGAATCAATATTTTTAATGTAAAAAATATAACAAAAATATATTAGTCTAGAGGCCTGTATGATAATGACAAATTAAATCTTTCAAATAAGTATTTTACACGCACAAACATGCACACACACACACACACAGTATGCATCAATATTAGGTTTAATGCTAATGAGGCTGCATCAACATAAACATTCAACATACGTCTCTGGTTCAGCAAAGCGTAACTGTTTGGGAACTACTACATCATCAAAGCGAACAAGGGATGGTGTAAGGGATGGTGATGGTGTTGAGGAAGGTGTGATGCTGGTTGGGGTGACACTTGAAGAAAACTTCAAAGATCCTGAAAAACCTTGACGCTTATGCTGTCCTGATGGAGAAGAGTCTGAAAAACAAAAGTGTAATTACTGAAATTGTAAACAGCATTGTTTTGTTTCAATACTAAACACAGTTTACCACTGTATGAGTACACTCAGTATGTTACATTTTAAATCAGTAGTAGGTACAGTAGCACTGTTAATCAGACTTACATAGTATCTTTGTATAAGTACCAATAATGCATCATTATACCTTTGCTAACCAAAACAGGTTATTTCCCAACAATATCAAGACACTTTCTAGCCTCACTGAGTTCTTTTCCAATTCTTACTTAATAAATCTTTGCCAACCATCACCAACACATCTTTTCTAACCATGAAGTGGTTTTTTCTAAACACAATGGGCAGTACTTACTTTCTTTCCTCCATGTACTGGACATGAGGTACAAAATTTCAGTATAAAGAAATTCTATCAGATAAAAGCCATGTACTGGACATGATGTGCAAAATTTCAGTATAAAGAAATTCTATCAGATAAAAGCATTTTGCCAAGTTGAAAGTACTAAGCAGTATATTTGGTTTCAAATTAAAATGTAATATTTTAAATTCAAACCAGTAGTAGCCATCCTAAAAAAAAACTATAAATTAATATACATTTGCTAATGTATTAGGGGAAGAGTCTAAAATATCAATAATATTTCAAATTACTGCCTGCTATTTGAAACAATAAGTTGTATCACTAGGACAAAAAATATCCAGAATGCTAATAGTTTCAGTCAATAAAACCAGCAACTGACTGGCAGTTTTAACAAAAAGACAAAACAGCTAAGCCCTTTGAAGGAACTGGCTGTATCTGAAGTAAAGTCAATGACCATTAGTAGTTCTAGTTATATTATGTTGAAAGTAAAGGACTGAAGAAAAATGGAGATTTGAAAGACAGTGAAATAATGAAGAATATAGAAACTAACAGAAAATAACTGTAACAGTGATCGACAGTAAATAAAATCAGAATATATCGCTTATGTTTTATAAATATTTAGAAGTAGTAGATCTAAATATAGGAAATATGATTTAGCAATATTACATCTAAACTGAAACAATCTATAAAATTATTATCAGCATAATCAAAAGCTATAACTTGTATTAACTTCAGTCAAGTCTGCTGTAATTGTAAAACTAAATAATGAGCAAAGCAACAAAAAGCGGATCCACATAAGCAGATTTTATTTAACATGTTAAAAGTTCACTAATTATTACTCTCTTCAAAGGTTGGAGGAGGAGAATGTTTAAAACTAAGAGGGTTTAGGAGACACGGCTGTATTTCTGTTTAAACAAATACATTTATAACACTCAACTTCTCACAATTCAATAGAATTTTTTTTCAAGGCATGGCCTTTTCAACAAGCAAATAACCACACAGAAAATCACGAAACAATTTTTGATGCTTTTAATTATCTTGGGCAAGAATCATGACATATTTAAAAAGCTTAACACCGCTTCCTAAAATACTCAAGCCATCAGATTACTAAAGAAGCATCAATGATAGCTGCAAAACAACCCACTACCACCCACATTTCCAATACACCCAACCCACGTGGGAAAACTATCCTTGTGATCCTACCCCATACCGCTATACAAATTAGTCCTTAAGTTAGCTAGCTACCCTCATTTCTTTATTTACTATACCCAGGACTGTGACTTCTCTCCTCTCTTCTACCTCAATCATGTCAGGACTGGTGCAGGTGCAAAAGGAGGAGATAAGTCTGGTGTAAGCTGTATGTCCGGCCTTACAACACCTGCATGATTCTCAAAACAAGTGCCAAGATTTCAGACAAGGAAGGGAAAACTCTGGTTATCTTTTGGTCCTGCAGCTACCTAAGATTTGCTGTATCATCATCTGGCGCCAGAGTATTTTACACCGACATAAATTGCTATTAACTGAACCATAATATAATACAGTGTAAGAAATAGTAGGCATCTGTATAATATACGTTTTTTTTTAAATAAGAAAAACTCAAGGAAATGAATGTGCTGAGTAATTTTTAAAAATATTTTTGCTTAGGTAGTGTAATAAGCAAACTAAAGTTATCACAATAAATCAATAGAGCAGGATGGGTGAATACAAGGTGACAACAATACATGAACGCTTGAAGCTGAGGCTAAGGTTTCTGATAACTGATGAACTCTCTAAATGAATATAATAACACTGGAGTACATTCAATAGAAAGACAGGAAGAAGAAATGAAAAGGTTGCATAAAACTACTAGAGAGTTTAATTACCAATCATAAATTTTAATTAAACTGCTAGCAGTTTTTATGAGTGGAAGACAAGGATAACAAGGATAGATTACAGAAGAAAAATCTACAATTTACCCTTTATCCCCATACCGGTAAAATTTATAGTCTACACAATATCCCAAATTGTTACAAAAATCATAGTTTACATACTATCATACTGTACACTTCTACTTTTCCTTTCATCATAAGGAGTGCCCAAGGCCGGGCCACTTTGACAATTTAACAATTTATTAAATGATTAAGTTAAAAAATAGGGATGGATAAATTTACTCCATCACACTAGGATTATAATTACCACAATTAGATAAATGACTGAATTAGTACACTTTTTATGAATTATAATTATATGGTTTGTATACTGCTAATTCTTAAATTATTATTCATTTAACTCAACCCACATGAAATGACCAGAAAAGAATTTTAAGATTTAAGTTAAAGAAATAAAAAGCATTTTCCCCCATTCATCATGTCATCAGTTAAATATTTTAACTTATGTACTTCAACAAAAAATAAAAATGCAATTAAGATTTTAAAAACAGTTTAAAATAATTTATCTAATGTGAATAACAGAAATTATATGAGTAATGTGAAAAATTACAGAAACACAGAGTATCAAAATTAGTGATGCTGCCATCAGATTACTAAAGAAAAATCATTGATAACTGCAGACCAACCCACTACCACCCACATTCCCAATACACCCAACCACTTGGGAAAACTATCCCTGTGATCCTACCCCACACCGCTATACAAATTAGTCCTTAAGTTAGCTAGCTACCCTCATTTCTTTATTTACTATACCCAGGACTGTGACTTCTCCCCTCTCTTCTACCTCAGTCATGTCAGGACTGGTGCAGGTGCAAAAGGAGGAGATAAGTCTGATGTAAGCTGTATGTCCGGCCTTACAACACCTGTATGATTCTCGAAACAGGTGCCAAGATTTCAGACAATGAAGGGAAAACTCTGGTTATCTTTTGGTCCTGCAGCTACCTAAGATTCGCTCTATCATCATTTGGCAGTACAGTATTTTATAATGCACTAAAAAACAGACTTAGAATAGATTTAAATATGATAAATCATCTTTGGTAATTTTACATAAAACTAACAGAAATAAATGAAAATGAATGTTAAGAATAAATATCCTAAGCAAAATAAAACATAAGTAATTTTCCTAAGTCGTTTTGTTTGAGTAATTTGCACAGAAGTAGTAAATCAAATACAACTATTATTATTTTAATCATCAGGGAGAATGGATGTATGCAAGCTGCTATTTGAATATGAATGACTTGTAATAGCAGTCAAGATTTTTGTATGTAATTTTTAATTTTGAGCTAATAGTTAATATTAATTAAATGGATTTAATTAAAGAGAAGACATTAAAAGGGCAAATGCAGTATAACACAACAAAAATATTTTAATTAGCAACATTTAAATTTTAATTAATCTCCTGATTGCAGAAGCATATTTTAATGAGCATACTGAGTCTTGCCCTGCCTTCTTCCACAAATGGCACCAATATAAACATTACTTCACTAAAACTACCATGTGCTTGTTATAGCACATACTGAGTCTTGCCCCCTTCCACAAACAATACAAATATTATTTTACTACAAAGAAAACAAGGAACTGCCTTGTGCTTGTTATAGCACATTACTGAGTCTTGCCCCCTTCCACAAACTACCACAAATCAAACATTATTTTACTATGTGTAAGGTCAATAAATTTATTTTAAACATTACTACAAAGAAAACAAAGAATGCCTTGGGCTTGTCACTAAAGTTATATAAATATATGTGAATAACTTTCAAACAAGATATTTTTTAAAATAGGAATACCATCTTCAAGGAGACCATTCTCTTATGTTTTTTTTATTAAAAAAAATCTATAAAATTGGTCTTGGCCCCCTGCAATACTGTAAGCCATCTTAAAAGACCCCATAGTCAGCTAATAGAAAAACTTACAAACGATCTTACAATGAACAAATGAACATAAGGGGTGAAATGCAAAATTAAAATCTGGAGAGATTCAATCATTTAAAAATATTTTAAAAATAATTAATAAAGAATAAATGAATTAATATCTTATTATTTTTCAATATAAAGTATAAATAAAATCAATTTATCAAATGAATACAAAAGAACATTATTTTAGTTTAAAGAGTAATATCCATACTTTGATCCTTGATCTCCATTGTGGTAAATCTAAGATACTATCCCAAGTAATTGTAAACTTATTCATTTAAGATGACACAGACAAAATCATATAAAAGTGACAATGCTGCACAGAAAAAGTCAAGAAATATAGGTAAATGAAAAAATTATGGAGGTACAAGACACTAATGAATGAATAAAGGTAAGCAGAGGTCAGAGAGACAAGAGAAATAAAAGTTGGTCAGAGAAGGCCAGGACAGTAAAAAAAATTAAATGCTGCTCAGAAAGGATAGAAAGAATACAACAGCACAGTTTGGAGAAATAAATCACAGTTGACAAAGAACGAAAGACTGGAGAAATAGACTATGATGGAAAGGACTACAAAGAAATAAAAGTCAATGGACAATAACATAATGGAGAAGTGAAGGACAGTTAAAGACTGCCTAGGAAGGAAAAACAATTGACAAAAAGCACAGAGAAAAAGTGAAGAAAAGGCATGAAGGATATTCAAAAATACATGGAATCTAGAAAGTCAAAGCTGAGACTGCCATCAGCCAGAATAGACAAATGTTTATAATATACCAGTAAATAATATATCATTAAGCTTAAGAAAATCATACTTAAAAATGTCAATAACTTTGAGTGGAAGAAATAAAAGCATTTTACTAAAATAAATTCACACAATTTTCTAAATATATAGTTGTTGTAAGTAAAAGACTGAAAATTTATGTCAAGATCTAATTGCTAGAATTATAGAGCTTAATAAAATATATAAAAGAAATTATCTAAACAATGCTCATTTCTTAGATAATCTTTACAAAAATTCCAAATGTTATAATTTAGATAAAACACATCCTCTAGACTTTATTTTTGCAATTGTAATATTGTACAATTTAATACATTATTTTAAAATCTTTTCCACCAGTTTTTGAAAATTAGGAAAAGGTACACAATTTGGGATGAGTGCAGATTTGGATTTTCTACCAGAAATCAGTAAGTTGAGCATGTCAAGCTATCAACTCACTAATGCTGTTACCAAATTACTAAAGAAAAACATCACTACTGCTGCCATCAGATTACTAAAGAAAAATCATTGATAACTGCGGACCAACCCATTACCACCCACAGTCCCAATACACCCAACCACTTGGGAAAACTATCCCTGTGATCCTACCCCACACCGCTATACAAATTAGTCCTTAAGTTAGCTAGCTACCCTCATTTCTTTATTTACTATACCCAGGACTGTGACTTCTCCCGTCTCTTCTACCTCAGTCATGTCAGGACTGGTGCAGGTGCTAAGTCATAAGTCAGGTGTAAACTGTATGTCCGGCCTTACAACACCTGTATGATTCTTGAAACAGGTGCCAAGATTTCAGACAATGAAGGGAAAATTAGGGTTAATTCTTGGTCTTGCAGCTACCTAAGATTCACTGAATCATCATTTGGCACTTAGAGAAATAAGATTAATTATATATGCTTTACTTTTGGAAAAAATATAACCGAACAGTCAAATGCAGCTAAAGAATAATGTAAATTAGTGGAGGTTAAAATAATATTAAAAAATATTGTGACAGCAATTATATATTTACTTTCCAAATGCCAAAGATCAGTAGTGGAGTTTCCCTAGCTTTAAGTCTCCAAAATATCTTAAAATAAAAGCATATGACAATGTACTTTGCCTACCCACAGTTAAATATTAATACCTGCAGCATTCAGATTTTAAAGTTTGGGAATTCTACCAATATTCAATGTCTGCCCAACAAATTTAAGTAAAAAAAAATTACTCACAGCAGTGACAAGTACATCCCCCACCAAAGAAAAAATCTTTGTGGCCATAATTGCAATACAAAAATCATGAATGTAATTTATTATTGTGCTTGTTTTGATTCACCTACCACCCCTACAAATGTTTTATTTTAAAATTTCTTTGCATATCATTTTTTGGTATCTTGCATCTACTTGTTAAATTAAGGAATTGCATATGAATAAACCTCTCATTAAGAGAATGTACTCAATGTATATAATTTTTTACATAGAAAAAAAGAAAATGGATCCAAAGATAGGTAGACAAACAAGCAGTCTGGTCAAAGAAAAAGTAATAATAAATATATAACTATAGTTAGACAGGAGAAAAGGATAAGAAGAAGATTAAAAACAATAGCAACATGAGAAATCATTCAGGTGAACAATAGGCAAATTGAACTTATTGATGGGGAAGTCAATATATTGTTTCTGACATATTACATACCTCTTGATTTTATTGAAGGACAGGGCAGTCGTGACACCTTGAGTATGGACTGTGGAGTAGGAGTGAAACGAGCAGAAGCCATCTGGAGTGAGGACTGGTGACTAATTTTGGGTGTTTGTAGCAGTGACATGCAATCAGCTGTAAATACTTGTGACTTTCTGGGAAAAAATTACATGAAGTGTGGGTTTTTTAAAATGCATATACTAATTATACATTCCTTCTAGAATACTAAAAACTCATAATGACAAGATTAAGCTCCGCAAGTCCAAGCCTGGCTTGCAGGTATACAATCAAAGGGAGATAAATAAAGCTTATTTTCAATAAGTGTTTATGCCACTGAGCTATATATAAATGGAGAGGACATCCAATGATAGCAAGCGCTGCTGATGTGTCGCTAATGGAAGTTTCAGAGCGACCATTGTGAGAAGACCAGCCTAACATAACAGTGCTGAAGACTACGTATTGGAAAGCATTATTTTTAAATTATGCCTTAGTTAACATTGTAAATTATATAATCATATTTAATTCATATTGTTAGACATTTATTATAATATTATTTTAAAAATTGTGTAAGGACAAAGTCCTTTATATTTTAAATGCTTAAAATACACATTCATGAAAATATTAATTTGTAACATTATACTTATAGAATACAATCATTAAATGATGTCATCAATAGTTTGCCATCACATTTAAAAACAACTTTGTTGAAAATAATTCTAATCAATGCTCTTGTTTTAATTTGTATGTATTTAACTTCAGGGTTATTATTTTGTTTTTCAAAATCAAAGTACATACTACACAAAAATTTATCCATTGATGTGCGTGTGTGCATTTGTGTGTGCACGCGCGCATGTGAAGACATTTCCTCTGTCACTAATGAAAGTTTTAGTGCAGTTATTTGGGGAAAACCAGTCATTGAAAACAATAGTGCTGAGGGGCATTAATTTTAATAAAACATTCCAACATTTTCGTATACTTGCAAATATGTTTATATAAATTATAGAGAGTATATTTTTCTCAAGTTATAGATATATGTGAGAGTGTATGTGCATGAAAATTTACCAAAAATAAATATACTAAATATAATTTCCTCTCTTATACTTTAAAAAAAATTAGCATGTTCTTTTAACTTTGTCAGTGCAAACTTAAAGCATAATTAATATCATAATTACTCTTGTATTTTACTATAGCATATAATATAGGTGAAAATCAGATTATAGAAAAATCTCAAAAAATTATATAAATTATTAAATTGGTATGTGTAGAATTGGTTTACAGTTGTGAATGAAAATAAGTCTGTATTGATGCATTTGAATGGTTATTAGATACTAGTCATCATATTACAAATGTGTGCATGTACTTTATTTTGATAGAATATTTTGTTGACGTGATTCTGCAGATAAAACAATTAAAAAGAAAATATTCATGACAAGCAACTTTTGCATGAATGAGGTACAATCTCATTTCATTTAAAATTTGGGCTTTGTTATTGGCACACTTAGATTACCTTAATCATATGTTTCTTCTTTGATAAAGTGTAAATGGATAAAGATCACAATTCTAAATTATAATTTGAAATAAATTTTAATTAATTAAACAGATTTATTATCATTTTACATTTTAAAAAATGGATACAAAATCTAATTTTTCATTATTATTTTTTAGTTTCCCTAGCTATTTAGCTTTACTAACATATCCCTATTTTAAATGTAATTGTTATATAAAATGTTAAATTGTCAGAGTAATCTGATCTTGATCACTATTATGATGGTATTTTTGAAAGTGTCTGAGTTGGAGTAAATACTCGACTTGAGAATATGCTAGAAATTGCTGATGTAATGCAAACTAATTTCAACTGGGTAAGTAGTTTTTATTATCCAATGGTTATATGAGAACAAGACCAGCCAATGGGCTGAGTTATAAAATTTACCTGCTGTAGAGAAATTGATTGTCTGATCATTTTGAATTTGGAGTGGCAAGGCAGCCATTAACTTAATGGTGAGTTAACTGACTGGTTGAGAGAGAATGGACTTAGAAATATTTCATGCATTTTTGCTATTGATGTATTATAATTGAGTTTTACTTAGAGATGTATTATATATTATATTATATATATTAAAGACTATTATTTCTACAAATGTTTGCAAGTAAAATGCTCATATATAGTATGTTAAAAACTTGACATTGTTTTGATGTGCTGTATTTATGCTGTGTGCATGTTTCTGGCTAATACTACTGCAGGAAACTGTAAGTTGAGACTGAAATGTAAGAAAGAATCAAGTTATAAAGTGATAAACTGGAAACTTAGCATTTGTTTCCTGATTATATTTTACAGGGCCAAGCAATTTTTAAATGAAATTATTCCATGATCTTTCAGATCAATATTCCTAATGGTTTTTAAATGAAATTATTCCATGATCTTTCAGATCAATATTCTTAATGGTTTTTAAATGAAATTATTCTGTGTTATCCTTAGGCCTGGAAAAGCTAAAATCAAATTCCAGACATGTACGGTCTGAAATTTCAGACCTGAGTAAGAGTTGTGAAGGTTTTGACTTGTGCTATTTTTCTCTCATGCTGCTGACATCCAAGAGCTCAGTATTGGCTTTGACATAGCAATATGGACAGGAAACTCCCAATGACACAAACATAGTAAATAACAATTGACTATATTTATAAAATATATTTTAATTCAATATAAAATGAACTGACCGCTTTCATTTACTTGCACCAAAGGCTGTAAAAGTAAATTCAATTATAGTGAGAGAAAAATTAAAGTATTTAAACTATATAATTAAACCCAATAAAAAATTACCAAGTACTCACTGAACAGAGAGTGGACTTTGAGGTGACTTTGGTGAATGAAGATGGCTCAAGGACATACCGAAAGTCCCTGTAGGCTTAAGCACTGGGTACACAACCTGTACAGTTGTACTACAAAAAAGTTATCAAGTGTTCTTGTATCCAACAATATAAACAAAAAAGATAACAGCATAAAAATTAAAAATGCTATACAATATATACAAGATATACAATACAAAACAATAGCCTTCAAAACACTTATTAATAAGATAAACAATGCCTCACTAGGCATACACTGTTACCTACCTATCTTTGCTATAAATAACTGCATTGTCCTGCTATCAAAGAATAAGAAATGACATTAACCCGTTGGTCATCCTTGGGTTAAAATGGGTCACAACTGCACACAGGTTTAGTGTAGCTTGTTTGCCATTTTAATTTTAACCAATCAGTCTGAAGTAAACATGTATACTGCCTAAGCGGCCAATGTGTTCTAATTTTTTCATTGGATACTATATTTGGAATGATCAGTTTCATTCAAAAAGGGGTTTTCCCACAACCCATGCTTGGCAGCCATTTTGAACAAAGTCTTCTTGATAGCCTGGCAAGTTTGGAGATTGATTGCATGTTGACTGCTTGATCTAATAAAGTGAATTGTGTGGCAGATCCTAATGAACTTTAGATTTAAATTCAACTAGCCCCTACTGGAATTTTTGATGTGACCTTGTGATATCACCACCAAAACCGGTCATCATTTGTCAAAGTACCACGTGGCTTCGTGTGGTTTTCATTGTGTGCAAAACACATGGAGCTTTTGCTCGAAAAATATACATTTTAATTATTTTTCACATCTGAAAATTATGACAGAACATTATTTTGGAAATGTTCAAAGAAGAAAAGTGGTTTTATTGGATTTGTTTTCATGGATGTGGGCAAGTTTGCAAGTTCTACAAAAAGGTAAGACAATTTTTTTCTAATTATTATTAATTTTTTAATTTGAAATAAATGAAAAATAAATACTGACAACCATCCCATCCTCTGAGCAGGAGTAGAGACTGGAGTGAAATCATTGAAAAAAATAGAAGGCAGCAAGAGTAGACAACATCTCTGCAGAACTAGTCCAAGAAGGAGAAGCCACGATAGTGCCCTACTAACAATCTGCAATAAGATCTGGCAGACAGGGAGTGGCCAACACCATGGACTGAGTCACTCATAACTCTCCCGAAAAAAGGCAATTTGCAGCAATGTCAGAACTATCGTACGATCAGTCTTATATGTCACCCAGGCAAAGTCATATTAAACAGACTGAAGCCACTGGCAGAGGAAATCATAGCTGAAGAACAGGCAGGCTTCAGACCAGGGCGAAGCACAAAAGAACAGATCTTTAACCTGAGATTACTACGTGAGAAGTATCTCCAGCACCTCTATCATGATTTTAAGGTGTTTGAGAGGGTGGGATATGCAGTTCTTTGGTCCACCATGAAGCTGTGCAACATCAATGCCAACCTGATCAAAGTCATTGGACTGACTATCCGAGCCAAATGAAAACAAGCTAATGGCAGCAAGAAGTGTTTCAGTTTAAATTCATGGACTTTCTACATGGTGATTTTGCAATAAAAAATTTTTAAACCAGTGGAAAACCACTGAAAATTCCTACACCAGTTATATGTAAGTTTATATCAGTTAGCACAACTTAAATTTTCCAGTGACAAAGTTTATCACACATGCACATACGTATGTGTTGTGTTTGCATATGAGGTGTGTGACTGCAAATATGTGCATTGTGTCTGTGAATACATCATGGTTTGCTCTGAGGACACAATAAAAATTAAATTACATGCATTATTAATGAAACATTAATTGCTTTCAGAATCCAGATAATACCAAACGTATGTGAATAAATTTAGGTTTATATCAAAATTCTTTTAAAAGCATACCAATAAATATAAATATTTCAACTGTATCAAAATACAGATATTACTTTAAAATCAAAACATTTGGTTAATCTAAAGTTTCTTGTTCATTAATTAGCTCCAACAATCAAAGTTGAAATATAAATTTCTAAAAAGAAAAATCTGAAATACAGAATACTTGAAAATTAAAAGGAAACCTTAATAATTTTGGTGACCCGTCAAATGCACGAACGACAATTGTGCGCACCGACAAATGCTCATAGGGTTAGGGTTAGGGTTAAGGTTAGAGTTAGGGTTAGGGTTAGAGATAGGGACAGAATGTGTCGTCGCGCTTTTGTCCATTGCGTTTTTGTTGGCGCGCATTGTTGGTGAACCATAATTTTAAGACAGACAACTGCAATTACAAAAAACAATTTATCAAATACAAATTAAGTACACATACTTAAGCTGTCTCTGGGTTCGTGGAGTGGCAGGTGTACAAAGAAATGGTCCTGGGTTGTTAACAGATAATACTCTGCAATTTAAAATTAAAAGACTGGTAAAAAATTTGCATAATCCTCTTCAATTGAATTGAGTGAATGATTTTTTAGCTTGTAAAATCCATTGTGAAAAAAGATTAAAAAGGCAACCATAGCAAATAATATTGCAAAAATTTTGCTTAATCAGTTACCTACTTCAGTCATAACCGTGTTTTTAAAGTACACTTAAATAACACTCACAATCAGGACACATGCACCTTCAAAAGCATATATCAATAAAAGGATATTTTAATGGCATGCTATTACAAATAAGTACTGTAAAGCAAAACCTGAATATTACAGAACACATACATTCAAGAACTTAAATTTAGAACTCTTCTGCATAAACCTATGTATTAAAAAGTACAGTATAAGAACTTAAAACTCTTTATGATTAAACAAAGCACAGTATAAGAACTTAACCCATATGCTGACATGAAACCCTATAAGGCCTCAAGACACCACATTTTTGACACTCATGAAACGGCTTCTCACTCACTCGCTCGCTCAGTGTAAACAATGGTACATTAAAAAAAAATAACAATCAAGGTGAAGGAGAAAGATATGTTTGGCTTCAGCAGCCAATCTGCTCTCATTGGCTAACTATTTTTAGAAAGGTCATATCATTGAAAGTGAAGAAATTACCCACCACCCCACGCTTGTCGAAGCTGAGCTGCCATTTTGAACCGAGCTTATTTTGTCAGGAATAGCATGTTTCGAGAATGATTTTTAGTTGTTTGCTTGATCTTACCTAACGAACTTTATTGTGTAGTTAATTAAAAAAAAATGTAATGTAATTCAACCAGCCTACTGAAATTTTGGATGTGAACATGTGATAATAAAAAAAACCAAAAAAACGGTCGTTCTTAAAGCAAAGCACTATAGTTTTCATGTGACACTTTCGTTTTGTTCAAAAGCATCCAATTTTTCAAGGAAATAGTGAATATTAACACAAGAACTATTATTTTATATTATATTCAAGTGGTAATTAACATAAATCGTTTTCTTTGGATTTTATTCAAAGAAACAACTAACAAATTGACGAAGGTCAACAAAAGAAAAGGGTAAGAAAACTTTTTTATTTATTTATTTATTTTTGAATTTGAAATAATAACAACACGTTCAGTAATTAAATTTAAATAAATACTTTACAAATGTCCCCCATAATGCTTATTTTGAAAATCATTTTAGAACTGTATGAATTATTCTTGCTTTTAATTATTTAGTAGACTAGTAAAAAAAAAAAAAGATAAACGTTTGCAAGTTCAACAAAAAGATAAAAAACCCTTGTATTATTTCTTTGTTTTTGAATTTGAAATAAATTAAAAATAATACTTTAAAAATTCCTTAGTAAGTCTATAATAGGTAGTAATTTAAATTTTTTAAATCCATTGATTACAGTCACTTAAAATTTTTAGTAGACTTGTTAAAAATAAAAATGATGCCGAAAGTTCAAGCAAGTTCAACAAAATGATAAGAAAACATTTTATTATTTCTTTGTTTTTGAATTTGAAAAATTTTAAATAATACTTTAAAAATTCCTTAGTATGTCTATTATAGGTAGTAATTTAAATTTTTAAAATCCATTGATAATTACAGTTGCTTTTCATTTTTTAGCACAGTGACCCATTCAATTATCGAGCCTGACATGGTGGTGTCAGATTACGCAATTTCGCCTATCAGCCAACAGATTAAAACATTTACATCAGTTCTTGTTCACTATCAATTCAAGAAACCCACTATTTTTCTTAATTATTACTATTCTTAGAACAGATTCTGACTGTGAATGACCTAGTGGATTTGTTTATAACCTAATTTTCAAACTGCTTTCAATGCTAATTTGCCTGAAATTTGTTTTGCTTTTTAAAAATCAAGGTTTATAAGATTTCTCCTTTTCCTCTACAATGAAATGAACAGAAACAAGATATTTTTTTACAGTATAGTAAATGCAGAAAATATAGAAGCTGAATTTATGCGATTAATGCACAAAACTCTTACCTGTTAACTTTGTCATTTCTTGACTGATTGCTGTTGATATCTATTGCACTTTCATCATTTGCTCTGTCTTTCTCATCATTGGATAAGAGCCTTTCAGCCTCTACAACTTTTTCCATGACAGCCATTATCAAAGTTGACTGTGAGTTCACTTGCAGATCTAGTTGTTTATTTACCACAGTTGTCAATGGTTTTGGTCTTGGCACTGCAGAAATGTTCTCTTTTCAAAAGTTATTGCATCCATACATAGTTTCAGAATACCAATATGTGAATTTGCAAGATAACAATCTTGTTCTGAGTGAATCACTTACAATATGCAAGATGTATTTAAATTTCCCTTTAAATAAGTATATTTAATGTTCTTATTTCTATGCTTGAATAGAATTCATTCATGTACATTTTAAAAAAATAAAGCTGACAAAACAAGAAATTTAACAATGCACTGAAATTTAAATGGCTATAACAACTTTAATAACACACTGAAAGCTAAGTAAGGATAACTTCAGAGTACTGATATTTCATTACTGCAGTATAGTACAAGGACATAAGCTATTTTCTTTTTGATAAAATTTGCAACATGCAGAAAACTCAAGTCTAAAGTAAACTGCTAAACACACCTTCAAGTCTTTCTGTGGAAACTGATCTGACTGGTGCCAGTGGGTGATTGATAAGATACTGCTGAGAAGCAGGCAAGCAAGAACGAAATCCCTCCACTAAAGCATTGCGTGTTTTAGCTCTTTCACGTGCTTTTACACTCATGTCCATCTGCAAAAAACACAAAGCAGTATGTACAGCATGTGCACAATAATCACAGAGCAGAAGGGAAAAATATATTAAAAAAACAATACAAAAAGAAAACAAGGAACAGCTCTATGAACTTAATGTAACATATTTACATTAAAGAAGAGAATATCTGAGGGGCAAAAATGTAATATATATATATATACATTATTATAAACTATGTACATTAACCCTCACACCCTTTAGATATGTATTCTGATGTATAAGAAAATGGACAAAATGCAAATAATGACTGTGCTATGTAAGTTGATTTAAGTGTATACTAATGGGTGCAATTGATGTAAATGAAAATTTTAAAAGATGCCAACTATCAAAATGTAAAAATAACTCTGAGAACAAATATGTTAAAAAATTATTTGAGAAAAATGTAAAGATTCAATTATATACCTTTTTTTGTTGTTGTCTACTATTATATATTACAAAAATATAAAATTCAAATTATGGAATATGTGCTAAAATTCTGAACAGTACTTGGAATATACAATTTTTATTGTATATACTCATTACAGGCATAACAAAAGCAACAATAAGCAGCACATCAAATATGAAGGCACATACTTCAAAGATAAAACTTACAGTGGCTCTATGCCTCATGCGGTCATTAAGACGGATTGCAGTTACATACTGGGCCCTCTGCAACAGATGCAGAACTAAGAGCTCTGCAGACACAGGATCAACACTCTCTGAAAGGTATACCTGGAGACAGTTCTCTTCTACATCTGTTAAAGGGAGTTCAAATAGCAGTTCCATGAATTTACCTGCAATGAGAAAAGAAATGATTCACATTTAAAAAGGCTCTATGCACTTTTAAAATTTTGTTTAGAAATGTACAAGAACATATCTAAAATATTTATTCATAATATATATATATTAAAAAAATGATAATATTACATCATGCTGATAGCTGTGCATACAGCAAGTGACTGAAAACTTAATTTTAGTAGAATGGAAATTGATCTATTAGTACAAACTGGGATAGTAGATTATGGCCATTAGACTAGACTGTAACAGGAGTCAGACACTTAGACCATTCTGAAGCAAATACACAATTTTGTGAATCCTATGGAGGGAGAGTGTCGCGGGTCGTGTTATGGTGGTGGAGCTGACTGTTGCTGGCCTCTCTCTCCTTCTCAGTTTAAGGTGTGTGTGTGTGTGTGTGTGTGTGTGTGTGTGTCAGGTCAGCTATTGCAACTTGCCAAGATCACAACCGAGTGACTGATGTGTAATATAATCACTCTCGCACTCAAACACCACGAATGTTCTTGTGGGGGAAAAATCTTTATTCTGAGATGAGGGGTAAAATGTGAAAGTCAGCGTGTATGTGTGAGTAGCAGTGTGAATGTGATGTGAGGGACGAATAGAACGAACAAACAAACAACCATACCAACGCACTTTCACAACAGAGAGAGAAAAACCTAACACTTGATGAAGAGTAAACAAAGAAATTTATTCTAATAAAAAAAATGGGCTACTCTCTCGTACAGTGTTAGTCATTCATTCAGAAAAACATCCTCACAGCATGGGAACAGAAAACTGCCGACAAGCTGGCATAACACGTTTACGCAGGCACGGCCACACTGATGAATTGGGTCCGTGTATCAACAAGCAAGTATCAAGCACGACGTATGGCGAAACTGTATTGAAAAATGTCAATTTCTAGGGCTGGTGAAGACCAAAGCACCCTGTCTTTCGCTGAAGAGCGCAAAGATTGTAGTCGCGTGGGCTGAGTGATGAAAATGTCATCTTTAGGTGCCACAATTAACGTCATTAACTCTTTACATCAAGACATTAATACATTACATTGTCCACTGAAGCGGAGACACTGTGCAAATTCAAATTAAGGAGCTTTGTAAGGAGTGCTTAGGGAGTGCTTCTGTTTACTCCTATGAGGGAGTGCTTTTGTGTGATGCAGAGATGGGCAGATGCACTGAAAAAAATTACACAAGCTATGATGTAAGGTAAAATGAGAGAGTGACATGTTTGAATCTGCTGATCATGATAGATCTTTTCAACACTGCAGCACACATAGATAACTCCATGAGTACTTTTTAATATGTGGTTCTTACTAAATGTAGGTAAGCCCACTTGCTATATGGAGAGTGGAGACGTCACATTGTGACTGGTTTCACTCTTTTTCAAAACTGTCTATCTCGGTAATTAGAAGAAAGAAATGGGTGAAAATTGTTTTAATAAATAAAGGAATCTTCCAACGTTAAATATAAGTTTTGTTTGTACATTTGAATGATGTATTATTTATTACGTTTTGGTATTACTTTGAGTGCACATAGAGTGCATCTGGTAAGTCAGTATTCAGGAAAACTTATTTTACCTTTTAAATTAAAATAAAACAAAAGGGAACACATTTACTATATCATTTTAATTTTGCAACAACAGAAAAAGGACCACAGTTCAAATTCTATAACTATACATTTTAAAAAACGAAGAGAAACAATTTATGCTTAACTGTGAGAGGGAGGAAGGGGGATATGAAGGGAGAGAGACTGGTAAAAGATCATTTCACATTCTAGTCCTTCCTAAACCATGAGATGAGCTGGAATTTTTAGTGGCTATAGGTAAAAGGTGTAAAATTTATGTTTACACAGTGCACACATTATAATTGTAAAAAAAAAAGTATTCACGTGGTATAATAGAATTTTAGGAAGTATAATATCAAATACAATTATACGAAGACAAAGAAATGCATAAAACGTTAATAAAAAAATACTAATCATATCCAATTCTTAATTAACAATGCATGCTTATTGAAGAATAATATCTTGTTAATAACATTTTAAATTTACAGTAAGACTTTCACTATTTTTTCTCTGGTCTAATGGACATAACTAAAGTAATATGTTTATTATAAAATAATATATTTAAATAATTTATAAAATAAAATCTATACTAGATATTCTAAAACTAACAACTGATATTGCTTTCTCATAACAAAAACAACATATATTCCAAATTTTATTAATGTAGATTGATAAATATATTTTTTAAAATTTTCCTTGCAGTATTCTGGTTGTATAGACTGACAACTAATACAGAACACAAGTTCTAAAGGTTCACAGCATTACAAGAGTATGAAATATTAAAGTGAATCATATGTGCAAACAATACTAGTAAAGTAGTAGTGGGTGGAACCCAGGGTAAGAAACCTGTATGATGCATGATGTTGAAAGATGATTATATTAATGAATGTAAATCGTTAGTAGAAAATCTTATATGACTGAAAAAATACAAACTAATAAAAACTACCACAACTCACGTTTCTGGCATTCACTAAAGATGTGTCTCAGCATTGCTTCTTGTTCATCTACCCCTGAACTATAGCGAACATATTCCACAGCTTGACATACCAGTCTGTAATGATGAAAGCTCTCAGTGAAATGGAGAATATTAAAGGTATTATTAATGTCATACTTTATTTAAAATATATGAGGAGATTGCAGCATATCTGTGTTTTCATTCTGAGAGGAAAAGATTATCACCATTCCTACCTTAATAAAAAGAGGGTGAAAACCTCAAGGCAAGTTTTAAGCAAGAGATTCTTGAAAAGTATGCCTATGAGCTTGCCATCTATAGAAAAGTTGTGGCTAAGCTGTACATAAACGGTACAAGATGTGGCTAAGCTGTAAATGAATGATACAAGATGTGGCTAAAGTGTATATGTAAATGTAACAAAATGTGGATAAGAAGTATATGTATGGAACAAGATGTGGCTAAGATGTACATGTGTACATATGCAGTACATAAGAAATTAAGCCAAACACTGACACTATTTTATCAGATACTTTATTAGTTTTCTTTGTAGGGATATTTAATACCATAACTACTATTCTTGTGCCTTAATATGTTTGAAAAATCGATTGCTAATTCGGTAAATTTTGAAGGCCCAAAATTTAGCACAGTCTTATTTAGTGTTAAATGTATATTTATTCTATATTATATACAGACCTTCCATTTTTTGCATTGTTCTTTATATACAGTATCTCAGAAAACAACCTCCATATATAATAAGAATTGTATCTAACCACAAATCTCAACAAGGACTCACCTGTTTGCTACAAGAATTGTCAATCTCATATGAACATCCTCTTGGGTGAGAATTGGAGGATTACGAGCTGAGAGATACCTGGCCGCAGCTGATGCTTCACCCTGAATCATAAGTGATCGTAGCAAACAAGCATGTTGCCAAGTACCCAAATCTTCACAGGTTCCTTGCCGCAATAATTGTGCTATGCCTTCCTGAATGACAATTTAGTTTCAATGTTAATCCAATAAAGTACTGACCCAGACTTCAAAAAAGAAGAAAGATTATCCCTGTTATTTGAAGCTAAGAGAAACTAGAAAAATTACACTAAAATATGAAACCACTGAAAAAGGAGAATTTTTACCATTAAAAAATAATGGGATTAATTAAGACATGTCTGTCTACTGTCTAGGCATGTTTAAGAAGGACTAGTGTCACAAAAATCCAAAATACAATTGCTAAAGTGTGTACTGTAAATGGATGATATCAAATAACACTAAAAATTAAATTATGTGAAAAATATATCCTCGTTTATTTAGTATCTCAGAAGCATGAATCAAACACATCAAACATAACTCTATCTGTCTTTTGCATTGTAAACTGATGAGGTAAGGCATAAAAGTTTCAACACAAAAAAGGTCATTGAACAACAAAATGAAATATAAACATACACTATGTGTCTTTCACACATTCATCTCATTTTTAATACTTCCAATTTACCACCAATGTTAGTACTTCCTCTTATCCGATGTCAGTACTAACAAGTTAGCTACCTGCAAAACCCTATGATTGCAAAATGCAATAATATTCAACACACGAGGGATGAGAGGCCAGAACATGGTGGATTTAAAGAGTGATCTGCATTCCATTTGGGGGTTTCTCTGTCTCTCTCACGTATGCACACACACAAATTATCAAAACTGATTTGTATCTTAACTGTTCTATAACAATAGCAATTCTTAGATATAAAGATGGGAGAATTTAATGAAGACTTTTGTGCAGTAAATAATCTTTGTTCAAGGAAGAATTCAATTATTAAAGCCTCTAGCATCATGGCACTGGCATACTACTTAGATAAGTTTGGTTCATGAACAAGAAAACTAAAGATTCAATCTGCAATAACAAAGCTTTGGTTGTAATTTGTTAATATGCACGAGCTTTGCATACCTCAAAGTCCCTGTGGTCAATAAGCCAGAATCCATGTACTTGCTGCACCAGTCCATAGGGCAAGTCAAAAGACTTCATAAACAGAGGAATCTTCTCAGCAAACTGAAAGGAAGAATCCATGTGATATTATAAACTATACCATATATCAAATGAAAAGACTTTATAAACAATGGAATCTTCTTGGCAAACTGAAAGAAGAATCCATGTAATTTTATTATCTATATGTTATGTCAAATCAAAAGACTTCATAAACAAGGCAATCTTCTCAACTAAGAAAAGAAAAACCATATTAATTATTATATTACAATCTACAGGATATGGCATGTCAAAAGGCTTCATAAACAGAGGAAACTTTTCAGTAAAATAACAAAGGGGGTGGGGGTGGGGGGGAGGGAACATATGTGGTATTACAATGTACACCAGACATACAATTCTACAAGCACTGCACAAACCAGATATTGTCCAAAAATTAACATTATTTGTTATTATATTGCATTTATTTTATATTATTAGTATTTATATTAAAATGCCAATTCTGTGTAGAATCTTCTTCTTCTTCTAAAAGTCTGCTTTTGGATCACTGATCTTATGGTCTGCTGAGGAGGGGCGTAGGCAGGTCAGACTAGCTCTACTTCCGCGTGAATATGTGTTGAACTAGAATTAAGTGTTTTCAAGTTTGACAAGTACTGTTATTAAGCCAATTCTTATCTAGATTAGAAATCGTCAAGACTAGGTAATTAATGGTAGTCAACGAAGGTGACATCACAACACAAACTGTTATGCTTGTTAGAAGTTGCTGTTATTCCTCATTAATGAGTGCCAGAACATTGGAAACATTTCTGCTTAAGCAGCATGTTCGGTCTGACTTCAGGCTCACATATAGCATTTTCTAGCTGAAAACATCTCCGAACACCATGATGTGCAACCAACAGATACTCCTTCATGCCAGATGATTCAAACTTCTCTCGTGCACACTTTGCAGTATTATGTAGGACTATGACTGAACTGAAAACCATGGTGAATGAACATCTTGAGACTGAGCACAGAAATTTCAAATGCCACATGTAATCTCAATGTGCTATAGTATGATCTGACTAAGATCTAGTTAGTTATTGTTATTTTGTATTTGGTGCTTCAATAGCTGAATTCAGGCTTAGTGTAGAAATTCTAAAGGGGTACTAAATTATCTAGATCTGAGAATAGTGTTTATAGCCTAATGGAGTTTATGGCTAGATGCTAGGTTTTTTCCTAACACTACAAGAGGTAGTAGTGGAAGAACTGATTAGCGTCACTGTGATACATAATTAAGCATGGCATTTGCAGTCATTTGTCCTGTCAGTATTAAGTTAATAGCTGGTGTAGAGTTTAGTGAAATTTTTATCAGTATGATAATGTAAAGAAGTTGGAAGTACTGATTTGTATATCATGGAGTTAAAGTTCTAATTTGTGTATAAGGCTGATCTAAGCTATTTGTTTATACTGCTAAAATCTAAGTAAACGTAGAGTGCTGTTGAATAAAGCCTTCATAGGTCTTGTGACACAAGAGCATTTTGGGGGTTTCATGCTTAGATATATTAATTTATGATTTGTTTGCTATAATTTATAATCTTGAACAATACATCATGGGGTGTCTAGTATCTGATTGACATTTATAAATTGCTGAATGCATGTCAGACTTTACCAACTACCACAAGATTCAAATGGCATTATTTTATTTGTAAGCACAGAATAATTGAAACTATTGTATTGATGTGTCCTGATTCTTATTTTATGACCTTCCAATATTCTCTCTTTATTAAATCTATTATATTATTACTAATTTGTTTAATTGCCTGAACCTGTAGATTGTTAACTGTCACTGTTTGGTTGAGTTGTAACTGCTGTCATCGTCATCCTTATCAGGATGTGGGGGAAAAGTAAGCCATAGTATAGTTGCATAGGCACTGCTGTATGGGAAAATGTGTACCCTGCCGTGTCTTTGTGTGTTAAGCTCAAGAACCTAAGGGTTGTAGCAGGAAGTAAGTTGGAATATATTTTTGGTAATTCTTTATACCTATTTGGGAAGATTTCAGTTTGTTTGAAATAACTATGTGAACCAACAGTTACCTTAGAGATCTTGCAAAACTGTTCACATAAATGAAGTGCTCATCATTGGAAGGTATTTAGGGAACACATATACAGACACTGATGTATAAATTCAGTGGTGAAATATCTTACCTCTTCTTGCTGACCATGAGCAACAGTTGCCAGGTCAAAAAGCAGATATAAAGTAATGGCATCCTTGATGCTCTCTGGTACATTGTCTAACAAGTGCATTGTAAGAGCCGCCTGGAACAAAACCCCAAACATTTATTACAAAACTATGGCTTCCACCATATAAACTGTAAATGAATCAATGAAGAGAATAAGTTAAAAGTGCAAAACAGAATGTGAATGTTTAAATCTACTTAACGACAAATCGTAACCAAACTTGATTTCTTTAAAATTAAAGTGAAAAGATATGTGTAAAGAGTCTGAAGGAATACAGAATAAAGTATGAGTAGAACCCCCAAAATACACAAAAGATTTATAGAAAGTATAAATCAGGCTAAGAAAAAATTACTCTTGACTTTTCTACATGGGTTATTCTATTTCTGATGGTTATGTGGAAATGGATCTAAATTTTAAATCTTCAGATGAGATATATATCAATATGTACAGAAAGGGAAGGTATCTTATATAATCTTTTAGAAAGCACTTAAGTTAAAGAAATTCTATATAATACATATCACTGTAAATATAATTACTTCGTTACTTATCTTCCAAAATTTAAAAATTCTAGATTGAAAAAAATTCGATATACTAAATTTGTGTAATTCAATTCAAACGCAAAGCTGTTATAAAGTTGTGCAAAGTTTTAAAATTAAATCCACTTGAGTAGTTAAAATATATTCAAAAGAATTCTATAACACCAAGGTGTTTTCAAATCACAAAAATGGAATGATGCTTAAACTGAAGACAACTCTTACATGAAGACTTGGTGGAGGATATGATCCAGAGCCACCATCACACTTCCAGTGTTGTACAATGGCATCCCCTGTACTGTGCACAAGGGCATCAATGAGCATCATGTCATGAGTGTCCACAACCCTGCAGCACCACAGAATGAAAGTGATCTCAGCAAGAAACACTGAAAGAGTGCCAATGATCAACACAAACAATTTTGTAAACTAGTAGTCTTAGCAAACTGGTTTACAAAGAGCATAACAGGTCTTTACAATTGTTCACAACTCTAATAGTCTCAGCAAACTGGTTTACAAAGAGCATAACAGGTCTTTACAATTGTACACAAGTAGTCTTAGCAAATAGGTTTATGGAGCATAACAGGTCTTTACAATAGTACACAACACTATTAATCTCAGCAAATAAGTTTACAGAGTATAACTGGTCTTTACAACTTTACCAAAAAACTTGTAGTCTTAGCAAACCAGTTTACAGAGCATAATTGGTCTTTACAAACATTTTTACACACTATAAATTTTACAGAGCACCAATGGTTTACACAAATAATTTTATAAATACCCACTCAACCACCATCTTGAAGTTATCATGGAAGGTCTCTCGGAAACAACCAAAGGCAGAGAAGGAGAAAAAAAACAAAACCAAAGGCAGGGAAAGATTAAAAAACAAAAACAAAAGGAAAATAAAAAATTAAAAAAAGGCAGGGAAAGAGTTAAAAAACAAAAGGAAAATAAAAAAGCAAATAAGAGGAATGGCCCAACACTGATGGGGAGGTGGGGGCTGGGTGAGGTGGTGTCAGTTGAACATCATAGGCATGTGTACCTACTAAAACGACTCAGTATGGTATATATGCCTATGCTCTGTAAGATGTTCACCTCACACCACCCCAGGTGATCAACAATTCCTGGACACTGCTGCAGAGTCTAAGTTATTGAAACAAAAGAAAAGGGCAAGCAACTGAAGAAAGACAAAAATAGAAACACCAATAATTTATAAAGAGCATTTTCTCCAGGATAGTTATGAGAGATTAGTGTCCCACTCTTCCTCCCAACCTCCCCTTTTCTCTGCACTAAATAGACAAAAGCTGGAAACACTTCCCCAAATCAGTAAGTAATTAACAAACAAATTTTCAAAGCATCACTGCCATTTGAAGGAAGTCCTATTGCCTTAATGATATGAAATTAAAATTCTTTCACTGCAATCACAGTTACATATATAAAGGGGTGAAAATGCTAAGAACAAATTCTGCACACAAGATTTACTATTTATGTCTATTTTCATTAAGTTAAATGCAAGAAAATAACCTCAACTTAAAGAAACAAAAAGAGTAATTTATAAACACTCAGGTTTTGTGGATTTTTTTTTTTAAATGTAAACATCTCCTACATAAAACTATACGTCAAATTCAAGTTTCTCCTCACCCATGTAATTTTCGTATTTCTGCTCGCCTCTCCTGAAATATTTGGGCCAGACCACTGGCAGGATAGAGGTAGCGGAATGGGGAGGCATCACCAGCCTCTGGGAAATAAAATGAAAACCAAGGCTGAGTTTTGTTATATTATTTATATTTTGTTTGCATTATTTATTACAACAAACACAGCACATTCAGTATTTGCAGCATAATTTTAAAATAATAAAATGAAATACTAACTGAAATACAAAATACAATACAAATTTCAAAAGAATATCTCCATACACACCATCATATTCTGGCAAAAGACCATTGTGGATAAACCACAAGACCAACTTGAGATGACGACGCAAGAGTGAGACCACTTCAATCCTTTGTTCTAGTTCTGCTTGACCTGGATAACAGAGATGAAAAGTAACTTTCCTTTCAAAAGAATATTTTCCTTCAGATAAATAAACAATGAATGATGCTCATAATTTTTCACAATACAATAAAGCACTGACAAACCTAGTTTAATAATAATAACAATAAAGATTTCATAAAACATTTGATTTTTAAAATGTTTTTACAATATTTATAAGTGAAATACACAGCAGGGGTCTATAAAAACTATTTAAGTACATAAGTAAAGATAATATAACAAAATAAAATATATCCATAGGGAAAATTACAATATAAAACACACAAAAAAATGAATTTACAAAGAGAAACATAAATAAAATATTTTGAAAAATACAGTTTGAACAATGACAGAAGAGATAGTGCTAATCTTGTTATGACAAGGATGTGTCTTGAAGTCCTATCAACCCTTTGTTGGGTACAGAGTTGAAAACGAATATATGCATAAATTAAGTTTAGAAATAGGGATAGGCAAATTTACTCTGCCACACATCTTTTTTCTTGCCCAGCAAGTTATGAATAAACTTTCATCCTATGCGCAGTAATGGGTTAAAAATAACCAGAGTATGTCAGCTCAAAAGGAAGAACATTCCTGGCAGATGGGCCCAATAAGAAGTAGCAGATATAACATACACACTCAGAATGTTTAAAAAGTCTCTCTTTTACAGTGTCCAATAAAGAAAAGTACTCACAAACAATTTTTACTGCGATAGGGAAAAAAGAGATTTAAAAAAATGTATAGTGCTGAAATTTATTCATTTGTTAGAAAGAAAAAAAGTACTACTTTTAATTATATTAAGTGTTAAAAATTATTTATTTGTTAGAAGGAAAAAAAGTGCTGCTCTCAATAATTTTTGATTATGACAGTTTAAACAGAAGTTGCACACAAATCTACAAAATATGCAGAATCCTCAGTGATGAGTTGGCAGAAATTGTGAAGGGGTTTCAGTCTTGAGCCACTCCCTTATCCCAAGCCCCTGGAAGCCCTTTTTATTGCATCAAAGGAAGTAAAAGGTCCCAGTTTAAAAGTGAAAGATCCCAGTGTACAAAGCAAGAGTGTGGAGGTGAATGTTACCACAAATCTGGAAGGAAAGGAGGTAGATGGATGGATTCTGATAGGGATAAGGTTCTGACTTGGGTGGATTCTAATAGGGATAAAGTTCTGGCTCTTGATCCAAATGGCTCTGTCTCAGGTCCTAATGAGTCTGGGTCTGTTTTGCCAAGACTTTATTCATGGTTGTTTTCTGGTACCAGTAGTCAGTGAAGGGTGACAAAAAGTAAAAACAAATCATATTTGTACACGAACTTACCTTGGTCAGTGATGGGTGACACCGGATTCAGTAGTGCTTGAAGAATGGTCTTCAGGTAAGAGAGAGAGCAAGAGTGGTTGAGTAACACCTGTAGCATACGCTGGTCCACGGGCATGCCAGACCAGTTATACAGAGGCTGGCCTGGAAATAGCAAATATGCCAGCTTAGCAAGAGTTACTTTCCTAGGAGCCCAAACAGTGATAATTTCAGGTAATATATAAGTTTTGCACAGACATCAGAATCATAAACAAAAGAAATAAATTTAAACTGCATCAATGCAACCATCTCATTTGCCTGTGTGAAACTTTATCACTGTATAAAGCTTGTTTATTTTTCTGTACAAATCTTAACTGCAATAAGTTGTCTCATTTCCAAACATGTGCAAGAAAGATGTATAAGAAGATAACAACTTAAGAGTCAAATTACATTTGGTTTAACAATTATAGCCTCTTCAAATAAAAAAAGTTCTCTTCAGCAATAATGAAATTAAAATAATTAAATAGTTGCTGCAAATAATGAGCTCTTGTGTGGTTTAAGAAATGACTGAAAATAAAACTGCATTCTTATTTACAAGATTTACTTTCCTTTCAGACATGCAAATGAAATTCCAAGCAAAATAATAACTGCAAGCAATCAATTCCCATGAGGAGAAATGACATGACTGATATGCTGCCTAGTGATAAGCAAGAAACAGAAGTACAGAACAGACTCAGTCAACTGATTCTGTGTAGTTAATATTAAATTTCTTTTTAAAATGTTCTCCAGTATTTACCCGGCATCTGAAGTGTGGCATTACTCATCACAACTAGAAAAGTAAATGTTACACTTACAAGTTGTATCTATTTGCTGCTTGATGGCAGTCACTCTTTCCCAAGTCCAAACTAGCAGCATCTGCAGTGTGCAACCTTGATGCACAAATTCTGTAAAACACATATATCAACTTAATGCAATTATGGTCTGAATTTATTTTTACTGCATTAGTGTGAAAAATGTACCGACATGGATAAGTAGGTTAAGGAAAAAATCAAACAAACAAAATGAACTTCAATCTAGTAGTTGTTTTTTTTTTTAAGTTTAAACCATAATTGCTTTTATATATTTTTCTTTTAATTTAACATAAGAAATTGGTAGTGGCATTAGAACAAAGCTAAATTAAAAAATATCTTCAATAATACAACAAAAAATTGTATTTGGTGAAGATGCAATAGCAATTATTATTTTTTTAAATTAATATGAAATTGATAATTGTGCCATGCCAAAGAAACTGAATGATTTCATTTTATGACTTCTCAACACTATCTGACTCACGAAAAGAAGAAAACAAAAAATCAAGTAGCAATGTTCATCATGATTTGAAAAGAGGTTAAACAGCACACACTGCTTGATGCTCAGCTCTCAAAAACTTTCAATAACAAAACAAAACACTAATCTGAATACCTCCATCAGCCCAAGTGCGAATGCAGGAGGCAATGAAGTGAATTTTTCCCTGTTCAAGAGCCAATGTCAAAATGGCCTTTCGCTGATATTCCTGAAATGATGATGGAAATATATTCTATTATTTCCAAAACAAGCAACATATCCATACATTTTTAAGAACCCAACACCACACAAATATTTTTAAATAAATCAAAGAATTATGTACACATGAACTTAACCAAAACATAGGATGGTTTAGCAAGCCTAATCTTAATTATCATAAGAATGTAAGAGTAGAGAAAAAAAAGACATTGCAAGATCTGAAGCTTAAGGCAATATGTGGCAGTAAAATCAAATTTTCCCAACAAGTATAATTTGTAAAAGTTTTTGTTGAACGAATTTGTCACTCTTGGTTCTGTGAATGCACAATAAAATAAGCATCTGCTGAAATGGAAACCAAGATAAACAACTGCTCTGCTGGATTTCTTAGAAATAATTTCTCAAGATTCCAAGTTAAAAATTTCATGTTTTTTCACTTTAATTTAGATTGTAGCTACATTGTGACTAGTTTTCTTTTTATCTATTTTACTTTCTTAATTATTATTTTTTTCAAAATGATATTATTTTTAATGTCATTTCCCAACTTTCCCATTTCCCAAGTCACAGAGAATAAAACTAATTAACAAACCTAAATTTTCTTCTGCCACAATGTAAACAACACTATAATGAATAAGTGCTGCAAAGTTTCAATCCAACATGACAGCTAGATTTTGAAAAATCTTGTCCCTAAAATCTGATACAATGCATAGAAATGAGAACAGAGTTCAGAGTTCAAACAGCTTTTTAACATAATTCTAAACCAATTATGCCAAATATGATTTTCAACTTAGCAAACACATGGCACTTCAATCTCCTTTCTCAGAAAGTAGACAAGCCAACAACTCACTTTTGAATTATGCTCTTTTTTAATTTCTCAGAGGAAACTGTCACTAGAAGGAGAAAGTTAAATGCAAACTTGTAAGTAGCATGTGAGTTCTGAATGTCATTCGGTACTGTCTCTTCAGCAGCAGCAATAATATTATTTTGATTTTTATTATTCCTTGCAATTGATAGCTGATTTTTCCTTGATTGGTAACTTTTAGAAGCTGAACGAAGCATATATTATTTTTACATGAACCATTTTTTCCAGCCTGGGTGACTGAATTTTAAAAAGTGTAAGCCGATGCCATTATGGAGCATCTGAGGTCATGTGACCAATTTTGTGCAATCACACAATTTCAGAGCTGAAAGGTCAGATTTTCCATATATGGAACATAGCTTGGAGTAACCTGATGCAAAAATAGGCGAATCTGATGTTCTTGATGCATTTTTCTATACAAACAAAGCTGAACAAAAGGCAGAAGAGGTAACGAGAATTTCACCAGTATAAATCATGGTGTTAGTGCTGAACATTTCTACAGCTTGAAAATCAGCAATTACACGCAGTATTTGAAACAAAACGCTCCAAAAACCATGGTGGTTTGTGAAATAAAAGAACTTTTATTACATAAGTCACTGATGGCGACAGACAAGATGATGACTGATTCTGAAAATACACACATTAAAATGTCTAAAAATGCACACAAAATCCCCAAAATGACAAAAATGACTCAAAATCCTGATTTATCACTTGTGCACATCAGCCGGTCTTACTGCAATTTATTTTGTAGCAAAACAAGAGATGCAATAGAAACAGCTCTTGTCTATGAATTTATATTTACAAGATACTAGCAAAACCAATTCAGACACATTATTTCAATGGGTTATAATTTTATATTTATATTTTAAATATTTCTCAAAATTCTTGTAAACAAACAAACAACAAAAAGGAGTACCAAATTAAAACCAATTTGAACTATTTTATTATTTAAGTAAATACAAAATCATCACCTCCATAGAAGAAGTTATAACATCTGGTGACCTGGGCAACAATCCAGCCTGAATACAGCTGTGATAGAGGTCAGAAGGTCTGAGAAGACACGAGGGACCATTGGTTTCTAAATTTGCAAGCACCTGCAAAATGTTTAATTTTAAAATGATCTTCATGAGGTGAAATGTATGAACATAGGAAATTAAATGAGTCAAATGCTAACGAATAGTAAAATATATTCCACAACCAGTTTTATGTGAGATGATGCTGACATAATAAAACTGATTCAGTTTTCACATTTGGCATTCGAACAAGAGCTTATACAGATGTCTTTCCTTTCTTTGAAATCAATTTTACCAGACCTAAAAGTGAGTGACATCAGGAACATCTAAAATGTTAATCATATAACAATTGATAAAAACTGAATACCTAAATAATGCAACACCAAGCAATCAGTTGTTTCAATGTAATTGCTACATATATATATTATAAAAATTTTAAATCAGTTAAATTTCATTGTATCTTAAAAATAAAAAAATCAGTGAAATTACAAAGTATATTTTAAAAAAATTTCAATGTAGATTGAAAAAAAAAATCAGAAAGATTTCAGTGTAGATTGTGAGCAGATAATCACAAAGTTATAGTAGCTGTTCAAATTAAAGCCTTAACAAAGAAAAATTATAAACAAACCTGGCGTTGTATCCCCAGAAAAGAGGCAGACAAAATTCCATTGGTAAACAAAAGAACACCGTCTGTGATCAAAAACATATTGCATAAAATTTCAGAATTCCTCAGAGGAACAAAAAAGCAAACCATATAAAAACAAACAAAACAATCATCATAGTCCAAAAAGGGCTACTAATTACGTAAGAAATGTCAAAATGTCATTGGTAAACAAAAGAATCCCATTCTTAAAGTTCAAAAAGTGACACTATTACACAGGACTGAAGTAGTGTGTATTCACTTACATCACCATAACTGCCTAACTCTAACAGAAATGTTAACATAGAGACCTTACTTTCAGACCTGTAGAATTGACTACTTATGCAATATTTATATTTTGTAGTAATATTGGAGTTGGTTGGCCAAAAGCATTTGCTTTGCAAGTGACATCAGAATTCGAGCTTCAACTTGCTGATTATGATAGATGGAGATTTATGCACCCCTTGGTTTGAAATTGTGGAGTTGCATACAATTAACTGTTTATCAGTAAGAGATAGAAATAACAATCTCCAAAAGTATTTTATTTGTAATTTAAAGGTAGTCTGATAAATACATTTAGAACATTTGCTTAAAAGCAGTATCTTTTGATTATTTACTTTTGTATAAACCTAAACAGCTCTTATTTCATTGATTTAAAGATGATAGTCACACTTTCTAATCAAATTAAACATTAATTCTTTATGCTTTTGAGCATGGTTCATAGGTCACTACAAAGAGAGCACTGTACTTTTGATTTCAAACAGCAGAGTTCATGTGACTGAAGTCATGTGATAGCAACACACATTATTGCAAATGGTGGACACCTTTGTTTATCTTTTGCTTTCGTTTTTGGTTGATTTTCTTCATTTTTTTGTTGTCAAGTATGACTTTCAATAGCAGCCAAAATGGCATCTAAGCGAATCAGTGCTAACGAGGCCGTTTGATTTTTGATAAAATTGCCCGAATATGGCGATGTTAATGATAAAGAAACTAGTGGTAATGAAGGGGATTATATTTTGGAAGATATTGAGAACACTATTTCAGACTCTAGTGACAGTGATTTTGAAGCACAAACGAGTACCTCAACAGATAGGCTGGCATTCTAGCAGTATATGTTGTATTGGTGTTAGTGGACAAAATTGTTAAAGTGAAACAAACGTTGAGCAGCAGTCTATGCATACTGATTCTTTTGATATTACAGTATCCTGTTTATTATGGTAAGTATGGATAAACAGAATTTTTAGAACTTGACACTCATGAGTTCTTTAATCTGCAGTTTCTGCTTTTGGATGTGTTATCGCGTGAGGCTGTGCAGGGATGGGTGGCACGACAGATACCACCAGAATATTTTGCTGCACATAGAGTGAGTAAAAACATTACTGGCTTCTTGTTCTGCATGAAAATGAATTTGATTTGTCAGTGTCAGCATGTTATGTATTTCTGATGAGTTCAGGCAATTGGACAGAACATATGGATCAGTTAGAACTAAATTGTATTTTATTTAACTAAAACATAAACACTCTGGCTGTGTTCTATACATCCTTAATATTTTTTTGTGTAATATGTCAAGAGGAAAAAAAAACAACTTAATACATACATACATACATATATATTTTAATTGATTTCCCCCCCCCCCCACAAGGTGTGAAAGGAAAAGTGTAGATTATCTCCCTTGTTACGCAGCTGTCTTCCCTTTGATGCAAATAATTATTACCAATTGATTCTCCATTCACTTCCCTACAAGAATAAATATACTTTTGCCAACATTAGTTTACTACATTAATTATTATTTAATAAATTCAGAGATAATTGATTTTTTTACAAAATTAATTAAATAGTTACATGTCAAAAGATTAATGTTCTCTTTGAGATCAATATTTCTTTATTTAATGTTTTCTTTCACACCAGAAATGATCCTTTTTTTCCCAATTATTTATTAGTCAGTTCATGCAGCAATTCAAACAGTAAAACTTATTATTTGTTATGAAAAAAAAATTGTTACTGAATCACGTGTCCAAAATGTGACAAGTCTCTCATGGATAGGGGCCAAGCCTACTGCAATTTACATCCAGAGGTTGCATTAATTCGAAAGGAAATATGTTTAAACACAATAAGCATACTGAAAATGTGTACCAACAAAAATTCTGCACATGAAATAAACTGTATTATATTACTATTTATTTAGTACCAGCTGTAATCACTGATTTCATTTTCAAAGTGTACTATAAACTTTCTAATCACATGAAGAGAATATTGATTTCAGTTAAAATGACAAAATAAAAATGTGAACAAGAATGATAATACACAAATTGCATTATTTAGGAGAAAGCATATGATGCACACAACTTTTTTGTTTCTTTATTTTAAATCAGTGCTCTGATCCAATGATTGAAACCTATAAAATTAATCAGAGAATGTAGCATTCATGTTTAAAATCACAACAAAGGAAAGAAAACCAAACACAACTCAAGCAGTGAAGTAAATACACACCTTTGTGAGAAAAGCGAATGTAGTCTAGATTTAAAATGGTGGGGACTAAAGTGGACAGGTATTTAAAAAAATAAAGAAAAAATGGACATTAAAATTAAAAAAATAAAGAAAAAAATGGACATTAAAATTTAAAAAATCATTACTCAATTGTGGCTGTGCAAAATCAGATAGATAGTAATGCCTATGTGAAGAAGACTACACTGAAAACCCATGTTCCTGTTTGAAATAACAAGACCAAACACCAGCCATCATAATGAAAAAATATAATTTGTTGGTTTGAGTTTTGTAACTTTTAAAATAACAACACTGATTTAATAAACCAATCAATTTTTTAAAAAAAGACACACACAGAGAGAGAGGGGAATGATCAGTGAATAAAAGAACATTTTGCATTTTTCTTAAATCAGTCATATTTGTTGTGACAATGCAAAACTAGAGTGACCCACGCTGCATCACATAAATCTGGTGCTGATTTAAACCAGCCTCTCTTGAGAAAACAAGAACTAGCATTAGTTACAGATATATAGCTACAATGTATGCAACTATACTGTACAACACAATGCATGCATGAAATCTGCATGTATATTAAATAAATCACCACCAAGTAAAATATGTGACATACATATCTGATTTTTTAAAATGTGGCCTTTGCATGAAATATGCAGAAGCCAAGCAAGAAAAAGCTGTTTTAGCTATCAAGGCATAAGAATTCAAACAATCAACAAAGAAGTTAGTAAACAGTGTTACTGAAATATTGTGGGTCAACCCTTTAGTACAGCACTAATGATAAAAGATCTTTCATTAACCATTGTCGAGAACCTACCAGCTATGATGAATGCCACTGATGAATGAAATTAATTACAGATATACCAGATTCTTTGGTCATGAAAAATGGATGTTTTGCAAACTTGGTCTTTCACTAAGTATCTGTAGTTTAATAGTTGTTACTAGTTTGCTTTGTGATTTGACACATCTCATAATACTAAACATATCTATCTAGGAGAGATTTAAGCTGTTTTATGTTTGTGGGAAGTAGAGGGTGAGGGATACTATTTCATTTAAAATATTTTGGCAAAATAGGAACAGTTCACTGACAGTTTAAAATAGTGATTGTATAACTGCTGTCTTCTTAGTTTTCAAAGCAGTTCCCATTCTTTTGTTCAATGAAATCATTTTTTTCCCCTTTCATTTCCAGACCTGCTAGTGTTTTTCACATTTTCTTGTTGTTGAGTGAAATGATCCATGCCTACATCAAGATGTAAAAATTGTTTTAAACACTGCCTGTCAACAATGAATGTGGCAGACTACTAACTGTTTACTGTGCAAGAGTAATGGGGCCTAATATCAAGTCATACAATTAGCAAGTTTGCTTTCAAATGAATTACACTGAAATAATAATGATACATTATGTTTATTTTCAATGTTTAGAAAATCTGGACAAAAATAAGGTCGTTAGAGATGAATAAGTGTTGAGATTGTGATTTTCCAGGAGAAATTGAGGAAGGCTTAATCAACTGAAATATTTAAAATCCATTCCCTTCACTCTAAAGCAAATAAATATATGGCTGCATAAATTTTAAAAACTAATTTTTAAAAAAAGTTATAAAAGTAAACTTTGAAAAAAAACAACTACCCACTATGAAAATGTTATTTCTCTATAAATTCACAATTTTTTATGAATCTTGTCCTCAAAGCATCAACTTTCATTGTTTTAAAAAAACAAAACAAAACCAATATAATTAAGAAAGAATTAAGAAAATAGCTCAAAACTTAATTTTAAATAATTTGTTCATCCTGCTTTGGCATTCCTGGACCCCATTTTTTATTTCTACAAGAAAATATCAATTTAAAATAGCATTTATAACTTGATTTAAAAATAAGTGTACTTTTGAGTCAAATCTGTATTGCATGCAATAAAGAATGATGTACATATATGCACAATTAAAAAACTGAGAGTAGTGTGACTTGCAAATGAAGAATGGTGATGTAGAATACACTCAAATCAAGAAAGCATCAGCAAAAGTATAAAATAAAAATAGAGATGTACAAATACACTCACCAAAAGAAAGAGAAGAAGGGTAAAAATGTTGCTCAGGTGGTAAAGGTGAATTGTTGACAAAGTGGAGTAAGGAACCAGTTTTTATATGAACATCCTGCAAAGAAAACATAAAAACATTTAAATGTTTGCTTGGTCATATTTTTGCAAGTATTAAATTTGCCTGGCAGCTTTCAAGAATGATTTTCTACTGACTTTTGCTTATTTGATCAGGCATTCCCCTATCAATCTAGATTCATATTCCAGTTATTCTACTCAAAAGTTCATAATTTATCTGCAAGTGTATACAGCATCATTCAGAAGTAAAATATCAGGTTTTGTAAACAAAATAATAAAATTAAAACAAGCTAAAATTTTTTAAAACAGTCAAGCATAAAGGTTTATTTTTCAAGTTAATTGGCGACTATGTTGTAAACAATAAAGCTTGTAGAATGAAATAAAAAATAAATAAATCTGGTCATAGACATTTTTGAACAAATTAATAAAATGAATTGATAAGCCTTCAAACTGGATCTTAAAAAGGAAGATAACTAACAAGAAGAGAACCATGTTGAGGTTGCTGCACAGCATCATTGAGCAGATATGCTGCGAAGAAAGGACAGTAATCTTGACCACCTACATTTATACACCTGAAAACAAAAGATTTAAAGATAACCAATTTTTTGCATTTTTGTTTAAAAAATAAAGAGTATCAGATGCTATGTTTATTCCTGAATTAGAAAGTACAATATATCTGACTGGTGTGCCAAATTAATTCCACACACATATTATTACAAAACATAGTAATGACAAAATATTTGTAAATTCTTTCATGGGTGCATGCTGCTTTCATTCGTACCAATTCTGGTTCTTGGTTTTTGTTAATCAGCTGATTTATTTTAGAAATGCATCTACAAGTTTCATATAATCTTTTATCAAAATGTCCAAGTTTGCAAAACTTATTAATTACTGCAGAACTCTGAGCTTTTAAGACTAGATGAACTATTATTATTAAATTTACTAAAGGCTGTTTTCTACATACACCCAGACTATCACTATATGCAACTTAAATAACAATATTAACACTCTTTTTCAATGAGCAATTTTATTATTTTTTTCTACTTTCTTTCTGTTTAATATAAAACAATAAGAAATTGAACATTATAACACCGACAACAGCGCCCAAACCACTAGCAGGAAAGAGGGGTGAACATCCCAGGCGCACATACACGCTAAGTACAGACTTGGTGTGTTTCTAGCCTGGGCTCTGTAAAACACCCCCTCCCCGCCACCACAACAGCAACTTAGTCAACGGACCTCTGGACTAAAGCCTACCTCCACTGACCAGACACGCTGACATGCAGCACAGTGACCATCACCAGCGACATGCACTGACACACACACTACATCTACTTGACACACAACCACCCCCCACCCTCTCCAGAAACAAGGGAGGAGAGGAAATTTTCTCCAGAGGACCCCCAAAGCTGAGAATATCACTGATAAAAGGCTTACTGCATCCTCTGGAGAAAAGTCAGCAAAAAAAAAACCATTATAAGTGAGATATTTTTGCAAAATTAGCTTGCTTTTTATTACTGAGCTATTATTTGGAAATAACCATGCCAGAAATGAACTGCCTTTCTACTAAGGAGCTTGCTATTTGAGAAACTATGCTAGAAATGAACTGCTTTTGTATCAGAGAACTTGCTGTTGAAGTAACTATGCTAGAAATGAACCTTTCTACTACAAAGCATGCCACTCCAGTATCTACACTAGAAATGAGCAACGTTTCTCTAGAGTTTGTCATCTGAGTAACCACACTAGACATTAACTTTTTTACTACAAAGTTTGTCATTAGAGCAAAAGCACACTAGAGACTAACTTTTCTGCTACAGAGCTTGCCATTGAAGTAACACACTAGACACTTTTCTAGTACAGAGCTTGCCATTTAAGTAACACACTAAACACTTTTCTAGTACAAAGCTTGCCATTGAAGTAACCAAGCTAGAAATGAACTGCCTTTCTCTACAGTGTTTACCAAAGGAGTAACCACACTACAGTTACATGACAATGAGAATACTGAATTCTAAACTTGCCTTTGAATGGCAACTACTGCATATGTACACTGATTAGAGAAAAATAAACGTACTTGACTCTGGTAGGCATCTGAGCATGGTACCAACGATTCATGTCAAAGATGGAGAGAAAGAAGTCCGTGCCTCGGCCTGACTGCATGTCGCGAGCTTCCCAGACAAAGGCACACAGGCTTAGGTCAGGCATTTGATATCCTGTCATTTGTAAAAAACACATATTAAACAACAATCAGGTAACAAGGAAACAAGCAACACATTTTCAATAGTACAATCTTCACACTTGTTTATTTTTAATTAAAAATTATTTTAAATTCATATTTTCTTCTGATATGGAAAAGCAAAAATCAGTTATAGTTCTCCAATATCATGTTTTGTTTTATTTTATTAAATTTTTATTATATCAAAATAATTTTTCAAAGTCAATCAAAAGCAATCAATATCAGAAAATTTTTGAATGTTATTTATCTCATGTCTGTAACCCAAGTAGAGGAAACAAACACAAGATGAGTTTGATTACTAAAATATTGTATAAGAAAAAGTTAACAGACTAGCCTAACAGTTGTATGCTGGTATCAACTCTGTTACCCAAAAGCAAGTGGGCCACTAATGTATGCTCTGATCTGATGATGATGACAATAAGAGAGTTTCAAGCATCAGAGGACAATGGTATTATGCTCTATGAATTCATTGTCATGAAAGCTAAGCATATTACCAACATAGCTAAATAGCAAGATACAACCATGCATACAACTCTAGGATGGTTCTTAAGAAGACATAATATAAAGTGATTTTTAATTAGTATGTCTTAATAATAATTAATATAAAACCTATTTAATATATACTGTGCTTACTGTGAAATGAACATAGACTGATTTTTTTTTAAATTGGTGGTATTTATGTGTAGCCTGTTGTTTTATGATTTAGAAACCAAAGTATGAGAATAAAGCCACACTCAATCAAGAAGAGGATGATAATAAGTGCACCTTTTGCGGATACTGCAACTATAATTTCATAACAGTCAGAAAGATTATTAATTAGTCCAAACAGTTCATAAGCTATCTACAGATATAGGTTAACATTTGACACATCAAAATATTTTTAAAATTTCACATGACTTAATTATTACAAAATTTAAGGAGATTAAAAAATCTGCTTAAATAATGATAATAATATCAATGAGCTATACCTTCTTCTAATGAATCATTGACCGTCAAGCTGGATGGTGGCTGATAGTTGGGGTCCACAATTTCAAAAGCAGATAGAATTTGACTGGTTGCAGTGGCTGTGTTGCGACTGCTGAAAGGATCTGTTGTTAGGCTGTGTTCCAGGCGATTAAGAACTGAAATCAGCTCCTGCCAAAACAATATAGCATTTCAATCTATACACATCTATCAAAGCATTTTGATTTTCATCATTCATAAGAAATATTTTATGTTAACTGGAAAAATAATTATATACAATCTCCATGTTTGCATGTCAATAACCTCCACTGTATTTGGCTTTTCCATAAAACTAATATTTAAATGTAGCTTATTCTGCTAACCTTGCTTAAGGTAAGGACACTGGCACAAACAAATAAAAGAAAAGAACTTTTTATATATATATATGAACAACCAAAATGTATTTTTTCATGATAATAGTTGTTGAAAACAAAATTGTTGAAAACTGTTTATCCTTAACTGACAATATATCAATTTGGTCCATTAGTGCTGTCATTATTAGCATAGTACAGAGGACCATGGTAAACAGAAACAGAGAACATTACCTCCCCTCAATATAACAATACAATGCCTAAGGGTGATTCTCTGGAAATGTGACACAGATAGGCTATTAAGGGGTCACTTACTTTGGATGGATGTAAAAAAAATTATTTGTTTAAGAAATCGTCTGAACCTTTGAATTTCTGTTGATAATATTAAACTAATAAAATTTAAACCTTTCTTTGTTTTATGTATGTTTGTTTTTTTATTTTATTTTTTTGTGATGAAAATGCCCAATAAAATCATGGTGGATTTGTGACGTGATGCTGGTTGGTGCAAAAACGTATGTTGCATACATTTAATACAAATGAAAACCCAAACACATATAAATCGAAATTACAAGTTATATGCAACCAAGCATAAGAAAGTTGATTTTCAAAAGTATCTTTTGCTTGTATAAAAAGAAATTATTAATTCTATATTTTTTTTTTTTACCCTCATGTCACAGATATGGTCACCTTTCTAGAGAATCACCCCTAATACTTTTTGGGAGGAAGCATCTGTTACAGTGATAGAAGGTATATAATAAAGAAAAGTTTAGTGATCATACTTCTGCAAGAGATTGGTACCTTCTAGATATGGCAGAATATTACCTTACAAATCCACATCAACTCTCAAATACCAAACCATCTACTCATGACTGTCCAATGTGCTTTGACAGAGATCAAATGCTTCCAGACAAAATATGTTAAACAGCCCCCCTTCATGCTTTCGACATTATCACACATTCTTGGACTTTAACACCGCATGCAATAAAGCATGTCACTAAACTTAGAATGGTTAGAGAAGAGTAACTATATGTTAGTTAACACATTTTCATTAATGCAAAATTAAATATTTATAGTTATTCTTTTATTACTTCAAATATAATAAATTCAACATTAATTAATAAGTAAGTTATAGTTTAACTGTGCATGTGCCTTTTTATTTACGGGGGAGGGTGGGGGGAGAGAGGGGAGGAAACCAAGGGAAAATCTCAGAAAATTCAGAGTATATAAGGACGTTTAAAATTTATTTTATACGCGGCAAGTTTACAAAAAGTATTTTTTAAAAAAGGAAGAAAAAGAAAAGAAAGAAAAGGAAATATAAGTGTACAATAAAACAATTAAAATCTAAGGCATTCAAATTCCTAATTATTTCCCATACACACCTCCCAAAAATAGCCATATTTAGCATAGAAGATTTTTCGAGAGTAGCACAGTTGATACAGAGATACACTGCATACTGATTCTTGCCTGCAAAAATAACAAAATGGAAAGTTTCAACCATAATTGCAAAAATAAATATATATAATAAATTAAAAAGTATCATATTAAAAGCAAACATAAAATACTCTTAATTATGTGAATTTGTGAATGGGTATTTGTTCTATTCTCCAAAGAGCTCTAAGCACTTATATTCTAAAAATTAAGTTAAATCAATAACACAGGCCTTTTATAATGTTTATTCCTGAGTCATTACTTGATCAAATGACAATTCATGCTCACAAACCAATTGCTGAAAAAGTGCAATAGGAAGTATAGAAATTACTTTCTTCCACATGCTGAGCTGAATTTTAAAATACGAATAAAAAATCATGAGAAAATATTACTTTTAAACAAATTCCCAAACCCTAAAGAAAACTGAACTTTCTGTCTTCAACTTTTTCAAACTGATGGAATGCCATCAAACAACCAGCACATAAGTGAACATTCGATATATTCCAGTTCAATACGACAAATTTGCACTGAACAGATATGAGATGAAATGTTAGGGGTGGGGTTGGGTGTTGGTTCTCAAAATACCTACCAGATATTTGTATACATAGGCTTTACCAACCTCCAGCTTCTTTCCAGCCCATACCTCACTTCAGGGTACAAAGGGGGATCGCTCTCATTTAGAGAGCATATTACCTAGTTTATGTGCTCTTCCTTTTGGGTCTTGTATGTAGAATTGTATGATACTCCTGATGTATACCCATCTAGTAATTTTTTGGAGACCTTCTTTACGTTAAAAAATTTGTATTAATTCTTAAAATGAATGTATTGGATCACCCATAATAACCAGTAGTCAAATAGCAGGTTTAATGTATATTAGGAACAGAATAGTTGTGCTTTGGAAAGAACTAGATGAGAAAATCTAGAGATAAACAAAATACAGCCACTTACTTGATTTCACTAATCCTGTCATCTCTTGCAACCCACAGATATGCAAAGTTTTTGGGATCATTCTCTGGCTCCTGGTACACAAAAAAAGCTACAGGCAGATCTTCAGGTTCAAAAGAACTTGTGTACCTTAAACATAAATAATCTCAAGATGGATGTACATAAGTGGTTACAATTTTTTTAAAAGTTTATCTGATTTTCTCTTTATTTACTTTTAACTTAAAGTTAAAAACATTATTATTTTTAAAAAACAAATAAGGTATAATACTTGTAACAGGATTTAGTTTATAAATAACAAAACTTTCATAATAAACTACACTAAAAATAGATGCTCTAGAAAAATTTTAAAATAAAAATAAGAATAAAGCCATAACAACAAAATAATAAAATATGTGTGTATTATCTGACCATGAATGATCTTAGTTAATACTATGTCTTGTTCATATTTTTGTTGTTGTTAGATTTGGTACCTTGTTTCTAATTTTGAAATACAATAAAAATTTTCTTTTAATCCATATTAAAGTACAAATCACACAACCATCCACTGGGAAGAAAAAACAATTGTGAAACTTTTTCTGTCGAACAAATATTATCTGATACAGTCTGTTTTTACTTTATTTAAAAATAATTTAATTCAATACTTTTAAAATCTATAGAAAGTAAAAGTTTAAAATGTGAATGTACTTACTCTAAGACAGGATTGAAAAGTTTCCACAGGTGAAATCCACCAAAACTGTACCCAATGGCCAAACTACCAGATTGAGGGATGTATTTCAAACAAGTAACCTGCACCTCATCTGTAATGTAAGCATTTGTTATCAATGGGAATAAATTTGCTCCAAAGTTTTGTTTACACATTGTAAATGTTAATATTCTGATATATGATGCTTTGCAGGATATTATACAGTAAACTTAATTTCTAATATATTAACGAAATCTGTTTGGAAAAATATAAGAGATAATGAATTACTGACAATCTCATTTTTTCAGAGGAAAAAGAATAAGAAAACAGCTATATACAAGTCTTTACAAGTTCAGTATTGTAGAAGATAAATGTTAAGTTATTGTAATCTGAGAACCACAAGCATAAACTTCATACTTGGCACTAAAGAGATAGAATATCTCTACATTTAAAAGGAACAATTTGGTCAACACTAACAATTAGGATCTGCCAGACAGTATAACATATAGCATTAGACAATGTGATAAGTGAAATAGACCCTCTAAATTTACCTATATCAAATGACTGTATAATACTCAGATCTGGACGCCTGTAGTGGAAGCAGTTATTAATATGGCTCTGCTCTGTAAAAGATAAAATTAAACCAAGCTTATCAAAGAGCCAGGTATATATTTTTGACTTGTTCTAAAAGAATATAATGCAAGAATAATCATTAATTAAACATTTCTCAATATCAAAACAATCAAAAAACAAAAGAATAATTCACAAGCACTTTTTCTAAAGGAAAAATGGAAGAGAGAGAGCCAGAAATCAAGAAACATTTTTGATTTATTACTTTTTTCCTTCAAAACTGAAGCAATTATTGCAAAATATTTTAAGTCTAAATAAAAAAAATTTTCAACAATAGCAAAATAAAAGATTAAATATTTTCATAAAAAAATACAATTTATCAAAAATTATTGAGAATTCCCATTAATCCGTCCAGCATTGGCAATACTATCTAGTTTGCGGATGTTAGTAGCCTGGCATACAAACAGAATGTGTGCAAGCTTACTTCATATATAAGATGGGGACTGTTGACAACTATTCATATTGAGCACAAAATGCTAATGACATTGAGTTGGCACTTACAATCATTATATAACAATGAAGAATGCCACAGTTAACAAACCAAGTATTCACATCTTTTACAAACAACACCAGTTTTCATTTTTAAGACCCTTTCTAAGCATAATCTATGTTATATACTCAATCTGAGTGTTACATGATTTCTGTTATTTGTATATGTTAATGTGCTTATTGTGTGCTACTGTATATTTTGTAAATTTTGAAAACCGTTACTGTGTATTTATTTACTATGGTAAAATACTTGCCGTCATTTGAAAAAAAAGAAAATCAGTTTAACCTTCAATATGCTTAATTCCATTTTGCAAACTATTTATATTCTCAAAACTTTCTAATTTCTTTTCAGTTAAGGCAAAAATAAATATGAATATATTATTTTATTTTTAATGATTTTATAAATAATACTGAACACTGAAATGTGAAAAATAATTTGGAGGATCCTATGTACCTATAACTTGCCCATATATACTTATATGAACACATAATTTTTATTTTATAAGTGTGTAATTATTGTAGAATATATATAAATATGCAGAGTGAAATTATTTAAGGCGATGTGTGCCAGTGAAAAATCATGAATCATTTTGGGTTTTTTGCATATTTAGACAGATAAATGTGTCTGCTTTCAGAATCATTCGTCATTTTGTCAAAAACTGTTGTTTTTACATAATAAAAGTGCTTTTATTACACTAACCATCATACTTAGAAAATGTGCCAATCTTCAGAACTAACCAACATGATTTATATACTGGAGATTTTTTCCATTACTTCCCCTGCCTTTGTTCAGTTTTCTATTGAAAAACGTGCCAATAACGTCAGATTAGCTTATTTTTAACATTGGGTCACCCAAGTAATGTTCCATATATGGAGAGCATGACCCTTCAACTTTGAAGAGTGTTTCTGATTGCTCAAAACATGTCAGGTTCCTGTAAAAAAAAATCTATGCTTGAATCAGTTTATAAAAGCAAACTGTGATGAGCAAAAGTTGCCACACATATTTGGGATTATTAATGTATGAGTAATACATGGGACATATTCTAACAGTCATAATTTTTTTGAAGTAGTCAGCATTTCTCTACTACACAGTGCTACTGTCTGATGGTGATGCCAAGACATTCAATGAACTGAGAGCCATCAAACCTTATGGGGAACACACAATTACTGACAAGGAAGAATGTATCAACAAGCGGCTTGGTATAGCACTTCGTAATATAATTATTAATTCTCTCAAGCAAGGTGCTACCTTGAGAGGCCATGTTAGTGGTCAACTAATACAGAATGCCAACCATAAGCTAACAATTTCTTATAATCGGACAGTCTGGAGCAATAATGACATTACGGATATAAAGAAAGCTGTGATAGCTTCTCTTTAGCACTGCTATTCTACTGATTAGGTGATTAGGTGTCTCACCCAACTGGTCTAGACTCGTGGCGTTTCTATCAAGCTACACTTGCCCAGCACAAAGTTCAAAGTCCTCATGACAAATTAATTCATACTCCATTCAATTTAAAAATGCTGAACCCTTATCTGAAACCCATTTATCAGAGATTTCCTGATCCTCAACCTCAGTATATGTGTCGCAGGCAGAACACTGAATTCAAATGAATTCCTGCATAGTTCAATCTGATCATGCTGTACTAAAGAGAAATTTGCATCATGGAGGCGAGTTCATTTCACTGCAATAACTGCAGCTAGGGATTTTAACGTTGGTTCTGCTTTTGCAAAGGGCATTGCCACTTTTTATGGCTTTATCAATGGTGCCAATATGGAGAGTCTGGGAGCTGCAAGAATGCAGAAGAGAGTGAGAAACAGCATTAAAATGAAAAGGGACAAGCAGAATAAATGATGCAGTATTTTAAGAGCCGCAAAACTGAGGCAGCGAGTTAATTCAGCTTGAAGGGGGACCACATATGCTACAGGAAACTTTTCTGGGTTTAGTGAGAGTGTTGTATTTGCTAAGCTGAAAATCATAATTCATAAATCATTTTATTAAGTTTACATGTTTGAAATCTTTATTTTTGTTCTCATTTTTCCATTTTAGCATTGTATCAGATATTAGGAACAAGATTTTTCAAAACCTATCTGAATGAAACTGCACATTTATTAATGATAGTGTTTTGTACGGGAAGACAGAAGGAAATTTAGATATATTAATTAGTGTTTATTCTCTTTGCCAATAAAGTTTGTGAAATGACAAATAATAGTATTAAAATGTGTCATTCTGCACAAAAAAAATAAAATAAATAAAAATAATTAAAAAGTATAATTTATAAGAAGAAAACCTTTTGTCATCCTGTAGATACAGTCTACATGTACATTTAAGTGAAGAAAAAGCACGGAGTTGTTAACTTGGAAGCTCTTGAGGCGGCTGTTTTCCTTGGTTTCCATAGCAATGGATGTTTATAATACATATTTAATGATTATTCTACATTCACAGCACCAAGTATGACAAATTAGTATTAAAAGAAACATTTAAAATCATGCAGGAAAAAAATGTTTTTCTGCCACAAAATTGCCTTAAAGAAAATAAGTAATGTCATTCCTATATATAAGTTCCAACCTTGAGTACAATATAAAATGGCCAAAAATACGAATGACATCTACTATTACTGTCAGCCTTTAATACAATGTCAAGAAAAAAATTGTCAACTTTTGAACAAAGAACAGATTCTATAAACTATAACACAAACCTTTAATCTGATGAAAATTATTTTCAATAAAAGTGCTCTTATCAGAAAGTGGTGAAAATTTACAAATTTATCAGGAAGAATGTAGCCATATTTGAACAAGAATGTTGAAAGATCAGTAAATCAATATAATGACAAGCATATTCTGTGTTTTAGATGCTTTCACAACTTAATAGTTTAATTAACATATTCAAATATTCTAACCTTCAAAAAGAAAAACCTTCTATAATACTTTTATCATATTTTTAAAATAAAAACATTAATACGTGATTGCAGGATTTTCCAGTTTTGTTATTTCATATACAAACATGTTTCAGACCACACAAAAATTGCTTCAAACAAATATTCAATATGATCAGAATTAATGTAAAAAAATATTCTACTTTATATTGAGGGAAATCAAATCTGAAGACACCTATATTAAAACTTTAAATCCAAGACTGTCATTAAATGATCTTCAGAGGTCATACAATGCCTTATATATTCTTATAAATTTGGAAGTGATCTAAAACTGCCATATCCTGACTACTATACACAGTTGATCCCTCACCATATGGCAGTCTGTTTCTCTACTTATAAATTCCCCATAATCATCATTTGATTTAGAAATCTGTGAAAGCCATCTATATCATTTAACAGGCAATCATCTTTCTTGGTACACACACAAGCATAAACTGTAGAAACAACATTCTTTCTGAACTGACTGAAAAACAAAATTCAAAAATGTTAAAAAGAATTCCATTCCATAATTAGAATGTGATATTTCAACATAGTTATTATATCCACAGTTCTGAGTGCCCCAAATCAGAATTTCCAATACTCTCATCTCGAGCTTTTGAAGTCGCCCATAGTACATTGAAGGTTAAGCAGTCTTTATTATTATTTCTACTTTTATTTTGAATCCCAAGGCACATAAACTGACAGGAGGATACAATAATAATCATACAAATCTAAATTTGAATGCTTAATTAATAAATCTCACTCTAATAACATTTCAATCATTTAGGGCTTCATTTTAATCTTATTATAAACTTTTGTTTTTTTTTAAATATTTGGACTGTTCTGTAGTTAATTCTACATGTTAATTACATTTGGATATAAAAAATATTTTTACTTTCTAAAACAAATAGGCCTGTTTTGAATGCTGTAGTAGCAACAGTACACCACAAATATGATACAATAATAATCCAGGTGATATAACCAGTTAATTGAAATATGATGCAATAATAGTGCAAAATGATATAAACAGTATAATATAGTATGATGCAATAATAATGCAGAATGGTAAAAAACAGTAAATTAAATATAATACAACAATAATACAAAATATATAAAACAGTAAAATTAAATATAATACAGTAATAATGCAAAATTGTATAAAACAGTAAAATTAAATATAATACAATAATAATGCAAAATGATATAAAACAGTAAAATTAAATTTGATGTTATAATAATGCAGAATGGCATAAAACAGTACAAACTACAATGAAATATGAAGAAATAATAATTCAAAATAATACACCCAGCTTATGAGAGAGAATAATTAGAAATATCTCAGTATGGTAAAAAAATTGTAATCTTAAAATTTGTTCACATTTTGGATGGTGCTCTATACATAATAAATGCATCTGAATAATGTGGGCATCATTTTTAATTGGCAATAAATTCAAACATAAATTATCAAAATCATCATGTTATCATCACCATAAACATTTTCTTATTTAGAGACAAATGATGGTTTTGTCTTAAGTGAAGAAACGCAGCATTTTCACCTCATCGTTTCAAGGTGAAGGGGACAGCATCACACTAATATTTTTAAAATAAGGAATTACCTTCCCCTAAGAGGGAATGGGCTCTTCATACAGCTTATCTCTGCCTTATATGTAAGTAAAAGTCGTGGTATTCCCTATGGTATGCTCATCTGGTAAGTGTTTAGGAAAATCCGTGTTTTAAAAACAAATCATGACATTTATCTAAGAATTTTCTATGTAAGAAAACAAAATCTTTACTATGAATGCCAAAAGCCAACAGATAAATCTTCATTTTTGATAATACAGCATGCATGACAAAAACAAAAAATTATGGAATATTTCACTAGTACACAGAACTTTAGAGATATCTTCCCTTACCATCTACACCAAGACAAATAGCCAAGTGCTGCCCCCTCGCAACTGCCTGCTGTCTGATATGAGTTATGTCCTTGGTGCGTGGATCAAGAAGCAGCAAAGGCGATGGATGGGTGTCTTGATAGTGGCGAGTGCTGGCTTGCTTATCCAAGCACATGTCTAAACAACAATTTGATAAAGGCAAAATAAAACACAAATCTCAGATTTTTTTCTCTTTAGAATTAAAAATGAACATGAAAAAACCCTGCTGAATGGTATGATTGACAATAACACTTTTGGCAATAATAATAAAGTGGAAATGTCCACATCAATAAGTCAGAGATATCTTTCAACAGCAGATAATTAAGCATACCACATGGTAGTGCAAAATGTACAAATTATCTGCTCATGTTCATTAAAAAGACAAAATATTAATTGACAACCTATACTGTCAATGTTTCAAAGATTTTAATTTGGAAAAATATTGAATAATTATCTGTTTTTGCACCGCATCCACACCTCCATATGCATTTATTAATTAAACTTAATTTTCATGGTCCTCAAGTAAAACTACAAATTAAATGAGTCAGTCTTCACCAACAAAATAAAACAATTTAACAGAGTTAAAATCAGTGTAGTAATCAATAATGTTAAATGTTTTTAACACATGCTAACAAATAAGCAAGAATAAAATCAATAAGATGTGTGCAGTGCAGGTCAATATAATGTTCATGGATAGCAAATAAAAAAAGACTACTGACCGACAAGATAAATGTAGCCCCCATCTGTACCAACAGCCAGGATTCCATGGAACTTGCATAACTGTTCACTGATGGCCCAGGAAGGGACACTGTTCCCCCCTTTTGTCAAAACTGGCTCAATACTGGTTACCTAATTGTTTGCATCCAACAGAATACAAGTCACTGTGTGTATATATATATATGCCAAATGATTGAAAATTTGTATATGTGCCATCTATCGATGCAGTGATTAAAAATATGTATACATGTCATATATATTTAAATATTATCTTTGTCAATTAGAGATATAAAATTCAAATCTAACCTTCTGTGGAATTTCAATGGCTCTGACCACCATTGCAGAACATAAATCTAAGAGACACACAATGCCTTGCTCAGCCACGCCATTTATGCCCAGGAGCAGCCGGGCTCGACCCTGACAGCGAAATTCACTAACACACACCACTGTTGCTTCTTTGTCTTGCTGAATCTGGCTTGCTTGAAGAGATGCAACCCTCAGCCCTGTGCACATGTTGATAACCTCCAGTACTTCCCCTTTATATATCCAGCACAGAGTTCCATCTGACAAAATCCCAAAACAAAATCATAAACAGATGCTATATAACTAATACTAATAGCAGTGCAATGAAAATAAAATACATTACTGAACTGCTTATTCAGACTCCAGTAATCTGGAATAAAAATTCAGACTTGCCAATCTCCAGGAAGGGCAATCACAAATGTGAGTGGCAAATCCATAATGCACAACTAGCTAGATTCAGTATATTAATATTCCTAACAGAATATATATATATATATATATGTAAATAAAGAATATTCAAATGATATAAATATAAAATTCTACTCTAGTATTTGAATACTGATCAACAATTTTGAAATCTTGAAGATGATGGGAAAGATGAATGATCTTGCATTACTTTGTTGTCCAATTTATAAAACTAAAGCAAACTGTGATGATAAAAGTGTGTTGATTCATTATCACTCGCTTGCAGAAATGTTACAATTATGAAGTAATAAAAAAAGAAGATGAAATAGAAATAAAATGTCTCTTTACAAAAATAGAAAAAGAAAATCAAGTAAAAGCTTGACAAGATGTAAAGCACTGTGGACCTTGATTTAAAATAAGAAAAAGTGAGGTAACTTTCTCCCATAGAAATGGCTGGGTCTTGGGTTATGGCAGTCACAACTTAGGGCAACTAACCGATAAGAACAAGTCCATAAGACCCAGAATTTTACATTTTAAAATTAAATTTCAAATACTGTACTTGTAAACGTAACTATATTGACATCTATTCATTACCCCTTATGAACAAGGCAAACACGTTGAGATGTAGATAAATAGCAGGCATGTGCCAGTTGTCACTGAAGCATAGGAATGTGATATAACTTGTACTCTTGTCTACTACACAATCTGAATCGTTTATACTTTGCAGTTTATTGTATTTTATTACAATGTCATTATTAATGAGCCTGGAAGTTTTTCAGTAAAATAAAAGTTATAAGGCATTAATTTTCATGAATGGACATGAACATTTATGTAAAAATCGTGGCTTACCAAATCAGTTTATATATATATATAAAACTTGCTTTCTTCCTGAACCAAGCTGAGGGTACTATGGCACATGCTAATGCTTATAAGAACTAAATAAAACTTTGTAAATTCTCAAATGACAAAGTGATTTTCAATATACTGTGACATACCCCAAACCTTTATTTCTAAGGAACTCAACATACAAAAAAATATCATATTAATGGTCAAGTTTTGTGCATCAGTTAAAATAAAATCTATTTGTGGCATACTTGTGAGGTAACTGTGATATGTATATTGGTACTGTGTGCCAGTCATTGCCCTCACTCCGCAGCTCAGGCACAATGAACCAAGGTCACAAGTGACATTCACCAGAAAGAGAGATATGTGGCTAACTTGCCCCTATTCACATTTTTGATTCAATCACACATACAGAAATATGGTGGCAATCAGAAGAGGAAACCAATGAATGATAGATGAGTTTAATTAGTAATAAATGGGTAGAAACAAAAATGATATCACTTGAAAGTATAAAGTTAGTTACAACATTGCTATGCACATAATGTATTTAATGAATCAAATTTGATATTTCAAAAATAATAATAATAAAAATTTCAAGAAGTACATAAAATATGTATGGGTTTTGTTTCTTTTTGAACACCCTGTAGTAAGCCCCACAGAAAAAGTGGTTATCTATTTCTATCAGTAAATCAGGTATTCAGGGAAACAAGAAAATCTTATTATAATAAATAAAATCCATGCAAAAATATTACATGGGGGGGGGGGGGAGGAGAAAGAGAGTGTTTTTCCTTAATTAAATTGTGGCATTTTAAGTATATCATGCTATGAAAAGAGGCAGACCCTGAGTCTTGATTAGCACTATTAGAGCTGTATGTCTACAGCTCCCTTTAGTCCACAAGAAAGAATGGAACAAAGGGAGAAAAAAACTAACCCTTCACATAATAAAAACAGGAGTTTTCTTTTCTGGAAATGTCTGGGCTTATTACATAGCAGTTAGGACTAATTAATATTTTGTTAGATATAAACAACAAGCATGCCTATGTAATGTTGCAGAGGAATGTTCAACAAGGTATCAAGATCAACCTTCAAGTGAAATGAAATTTTTATGGTAGCATTTTTTTGTCTAGCTGTTAGTGACATCAAAAGCTTGCCAATGTCATGCCAAAGTTTTAGTTTCCACCATTTCATGCTGCTTTTAAAATTTATATATTGCACCTAAATATGTAACTGATATATGGCTGTTATATATGACACTATCACCAATTAATTAATATTAATGTAGTAATGACACATTTGTTTATATTGCTTTCTTCACCCAATTCTTTCTTGTCATTAATTTCCATTCTCAGCATTTTTCTTTTATAAAATAATTTTACATACAGTGGAGTTAAACTATATGCTCATTTAACTTATGAAAATTCAACTAAATGTGCTCAGCCATAAACAAAATGAACAAAAAAAGGGAAAAAAATCATTTCAACACTTCTGCCTGCTAAATAACTCAATGAGCATTTTTCTTGGGAGTGAGCATGAGAAGAGAAACATGAATCTGCTGCTACTTCAGAGTGTTTTAGTTTCTGTGTGCCTCTCGGAGAGTGAGCATCTGATCATGCTGGGTGTGATTCTAGTTCATCTTCAGATTAAATGGGAGATAATCTGGCTTTAAACTGATTTATAGCAGTGTCAAAAGCAATTATGACCATTTGAATTTTGCCTTACACAATGACTTCAGAATCTAAGTCCTGCACAATGACGTGATATATATATATATAGAGAGAGAGAGAGAGAGAGAGAGAGAGAGAGAGAGAGAGAGAGAGAGAGAGAGAGAGAGAGAGAGAGAGAGTATAGTATTTATAAATATAGTTTTCAAAAATAGTGAGTTAGCTGAATGGCCACTAATAACATTTAAAGTGCATTATTTCAATACCCAAACAGGAGCAAGGCAATTAAGTATACTAGTACACCTGCATACATAAATAAAATTTTATATTCATACCTTTAGACACACCAGCATGTGCATTTGCAAATTCACAACTGTCCAAAGCCTGCAGTGAACATGCTTGGATGGGCAGTAGTTCAGATGAGAGATGTGGGCGTAGGTCAAGACGCATGATGGTCAACTGTAATGCAAATGTTGAAAATAAAGCACAAATAGTAGCACATCTGCCAGCTTATATTTATTAATTATTCTGCTTCAATCAGTACAATACATTCTATTTTATATATAAAATTACATCATACTTAGGCATTTTATAAATACTTTAATTTAAATACAAACTGACAAAGAAGTGAAAAATGCCATGTAAAAAAAAAAAGGATTACTTATCATACAAAATGAATCTTAAATACTGTTTGTGATATTTATAAAACAATTTTACAGACTATAAGTAATTTTAGTAACATATATTATTTTTAAAAATGAAACATATAAAGACAAAAAAACAGTCCAGTTTATCAAGTAACAGATTGACAAGGTCATTAGGAAGATTCAGATGAACGTTGTCCATACTTTTATATTTTCTTAAATTTGCTGATACTCTAGAGCAGGGGTGCACAAACCGCAGCCCAAGACAGGGCTCTATGGAGCTTCTGGAAGACTTTTGGATGTTACCATTATTACGAATATAAAGCACATTATTTCATTATTTGTGTTGTTTTTTTCTACTGAGCAATCCATGTGGTGGCCCTCCATGCACTATCAATTGGAAATTTGGCTCTTGGCCTAAAACTAAAAGGTTTGTGCACCCCTGCTCTAGAGTAACAGTTTTAACAGAAAAGAAATAAAGAATTTCACTGGAAATAAAAGAATAAATGATCTTAGTCTTACTGTTAAACAAATAGAATAAATGCTTATTGAGTAAGCCTAATTAAGTTATACTTATAAGTTAAAATAAACTTATTCATTGAGGTTTCATGTAGAAATTTCAATTACATTATATTTACTGCATACATTTACTAATAAACACTGAAATAGTAGGCCTGTTTTAGTTTAAAATGACCTGAGATCTGAAATGCATATGAATTAAGCACATTCCACTGTAAATACTAAATTACACTAAATGTAAATCACTGACAGGCCATTACAAATTTTGCACAATATGACTTTAATGAAGAATGTTGAAAGAAAGAAATAATAAAATTGTAACAAGTTCATTATAATATTAGAAATATTAGCCTACTAAAAGTACTATAATTTAGCCTATACCATTACCAGACAGTTTGGATTGCACATTATGTATGAGTGTAACTAGGATAACTTATTATGACTAAAAACTCTATAAATGCGTTTTTAAAAAGTAGACCTACCCAATTAGGCTATATATTTAAAAAAAAACAACAACATTCTTATACTAACGCTAGTAAAGTAATAAGAAAAATTTAGTTCATTCTTGAAACCTAAGCACGGAATCGACAATGACTGAATGAGCATAATACAGTAATATAAGTATACTTTCAGTATTTTAATTTCGAAAATGCTTGTATGTCTTTATTTAAGTAATGTTTGTAGTGACTGCATATATATATATATATATATACGCCTAATTTTTTTTTTAGATTATTCTGTAACTGTAAAGTGTAATGACTTTGACAAAGACTTACTTAGAGTTAGACCAAGGGTATATAAATAATATGTACTCTCTTCTATGGGCTCTCTTTCGTTTTTAAAGTTTTAGTTCTTTCCCTTTGATTCTTATATATATATATATATATTAAATATATAAAAACAGCCACGAATTAAGACTTTATAATTCATTGTCACTTATTTAAGTTTTTAACTGAATGCCGGAACACGGTTATCACTAAATTAGCAAATGAATGCTGCGAAAAAGCGATACTAAGCTATAGGTTAATTATATAACGACTTTTAAAAATAATGTCATGAAACGAATAGTAGCTAACAGTTTATCGCTTCTTACCTCTACACCAATATTAAAATGAACACGAACATGGAGGTTTCAAAGTACCGCCATCTTCGTTACACGTGAAGCAAAACTCGTCCTTTGCGCAATAATATGCACAGGAAGCGCGCGATACTTCCGCTTTAAACAAACACATCCTTTCATTTTCTGTTAGGCCTTTAGTTGTAGGTTACCTGTCCTATTTCCTGGGCAATCATATTTAAAATGACTTAGTTAAGGCCGAATGAAATTGAGTAGGTGAGAACAATGATGTACGTTTTCAATCTTTTAAAAGTTTTTACCACATCTTATTCTAATTTATCAACTGAAGCTATATAATCTTATAGTTAGGTCTTTATAAGTTTTTATAAAATTGCTGTGTGCAATTGACATTAGTATCGTTAGTAGTGACTTGTCACTAAGACAAATTAAAATTAAAGTATAAAGTCTATAATAGCGATTAATAATTATATATATTGAGGAAGTTAATAGTTAAGAAGTATGAACGCATATAAGCCTAATTGTTTTTAAAACTAAGACTAGTAAGAGAACTACTGTATGTTATTTTTGATTCACCAGCTAAGGGCGCCTTTGCAGAACTAAGATTCCTGGTAAACTAATTACTAGCAAAGATTTGCATTTAGTTGTAGTATATCTGATTTCCTCTCCAATGAAAAATTTAAAAAAAAAATAATAGTATTATCTCCCTTCCAGTGATTAAGGATAAGTTCATTTAAAGGTGCAGTGCTTACCAGACTAGGACACCTATTTAAGAATATATTCAATTTAAGTATTTCCAAACATATTAGATGTAACTGGAATATGTCCTTGTATTATCTTTTTATTTCTTATTTAAATGATAATGCTATAAAAACGTGCGTGCTTTATAGATTACTATGTCTTTTATGAAATATTAAGATAAAATTATTTTAGAATGCTGAATATTTTTATTTCTATTTTAGTTTTACTCGAAATTGGTGGGAAACTGCTATTGATCTAGATTCATCAAAGATAGGAAAATGCATTTAATATTGCTGTCTCTACCATAACATGCATATTATATGACATTGGTAGAACACATAACTTTAATCTGGGGTGGATTGCTAAAAAAAACAAAAAACCCCCCACTGATCTAATCACTAATGAAAATAGCCTTTTATACTTTTAGACTGCAGAAATTTTCTTCGTTGTCCACTACATTAGACTGGCAGTCTAAGTAATATATATATATTATATATATATATATATATATATATCATCAGTGTGTCAAGTACTGTCATTATGGGTACATTGTGCAAAGGGCAACAAGTATTAATATTTTAGACAGCAACAGATTTGCCTAGAGTCTCTAAAATAATTTAATAAGTAGGCAGTAATTATTACAAGAATATGCTCTTTTAAGTTAACATGTTTAGCAAGTTGATTTAGTGGAGACAGTGCCTTTAAATTAGTCAAGAAAAAGGTCAACAAATATTTTGAAATAATACTAAATAAAAAAGAACTATTGCTGTTACTATTTTTTCCTTCAACCACTCTCTCTACTCCAACCTCAGTCCTTCATAATAATAATAATAAAAGAAAGAAAAATGAAATTATTTGTTTGAAAAAGTAGGTGAGCAGTTATCTACCAAGTTAATTGTTAATGTAAAATCTACTAAGATTTTTTTTTTAAATTTATATAATTGTGTTTAATTTTTGTGTGTTTTTCTTTTAAGATTTTTAAGTTTTTGTTGCATATATTAAACCAGTTAAATTTACTGTAAAATTAATAACATGCAGATCTTAGATAAGAGATAATTTTATTTTTTTGATACTTATTACTATTTTATGTAGATGTATTTATATTGATGATGATTTGTTTATCTATACTTTTCCCTCCTGAATAATGACTATAATGATGAGAACACCATACATTTCTTGTTTAGGAGTGTGAATATAAGTGTTTTTTGAGAGATTTATAAGCTTTTTGTTGTATATCGAACTGTGAAATTTACACAACATCAATAAAATGCATATCTTATGTGAAAACATATTTTATTAATACATCATTTTATTTTGGGAGCAGATGTTAGTGTGTATTCCAGTGATAATTATGAAGATTAGTTTAATTTTTTATTAACACTATTAATAATGTCAAGTATGTCTTTAAAAAAAAATCTTTCTTAGAGAGTATGTGTGTACAAATGGGAGTGTGTTAATGGTGTGTGCATAAGTGTGTATGCCATTAATGACATTTTGCAGAATTAAAGCAATAGAGCAATATGTTTTGGAAAAAATATATTTATATTTAAGAGCAATACATACAAAGGCAACATTTTCATTTTTTTTAAAATAGAAGAACTCAAGAAGAAACTGGAATCAGAAAATGGCAATAGGATAAGAGGAAAAAAATAATATATCATATATGTAACAATAATCACATGGAAGGAAATGTCTTTTGTGGGTTGAACATGAAAAAAATTTAATAAATTATTTTTTCATTTAAAAAAAAATGCAAGCAGCAGACTATCATTTGTATTGTGTAAAACTGGACTTGTTTTTAGTACTTAACAGAAATATGAAAGTTTATTTCATTACTGTTATTCTTATTCTTTGGACGTTTCAACGTTTTTTCCCCCCACAATAACATTGAAACTTACTAACTAACACGATAGGCTATATGTTTATTATTGAAAATCTAAATATTCTTGTTCAGTTTTATTATTCCATGACCTTTGCTAGCAAATAACTTACAATCTTACACCATCTGCACTTCTTGACTCGTCGCTCCGCCCACTCTTACGTAGCACGAGACTGTGCACGCTGCCCAATTGACCGAATCTGGGGTTGTACAGTACACTGTTATTGTACTGCCCACAATGAATTATATGTACCCACTGTACAGCATTAGCAAGTGAACAGCACGTTTTATGTTCAGTAAAATTGCATTTCATACCTATGTGGATATGCTGTACAATTAAAGAGAGCACAAAGCTGTGGATTTGGTACCTCTTGAGTAAAGTAAGCAAAAACGGGAGTGTTTGTGTGTGTGTGTGTGTGGGTGGGTGGGTGGGGGAGTTGAAAGAAGCCGCCCTTCAACCAAGGGAGAGCATAACCGCTGGTACGACCGTCAATCGAATCAGCGTACAGCTTGTCGATGCCACTCGCGTGAACGCCGAAGCGGCGACAGCCATCAGTAGATACAGTACGAAATTGCAACCGTTCGCGTCACTCGGCTCTTGCCGTGCACCTGACACTCATTTCGCTCCCCATGTAGTCTGTGCGCTTGGTTCAGTGGTGATTCACTTCTCAATTTTCGTCCGTGTTGTGTCGTCTGTCAGTCAGTGTGTGACGCGTTCAGTTGGCATGGACGCACAATGCTCGTGGAGAATATTCTGGCGAGGATTGTAGTTCGATTTACGCACCAGTGTTGTGATGGATAAACTTGAAGGTAAGTACACGTTTTGCACGTCAGTCATTGCCAAGTGTTCGACCTGTACTTTGTTTTTCCTAGTCGTTGATCAGCTGAGGGGCCGGTAGGTGTTCGCGCTGTAATACCGCTGCATGAAAAAATGTAATGGCTGAAGGAAGTAAACTTCATATGTTGTTGCTGGCGGGGTGTATATACAGACACCGGGTGGCGATACCGCTAATAGACTTTTGGTCTGTTTTGTCTTTTAGTCAAGTTTTTATAACAATCTTTGCTATTTCTAATCAGTTACCCGATTCGTTCCTTCGTGTAGTTAATTTTTTTCAGTGAACATACTTGCTAAGTTAATGGACCTTAGTTGAATTTAGAGAAACCTCAGTCTGTAGGGTGTGAGTGTGTGTAAAGGGTGCGGATGGGTGGGTTTGGGTCTAATACATGCATAGTAGTAATCGCGTGAAATGTTAACATCAGTCTCACAACAATAGTCATGTAACCAGAGCATGACTACAAATAAAGGGAGCTAATCAAATTTAACCCCCACCGCCAACAACAACAACAAAATTAATCGGGTACACATAAACTAAGTTGAGGTGTATTTCAGTATGTGCTGCCGTTGCAAAGTCAGTATTGCGCATGCGTCGGACCAACATGCTCAGCCGTATAACAGTGCATTCTGCATCTGTTTCGGTTAATCTCAGGTGACACCGCTGAATCAGTGGCATGCATTTGTGCGCATTCGTGTATTTGAATTCAGGATGTCTCATTAAAACTGAGGGTACTTAATGCCGCGTGAAAATTCAAAACACATTTTTTATATCGCTTAAATAAGCAGTAGGGAGCCTACTACTAACACAATTACAAAAGTCGACGTTTCGGCTACAAAGCTTTCATCAGGACGATACACTTACTAATTACAGATACCAGACGAGTATTTACTGTGTAGTCCGTCGATGTATGCAAAGCTTAGGCCTACATGGCGGCTAACGATTTTTAAAAATATATATGTCTATAACGTATTGAGTTTACATGATGCCTTGATTTCTTTTTTTTCTCTCTTTAATTAACGCTGAGCAATCACGCCGCTTACATCAAAATGTTGAATTGCTGATTATTTTATATTAACAGCCTGCATGATATGTGTTATTCTTGTCTATTTACGTGCTAGTCTTTGTCTATTTACATATTAGGCCTTGATTATTCGCGTGCTAGTCTTTGTCTATTTACACATTAGGCCTTTTAGTCTTTGCCTATTTGTGTCAGTCCTTGTCTAGTACTATTAGTCTTTGTCTATTTACGTATTAGTCCATATTATGCTAGTCCTTAATTATTTGTGCCAGTCCTTGTGTATATACATGCTGGTCCTTGTTTACATATTACTCCTTGTCTATTTACGGGCTAGTCCTTGTCTATTTGTGTGTCAGTCCTTGTCTATTTACGTATTAGTATTTGTCTATTTATGCATTAGTTTTTTCTATTGATGTGCTAGTCCTTGTCTATTTGTGTCAGTCCTTGTGTATTTACATGTTAGTCTTTGTCTATTTATGTGCTAATGTATTTGTGTGTCAGTCCTAGTCTATTTACGATTCGAAGTAGGCCTATATGATGATTTAATCATTTCTGAGAAGACACGTATGTCCACCAGCAAATCCACATACATGTACTTTGTTCTATGCTGCATGGAATAGAAGATAAAGATGGCGACTTCTAATTACGTCGCTATACCAGTTTCATTTTGCTCAGTTTTCCAGTCAATAAATTTGTAGATTGTGCCATGTCATGTTTAAAACTGAATTTACCTCTGAAAGAAATAAACTACGTGTTGTAATGTTTAGTGTTCAGTATAGAAGTATGTTGTGCAATATTTAAGAGATCTGCAAAAGATGTGTCACATGAATAAGGTGATAACTAACAGTAATAGTTTTCCCTCTTTGTTATTATGAACAAATTACCTTTGGATAAAAACTAAGTTAAGACTTGAGAGGCCTTTACTATAATGTAGTTGTACACTTGCTGAAATTAACCATCGGTGCATAAATATTAAGGTTAATGTAGTAATGTGTAAAATATGTTACTCACAATTGAACTAAGTTACTAAGCAACGCGAACTCCGGTATTGCATATATGTTAGGTTTTATAATTTGTATTCAGTTGAAAATGAAGTTTGATTGTTTACTATATGCAGGCGTGCGACCTATGACCAGAGGGCTTTTCGTAGCCTACAAACTCTGGTTCGGTGTCCTCTTAATTGACAGAAGTGTTTTCTTCCTGGCATGGGGCGGACTGCGGCCGCTTTGAGCCTTACGTTGACCCACCTTCTGTCTTTCTCACTTACTTTGATGCTTTTAAACGGACAGGTGAAAATGGAGATCGTGGGTGGGGTGTTAGAAGACATTTTAATGACTAACAACAGCCTTCTTTTGAGGTAGCGTCCGTCCAACCTAGTTGGAAGTGTCAGTACATACTGTTGTAACCCCACACGACCATTTCCCCCTCCCCTCCCTCAACTGCCCAACTCTCGGCCCGCTGTCAAAGACACAATTACTATGACTTAATTGTAAGAACTGGTTGAACTAGATGTCGAGTTTGCAAAGTGCAGATAACCGCTGCTGATCTGCATTCCAGATGTATCAGTCTTGCAAAGCGACTAGAGGCAACGCTGTCTTGTTTGAACGTTATTATAGGTTCCTAGACTAGTCATCTGCTTGAAACTTAAGCGTGCCATCCTTTCATATGCTGTTAAATTTAAACTTGTTGTTTGTATTGCCAACGTTCGTTTGAAACAACGGTGGTCAAGTCACGTGCTTTGGACTGTCCAGTTTGCATTTTAAACTGATTAGTTGGAGAGTTGTGTGTATGTGCGTTTGTGATGTGGGCAAGCAAACGCGCATGTGTGTGTATGCATGCAAAACTTTCCATTAAAAACTGAGTATCATTTATGCGTGGTCACATCTTTTTCACTGTCAGTTCACGTTTACAGATTGCAGCAGAACGTTCTGTGTGAAGTTGTCCAGAGGTTCAATGCTCTGAATTCTTTTGCAGTCCGTCAAGACTCGTCCCGGTCGCGTTTTTTTTTTTTTCCACGTCGAACAATCCCTCTTCCTGCTCTTTGATTTGTTTTCGATCGTTAGCAAATCTTGGGATACGAAGTGTTAATAGAATCCAACATTATTATTGACTCTCTTGTGACTTCTGTTAAATGTCAGTCAGCTGGTTGTAGACTTTAATTTCGGGGTCGTACCAGGACTCTAAGAAGCCCAAAGGTTATACGGACGATGATCTATTTTGAATTCCAAGGATATTATTATATACACAAGGCAGACTTCTTTGTGTCTAGACAAGTAACTTCTTGGTTACATTAATAACTAGAGCAATTCTTGTGTCCAAAGGTTATTACAAGAAGTGACCTTTTAGCAATGCCGGTCTGTGGTTTCCTGGCACTTTATTCAGGTAACTTTTGTGGCTCGGGTCTTTTCTTGCCTGGTGCTCCTCTTACAATTGCACTGATACTGTTCTTGCATTCCGTTGCTTGACGATTTCTTACTTGAGATTCCGCTGATTTTTCCGTCTTGTCTCATTCTTTTGTTTGCACATTTCTGTCATTTGATACGGCAATACTGTTGATTGTAGCTGTCCTTTGGGACTTGACAACTACCATGTCCGGTCTTCACATACGAATTACGCGATACTTTCTTATTTTGAAATGCACAGCTAACGTGTCTGGTCTTCTTATAGGAATTATGCCATGTGTTCTCAATTTGAATGACAGCTTATCGTGTCTGGTCTTCGTCTAGGAATTATGCCATGTGTTCTCAATTTGAATGACAGCTTATCGTGTCTGGTCTTCGTCTAGGAATTACGCCATGTGTTCTCAATTTGAATGGACAGCTAACGTGTCTGGTCTTCTTATAGGAATTACGCCATGTGTTCTCAATTTGAATGGACAGCTAACGTCTGATCTTCGTCTAGGAATTATGCGATGTGTTCTCAATTTGAATGACAGCTAACGTGTCTGGTCTTCATCTAGGAATTATGCGATATGTTCTTAATTTGAAATCCAACAGTGTTTTGACTTCTTAAGTTTTAAGGACTCCTAGTACGCATTCATGCTATGTGGCGTTTGTGGTTCTGGAGTTCTCCCACCCCAGAAATCTTGTGTGGTTTTACTTATATATTCTTTGTCAGCTTCGGACTGACAGCCTTGTGTGATTTTTACTGATATATTCTGTGTCAGCTTCGGACTGACAGCCTTGTGTGATTTTTTACTGATATATTCTGTGTCAGCTTCGGACTGACAGCCTTGTGTGATTTTTACTGATATATTCTGTGTCAGCTTCAGACTCAGCCTTGTGTGATTTTTACTGATATATTCTGTCAGCTTCGGACTCACAGCCTTGTGTGATTTTTACTGATATATTCTGTCAGCTTCGGACTGACAGCCTTGCTATATTGCTCAATTGTCACTGGCCCTCTAAGCTTATTTTTCTTTCTCATTGTCGTCATTTTCATTAGGGTTGCAGAGTAATGTAAAGAATTTGTGCCTAATATCAACTGAATGACATCCGCATATGCTGGCAGTTAAGAGACTGAAGTAGATTCTGCGACAGTAATCGTTTTAATTATTAGTAAGTGTAAAACTACGTTTCTTATTTTGTAAATATCTTTTAAAAATAATGTGTGTGTTTATGTGTGTTTTATTTGGTTCATCCGTCCTTGTGGTATCTGAATTACAGGAATTCTTGTGACTGTTGCGCGTGTTATGTGTGTGTGTGAGAGAGAGAAGGGGTTGGTAGTTGTAGTTCACTTCTGGAAAACCGGTCTCTTTTGGCTTTTTGAACTCTGTGTGTGTGTGTGTGTGTGTGTGTGTGTGTGTGTGTGTGTGTGTGTGTGTGTGTGTGTGTGTGTGTGTGTGTGTGTGTAAGTCAAACCCGCCTTTTGCTTAACCGCACAATTTCATCACTGCCATTGAACGAGGTAAGTCGGCACTCTATAACCTTCGCCTGTATATTGATCGGCTTTCCCGCACAGATTCTACTAAGAGCACTTTGTACCTCGGGGTGGGGGGGTGGGGTGGGGAGACACCTTTATATATTCGATACGGCTCAATGTTTGGAAAATTGTGTAGCGAAGTAAAGCAGAAACTCGGTAATAACTAGTAAATACAGTTAAATGATAGGAATTTGATTTTTCTCCTTGAATTTGCAATTCAATCTCTATAAATAATGTTAAGGGGCGCGGCTCATTAGAAAAGTCCGCGCAAAGTTTTGGTAGCAAGCTCAAGCTATCGCCAGTTCCGCACAGAGGAAAAATATTACAGGGAACGTTGGTTGTTATTATAGTAACAGGTATGCCTGTGTATGTGTGTGTGTTTGAGAGAGAAAGAATAGAAATTATGGACGCGAATACTTTTGGGGTTTTTTTGCCTACGTCATTATCCTGCCACCACCCTAACTGCCACCGGGAGGTAGATGTAGCTTCATTGATTGTGGAATGGCGGTAGGGATTTTATTATTTGTTCCAAGGATGTTATTATATACACTAGGCAGACTTCTTTTCATGTAATTAAAATATTCATTAGTAATGTCTAGACAAGTAACTTCTTGGTTACATTAATAACTAGAACAATGCTTTTGTCCATGTACATATGGGTCTGCAAATAATTAGGGGAGTTTAATCGCTATGGTGGATTCACAGTACATAGGTGCAATCTAAATTTTTTGGGTAGAAGAACACGTCTGGCATAAAATAGAAAATGGATTTAATATGAATACGGTTTTCTTCTCGTTTATGTGTCTGAGAGGGAGACCGACAGGCACACACTCAAAATTGGGGGGGGGGGCGGCGGGAAGAGAGACAGATATACAGGAAAAGAAGCAGAGAAAAAGATAGGGAGATAAAGATGTGTAGATCACAGAGGGGGATAAGGAGAGAGAGATAACGATAAATACAGAGATGGGGAGACCGACAGAATAGGGGGAGGAGGAGTGATTAGTGGATAGCAAAAGAAAGAGGAGAAAAAGAACCATTAGTATTACTAGACTGCAAAAGAGGCGAGAGAGAACTGTTATTAGACTGCAAAAGAAGAGAGAGAACTGTTATTAGACTGCAAAAGAAGAGAGAGAACTGTTATTAGACTGCAAAAGAAGAGAGAGAACTGTTATTAGACTGCAAAAGAAGAGAGAGAACTGTTATTAGACTGCAAAAGAAGAGAGAGAACTGTTATTAGACTGCAAAAGAAGAGAGAGAACTGTTATTAGACTGCAAAAGAAGAGAGAGAACTGTTATTAGACTGCAAAAGAAGAGAGAGAACTGTTACTAGACTGCAAAAGAGGAGTCGTGCATAGAGAGATAGCGAGAGGGAGGGAGGGAGGGTAGGAGACACATACAGAGCGGTGTTCGTGACTAATATAATATCCCATTAACATGGCGGAACAGTTGAATCAATCAATTAGTCGTTTATCATTTCACCAGCTCTTCAAAGACAAATCGCTTTAAGTAGGCGGAAATAGTCAATACATTCATCACAAATAGTGTGTTTCGCCGTATTTTCCGCTAAATCATTCCCTAATGTCAGCCTACTTTTTTTCTCCTTTAGATTCTTACCACTAGAATTGTCTTATTGATTTAAATAGGGCAGAGAGTTTTAAAAATCACTTAACTATGAGCCTCTGTTTTATTGATTTAAAAAGGGCAGAGAGTTTAAAACTCAGTTAACTATGAGCCTCTGTTTTATTGATTTAAATAGGGCAGAGAGTTTAAAACTCAGTTAACTATGAGCCTCTGTTTTATTGATTTAAATAGGGCAGAGAGTTTAAAAACTCAGTTAACTATGAGCCTCTGTTTTATTGATTTAAATAGGGCAGAGAGTTTAAAAACTCAGTTAACCATGAGCCTCTGTTTTATTTAGTAGTTTGTTGAGCACGCACGGCACGAATGTATATTTAGCTCCAGAGTCTAATATGCCTCTGCCTTATACATAGCGCGCTAGCCGTATACCCAACAAACACACAAAGCTTTTCTTAAAAAGAAAATGTTCAAAGCAATAGAAACCACAGAGCAGACTTGTCATCTGTTTGATACATAACAAACTCAGTTCATCTTATAAATAACACACACAACAGTGTTAATCATGAACTTTTATTAGTGGGACGCCTTATAAATAACACATACAACAATGTTAATCATGAACTTTTATTAGTGGGACGCCTTATAAATAACACACAACAGTGTTAATCATGTACTTTTATTAGCAGGACGCCTTATAAATAACACACAACAGTGTTAATCATGTACTTTTATTAGCAGGACGCCTTATAAGTAAAATACCCAACAAGCGTTACATTTGTTAGCACGACACTGTAACACCAAAAAAAAAAAAGAGCACTGAAATAAATTATTAGTCAAGAAATTATATAAACAACACCAATAGCAATGAAATAAATTAATTATTAGTCAAGACACTATAAACAACACCAAGAGCAATGAAATAAATTAATTATTAGTCAAGACACTATAAACAACACCAAGAGCAATGAAATAAATTAATTATTAGTCAAGACACTATATAAACAACATCAGGAGCAATGAAATAAATTAATTATTAATCAAGACACTTTATAACTAGCTCCCCAACGCGGTGGCAAGTACAACGCATTTGTTAGTCAGGGACATACATAACTCACAGAAAGGAGAGTCATTTTCGGTCCTTACATCCATTTGAAGATAAAGAAGGCACTCTGAGACTGCAGTTTTGAACATTTTCATACAGATTTGAAAAGGAAAAAGTACACCATTTCTACCTGGAATTTGGATTGTTTGGCAAGTGTTATGTGAATATAAATCTAATTATTTTAGGTATCAGACGTCGGTGTAGGCTGAGATTAACTCAGTAACCATAATTGTTATATAAAAACAGAAAAATACAGACGGCAGTACATAAAACATTGGTGAACATTACACACTCGTGTGAATTAGTCCAACATTTTATAAATGAAACAATGTATACTACCCTACAGTTTATTGACACCATGTAATAAGTAACACTAAACTATGGTAAGCACAACAGACATATTTAATCTGACGCCATATATAACACAAAATAGCGGTAAAAATAAAGAGCCATAACTGACACCATTTATAAGTAAAGCAAAATGTGGTAACATGAAACAGCTAATTAATCTGATATCATATAAATAATGCAAAAATGGTAAACATGAAACCTACTATTAATCTATTTCCACGTACTTAATGCAAAGCTTATGGTAAACACGAAACAAGCTATGAACCTGACACCATATACAAAGGGTCGGGGAATTTTTTTTTTTTTTTTTTTTGGGGGGGGGGCATTACTCAAATTCTATTTCTGTTAAAATGAAATTGCCCCCGACTTCAAAGTAAACTAAAACAAGCTAATTGCTCTAAAATTAAGAACAACTGCTCTCAAAGTCAAGAATTAATAAAAGTCTTAAAAAGCCACAAATGCTGATTTCTATTTCTGTGAAACCATAATAGAGGAACTGTGCCAGGTATTTCCGTTTCCTCTTTGACGTCATCAGAAGGTAGAAGTGAAAATGATAAAAAAAAAAAAAAACCCGGAAAATTTAAGTAAAATAGTGTTAATCTTTCAGCCGATATCCTTGGAGAACAATTAAGAGTTATAATGAAGTCCTTAACTCTTTATCAACATGCAATGCAATTTGACAAGACCTGTCAAATGTCAGACTCCCAAGACAATAGAACTCTGACATTAGTTATAATATGCATGGAAAGTGTTGCCATAATTCAAACTGAACTTACAATGTGAACAAGTTACCTGCTCGAGTTGCAACAATTGTGGTTTCAATTTTTTTGTGTGCTTTAAATCTGAAGTATCACTGAAAATCTCAAGAATTTTGCCGAAGGTTCCATAATTTTGAATATAAAAATATATTACTGTAACTTTCTAAAATTTTCACAAGTCGCTTGACAAAATACTATAAAAAATGTATATACAGTAATAGCTTTGGATTGCTATTTACTGGACGACCAGCAACGCGTCATTAAAATATAACAAAAATCCCTAGTTTAAATCATAAACACGTCATTAAAACATAACAAAAATCCCTAGTTTAAATCATAAACACGTTATTAGTTGCTGAATAAAAACAACTCGCCATGGAAAATTATTAACAGATCTACAACTCCCAGTCAACTGGAGAAAGGGATTATACAAGAAAAGCAGAATAATGGCAGCAGTTGTAAATATGGCTCACTACTTTCATAACATTACATCGCCACCAAAAATCAAGCCATGTATCTTGGAATAAATATTGGACCGACAGGCCTTGCGTGCTCCTAGTCGGGAGTCTAGATCATAACTGACGTTTTTAAGGACTAACCGAAATAACGGCTTTGATAAGGTTATGTGACTTAGTTATCAAGGGGAGTTAATGTAATAAAAGTAGGAATTTATTGTTGATTTATTAAAATTGGGAGGAGTCGAAACAATTAATAAGCGAATGAGTTCGATGATCACCACAATACTTATTTGTATTTTTTTGAGCCTTCATTACCCACCCACCCCAATTTTCATTTTGCCCGTTTCCCGACCCCTGCCATATACATATCGCAAAAGAATGGTAAATATGAAACAACCTATTAATATGACACCTTATTCATAACGCAAAACAATTTTACACATGGAACAACCCATAAATCTGACACTGTATATATATGTGTGTGTGTTTGTGTGTGACGCAAAACAGTAATAAACACGAAGCAGCATATTAGCCATATATAGGGCCTATATTTGTTAACATAACAAACTATGGTGATCAGATGAACAGCTAATTAGCCAAAACAATAATTTCGACTAACACATAAATAAGTGGTAAAAATGCACAGTACATTATTAATTAGTCAAGAAATTGTGAACACAAAGCTAGTAAAAGAAAAAACACGCACACGGTTTAGCCCAATTCCATGTAAAAAACAAAACAAAACAAAAAGCAGTGATAAATGCAACACACTGAAATAGCATGACCCATTAACCCAATTACACAAAATGTCTGGCGCCTTATGTTAAAGTTACAATAGTGTTGTCTAAATGAAATTCTTAATTTTTGTCCACTGCGACTGTTGGTTTGTGTGCGTGTGTTACTGAATGTATGTAGCCGATGCCAATAATTAAAGAAAGCCTGTGATCAATTCATGTATATTTTATAAAAGTAATAAATTATTTACTTTTTTTTTAGGGGGGGGGGGAAGTTTTGCCAATAAGCTTATTATAATTTGTGTAGAGAATCATGAAATAAAACTTTAAAAGCTTCCTGTTCTCTTCTCACATTTCTATTTTATCCCTTCTGCCTTTGCATTGCTAGGGGAGGTAAACAGCATTTCTTACCATTCAGTTACACAAGTGTGTCGCTGTTCAACTTTAACCTTTGAGGCATCTGGTTTGAATTCCGAAAACTTGCGGGGGGGTTTTCTTTTTATTTTGTCTTCAAGTTACGCTGTGTGGGTGGAGACTAAGTAAAGAAATGTGTACGTCAGTATGCCTGTTGTGTATGTGAAGAATAGCCTAGTAAACTAATTTCACACAAACCATTGTGTTCTGAAAGCTAGGAAATGAACAGATTCACTTGACTTTAAATAGAACAGAGGTGCTGCTCCGGAAATCAGTAAAATACATTCGGTAGAATCACTCTTGCTTTATAGAGTGACCACAGTCACTGAAACGACCGGTACAAAGTGTAGATAAAATGTGAAGTAGTTTGGTCAGTTATAGAGGATTATTTACATAGATATGTATCAGTTTATTTTCGTACAAAAATACATTTCATATTTATTGTTATTTTGGATGTCGGATATGTAATGTGGTATCTGGTGAAGAGTGCCACTATAAATGGCGGTAATATATAACGCACCTCGCAACCTATAGCCTCAATTGAGCTAAAGCCACGCTGTGGATCATTTGAGTCTATGCATTCCTGACGTAATAATAATTAAGACCGGCGTAATGCATTCTACTTCGTCCCGTAAACCACAAAATAATGACGTAAATAATGCTTACGGCAATTGATTGATGACCTAAGCAAGAAATCGGTTGAAGTCTAAATGTACTTGGTGACTCTCTCCAAAAGCATTGCTAGCAATTATTACTGAATGCTATTCTAGTTTCCGATCGAAGGGCCTGTTTAAGGTTCTCAGAATGAGTTCTCATGATTTTATTCACATCATCTTTCTCTAACGATCCCTGACGATCTCATGGTCTCTTTCGTTCGATTTTTTCCCCCTTTATGAAAACTGAAATATTCTAGGTCCGTCCGTGTTTCTTTTGCTTTCGAGGAGTGTGAAAACTGTTGTTCACTCGAGCATTACTGGTTGTTCCCCTGGTCAATCAGACTGCATCAAGGAAGGTTGGCTTATAGAATTGATCATTAAGATAACTTCAGTTTAATCTCTGTCGGGGAAGGTTGTATAACTAAGAGGACTTCAGTGTAATCTACAAAGGGAAAAGGTTGGCACAGTCCGCTAAGATGACTTCAGTTTAAGAAGGGAAAAGGTTGGCACAGTCCGCTAAGATGACTTCAGTGTAATCTACAAAGGGAAAAGGTTGGCACAGTCCGCTAAGATGACTTCAGTTTAATACGAAGGGAAAAGATTAATATATAACACAGTCCACTAAGATGACTTCAGTTTAATCTATGAACGAAAAGGTTGACATATAACACGGTCCACTAAGATGATTGAAGTTTAATCTAAATTGCATTAAAATTGTGTCTTCATTTGTGTTAATAAATATAATAATTCCAAGAAAAAATAATCGAAATACAAATAATTTAATATTTATATTTATAAAAATGTAGATGTTGGACCTCTTAAATGTCGTCCACCGCTTCAGAAATAATAAGATGGCAGATTTGTGGGCAGTTGGGTAAGCGGAGTGTGTATGTGTGTATGTGGGTGGATGTGGGTGGGTGGGGGGTTACATTAGGCTAGAACTTGATCTGCTAACTGGCCAAACAAAAAAAAAATCAATCCAATGGTCTTCCAGAATAATTTATTTTTTTAATTCAGAAAGTGATGACGTATTCATAGACTGAGACGCTGACGTGTTATGTGTGGTCCGTGTCTCCATCTCATGCTTTGTGTTGTTGAGACCATAATTACAAATTGTTTAAGTACTGAAAGGTCCAAGGGGATCGAACATAGCTATTTTAAAGGTCGTGTGCCCTGCACCATTCAGTAAGGCAACTTCAAGATTATTGCTCGATTTCTAGAGTACCATCCCACCCCCACCCCCCAAAATGTTATCTTCTTGGAGATAACTAGGTCACTGCTTTCGCAGCTCACCTGTCGCTGAGAGCACTGTTTCAGGCGTTAAGTTAACAACGAGTGTTCTGGGCATCTGTCAGGCGAAGACTCGTGAAGATATCTTAACCATTTCTGGCAAACAAAGATAAAATTCTGTAAGTATAACGGGTCTGGTACCGGTATACTTAACCTTTTGCAACAACTCTTCCTCTGTTCTTTTACCACATATTGCCGTAATGGATTAAACTCCCTCAGCGTTTGAGTTGCATTAAAGTCACGTCATTTCCGTCTGAGTCAATTTCACATTAACCTCATTTCTTGGTGAACAATTTGTTTCTTGGTCATATTACAGTAGGCGCCGCTTATTGTGATTATATTTATCCTTTCACATGTAGATTCTGTAATACAGCCAATCTAATAATTGAAAATCTTAGGGACAGCAGGTCCATTGTATAATATGCACTATAAATAGTACCTTGTGTGTGGGCCTAAGTATGAATGTCTTTCTAAATTAAGGTAGCTCTAGACTACAACTATTAACACTAATCATTTACGCGCATATTATGTATCAGTGCGAAAATATCTAAATATAGGCTTACTTTGCAAAACTTTTAACAGAGCCGCTTATTTTAAATTCTGAATTGTCTCTGCATAAAAACATTAGGAACGTTTTTAATAGTGGAAAATAAGCTGATAAATGACTGAAAATTGCAAACGAAAAGTGCAGCTCTAATGCGAGTTTGGGTACCCTGTGGCAAAGTGGCCGTGTTTAAACAGGAAGTTGTAGGTGTGGCGGTTTCCTGTTTGGACGGAATTAGTCAGGCATATTTCATTGGACCGAAAATTGCCTTACAATTTTATGACACATTTATAAAGGGTTAATTTAGAAAAATACCAACCCTAGTTACGCGTGAAATTTTAGTATTCTAAAATCACCTACTTCCAAAGGGTGCATCATAAAACTGCCTGATGAAATTCGCATTGCGTTTTATGCTTGATGCGAGGCGCTAGAGTTTTCAAAAAGCTATTAACATTTTGTTATTATGACTTTGGGGGGGGGGGGGTCGGTGTGCTTGAAAAAATATATAAATATATATTTATTTTTTATTCTTTCTGACTTGATTGTATGACGCGACTTGTTCCTGTTTTTCATTTCCTTCGGATAAATATTTTATTGAACGTATTCTCAAAAGTAAAACGCTTTATTCGACTGGGTAGTACACCTTTAAAAACATTGCCTGTCTGACAGTATTTTATTGAACATATTCTTAAAATTAAAGCATCTTATTCGACTGGATAGTCCACCTTTATAAACATTGCTTTACTGTCAGAAAGTATTTTATGTGAATGTGTTCATAAAAGTAAAGCGCCATGTTTGAATTGGTAATGCACCTTTAATACCGCTGAGTATCAGAAGGATCTGTTATTTCGGAACTTGCGTTTAATTATGACTGATCAGTTTAAGATACATATACTTTACTCTCTCTTGAAAACCAAGTAGTATGTTATTTTTCGTGATGAAATGTGTGGTATTCATATCTGTATCAGTTACGTATGCCAGTGTGAGGTATTTTTATCTTATCGTATCATTTTCAGATATAGTAACCAATCTCTGTCACTAAAGTCAGTGTGGGGTATCTGTATCATTATCATATACTATTTGTGATGGTACGGACGGGTGATTACGACTATAGATGCTTCCACACTTATCTCGCACAATACAGCCTAGGTATGAACCAAGCCACAAAATGTCTAGTCTCGCACAATACAGCCTAGGTATGAACCAAGCCACAGATTGTCTAGTCTCGTACAATACAGCCTAGGTATGAACCAAGCCACAAAATGTCTAGTCTCGCACAATACAGCCTAGGTATGAACCAAGCCACAGATTGTCTAGTCTCGTACAATACAGCCTAGGTATGAACCAAGCCACAAAATGTCTAATCGCGTACCAAACTGATCTATGTATTGCTAGGCAGGAACTACATCAGCGTAAGAACCAATGTAAAACATATTCAGTCCCTCTGTAACTGATATGCATCTTCTTTTTTTAATCCACATTTACTTTAGTCATTTGTTACAATCTTCCAGTCTGCTATAAAATTAGTCATTGCAATAGCAAACTTGTAGCTGTCATGCTAGAAACAATCATTGACTCATACAATTATGATCTCGCATCTAACTTAACAGCATGACAACAAAAGGGAAGCAGTGCACATTATTGCTTTTACAAAGTGTGAGTAGATTTAAATTATTAATTTACTGTCTGCAAGATAGACTGAGAAAAGCATTAACAGCATTGAAAGAGATACAATCACTTATCTATAACAACTGTACTTTGAACCAGAGATTATTAAAGAGTAATGCATGTATTTGCCTGATAAAATATGACAAATTAATATAAAGAAAAGGCTAGAAATTATATTCATGAAATAACATTATTAAACAGCAGGCAGCAGTAGTCAAATACACTTTGTACAATACACTGACTCAGATAGGAACAGGTTACATGAAGAAAGTGTATGCGAAGTAGAAAAGGTTTCACAAACTATTTCATACCTTCAGTAAATGTGCAATAGTAAATGAATAAAGTTTGGCATCTGACAATATGGCAGCAAGAAATAGCACATTGCACTGTTTGAACTATCTTTTCAGATTTTGGTGTGGGCCAATAATTACCAACGCAACCCGCATTCTAGAACAATTTAAAGTCTGTTTAGAAACCAAGTCTGAGTGGTGTTTTTGGATGGGGTGGGTGGGTGTATGTGTGTGGGAAGTTGAGAATATACAAATTGGGACAGGTCTAAATACTAAATAGCAACAGCTGTGATGGCTGGCTAGACCAGACCAAATATGCCATCCAGAGCCAGAGCAGATGACAGGTTGAAAGGGAAATGGGTGACGTTATGAGTGATTATTTTTTAAAATTTGTTTTCAATAATATAGTTTGTGTGTGTGTGTGTGTGTGTGTGTGTGTGTGTGTGTGTGTGTGTGTGTGTGTGTGAGTGAGTGAGTCTGTGTGTGAGTCTGTGTGTATGTATGTGCGCGCGCGCGCCTTTACTGCAGTATGTTAATATTAATTAACAGCAAAGAGAAATACAATTGAACTTCATCTACGGTACCAGTGTGCCCTGGAAGGTCAAATCTAATCCAGTAACAGCCAGCAGTGTGGTATCCACACTTGTATCACTGAGCTAAATGTATTATATTCCTATCCTTATCATTTACTAGTCTGTGGGGAGTTTGTAGGAACTATGTTATTAATATCCTGCGGCGAACATTTTGGCAAACACCGGAGTAGTGTGTTTTGTAACTTTGGGCGCCGTGGAAAAATAGTCCTGATACATTAAAGGCGCCGTGAACCGAGAAAGTTTGGGAACCGCTGCACTACTCACTGTTCACTTAATGCGCTCAGCAGTTAGCAAAGAACCATCCCATGGAAGACTTACTAGAAGTGACTCATTTTATTATGGATTCGGATGTCCATCTCTGTCCACCAAGTTTAATCACAGCCTCCGGTCATAATTAGGGTCAAGGCCAGGGGCATCGGAAGTTAGAGAAAAGTAATGGCTTGGTGTTCATTTCCATCATTTGTCAGAGTTATAACATTTAAAATTAGTCGTGGCATGTTAATAGTTTAAGTTCGACGAATCTGCCTTCGGGTTATCAGCAGCAAAACGCGCGAAATCCATCCTCTGTACATCACACGCACACACGCACGCACGCACGCACACACACACACACACGCACACACACACACACACACACTTGAACTGTAATTGCTAATTCTTAAAATGTTCACCAAAGCAAGGCTCTTTTAGTGACGTCATGTTTGTCAGAGACATTTATATCTCGGCGTATTGTCCAATAGTATCCATACGAAGGAGCGTGTTCTTGTCTATTCTATTGGACAAAAGAACCACGACGTCATAATGATTTCCATGAGCATCTGATCCCTCTCGGCGGATAGTTAACATAAAAGGGGGATTGTGAACTACACTAAAGTCAGCGGATCGCTGCAAGAATGTGGAATTAAATAAACTGGAATATTCACAATACTGCCATTAAAAGGGATAATAAAAAAGAGTACGGAATATCCAAGCTATCGGCATGAGTGTTAGTGTCAGCATGCATTATTCGTGACTAAAATAAATCTGATAACAACCTGATGTCAAATAAATCTGATAATAAACATGATTGCGAAGGCCGTAACAGATCTCAGGAGATTTTTTCCTCTGAAACTAAGTCCGGATTAACCGAAATGTCCCAAAGAAAAGTCTACATTTGAATTTGATACGTTAACACATTCATCATTTCATTGCGACTGTAACATTTATGCCGTTTTTGCATTCAACCACACGCACGCACGCACACACACACACACACACACACACGCACACACACACACACACACACACACACACACACACACACACACAATCTCCAAATCACACATCCACCACCCCTATTCATCTCCCCTGTCCTATCCCGAGCTCTTGCAGTCATTAAAATAAATCATAAAATTCCATCAGACATGAATCTTAGCACGAATCATATTTCGATGCACATAAACAAATAAACATGAAACTTTTGTTTTCTTTTGGTTGCGGATGTTTTAAGCTATATATATATTTTGTCTAAAGAAATAAAATTTTTATCGAGATAGTAAAGTTTCCTCAAAGAGGAACACTTTTTTGTTGATAATTTTTTTACTGGCATAAACGTTCACAATTTAAAATAAAATATTGCCTTATTAGACCTGCAGTTTAAATACAGTGAATGATGCATTATCTATCTATCTGTCTATCTATCTATCTATCTATCTATCTGTCTGTTTCTCTGTCTCCTCTGTGTGTCAGTCAGTCTATTCTTGTGTATGAAATGTTATAAAGTGCAATGAGCAATTCTGCACACGCTCTAAAGCTTGCATATTCGTGTGCGGATTGCGCATGCGTCAGTCCAGTCATTGTAGGATGTGTGTATTGCATGATAATTCATCGATTCTGAAAAACCGAAAAAGGACTCAAAATTTGTTAACAAAAAATACTTGCCCATCACCACCATGATATGAGAAATGGCAACTTTAAAAAAATTCCTATATAGCTCAAATTTGTTTTCGAGTTACCACAAAGAACGGTAACGTACGTGGAAAAATTCAGAAACTAGTGTTACCTCGCTAGCCAGAGGCAACAAAAATTTAAATGGAAAGTGTTTATTCGACTAAATACCCCGGATGTAAATATTTCTTTTTCTTTTTTTCAAACTGGTTATAATAGACAAGGTATTTGCTCGGACGTGTTAGATTCTCTTGTGATTATTTATAGCCATAAAAACTCCGGTAGGGGAACATGCGAATAGCAGTCGTCTATGTGTCATTTCTCAGTAATTGTTTAGTTTTGATAAAAAGCTCCTTGCACTTACTATTCGTAGATTTCACTGCGCGCTCCGAACGCTGTTAGGCATCTGCTACACGAGTTATAGCCCCTTGAATTCAACAAGTTGACGAGCTCATTCTTAGTGAAATGCTTCAGATCACTGGAGTTGGCAACATGCCCGCACAAACGTACACCAGATGATTGGATTGCAAAATGCCCGCACAAACGTACACCAGATGATTGGATTAGCAAAATGCCCGCACAAACGTACACCAGATGATTGGATTAGCAAAATGCCCGCACAAACGTACACCAGATCATTGGATTAGCAAAATGCCCGCACAAACGTACACCAGATCATTGGATTAGCAAAATGCCCGCACAGACATACACTAGATCACTGGAGTTGGCAGCTTGCCCGCACAAACGTACACAAGATCAAAGGAGTTAAAAATATCCCCGCAAACAAATGTACCAAAACCACTGGAATTTGTAACAAGCCCGCAGAGAAATACACCCTAAGCTTGTAGTTAGTAACAAACCTACAAGAAAACTACACCAAATCTTGGAATTAATAACAAACCCGCACAGAACTACACCAAAATATTAGAGTTAGTAACGAAACTGAAGAACCACCCCAAAATCTTTAAATTAATAACAAGCCTGCACAGAACTACCCCAAAACCTTTAAATTAATAACAAGCCTGCACCGAACTACCCCAAAGCCATTAAATTAATAACAAGTCTGGACAGAACTACACCAAAACCTTTAAATTAATAACAAGCCTGCACAGAACTACCCCAAAGCCATTAAATTAATAACAAGCCTGGACAGAACTACCCCAAAGCCATTAAATTAATAACATGCCTGGACAGAACTACACCAAAACCTTGGAATTAATAACAATCGGCACAGAACTAACCCAAACCTTGCAGTTAGTAACAAGCCTACACAAAACTACGCCAAAGCCTTGGAATTAATAACAAGCCCTCACGGAAGTACACAAAATCGTAGAGTTAGTAACAAACCTTAACCAAACTATACCGAATCATTGAAGTTGCAACAAGATCGCAGAAAACAGCACTTAATCATTGGAATAGGAATAGCAAAAAAGGTATGAACATAACAAGCAAACTTGATTGATTTAATCTATTAAAAAAAAAAATTTCATTGCTCTTTTATTTTCATTGCTCTCAACATGTACAGTGTGTGTGTGTGTGTTGGTGCATGCATTCTAGCACACAGATGTGTTTGGGCGCACAAGCAGCGATATTACTATTTTTAGCAATACTTTGCACTAAAGATAAAGAACCCAGCGGTGCGTTTTACTTATTTTTAAAAATGTTTAGTTTTATTTTTAGATAAAACTTTTCAGCTTCACTGATCTATAGTTCAGATTTTATATCTTTCGTTTGACCAATATTTGCTGACATTAGACTATGGTTAAAGCAACAAAGCAGTTCAAAGTTTTAATAAAACTAATATTTTTGCTGACATTTGACTATGGTTAAAGCAACAAAGCAGTTCAAAATTTTAATAAAACTAATATTTTTATATCTTTCGTTTGACCAATATTTGCTGACATTAGACTATGGTTAAAGCAACAAAGCAGTTCCAAGTTTTAATAAAATAAATATTTTTGCTGAAAGAGTTCTAAGAGGAAAATAAAAGAACAATACACATTTTTAATCAACAAAATTTCTTGCTGAAAGTAAGTCAACAAATTATTAGATCAACATACAGTCTATTTATTACGAAAAAACCAAAACAGTATTTGTTGAAATCGAGGCCTTTGAAACAACAATTTTTCAGTAAAACCGTTATTTACTGAAAAAGACCTACAGTTTAACAGCGGAACACAGTAATTAGGTCAACGGTTAAAATAACAGCAAATATTTTAAATAAAACTTGTATTTGCTGTAAAATGTTTACAACATTAATAAAACCTGTATTGGTTGACGGTGAATACATGTTGAATACAATCTGCATTTGTTGGCAGCGGGCGGTTTAAAACAAAAGAATAACAAATTATAAATAAGTTTGTATTTGCTGAGAGTAGACCTTACAAAAAAAGAACAATATAAATATTAAATGGAACATTGCTGTAAGTCTACAGTTAGCAGAGGAAACGCATTTTAAATAAAACCTGTATTTGCAAAAGGTGGGCCTACAGTTAAAACAAAAGAACAACAAACATTTTTAACAAAGCCAACATTTCTTTTTAAGAACGTGTACTGTTTAACAAAGACAACATTTCTTTTTAAGAACGTGTACTGTTTAACAAAGACAACATTTCTTTTTAAGAAGTGTACTGTTTAACAAAGCCAACATTTCTTTTTAAGAACGTGTACTGTTTAACAAAGCCAACATTTCTTTTTAAGAACGTGTACTGTTTAACAAAGCCAACATTTCTTTTTAAGAACGTGTACTGTTTAAAGAACAATAAACTTTAAAAAATAAAATCGGTATTTTGTAAAACAGGCCTAATGCTAAGACGTCAGAATAATACTTTTTAAAAATAAAACCAATATTCACTATTAAGAAAGTGTGTGGCAACAATTGAACACAAAAACATCATATTTACTTTTCTGTATTCCTCCTGCAGCTTATTGAAATTACACGTGTGGAAATGTCGGACATGGGTGAGACCGTTATCCCACTTCCCTCCAGGGCTGGTTACCCAAATATATTCGACTAATAACATGAGTTTTTAAAAAAAACGCGTTTAAGTATTGACTTAAAATTTAATTCAGGTTCTGTTTAATTTTCATTTAAGTACTATATTTGCAAACCCTTTGTGTATCGAACACAATTTACTTTTACACTCACGGCTTTTCTACCACTGGTCCTCTTAGAACGGGTTGCATTTCCTGTGAGTGACAAACAAAATATGTGGAAATGGCGTCGGACCTTGTAGATCTATACGCAAAGCCCAACATCTCCATCAAACCGACTTGAAAGACAAGTGTGTGAGCAGCGCATGTCCAGGCTATGGATTGGAGGGAGAGATCTAGAGAGAGAGGAGAGAGAGAGAGGAAGGGACTTCGATTCTTGTAGCAGGCAGCTCTATTGTCTCTGACTCAGCGAGCGTTTCACCTGACCAGAGACAATGCGATGTGTTTCAACCAGTGCTAAAAAAATCATTTCGTTTGTTTTCATCGCTAACAAGTTCAGTCAGGCGTGCGAATGAATGTGGCGTTAAGACCGAGAAATTTTGAGGGCGGGGAGTGGGGGTGGGGGGCGGCGGTGAAATGAGAAGGGAAGAAAAATGGAGAGATGTTCTATAGGTTGAAAAAGAAGAAGAGAAAGGATAGATATATTGGAGATTTTCTTGGTTTGTTCCTCAGGACCCCTCTTCAATATCGCCATTATATGTATACTTGTGTGTGTATGTTTATGAATGAGTGAATGTGTGTCTGTGTGTGTCTGCGCGCGCGTGAGTGAGTGATCTGTAGCCAACACCTAACACCAAAATTCTGAATAGACAAAAGTTTTCTGTCGCTGCATTAAACACGTGAGTTAGCTCCCACTCCCCCCCCTCTCCTTTTCAGTGGTCACTAATTATTATGCAAGGTCAACACCATCGTATCAATGATCCTTTTGCACTTAACTTACCCCGCAGGGACAAGCAGAAGGTTTGGCTTTGACATTCCTGGAAACAGTTGTAGGATGTAAACTTGGCTAGATGACCACTGTTTTGATGGGTCAGCTCCTGTACACTACTTTTAACTTCATGCTTCACTGACCATCATCGCATAAGAAAATTTACACAAATGTTAGTGCATTATTTACATAGACTTTGCATGACTATTGATTGTGCCAGTACAGTATTTCTCAGCCTATGCTATACTTAAGCAGTCAACGGCTTCAATCTGACGTATGTCATCAGTTCATTAATCAGACTTCTCTGTTTATTTTACCGTCTCCGCGTGCCTCGACCTGGCTGATCGCAACTGAGGGTCAACATATACCTTTCTGTTAATCTCTCTGGTGAGTGGTCCATTACCTCACTTTGTGCTAAGTTTACGGTTGCATGTGGACTTGTAGAGTGAAAGTAGCAAACGAAACCAATAATTATAGTTACATTCCGCCCTCCCTTATGTATATATGTATGTGCGTGTGAGGTGTTTGCGTCTGTATGTCTGTGTGGTATTTGTGTGTATATGTATGTTGTTTATTGTGTGTGTGGAATTTGCGTGTGTTTCTGTGGTGTGTGTGTTTATTGTGTGTGGAATTTGCGTGTGTTTCTGTGGTGTGTGTGTGGTGTTTATAGTGTGTGGAATTTGCGTGTTTCTGTGGTGTGTGTGTGTAAGAAGAAAGAAAGAAATACACAGGTGTTAATTACCTGCACGTGCTTTTCTTGTTCATTTTGTAGCATGAGTAGTAAAATGTAATTATCATTAGAATGTTTCTGTTTAATTTTAATTTTCTTCTTAATTGTAGAGTGTTGTTCCCTTAGCTGTCCCAACTAACAATCAAGATAGGAAGATCTCTATACCAAACTACACTTCCACACAGACACCATAACAAAGGGCAAAATACACAGGAGAGGACTTACACTAAACCCTCTATCGCTAGTGCTTTTTGGTGCTCCTAGGGTCACTGACCTCAGATGTGTGTCAAGTGTGATCAGGTCAAGGACCTTCGACTGTGTTTTTCTTCATATCCATGCTTCGAGACAATTTGTTTTCAGTCAGCTATCACTCCTGAGGTATGCCGATTTCTTGGGTGTGCCGTGTTGTGGTTGTGTGTAAATGAATTAATGAATGTTGCTAAAGTCTGTGGCTTTGTATTTCATTTTTACTGCTTAACTTAAAAATGGTAATGCATGCGTCGACGTCGTCATCATTGACATCATTAACATTAATATCAACATCAGAACAACAATAACAGTTCTACTTTCAATAATTTTCGTGTGAAGTCTGTTTTGTGGATCCATGCTACACACAGATAAATAACCATTATAGTTATATATTTCATGACTCCAACCATAAAATGAGTGTGCCTTACTTTAGATCTGCTTATCTGATCTACTTAGTTTAGAATTTAGCTAGTTTGAAATTTACTAGGTTTTTTGTTGTTGCTACTCTTGCCGGCTGTTCTCGTTTTGCTGTTGGAGTCGTTGTCACTGTTGTAGTTTCTCTATCTTTCGGTAAATCATATCACTAATTTGTGTTTGTTAGCCTGATCTTGTTATTTGCTTCTGCACCTGGAAACATCAGTAAAACTGAATACATCTTTAACGTACACATTCTGAATTTAATGGCGTTGTTTTTACAAATGCAGACTGTATTTTGTTTGTGGAGATATTTTTTTTCATAACCATTTAGATCGATTGAAGTCCGCAAGAAACCGACTCAAAATCAATGAGCAACGCGGTATACAGATATCTGAACTTTGTCAAGAATATTTTAAATGTAAGATCACAAATTTGTGCTCAGTTACATATGTACATTTCTCAGGAATTTAAGTCGCAAATGCATGACTCGGTCACATATTTATGTCTCAGTCGTGAATTATTGTCTTTGTTAAAAGTTTGTGTCTCATTCATTTATTTAAGTCTCAGTTATATATTCATGACTCAGCGTCTAGTTCAAGTATATATATAATATATCGTTCCTCTTTAGATATTCGTATCTCTATCACATACTTATATCCCTGTCATCATACATTTAATGCCTCAATCAGATATTTGTCTTACTTATCTCTCAAACAGTCTTGATTGTTTCGTTCAGATATTTATGTCTCAATCTCTGTCACACAAACATGTCTCAATCAGATATTCATATCTCGGTCGTATATTTTTTCTTAATCAAATATTTAACTCTCAGTCATACAAAACATACCTCAGTCAATTCAAATATGTACCAGTTTATATATGTATGCCTCAATGATATATTAATATCTCACATTTTCATTAGTGTCAGTAAGATAGTTACGTCTCACCGAAATAGGAATTTCTTAAACACGTTATATTTCAGTGAGATATTTAGTACATTCGCACTTAGATATGTATGTTTCAGTCAGGTACTTATTCCTCAAACAAAATTGTTTGTATATATATTTAGCCATGTACTATGTTTAAATATTTATCGATGTAAATTTCAGTCATGTTCTTTTTTGTCTCAATCGAATATTGCATGTTTAGTTATATATTTAGTCATGTTCTTTGTCTTAGTCGAATACTGCATGCTTTGTCATATATTTGAATTAATTAATTAATTATTCTATTAACTCTGTCGGTAAGCCTGGAAGTCATGATGCCAAAGAAAATTGTTATACTGTATTGGGTTAGGGTGGGATAGGGATTTTTATCTTTCGACCACATTTTAGTTTACTGCGAAACTTCTGCTTCTCACGTTCACTAACTTACCATCTGGCATTCGTTCGCACACGCCACAAAACAAGCAGTCGATAGCGGAAAATCATTGAACCATAGCAGAAAGTCGAAATAGGAAACTATGCTGTACTCGCGTTTCGACTTTCGTTGAATATTTGAAATGAGTTAAGTCGAATAATTCTGTAAATACACGTATTATCAGTAAATCGTGACAAGCTTCGAGTGCGGAAACAGTGGAACATATTTTAGGGGGGAGTAACTATCTTGGCTCTACCGAAGTCAATTGGTCAATATGGATTCGCGTTGAATTACCGGGCTTTGATCTCAGTTTGGAGTGAACAAGAATCTAAAGGGTGACCTTAGCTAGCACAAGGTGGTAGACTTTTAGTTTCTAGTCGTCATGGGACGATAAAGCAAGTCTGGTTGTCACAGGCCTTTGGCAGTTAAAAATCGGAAAGAATAGACAGCCACCAGGGAAGGGGTGTGGAGAAAGGAATAAGAAGCCATCAGACACTCTCTTGGACCTTTATTATTTTCGCCTATGCACTCAATCTCTCTGTTCTACAGCATAAATCCTAACTCCTGACGCTTGCGCTTGTCTGCGAAATCATCGAAGATGGAAACTTGCTTGAATCTTAAATCCAACAAGTTGTAAGCGTTATCTCCCTTTTGTTTCCTGGCTTCCTGCTTACAAACGTATTCAATAACTTTGCTTCAGAAATGTCATGTTCGGGAATACATTATATCATTATATTCCTGAGTTTTAAGTTTAGCTTTAAAAAAAATTAGTAGTATTAGTCTTTTCTCTAATCCTTCTCTTTTTCTTTCACACACACACACACACACACACACACACACACACACACACACACACACACACACACACACCTCTTTGGGATCTTTCCTTCTTTCTCTCACACACACAAAAAAAGACAATCGCATTTTCGCACTGCAAGGACACATACTCACATACGCACACGCGTTCAAACACTGTCATGTGCTCGCACGCGTGTATATGTGTTCTCACATGCATGCACACATATGCACGTGCACTCACAAACACACTGAGTCTTTAGAGGTGAAAACAATTTCTCCCGGAGTCGATACGGGGGTTGAAAGAGACGTTGATGTCGTACGACACTAATTTTTTCGCACTGGAGTCAAGTGAACACGATAAAAGAAACTCCACAATACAAATCTGGTCATGCGTTTGCTTTGAAGAAGAATGCTCGGGGACAGCTTCACGCCGTGACTGTTGAAACGGGTGTTTTAGAGGTAGACACCTTTGTTTGAAGCGGGGACCGTGTGCTGTTAGAGACTTAGCGGTTCACCTCCCGTTACCATTTCTCTGTACTAAATTCAGTGCACCGCACTACTGAACACTGATACATATGCAGAACTGGACTGTTTATGTCATATAGCCAGCCCACAGAAAGGAGTGGTTATCTTTCCTTAGCAGTCTCTGAACACTGATCTGTATTTAAAAACATAACCCAAAAAACCAGCTGGATTGCGGCCTCATATGACCCAGTGATGGAATCACTAGCATTGATTCAGATGCAGTTGTCTTTCCTTAGCATTGTAACAGTCTTTTATGAGCAGGGTCGGGCGTTTAAATACACACGCCACAATTAATTTAATTACAAGATGACAAATTTTACCGTAGATTTTTATTTCAATTCAAGCAATTTGAATTTTAATGTTGACAATTATGAAACGAAGAGCGAATGCCTAATTAATATAAGCATTGTTTTATACCTACATTGTACATATAAGCATTGTTTTATACCTACATTGTACATATAAGCATTGTTTTATACCTACATTGTACATATAAGCATTGTTTTATACCTACATTGTACATATAAGCATTGTTTTATACCTACATTGTACATATAAGCATTGTTTTATACCTACATTGTATATATAAGCATTGTTTTATACCTACATTGTACATATAAGCATTGTTTTATACCTACATTGTACATATAAGCATTGTTTTATACCTACATTGTACATATAAGCATTGTTTTATACCTACATTGTACATATAAGCATTGTTTTATACCTACATTGTACATATAAGCATTGTTTTATACCTACATTGTACATATAAGCATTGTTTTATACCTACATTGTACATATAAGCATTGTTTTATACCTACATTGTACATATAAGCATTGTTTTATACCTACATTGTACATATAAGCATTGTTTTATACCTACATTGTACATATAAGCATTGTTTTATACCTACATTGTACATATAAGCATTGTTTTATACCTACATTGTATATATAAGCATTGTTTTATACCTACATTGTACATATAAATACAACGCGCCGACTGACAATAAATATCGATAACGGAGAAAATAAAGTTATAATTCTTTCCATCATTTAGTTGTGTTTATATTGCAACATAATAACAACTTTATTAGCTTTAGTCTTGTGGTTTTTTTCTTTACACATAGCTTATTATTTATTTGTTTGTTTTTATTTTAAGGCGAGGATATATCCTTATATGGTTGACATCCTTTAACCATTAGCTAGAGCGACTTTTCGTTTAAGTCGAAGCTTAACAACAAAGTTGAAGAAATGGATAATAGCATTGTTAAGTTTGAGATAAATGCATATTTGGTTAGGGTGAATCAGGGATGTGTTTTGATAATAACTTTGGGTAGAGGGTGTGGCCAGGTGAACCCTCGGCGCATTGCTGAAAGCTGAAGAGATAATTACATGTTTAGGTTGTAGGAATGCGTCAAGCCAGTCGCAGAAACAGATGTGCACCATTCGAGAAAACACATGACATTCTACAAACTTTGGATTAGAATTTAAAAAAAAACATTACAAAAGTATCTATCAGTTTTATGAGTCAGTGCATACTTTACAAAACATAAACATGCTGTTTTCGCTTTTAAACTTGACATTAATTTCAGTGCGTCAGAAATGTCGCTATGCGGCGAAATGAAGGGTTTGTATTAATTATTCAGCGATTTTCTGTTTGTTTGTCATTTCTCACTCGTGACCAGATCATAAAGAATTATCATATTTGTTATAAACGCAGGTTTGCATTTTCTCTTATTTGTTGTTGTGTATATATAAAATGTAATCTGATAGTCAGCACTGCATTGTTATTACTTTAGCATGAGAGTACACTAGCTAACGGTTATCATATATCATACGACTGTATACAAAGCAGTATAAAAATAAAATAAGAAGAAAATACTTTCTACTAGAACCGATGTATTACAAGATTGATAATGAGCCATTAAATGTTGCTCATTGTGTGTGTGTGTGTGTGTGTGTGTGTGTGTGTGTGTGTGTGTGAGAGAGAGAGAGAGAGAGAGAGAGAGAGAGAGAGAGAGAGAGACATGACAGCTTTCAACAGGGTCTTAAAACAAATATTCACTTGTGTAAAAGTCTGTTTTCAGAATATGTTGTTTTAAAGTAAAATTAATTTTTAGTATTTTTTTTTTTTGTATTGCTGGGTGTGAACTATAGTACAGAATGTGAAGTCAAAATCGTGTTGTTTTTAATCTAAATGTCTTAGATATATGAGGTGTTAGTATTCCAATTTTTTAAATCTTAAATCTAGATTGAAATTTCAGTCAGAATTTGATGTATGCATTAAAGTAATAGGAGAATATAGACTACAAATTTTCTTCAGAACCAAACTCTGCACATATTGGTAAAGTTTCCAGCTCTCTAGTGCGAGCATGAAGATCTGATGTGGTGCGATATTTTTCTCTAATTTCAAAGGTTCTGCCCAAATTGCGTGCATGTCTTCACCTCCACCTCCAATGTGAAGTGTGAATGTCCACAGTGCGTGAAGATCGGAGTGATTTATAGCCCGCTCTGCTGTGCTGCACATAAGCACAATTCTCACCTGGCAGATATGTGGGCGCTGTAAACGTTTCCTCTCTTCCATAACATTAAAGACAAACATTTACCATCACACAATATTTCCATAGGTGGAAAACTTCTTATGAAAGGAGAAGACAATCCGCATTTTAATCTATATTTAGCAAGCACCCACCCACCCACTGTCTCTCCAACAAATGATTTTCAATATGTGTAAGGTCAATAATTTTTTAAAAAAATTATTAAATCAACAATCAAATATACAATATATGAATAAAATTAAAGAGAGTTGATTAAAGATGGATTTCTCTTTTTCCTTTGGTAAGAAGTTTTCCACCTATGGAATATTGTGTGACGGTAAATGTTTGTCTTTAATGTTGTGGAAAAGAGAAAACGTTTACAGCGCCAATATAACTGCAAAGTGAGTGAGAAGAGTGGGGTTTGCTGGAGAATTATTAAGAACATAAATTAGATTATCATCACTTGTAATTAGTTATGGACTATTAATAATAATAACCATTAACTAGGTGGCGCTGGAATCACAAGATAAGCAGACGACAATGCTGGACTCACACACCAACATGACCAAGCAAGTATAGAAGTCTCTTCTGCCTGGAATGAAAAAAAAAAAAAGAAAGGCATGCTTTCTTTGCAAAAGTCACATTAATTCAGTACTAAATTTCAGGCATATTTCAACTACTTTCTCTCATACAAACATTCTCAACTTACTCAATCCTGCAACAATTTCATTAGCCCAATACACACATAGCATAAGAAATATAGCATTGATCAAAATTCTCGAGTATAATGTACAACGTATTCAACTCAATAGTAAACATATATGAAATATTCTAAATCCATTCGTTTTTTATCAGTAGGTTAACTTAACACAAGCTAATGATTGCTTTTATGACCGGATTCAAGTTTTGTTCAAATTCAAAATGATTAGAATAGAGTACTTCTTCAACAAAGAAACTTTTGGTCCATCCCCATTTCTTGAGTTTGTAATGTAAGACTATTAGTCAGAAAAACTACTCATCTGCTTGGTGTCAACAGCACCCTCCCCCAATTCTGAGAGTGAAACAGAGGTGGTGCAGTGTTTGTCAGTACTTACATAGGATTGTCAGCTGTTTATTACAATCCACATGCACACACACCGTGGATGTTTGTCTGGCTCTCTTTATTGTGCGTACAAGGGTTACATATGTACTGACGTGTTTGTATTCGAGATTGCATTAGGAATGGAACATGTGGACAGTACTGGATGACACAACATGAACACCGCACTCCCCTCTCAAAATGAAAAATGGGACACCACTTTTAGATGAAGATAATTTTATCCTTTATTGATCTACTTTTCGTTCATGTGGTGGCTCTAGTCACTCATCTCTCAAACCATTCAGTCATAAACATGCTCTCTAGGGGTTGGGGCAATGTTCTAAGCAATAGACGAGATGAAAAATGATGATTAAAAAAACCCCAATAATTCTTGACATACACAATAATGCGGTAAATCCCACCATCAGCAGAAAGTGATCTAGAATTATGAGAAGAGTTCTGGGGCTATTAAGCCCTCTCACAATCACACAAAATAGATAATAATTAATCATTTAGACAGTCCTTCATATCCATAATTAGACTATATCCACTGAGATTTTCTTGTACTAGAATAGTTTTAAGCTTTTTGTTTCCTCACGATTGAATGGATTAAGTCTGTTCACACGATGTCATTCACGGCCACATTAGAGAATGAAATGACGAATCACTGAATCGGAGTTTGTAGATAAAACGTAGACCTTTGTCTCTGTTTTATTCAGGGTAGCCCATCAGTAGCTCTCATCTCTTGACACGCTATTGGGTGCCAAAAGATCAGTGTGCACCTGAATCCACAAGGATTGGGTCGTACCGCTGTATTGGCGATGGTTGACGTCACTCAATGGGTGTGGCCTCATGGCATGGCACTGCCTTCCATCATTCATCCACCTGGGTGCAGTGTATCCATCCATGGAATTGCCCGGTTTGAGGCCCTTGACTGTCTCAGAGTAAAATGTCCTGTCTGACTTGTTTTACTTCCACACTATGATGGCTTAATGAACTTAGCCACTAAAGTGGAGACATCTTGTCCCAGCGAACTTCCATTGATTTTAAGCGGTCCAGTTATGTCCATCATAACTGTGTGGGCGCTCAAAAATGGCGACGTAGTGATCACAAGAAAAATGGTCTCTCCCCTCCTTTCTAAAGCAAAAATTGTTTCTCTTTGATAATGAAAAACTATGCTTGGAACTCGTTTGGATTGCATCGTCAATTTTCTAGCATATTTTCAACCCAAGTTGTTTACTCCAGTTCTGACACTTACAAAAATTGCCATCATAATGAGTGCCCAAGATCGGGTCACTTTGACAATTTAACAATTTATATAACACTTAAGTCTAGAAATAGGAATAGTCAAATATACTCTACCACACTCAGTAGTAAACATATCAACATACTGTGTCCTCACTAATCAACTGTAAATACATCACTGTAATTTGCTCTTGCTCATGCTAGTAAATACATCACCGTACTTTGTCCTTTTTACTCATAGTAAATATGTCGCCGTACTTTGTCGTCCTTTGTAAATAAATAAATACCGTACTTTGTCGTCCTTTGTAAATAAATAAATACCGTACTTTGTCGTCCTTTGTAAATAAATAAATACCGTACTTTGTCCTTTTTACTCATAGTAAATATGTCGCCGTACTTTGTCGTTCTTTGTAAATAAATAAATACCGTACTTTGTCGTCCTTTGTAAATAAATAAATACCGTACTTTGTCCTTTTTACTCATAGTAAATATGTCGCCGTACTTTGTCCTCGCTAGTCAGCTCTAAATAACATCGCAGTACTTTGTGCTCAGTTAGTCATTACGAAATACATCGCCTAGTTTGTGCTAGTTAGTTAATAGGAAATACATCGCCTAGTTTGTGCTAGTTAGTTAATAGGAAATACATCGCCTAGTTTGTGCTAGTTAGTTAATAGGAAATACATCGCCTAGTTTGTGCTAGTTAGTTAATAGGAAATACATCGCCTAGTTTGTGCTAGTTAGTTAATAGGAAATACATCGCCTAGTTTGTGCTAGTTAGTTAATAGGAAATACATCGCCTAGTTTGTGCTAGTTAGTTAATAGGAAATACATCGCCTAGTTTGTGCTAGTTAGTTAATACGAAATACATCGCCTAGTTTGTGCTAGTTAGTTAATAGGAAATACATCGCCTAGTTTGTGCTAGTTAGTTAATAGGAAATACATCGCCTAGTTTGTGCTAGTTAGTTAATAGGAAATACATCGCCTAGTTTGTGCTAGTTAGTTAATAGGAAATACATCGCCTAGTTTGTGCTAGTTAGTTAATAGGAAATACATCGCCTAGTTTGTGCTAGTTAGTTAATAGGAAATACATCGCCTAGTTTGTGCTAGTTAGTTAATAGGAAATACATCGCCTAGTTTGTGCTAGTTAGTTAATAGGAAATACATCGCCTAGTTTGTGCTAGTTAGTTAATAGGAAATACATCGCCTAGTTTGTGCTAGTTAGTTAATAGGAAATACATCGCCTAGTTTGTGCTAGTTAGTTAATAGGAAATACATCGCCTAGTTTGTGCTAGTTAGTTAATAGGAAATACATCGCCTAGTTTGTGCTAGTTAGTTAATAGGAAATACATCGCCTAGTTTGTGCTAGTTAGTTAATAGGAAATACATCGCCTAGTTTGTGCTAGTTAGTTAATACGAAATACATCGCCTAGTTTGTGCTAGTTAGTTAATAGGAAATACATCGCCTAGTTTGTGCTAGTTAGTTAATAGGAAATACATCGCCTAGTTTGTGCTAGTTAGTTAATAGGAAATACATCGCCTAGTTTGTGCTAGTTAGTTAATAGGAAATACATCGCCTAGTTTGTGCTAGTTAGTTAATAGGAAATACATCGCCTAGTTTGTGCTAGTTAGTTAATAGGAAATACATCGCCTAGTTTGTGCTAGTTAGTTAATAGGAAATACATCGCCTAGTTTGTGCTAGTTAGTTAATAGGAAATACATCGCCTAGTTTGTGCTAGTTAGTCATTACGAAATACATCGCCTAGTTTGTGCTAGTTAGTTAATAGGAAATACATCGCCTAGTTTGTGCTAGTTAGTCATTACGAAATACATCGCCTAGTTTGTGCTAGTTAGTCATTACGAAATACATCGCCTAGTTTGTGCTAGTTAGTTAATAGGAAATACATCGCCTAGTTTGTGCTAGTTAGTTAATAGGAAATACATCGCCTAGTTTGTGCTAGTTAGTTAATAGGAAATACATCGCCTAGTTTGTGCTAGTTAGTTAATACGAAATACATCGCCTAGTTTGTGCTAGTTAGTTAATAGGAAATACATCGCCTAGTTTGTGCTAGTTAGTTAATAGGAAATACATCGCTTTCTTTGTGTCATTAGATAATAAGAAATACATCGCCGTACTTTGTGCTCGTTAGTCTTAGTAGAAATACATAGTCGTACTTTTTATTCATTAGTCAGTAGTTAATACATCGCCATACTTTAAACCCGCTAGTTTTGGCGGGCAAAGACATTTCTCAGCAGTTGTCGGTCACTGGTGGACTTTGTTCTGATTAAGGCGGCTTCTAATCAGATTACCATTGATTCTTATCTCATTACCACTGATTTTAATCTGATTACCATTGATCCTAAGCTGATTACCACTGATTTTAATCTGATTACCATTGATCCTAAGCTGATTACCACTGATTTTAATCTGATTACCATTGATCCTAAGCTAATTACCACTGATTTTAATCTGATTACCATTGATTCAAATCTGATTACCACTGATTCTAATGTGACTACCACTCTGCGTGACCTGATTAACTCGATTGAACATATCAAGATGACTGTCGCCGTAATCCTTTTGTGTTTTTCTTGCACAGTATGTGTATGTCGTGGACTATTGGTTGTACATTTTCTTGCACAGTATGTGTATGTCGTGGACTATTGGTTGTACATTTTCTTGCACAATATGTGTATGTCGTGGACTATTGGTTGTACATTTTCTTGCACAATATGTGTTTGTCATGAACTATTGGTTGTACATTTTCTTGCACAGTATGTGTATGTCGTGGACTATTGGTTGTACATTTTCTTGCACAGTGTGTGTTTGTCATGAACTATTGGTTGTACATTTTCTTGCACAATATGTGTATGTCGTGGACTATTGGTTGTACATTTTCTTCAAAATTCTATTATGGGCGGTGTTAATATTTTTTGTCATTCCCATTCTCCTCTATCAGAGAGAAATAACAACAACCAGTTAGTTCCAATTTTGTAAACTTGTTTGAAAGACTGGAGAAAAAACCCCACAAAGAAATCTGAATACTATATCAACCACCACCCCGCATGTATTTAAAATATATATAATTTCGGGATACCTTCCCCCAGTCATCCCCCTGAGAATCAAAGGTTGTCCTTTTGGCCTTGCACAGAGAACACTGATAAGGCGTGCCATCCAATTTATCTTGACATTACCCAATCTCTGACGTGTGGGACCTGGTCTGTGTCTTTTACTGAGACTGTCGACGAGTACAAGTCTACCTTTGTGTCAGTGAGCGCGCATACCTTCGCCAGAGCCAATCAGAAACTCGGTCTTAGACCCGACCACAAAATGGCGAGAATCCTATTGACATAAAGAAACATTTATAATGAAGTACAAAGATCAGGGTAAAAAAAAAAAAATGCGTTCTCTTTATTAGGAACAGCGAGCAGATTTGTCTTTTCTTAAACAATTGCTCGTGACAGAGAGGTGGGGGTGGGTGGGAGAGAGAGAAAACAAGAAGAAGAGCAGCCATTACGCGCCCCGTGTCTCCCTTTCAGCCAGAATTGACTTCTCAGCATGCGTTCTTTTAGATTTAATATACTTTTAAACCGTAAGGACCTACCCATTCCTGTAATAACCAGAGCAAACTGTCCTTTTATCAAGAAAAAAAATTATCAGATGATACACACCATGTTTACGAGTAATACAACCTCCATTTATGATAAAATTTTGCTTATAGAATGAAGAACTTTGTTCGAGGTATTATAAAACACAGAGTAATATCCACCACTGACATTAATGCATGAGAATAAAATTAGACTTAATATTAAATCATGAACAATTAAAGTGTTTTATTTAATTTTTCTTTACCGCTCTCTCTCTCTCTCTCTCTCTCTCTCTCTCTCTCTCTCTCTCTCTCTCTCTCTCTGTGCGTCCAACGACGAGTGTGATTGGCAGTTTGTAGCGAAACTGTATGTATTTTCCAAAGTGAGGAATCAGTTTGGTGCCGGATAAATCGGTCGGTACCAGGATACCGAGAGTGGTGGTGCCGGATAAATCGGTCGGTACCAGGATACTGAGAGTGGTGGTGCCGGATAAATCGGTCGGTACCAGGATACTGAGAGTGGTGGTGCCGGATAAATCGGTCGGTACCAGGATACTGAGAGTGGTGGTGCCGGATAAATCGGTCGGTACCAGGATACTGAGAGTGGTGGCAGGCTTACCTCGCACGAGCTTATCGACTGTTGTTTATTCCTCCCACTGGAAGGGTGGGGTCTTTTGGGCTGGGTTACTCACCCGAAAGTGGCGAAGATGTCTGGTGTTGTATGGATGTCGGGGTAAGGTCACAAGGTTACATTGTCTTCACAGACGGGCGCCAGTAATATTTTCATTTAAGCATTGTATTACTTCTTTGTGCTAGATAAAAGAACTCACACACAAACACACTCGTATACGCACGCACACATACATACACGCACACGCGTGCTTTCTTTTTCTTATATACATTTCTCTCTCTCACACACACACAAACGCACACACACACACAAACACACAAACACACATGTCTTACACGTATACACATATTGGAAAAAATAACTAGTTCCTTTGTGTCTCTCATCATCTTCATAATCTTAATCTATTCATCACTGTAGCAACTTGCATTGTTCTATTGTTTTCTTATTTTTAAAAAAACAGATTATTATTTCATTCACCCACAAGTATTGAAAGCATAACGTAAAAACACGCGCAACTGACACACGTATTGAAAGCATGACGTAAAAACACGCGCAACTGACAAAAGTATTGAAAGCATAAGTAAAAACACGCGCAACTGACACGTATTGAAAGCATAACGTAAAACCACGCGCACCCTGACACACGTATTGAAAGCATGACGTAAAACCACGCGCACCCTGACATACGTATTGAAAGCATGACACAGAACACGCGCACACTGACACACATATTGAAAGCATAACGTAAAAACGCCCGCCCAAACACATATTGAAAGCATGACGTAAAAACACGCGCACACTAACACGTATTGAAAGCACGGCTCAGCACACCGTGCACAATGACACGTATTAAAAGCATGACACTTCGCTTGTGCACTTTGATACAGTTACGCACAGGACAAGAAAACCTAACGCGTGTCTGTGTTCCAAGTCTCTCTGTGATCTTTAATTCGTTGACTGTACTTAGAGATTGCATTTAAAAAAAAATAATTTCTATGTTCGACAGATAAATTGTTTACGTTCAGTAAACTAAAAACGGGTCATTGCTACTCTTTATTGGAACATTTCGTCTTTATATAGAGTAACAGTCTTTATATAGAGTAACATCATGATCGCTAATTCTGCAGTTTTATAATGTAACTTTATTGTAAAAGTTCATTGTAAAAGAAAACAGGACACTTACATTCTTTCTGGACTGCTTTTACTAGCATTTGTTTATTTTAAAGTTTAAACATATATAATTTTGCAGTTACATAATGTAATCTAAATCGTGTTCCATGTAAAAATAAAATAGGAAACTGACACACTTTTTGGGCTGCTTTTAATAGCCTTCGTTACGTGCTTTTTTTTTTAAGTTTAAGAACATGTATATATTATATTGCTTTGTGAACTCAGCCGGAACTTCTGCTATTTGCACTCTAATAATCGGATTGTAGCACAGAACGAGAAAGCAAAACGAAGACATGCGACATTAATCGTGTTACTGATTGGTCGATTTATTTTCCTTTACGATCCATCCAACATTCGATGATATCGCGAAAAGGGGGTAGGTACCATGTTTTCGAAAGAATGCCCAGCATCTTGTGCGGTCGCAAAAATTGTCAAATAGTGGGTGAAATATTCTTTCACCTTTAAAATTTTTTTTTTTTTTTTGCATTTCATGCGTGAACAATTTGCTGATAAGGCGCAAGGTCCAGGTGCTCACCTCGCAGTAAATGCTTGCTCATGTTCTGTGGTCGTGAGGACGCATGGTGGTGAGTGATTGGCTCTGGGCTCCTATCACTTCATTCAATAAAATGGCTATAAAAAAGATAGACGTACGGAGAGACAGACAGATGGAGGGAAGGAAAGAAAGATAGATAGATAGATAGATAGATACTTCTGTTTTGTCTGGATGATCTTCGGATCATAATTATAAACACCGAATGACGACGATACCACTCTCAACACTTGCTCAGTGAGAAGACAGTTTTCCAATATCGCCGAGAGAACAAAAGCTTTGTTTAAAATATAGTTTGCCTGGAGGGAAGAGAGAGTGAGAATTATAACATAGATTGTCGAGAGAATATAGACAGTATTAAAATAGAGATTGTCGAGATGACTGAGAAAGAATAATAATAATAATGTTCAGAGAAGAGTATTATTCTAATGTTAAGAGTATAGACATTTAAATATAGAATACCTAGGGGAGAGACAGCGTTTAAATATAGATTGCCTAGAGGAGAGACATTGTTTTAATATTGAATATCTTGAGGAGAGACATTGTTTTATTATTGAATACCTTGAGGAGAGACATTGTTTTAATACTGAATACCTTGAGGAGAGACATTGTTTTAATATGGATTGCCTAGCGGAGAGACATTGTTTTGATATAGACTGCCTTGAGGAGAGACATTATAATTGTTCGTGCAGAGCACCGAGCGTGCTTCGAATTCAGATAAGGTAATTTTTTTTTTCTAACGTGCACCTGACTCAGTAGAATGTAAGTTAGTGTAAAGTTTTTTCGTCGTCCCTTGACAACTTCAGGCTGACTGGTTTCCAAGGCTTGTCTACCCTTTCGAGAGCCCATAACGTCGTGTCCACTTCGGATGTATCCGTTGCAGTGTTCGCCTAAAGCCGCTTGTACGATTCAGTAACGAAGAGAAGCACTGTCCGCCCTTGATCTCAAGGTCATTCTTAATGATACCCCTCCCCCAAGTTATTCAGCTGCACAATGTTTATGTTTGTGAATCTTGTTTATACTTTAATCGTATTTGTTGAACTGATCAGAAAACTGATAAAATGCGGATCGTACACACACTAGAGTTCCTAAAAATAAACAAAATCTTGTCCAAAGTTGAATGCCAGTAGACGAAAATTAGTACGTTCGTGAATTAAGGTCGTATTGCATAATTGTCATAAATGACTAATTTTGTAAATTGTGTACATTTTTTTAAAATACGTTCATTGGTGGATAGGTTTCACTAAGAGAGAGAGAGAGAGAGAGAGAGAGAGAGAGAGAGAGAGAGAGAGAGAGAGAGTATTTAAAATTAAGCAAAAATATTCAACAGTAAAACAATAATCAAGCTGTTTTGGTTGTTTTATTTAAATAAACTTTTGCTAAGTTTTTACTTTTTAAAACACGACATTAAGTAAACTGCTATCAGTTGTTCCCAGGGAATGGGGTGATGAGGAGATTATCAGTTATAATTTATTTTACTTGTCTAAAAATAGTCCGTCTTGTATATTGTACGTACAGAATACGAGAGCTTCCACGGACACCTGTAAAAAAAGTAATTCATCATAAAATTTATGATGCAGTGTACAACCTACTATTTTCTTAACAGTTTCTTTCGGTAGTGGTTTACTGTTGATGTTGGTGTCTTCTGTGTGTGTGTTCAGAAGAGATTTGGTTCTCCTCAATATATATTCTGGGGTCCCGACCACCATGTGGTCAGAATGTGTGTTTTCTTTCGTTGCTCTTACTTTCTTACTTAAAATTAAAAGCAAACATAAAGAGTAATTTTTAAAATATTACTGGTTACTGTTATACAGTTGCTTTTTTTCAGTGCTACTTCCCCTCCCTCTCTCCATGTGTGTGTGCGTGCGTGCGTGCGTGCGTGCGTGTGTGTGTGTGTGTGTGTGTGTGTGTGTGTGTGCGTGCGTGTTTTATTTATTATACATAAATCTTGCATACATCGCACGATGACGTAAATGTGAACATAACGTCTTAGTCGCGTAGGTGTTCACATGCACTTGTTGTAAGTGCGGCAGTAACCCTATCTAATTTTATTTTATAATACTCTTTTGTGATAACAACACCGTCCACTTCACTTTCTGCATGACTGCAAAAAAAAAAAAAAAAAAAGCCCCAACCCCTTGTTTTCTGGAATGGCAAATTTAAAAGAAGAACGTTCGAAATTAGTAAATTGGTACATTAGTGTGTTGCTAAGGACGCGAACGAACCCCCGTTGTGTTGATGGAAAAACTCTGGCTTCGCGAGAAGAAACGCTTCAAATCGGTATCCCCCCCACACACACACCCTCCCATTTGGACACGCTTTCGAAGTGTTGGATCTCGCATGGAACGCATAGCTAGGCTAAGGGCCATTAAAGTTGTGTGACAACCCGAGGAAAGCCGTTAGCAACGCCTAAAGTCTTGCAGCGTTAACGAGCGCTGCAAAAGCATTTCATTTGTGACATAAAGTTTCTGTCAGTTGAAGCCCAGGATTTGAGTCGCTATAGACCTACTCAAAATGAAGTCCCCCCACCCCACCCCACCCATTTTCTAGCATGACCGTGGACGCTCGTGGTTTATTATGAACTGGGGAGGGTATACAGTGAATGATAACGGTTTTATCATCGACTGACTGAGGAAGTAGTAGGCTTTATCATTCACAGACTGGTAATACTGGTAGAGAAATGTAGTCTTTATAGAAGTGAATAAATTGTATTATTGTGTATAAATATATACACTTTATAACTGACATACTGGTAGTAATGTTATAAAAGATTAGCTGTTATTACTAAGGGGCTGACTGGCAGACTCGTTAAAAGAAAATATCTATATCGCTATTGATTGAATGTTAGCTTGCTGAGAATTTATTAATATATGTGTCGCGTGCACAAGTTGTCGTCCGGTTTCCTGTGGATTACTACGGTGGTGGTTTATAGTTGATGTTGCTGTCTTCTGTGTGTGATCGAAACCTCCACCCATCCCAAGGAGAGGCGCATCACACATTCTATAACCAGGGGGGACAGTTCCTCATACCACGGTAGTTTTAGGGAAAACGAAAGGGTTTTCATCCCGCAGGAATACTAGATGAAGGAAAAAAACTTAGTGACGTTTGTTTCAACTTTCGGCAAACTAACACGTAACAGGTGGTCGCACTGACCCAAGGGATGCTACAAGACAAGACAAGTAAATGACAAAGGAAGTAAAATTGGGATCAACAAACGAGTGCCACACAAAACTTATAATATATACACAAACACGCGTGCGTGCGTGCGTGCTGATGTGTGTATGTGTAAAATAGATTCATGAAATTGGACAAAACCAACAGGAAGCAAGTCTTTCATAAAATAATGTTCATTAAGTGTATATTACATAAGTAAGACATTTTCATTAAGGGTTCGTTATTATATGAGCAGCTGCCAACCCACCATCCACCATTACAATAAAAACAATTTATAAATATTTTATAAACGAAAACACTGAATAATGACGTACGCATTTTATGCGCACGCTTCTCGGCCATTTCTGAGAAAATGGACAGTCGTGCACGCCTCTCTTTTAACGAGTTTCTTGACGTCATCAAACGTGGTCCTTCCCTGGCTTCGAGATTCCACCCATTTGCCCAAGCATGGAGAGGCGGGGTAACTCTGGGAGAAGGGAAACATTACTCACAGCACGCAATGGGCAACGCGTGCCTAAATTAATTACCCTTAGAGAAAGTGAGCTGTAAAACCCTGACAAATGCAATCGACAAGTGAGTGCGCCATGCAGAAATGGCGTCCCACTGTAAGGTACGTATGTAATTTTATTATCAACCCATTCTGTTATTTCCAGTCGAATAACCAGTCACTGATTATTTGTCAGTCGGGATATGGTATAAAACCGCGCCACTGTTTCGAAAAGGTGCGGCTTGGTGGAAAGAAGGAAGGAAAACAATAAACAGGTGAAAGGAAGTAAGGAAAGAGCGTAGGAATGGATAAATAAACGCTTCGTATTTTTGTGTGCCAAAGAAAATAGCCTGCCGTCTCTACATTTATCTTCTGAATTTTTACTGACCGAAGACTGAAAAGAACAACAACTTTTGAACTCAGCCTAATTTGTTTCACTTTTATAACCTACATTAAACTCACAGGTGCTACATTAGGTTACTGGGTCATGATGTGCTTCTCTGCAGGAGTAGCGTCCCAGTTAGATTCTCTGACCTCTAATACTCTCCCCCCACACACACATACACCAATCCCTCCGTTCTGCCTCTTGCTGCGTAAATTTTGCTTTTATCTTAATGTGAGTAACGATTTTTGACGCAGAGAGCGGCAACAGTCACCAAACTAAACAGTACATGGAGACAGACTACTTACGACATATTGTATACAAACAGCAAGGAACAACTTGACACAAACATTTTCTACTGTGCCTTGATGATGACGTCATGTTATTAACCTGGAACGCTCTCCACTGACGGTTGTTTGCACAAAGACGTGAAACGACTAGTCTTATTGGACAAAGCCACAAACTTCGTAGATTACCTCACCTCTCTCACCCTTGCCCTAAACGCCACCAAGAACCTCATCAATGGCGACAGCAACATCAACAACATCAACAGCAGAACAGGGCCAAAAGGTAAAAGATGGCGCTCACCAGAATAGCACACCCGAAAGCAACATCAATAACAGTGCCAGCAATATCAGACACAACAACAACGGCCCCAATAACGCCAAAGAAATAATTACCACCACCACCAACAGCGACAACAACAATGGCAGTATTATAAGCGCAGTATCCGCAGTGGGAATATTTCAACCACCCCGTTGCGGACATATCCAATTGCTGCCAGCGCACATCTTCGAGCATCCCAACGGACACTGGGGACAGCGTCAACAATAACGACAACACCCCAGGAGAGGAGGCCAGGGGGCTGAACATCCCGGGCACAAATGCACACTAGGTACATACTTGGTGTGTTACTAGCCTGGGCTCTGTAAGACTCCCTCCCACTTCAACATCGGGAGCGACACAGCACCCACCACAACTTTAGCACGTGGATTATCGGGCTAGAGTCCGCCTTTGCCGGCCAGACATGTTTGCAACGGACGAGCGCACAACGACACTGCAAGATGCTTCTAAAAATGTATACTATAAAGATGACGTAGCCGATAGGCCGAACCCCCCTTCCCCCCACCCCCTTCTCCCAGCGCGAAAGCCGGAAGCGCCCCATACATTCATCAGATTACCACACACACACCCAGAGTATCACTTGAACAGGGTATAAAGAAAAGAACAAAATAAAGTGCATAGCATGTCGCAAAACCTGTCAAAAGAGAAACTAGTTCTGGACGAACGAGCTGTCATCTGAGTTGGATCGTCACCTGTATGGTAATTTTACAGAGTCGGGAACGAATTGAATTTGATTAATTAGTGTATTTATTTATTTTAATATGTTCTGAGTGTGTATATATATATATAGAGAGAGAGAGGACGCGGTACTCTTGTCAATGAACATTGGCTGGGACACGGGGTTAAACATAAAAACATGACGGTTAATCCTTAACCCTTTCCTAATCCCTTAGCTCAAGGTTGGTGGCTTAATAGTTAGACTATTCGATGGGAATTAAAATCACGCGTGGGTGGTGCAGGCCAGGCACCCTAAAACTCCCTTGGGTAATAAAAATAAGATAAAGGAAGCTCTTGGCCACCGCGCGGGCAAAACCGCACCCAGAAATTCCATCGAACACCCTTACAGGCTTCATGCTCTACTTCCTATGTTGCTATTATCTGCCCTTCCAGATCCAAGACACAGGCTTCTACAGTGGCGGCTACGTTCGTCTGCGAAATCAGCGAATGTTGGACGCTGGCGAGAACGTTTAATCCAACAAGTGAGTTCGACCTTCGACCTGGATCGTATTTGGGTGGGGGGCACTTTACTGCATGACGATTCTGGTTCGTTGAATGGGACAAAGAAAAGTCTCGTATGGTTTAGGCTGCTGACACTAAAACTCTTTCAGCAGGTGGACACCACTGGGTGGGGGGTGGGGAATTAAACCAAAGTGTTGTACTAGCTTCAAGAAAAAAATAAACTAAATTTCTTTTTCACATATCCGAGCTTGGGAAAAAGAACAAAAAAATTTTTTTTTTCCTGTTACTGTGACTGAAGTTAATTCTAATGTAATTGATATATTTATGGAATTTTTTTTTATAGAGTTCAAGTTTCTAATTGGCCTTCTGATTAATTACCCGCGGAAGGGTTACGAAAGTGAAAATTCACGACCCGGAGAAACTGATTGCCGAGAAAATGTCAGTTCCCTGAAATTTCTTCTGTTAAACCATTCACCACTTTATTACTTTATATTAGGCAAAATCTCCACTCCCCCAAACCCACCAGTCCTCACTCCCATCACCCCTCCCTCCAAACACGAAATCTACATTGGTTGGAAGTTCTCCCAAAAATGTGTTTGTGGGGGATACATTTCTTTTCCACTCAAAATCCCTGTTTTCTTTAGGAAGAGAGGATAATCGGAAAGAGGCTGGACCTCCATTTTCCAAGGGGAAAACCTCTAAACATGTGACTCGAAATTTCTGATAATCGGACAGAGTATGTAGGTCATTTATTTTCAACATGTTATTAAATTTATGCAATGCCCAAATATCCATTCTGAACATTTTGTTAATAGTTTCATTTCTGTGTATGACAGATAAAGACCTACCCTGCCAGACTTGCATTTCAGTAAATGCGATCATTTTCCGATGGTCGCCACACAGTAATTACACATAACACGTCGACGACACACACGGCACACCTCAACTGCACATGGCACAACACGCCAACGACACAGGGAAGGTCATATGGGTACGTGTTCGTCAGAAAATTCTCATGCAGCTTGAGCATTCACTTTAGAAATGTACATGTACAGGTGTTACTTTTCTCGAACAGTTGGAATTGCTGGGTTCCGGATACCGATTACTATGTTTTTAATGCCGGCAGCTAGCGTCGCTTAGTTCTTCGACCACCACCCCTTCCACACTCACAAAAAAGACCTCCCCCCTCCTCCCGTACTTTGGTGATGTCTACTTAATTTGCTGAGTTACTATTAAATTATTTAGATTTAATGCGTGAAGAAAACGGGGATGTGGGGAATAACTTTATACACATACGGCCCATTTCAGAAGCTATATATAGAACTAAATTTGTCTAGACACCAGTTCTAGTTAAACCGCACGTCGCTGCTTTGAAAGTGTCAGCGTGCTATTTCATGGCCATCATTTTGGGTTGCTTTATGAGAATTTCTGAGTTCAACGCATCTGTTTCATTCTTCACTGGCATTCTCAGCTAGCATTTAGTTTCGGAATAAAAGTTAGGGTGTGGGTATTCCAGGTCTAATCATAAATCTAGGTTTCGTGAACTATTGCAATGTCGAAATCAGAAAAGTGTGAAGAACGAAGTGAGAAACAGAAATTACCAATACTAACTTATCCATGTATTCACTCGTTCGCACGTCCTTCCATCGATGTATCAGTCCATCCATCTGTCTGTCTGTCAATCTGTCCATTCATTAAATTAGTCCAAACATCTCCTTCGCTTTCTCTGTCTCACTCTCTCTCTCTATATATATTGTTTAATGGCATTCTAACTAAGCATGATTAAGTGTTACCTTAAATAGAACAAGTTATATATAGGTCAGTTGCGCAAATGAGCGCAATAATTGATTTAGGTGTTCTGCTATGTATATAAAAATTTAAAGTTATAATCACAATGGATATTACAATATACATTATCAAAAGAACGTGCTTTTTTTTTTAAAA